>OY292460.1:7510000-8760000 GCA_958496255.1 Camptogramma bilineatum
TCATTTCAACTTTGGATTTCAGTCGGATTTGCTAGTATAGGAACTCGAGCGAAATTAGATATCCATAAATATACTAGCAAATCCGACTGAAATCCAAAGTTGAAATGAAAAGGGTCCTTGTTAAAATCAATAGGGGGATACCGATTGATGACGCTGACTGTACCTACATTCCACAATGAGTAGAGAATGCTAAATTCAGCAATTGTGGGCGTGTGCCAATATGTTTTTGGACGTGCCTCTGATTACCTTTATTTAACATCTACAAAGAATCTCGAATAGGAAGGTACCTAAATTTATACCACGAGCCAGTCGAGAGTCTGTTTTGTTTAATTTTCAATTTTTGCAAAATGTCCTAAGAAATCGTGATAAAACGTAAACTTCGTACTTTTGTCATTGTTGTCTAAATATAATAGACGTTTAGGTAAAAGCACCTATTCTTCAACACTCATTCAAGTTGAGTGATATATTGACAGAACCATTGTAAGCACGAACAATGGGCATCCACCGAAATCATATTAACAATAAGAAGCTTCAAGTTAAAAGAATTGTTTCTTATTTTTGACGTAATTCGAAACACGTAAGGAAATTGCTTTCTTTTGTATACAATGGGCTGAAGTACCTATACAATGATATTCTTTATTCATTTATATAAAATCTAATAATTAGATAAGTACATAATACATATATTGAAATAGCTTTGTTAATTTTAGTTTCCAGTACCTATGCTAATATTTAGAAGTTGTTCATATTATAGAAAACATAGATTGATAGAGAATGTTTATTCTGTTGTAGTTTTACTAACATAACCAAAGTACAAAAGTATTTGAATTTGTAAACAAAACCACGTGGAAAGAAAATTATGTTTGGACCGATTTCAAACGTAATCGATTTCGAATACTCGTACATGTTACGAGTATATCAGCGATGCAGTAGGTTTATGAAAGAAAATTGGAATTTGACACAAACAAGGCTTTTCATTAACCTAATAAAAACACATGACTTAATAAATATTTTAGAAAAAAATGCCAGTTTGTAACACATTTATTAATGTTAACTACTACAAAAATTAAAAATAATAAAAGATAACAAAAAGTATAAACAACAAGCTTCATCTTTAGCGCCGTAGTGTAAAATACTTGCAAAACAAAAACAAAGTTTTATAAAAGCATGCTCACCTCGTGGAATTTGGACCCCATCAGCCGCGGATTTGTTTTAGCAACACGAGAGGGCGCGAGAGAGACGGCAAAATGCTGAACTTTTTGAAGAAAGCGCTCGGAACAACGAGCGCTGCGCGATCCGCGGGTACCGGCGTTTCATGAGGAACGAGCGTGGAAGCTGCGTCGGCCTGCCCCGCGCGCGCGCTCTCTCCCCCCGGACGCACGGCGCATGCGCCCCGACTGCCCTCCAATCACAACTCCTGTTGCTCCTGACGGCTCTGACAACCGCGCAACTTCAAAACCTAAACGTTATGAATACGCTTAATCGCCGCTGAATCTCCCGACAATCGTGATCATCTACGTTTAGATTAGGGGCAACTTTTGCGGGGCCGACGCATTGTTTGCGCTTGGGATCCCTCGGCTGCACGAGACGTCTCGTCTTCGGGACTCTTTTGTTTGAAATCTTATGAAAACGATGTTAGGGATTCAAATAATGCTAAGCTAAGAGCTCTTTTAACCCAAGAATTGAAAAAGATCATTAATTAATCGTACCCCTTGTACTTGCTAAGAAACCTACATAGACAGTTTTAAAATTGTCGGTGTAAATATTTGTAAAACAATACACGGTAATTTTACGGCAACTGCGCCTATGGCTCTAGAGTTAAATTAAATTAACCACCAAGAGATTAGCGGTTACAACAATGTCCCTCTTTATTTTAACCTTAATTTTCGTAACATGCACAATACTGAATCTGAAAAATATAATGTTTTATCATAGGTCTAAATCAAGTTAATAAACAGTATTCAAGGTTGCAGAATCCTGTCAACTCCAAAGTCACCTTAATCGGGGTAACTTTAAAACATGAAATCCTCTTTGTCCGTAACTCTTACCCACTGAACCTATGTCAGGGCCGAGCAAGCTAAATCTAAATCCCTTAAATACGTCGCCCAGATATTTATGGCAGGGCTAATAGCAGCAGTTAAGCCTGCCGTAACCTGACGTAACAAACAATTTAAAATTATGTACTCTGAGAACTGAAAACAAAATAGACCAAATAAAACCACGGAAAATACCATTCATGTAGATACAACGGTAACGTATTTATGTCACGAAAAATACAAGACAGATTTTTGAAATCCATAGGAACGTTTGACAGATTTTTGATTTCTTTTTTCTCATAATACAGGAATTCGAATTCCATAAATTCTTAAGCCAGATTTTCATTTGGTTTTTTTTCACAAGACAGAAATACAAAATACATCTAAAAATTTTCCAGAAATTTTAACATCCAGATAATTCACTTTACCGCATGTTTGTTTTCCATATAATTAGTTTTCCATATATTTTGTGATCCCGAAAAATCATGGTTCAGGAAAGACCTATTACAAAATTATGTATTCAATCTTTCTAAACGCCTACTAGTAGCGCCATCTAGTAATAATTCAAAGCATTATAAATACTAGGTACCATAAAATTAAATGACCGATGTCCATTATGTAGCTTGAAGAACTGTAGGTAGATATCTATTAAATATTGTACCTGGTTACTTTTTTTTATTACCTTTAACATTTCCTTACTAACTTTGTGCTAGATGGTTAAGTAACCTCACCAAACACTTTTGGCAAATTATCAAAGTTTAACCTAAATCTTCCATCCATTTCGAATTTGTGACGGCTCCGGCGCTTTGACGGCTCCAGCGCTTCGGGAAGTGCAGCCCCTCCGCCCTTGCTTAACAAAACGCGGCATCAGCACGAGCCTTCGCAGCTTCGGCTGTTTGGTCGCCACCTTCGGCGGCGACCAGCCTCAGCCGCTCCAGCTCATGCTGGTGCCGCGTTTTGTCACAGCGGGCGGGGGCTGCATCTCCCTTCGCGCCTCCGAGTTCATAAAAACACTCTAGGGTAGGACAGACAAGACTACGTGGAAGTCGGGGTGGGCAGATTCGGTTCTGAGACCGATAATAACCTAAAACGTTTCGTTTTACGGTAAGACAAACGCAACATGAAAAGTAGGTAACACAAATTACGTAAATAATATAATTGAGTAAGATGGAAAAGGTTTTATATGGCTGGAAATTTTCTGGTAAGCGTTACTTCTGTCTTTTAAAATATGGTTTAAGGATATTGTTGTCGAATGAAAAAAAAACGAACTGATAATCTGGCATTAGTGTTTCTGTCAAATGAGACTTCTGTGAAACGTTTTATCGGAGTAATAAAATTATGTAAAACATAGTATCTGGATTTCGAGTTTCTATCAAACGTTTTATGGATTTCAAAATTCGGTGTATCGTTTTTCGAAAGATTGATAGGTTACCAGATACAACGGAATAATAAAGGAAAATATATCAGTACCTACCCTAAAGCAGATAAATTATTGAAGTTTACAACTTTCTTAAGAAAAAATATAATCACATGAATCCCTTAAAGAATCTCAGACTGGTCTTTTGAGCAAGATATAAATAAGCTAAGAAAAATGTGTACCTGCTTGAAAAGGTAAAGGTACCTGAAAACAAAACGATTCAAAAGAATTCTTTGCAAATTATTTTTATTACAAGCTAAGATCTTCAAAGTTTTCATAAACAGACAACATTGAACACAAGCATCGTCGGCTTTCAAGAAAAACAAATTGAAAATGATATTAATGAAAATAACCGTAATCATTTTTCATTAATTAAACAATTACTAAGAGCAACACTGCTTGCTTTATAATAATAGACATCGCCCACATAATCAAAAACACTTTTGTTTGAACAGTAAAACTAGCTCTATATAATTTATACTACGTATTTAACTAACTTCATTTCGAATTAATTGTTATTTTGTTATATAAATAAAAGATAGTTCAGTCTTAAACGAATGAACCGAACTAAAGACATTAAAAGGGTCGGCTGTAAGCACAGGTGTGTAAAATCAAATCGACACGTAAATAACTATTGGCCCGAAACACATTTACTTAATCCTCAATGCTTAATGAGCACGGTAGACAGGTAATGATAACATTCTTCTGAGTTTATGTGACAATGTCAATTCAATTTAGATAGCAATTAGGTAATTCTTAAGTAATTCGAAAGCAAATTTATATAGCATAAAAAACGAATCTAAAACATTTTTAATGTTTATTTCAAATATCGATACCTCGGGGCTCAAATGTCGTAAAGCACATTTTGGGCTTTTTGAGTTATTTACACCATCGTACTCAGTTTTTAATCCTCTATCGAACTGTATAATTAAAATTGCGAAATTAAAAAAAAATTACAAATACAACCCATCATTTCGGTCACTCTAAACACAATCTATTTGAAAATGAAGGGTGTAAGTAGCATGTTACTGACAACACACAACGGCCTAGGTTGTATAGCCCAGTTTGGTACAAAAATCTAAGATAGCATGTGCTTTACGACCAAAAAATAAAAATAGATGTTCCTTACACCCCACTGCAAAATTCACTATAAGCAAGAGCATAATTATGATTTATCTCAATTAATAGGTTTTTATCTTGAATAAATTGATAACTTTTATCATAATATGTTTGCAATTTTAGTCATGCACCTAAAATTGCAAACTAATTATAATAAATCCACGTAGCAGCGAGTACTTCAGTCTACCCGTGACCACGGTTGTTCTAACACAGTCAAAATTGTCTGGATAATATGAAGCTTTATGCGATAAAGATCAGTGTCTAGTGAATAGTTATGTGTAATGTGTAGTTAATAACTGCTAAAGATTTGTACAAAAACATCTGCTTCTGTTGTTAGTTGTTCTAGTGATTATTTCTACTTTATTACTTTATTTTTACTTTTTTTACCTCTACTGAATCGCTGTACACTTCCGGATACTCAATTCTTGTCTGAATAAGACGGTTATGAGAGTCTATAGCCGTCTTCGTGGTTAAAATTTTAGTACTTCTTGATATCCACCACTATGGTGTTATGGAATCCGGTTAACAAAAGTGAGGGTAGTTGGAGAAACTAACCTCACAACTGCGACGAAGGTAGCAGCGAGTACTTACGTCTACCCATGACCACGGCGGTTCTAAAACATTCGCAACAGTCTGGATAATAAAAGTTTAACGCGATAAAGACCCTTGTCTAGTAAATAGTTACAAAAACATTTGTATTTTGCGCTTAATTGTGAAATAAAATGTTCTGTAATTCTTAAAATAGGTGATTTGCCTAAATTCTTTCAATATCGTACTTAATCTGACATCTTAAAAGCTACCCATTCATGCATGACTAAAATTGCAAACAAATTATAATAAAAGTCATCAATTTACTCAAGATAAAAACTTAATAATTGAGATAAATCATTATAATATTCATCTTTACAACCTTAAATGTTCATGCAAGTGTTGTATACTCCCCTGTTTCACAGAAATATAACGACAGGTTGGGCTTTACGCTCTTGTGCTCTTGCTCAGGCTGTATTTCATTGGGGCGTAAGGAACATTTTGTTTATTTTTTTGGTCGTAAAGCACATGCTATCTCCGTAAATATTAGACTAGGACAAATTTTGAAATAATTTTATGAAACTATGGAAAAATCTGATAACTTTGTTCCTAGGACATTTTTATGTAGCGCTAAAAATGAGAGAGTTATGACGAAAAACATTTTTATTTTTTTGTTTTTTGCTCCTCCTGAAAACCTTGGATTTGTGCTTTACGACATTTGAGCCCCGAAGTATCGATATATTGTCATCGAGTTGTGAGCTATCCTGAAAGTTTCAGCCGAATAACTAATCGGGAAATGCTCGAAATTAGAGTTGCAAGATTCCACCCGACACGACGACAGCATACAAACAAGAAAGTAACTTAACAAAAACGTTTTAAAATAATTAAACTAACATGCAAATGGAATAAATTCCCACAATTTAAATTACGCAGAACAAATCATTCGGCGTTGTAGTTTTATTGACATAATAAATCCAAACTAGTTTAGTTACAAGTTTATTCGAAACTTTAGGTATCCAACCCAATTTAACGACCAATCAAATTAAACAACACAGGATTGAGGGTATTCGATTCAACAGCTAGCTTTCAATCATTTATTCTCCTAGTATCATAATATTTTCTAACGTGTGATTGAAGTCAATGACCAAAGAACTAGTTGGTTACCTAGGTAAGGATCCTAGAATATAAATTATTTTATAAATTAGTACGTACAGCATTATGACACACATTACAGCTCAGCAGCAGGCCTAACATGCGAAACGTGTCAAATTTTCTCGACTCGATTTTCTCTCTTCATTTGGCAGAACGAGACGAATTCTTTATGCTACCATGTTAGCGCAACTCTTGCGCAATTCGCTTTTGTACGAGAAAACGTGTCGAGAAAAATTTGGCACGTCGCGTATGCTAGGCACGCTGTAGTAGTTCTGCCTCACGCTGTAGGACTTGTCCGATTGGCTCCCCACTGGAGCTTGACTAAAATATTTATATTTATAAGGCTGGATCACCAAATAGAAAAGCATGCTCCAAATCGTGTTTGTTGTCCTAGTTTTCTTGGTATTGGTGAAGGAACAGACATAGAATCACCTAGCTCTTAAGATGTTTCAAAGTGATCCCAGAGGTACCTACTACTAAATAAATGATTTTTTACTTTGACTTTGGTCCTGGGTTCTATTCCCACCCAGGAAAAATATTTGTGTGAAGAACATAACATACGGTAAGATGTATTTTACTTTTTAATAATAAGTAAGGTGATACTTTTAACCGGTTATTATTAACGGTTTGCTTTGTTTGGGTCATAAATTGGGTCTAGCTGACGCTGCGCGCAGTATGAAATATTTTTATAGTGTTATTGTATTTTTATTTACTTGCTGTGTCCGGCACTCCATTCACCATTTAATTTAGAAGAAATAGCTCTAGCCCCCGAGCTGTCGATTGCAGAAATATTTTTTAAATCCGACAGATACTCAGAGATTAGCACGTTCGAACTTCGAACAAAGAAACTCTTTCGCTTTTTTATATTAGTACAGTTAAATTATAGATTAGCAATCTAACGAGCTACATTCTGACGTATATGCAACCAGTCTGCTGATGTACTTATGTGGTTTGTAGTGCTTAAAAGTATTTTAATCGGATTTACAAAAAGAATGGCAAAGTGGCATATAAAATAGCTTCCCAGAACTCTACCTTCTATCTGTAGCAGATTTTTATGGATGGAAAACATAGTTTTTAGAACAAGCCAGACATAATTATTATCAGTAAAAATTGTTTTACATTTTTTCCGGTAGATACATCCTCTCTGAATCCTACTAGGTATTGTTACTCTGTTCACATTTTAAGTTTTACAAGTTTTAATACCTACTTCATTTCAAAGTTCTGCCTCTTTTAAAAAAGTACTAGGAAAATTCAAGCATATGTTAGCTTTGTTGGAATAATTTTTTCTAATTATTATTGTTAGTCTAGCTAGCTAGTGCTTCTTTCTTGCATACCAACTTAAGTTTTCTTTTTCTTATGTCCTACTTTCTTAACGGACCATTCAACTAAAAGTACTTTCCATTAGAAAGAGGTTCGATAAAGCCCACTGTAAGTATACAATTTAGTAAATACGGGACCGGAACTCGTAAACGTAAATTCGTTTGAATGCGACTGAATGCTTTAGCCTGAATACTGTAGGCCTCACACAGCTCAGCTCCATCTAGACTCAAAGCCATCGCCACACTCGCTCACTCAACCATTTCACCTCTACACGCAGTAATTTCTACTTCGGATTCTGGAATTGAGTCTCTAAATAGTTAAGCACTCAGAGTAAATCCTATTGTGAAATTATTATAGTCTAATTGTGCTGATATTCTGAATTGTTGAATCTATCTTAACGTTGTCTACGATAAAATGCAATAACAATAAATGTTAGGGAGCTGAAAACTTGCAGATATCATTTTATTCGGGGTCGGGAAGGAGGACATTGAAAAGGGACCAGTAAAATATGCAGATTTGACTGCGGCCGTATTTTTCTCGGTGTAATCTGCATTATTCAGGCTTTGTCACGAACTTCGACAGTTTAACAGCGTTTATCTCTCGCCTTGCAAATTGAGCTACGACTTTAAGACAAACGGGAGTCACTTTCATTATCATAATGGACCTCGGCCGATTCTTTGTTGGTGAGCCGACGATGGATTCAGGCTGACATTTTTTACTACTGATGAATCTCTTTAGAAAGCTAGTCTTAGCCTTCATTTATGTTACTCATTTCTCAGTCACTGTTATCTCAAAGATGTATACATAACGGTGGCGGAATAAACGGGCCAGACAGAGGCAATTTTTCATTACCCTGTTGCAAGCTAAACGTCGAGAAAAGTTAGAAATCTCCCCGATATAAGCAGTAATTTATCCATGAACAAGCTTCCTGCTCTAACGGCAAGGAGAGCGGGTGTCCACTAGACCAAAACTAATCGCTGATAGAGTGGTACGCGCTTGCCAACGATTGGACTATTGATTTGCAACTAAGCTCTTCACATACAAAATGTAATGTGGATTTCAATCCTCAGTTTTTATGATACACATAAAATCAAAACTGTTTATTGAAATTCGGTCGCGAATGTAGAGTCTAATTTCAAATGAAGTACTACTGAAAAATGACGCATGGTTTGGATTTTAAGTTACTTATATTTCATGATAATATCCTCGATTTACCTGATCAGTGGAAATTTGAACCTTGTACATTGAAATCCGAAGTTTTGCAAAACGCAAAATACAATTTATGTTATTTATGTACTAGGTACCTAAGCCAGCTTAGTCATTCGCAGAAAAATAGTGATCTAAGTCGCGTGGTACACACAATACACAATTTCCAGGTTTTATCCAAATCGGTTCGGACAAGGCATGATTGGAACACAAACATTTAATTCGCAAATTTTCAGTTTTTTTTTATTATGTACGATAGATTCTGATTATTTATATTACATACTGGCTGATCCTACACACAATGTTGCGTCTAAATTTCAAATTCATTTCAAATTGTTATAAACGTCTAAAAAAAATCGGATCGAAAGTCGTAGCACTATTCCTCTCGGCCAAAACGTTTAGAGAAACGTAGATAACAATGCTTTCCATGTGTACCTATAGTAAAATATTGAGATGAATATCTAACATGAATATCTAACAAGAATTATGCATCATTTTTGTAAACAATTATTAAACTGAAAAATCTTATCAAAATTTTTAATTCCGACGGGATAAAATACCCAATATAAATATAATGTAAATACCCAAGTGTGGATTAACACTATAACAAATAAAATTAAACAATTATTAAGTATATTAGTTACATAGTTGCACGAACAGCATGAATATTATTCGTCATCGTCCGAGCAATACTGCAGGGGTCGGTCAACCATCATTGCCATTGGCTTGGAGTAATCGTTGATGGAGCGAGCAGTGGCACGCGTCTCGGCCGATTTATGACGTCTGTGGCTGCCCTTCGAATGCAGCCGAGCTTGAGTGCCCGCATTTACATCGCATTCCTGTCGTGTTGGGCTTGATCTAGAATTCGATAGAGATCATATTGTTGACCTAGTTGATTTAATTAATTTGTAGAAATTGGGCTTGCCATTTATTGACGTTTCATGATTGACCTTTTACATACATACATAAACTCACGCCTGTATCCCATCATAGGGGTAGGCAGAGACCACAGATCGCCACTTGCTACGATCCTGACACACTTCTTTCGCTTCATTCACTCTCATCACATTCTTCATGCAAGCTCGTCGGTTTAGGGTACTCTAGACCTGGCCTTTTTCCAATAATTCGCCAATTTGGAATGTGCGCCTAGGTCTTCCCCTTCCGAAGGTCCCATTCACACTCGCCTTATGGACCTGTTTCGTCAATCTACTTTCATTCATCCTCTCAACATGACCGAACCATCTTAGCATACACTTCTCAATTCTCATCACTACATCTTCTTTCACTCCACAACGCTCTCTTATCACACTGTTTCTCATTCGATCTCTCAAAGTCACCCCACACATACTTCATATGATTGACCTTTTATGCTAGTGAATTACAGTAATTACGTTATTGGAATGCTGTATTAGTCTTTCTTATACTTTTTCGATTACAACTCATACTATAATTTTTATTTTGTTATAGTGTTATTCCACACTTCATTTTCAAACTCATACTATTCATAGAATGTGATGTACACGTACTATTTATTGCGAATATCTTAGATACGCCATGATGCCATAAACCTGTGGCATTGTATTTATTTCCTTTTCTGACAGTCAAAGAAGCAGTGAGTTTTACCTTTTCTTTTCTTTTTCTGAACACAGGTCACTAGTAAGTAATTGTATTAATAGTAATATTAATATCGTCAACATTTTCAGACTAGATATAAGGTAATCAGTAAGTCCCTAAAATTAAAAAAAAAACCATGAAGTAGACAAATGAATATTTCGTCTTAGAATAAAACTTAAAACATCTTAAAAACGTTAACATATCCTCACATTATTTTTAAGTTTTAATGAAAAGAAACTGGCTGTATGTTAATACGACCAAAAACTTTGAATCTCGGATTTGTAGCAAAAAATGTGACAAGTCATCAAATCTACATATTTTATTAGACTCTTCCCTCGCCGAGTCCGACCCTCTGTTGGTCGGGACGATTCTAGAGATGTCGGTCGACACGTTTTCACTTAGTTATCGATATTGAAGTTAGCAAAATTACAAGTTTCCCGTCAATTAATCGAGATTAATTTGGTTTCTGTATTACTTACGTAATGATTTGAATGATTTTAGATTATTAGTAAATAAAGTGTAATATTAGGTACCTATGTATAATTTCTTAGAATTTTTACGCGTAGAATATTTATCGTCAATATTTCTAAATTAAAAATGAAAATGTTATGAAAACTTTCATTTTGTCGTGTACCTAAGTATTTTTGTCCATCAGATTAATTTTCTTTTTTTTAAAACAAATCATAACCTTTAAAAAGGCTTGAAGGACTGCTGAAAGTGAACTTCTAATAAGAAAGTTGGTATCTAATAAAATATCGACACTGTTAGTGCTAGCGACAGTTGGACAGCCCGGTCCAATATTACAGGACTTTCAAATAGGTATCAACGACAGGCGGGCGCGGGCAGCCTCTGCGGCGACACTTCATAAAGAACACTTTTATACTCAAGCCTTTTATTTATGATTCCCCTTTACATCTTCGACTTTGTTTTATTGTCCAACCAGACAGGTCGTGCTTTATTAAATTTTCAATTAAATCGGCCGATAGCATTCATGCGCGCCGAAAGACGCAATCAGTGATATATTCCAAGTAGCTTGTATCAATTGAATTATTCAAAAAGCTTCAAATGAAAAAGCCAGTCATTTAAAACAATCGAGGACTGAGCGTGATATACTGCAGTGAATTAAAGAGTTGCTATATATTATTCAAATCCATTCTGGTGCGGGTCTTTTTACTGTGAAGTGGCGGTTGCGGGTACATCGCTCCGCACTTCAGGACGTGACCGAGCGCCGGCCCGGAATCACATTGCGACGTCACCGTGGCCTGGATGCGACACTTTAATCTTGCAAAAGATGTAAAGATTGAGTGAAAAACACTTTAACTCAATTTTAGTTCAAAATCCGAATTTTCTTCTTTCAAATGCTCCTTTCGATTGCACTGCACAGTTATTCTCAAAATTACCACATGTGTTTCACTTTAGAAACAAAATTTCCCAGAAGACTAATTTCAAACAATTATATCTCATTTTCTAAAACGAGTAACATTGAAAATCGTTTGAATTTAACTTTTACATAAACAAAAATGCTAACACAAGACCTTCGTATTGTAATCAAAGAGGCAATAGTAGAAGCAGCTACGATAACTGGAAGAGTCGCTTTTAAATGTCTCTTCCATGATTTCTACATCGGAAATGAAATGTTTTATTCTAGCCAGTGAAAATGCCACGAATGGCTCGGGGCCGAATTACTTGCTCGCAAAAATTGTAAGGTCGGTTCGTTGGATATAATGGTCATTCGATACACACCGGGAGCAAGATGAAACAAAGCGTGCAAATGGTATTTCATTTCAGGTTGACGGAAAAATACTCTACGGATCTTTTTAAACTACGAGTATCGTTGTCGAGTTTTAAATATGCCTTGAATTGAAAAGGTAGATTCATCCACAGGTTTTTTGCAGAACAAAACTTTGTTGTGATAGGATTTTGTATCTACTACCTGGAATGTTTGCATTCAATCAATGGCAGCTAATGTTGCTGATAATGTTGTTTTGCAATGTATAAAAAGTCTGTACTAAACGCCAATAATGGTTGCCTGTATGAAATCTACACCTGATGTTTAAACTTTTTACTGGAAACAAAAATCAATACTTAGCTCTTTGACCGATGCGATGTAAAGTTAGTGTGAAAGCTAATAACATCGACAGTTTTTTAATGATTCTTATGGACGACTCAATGTTCGTACGAAGGCAATGTTACAGTTAGTTTTTATTAATGCAATGTTTTCTTCAAGAAGTAATAAACTATAGAACTATCGATGGATACTGTGCAAATAGATTTTGATTTCAAGTAGGTAAACCTCAATAGATGTATTATTGGATGGGGAAGCATAATATCAAAAGTATAAAAGCAAGCATCAAAGAGAGAAGTCTTCTATAAAATACACCTGCGGTCCATAAAAAAATCCAGATATTGGGGAAAATTGCTTCGCAGTTCATTGCTTGTTTCATAACTAGCCGGAGAAAGCTTTTATAAGGAGGTTTACTATTAGATTATTACTGTCTTTTCTAAGAAAGAAGAACAAATATTTTTAGTCGTTGTAATAACAGAAAACAACGTTGTACTTAGATGTTAAGAGTGTATGTTGAATGGAGTCCTTAGTATCGGGATTGACCTTCCTCGGAGCTGTAAACAAGCGGTCGGCAAGTTTGTCTGGGCGAAGTTCGCAAGTTGTACTCTATTGCAGAAACTAAGATGAACCCCACGGGCGCGGTGGCTTCAAGTTTCGGCACGTATATAGAGAGTAGAATGGATGTTTGATGAATACGAGATGTGATCGCGGTGTCGACAATTTGCTGCGACATTCGCGGACACTTTGGCTAATTTCAACATTAATTTGAAACTATCTCCAAAAGTTTATAGAGTTTTCATTATGCGAATTCATTAACACTGCATCGAATTGAATTCAGAATTCCATCGAACTGTGGACGGGCGCAGTTCGCTGGAAATGTAACTAAAAGTTGCACGGCAGCGCTTTTTTTCTTATTTATGGGAGGAAGCTTGAATGTGTATTTTTGGATCTGATATTTTTTGTCAGTGGCTGTAGCAAAACTGATAGCAATGCAGTTTATATTCAACTGCTCGTCAGTCAAAGGATTCAAATATTTTTTTATCGTGTATTTATGATTTGAAATATTTTTGTAGCCACTGAATGTTTGTGAACCAACATAGTGGTTGTATTTTTCAACTCATTTCTGTCTTTTAGGTAATGAGCTCATCAATATCAGAGCCCTATGAAACGTTTATCCGAAGAGCTTCTTTTGAACGGCTGAGTGAGCAAATACGTTTGGGGTTCGTAATATCTTGCCTTTCAGCTTCGGAGCACTCTACGCATTTTGTACAAATCCTGGGAAGCAGCGGAGCACGGCGACACTCGACAGTCATCTGACAGGTAGAGCCGAGCAGCCATTAACGCGCCTTCCGCGCCACGACGCCGGCCACGTCACAACTCGGGCCTGTTTCACTTCTACACCGATTGCAATCGTAAAAAGCTTCCAGCGCGAATAAAAGGCGCCGCAAACATCCCTATTCAAGTTCCCCATAGCCCCCATAATTTTGTACGCGCCCCGTCATGGGCATAGAAGTGAAACAGGCCTGACAGCTCGCTCACTTCGACAAATGGACAGCTCAATGAAACACTTTTCATTGTCAACTGATGAGCATTCAGTTCAACTAATGAGGAAGTTAACAGCATGTTCCACAGTTTTACGGACCCTTTTATAATATCTACCCGGGTTGAAACATTTTGTTGCAAACAAGGAACTTTTTGGGCTTTTTGTATCATTCTTTTTTTTCTAAAGTTAATTTATGATGTTAGTGATATGGCTATGTCAGCAACATAACCAAACCCAGGACATTGTACTTCATAATAATAGCTACATATTTTAATTATTATTAATTTGTATTAATTTATGAGTCAATCACCTATATTTTAATTAATACTTAAATAAATTGTTAGTTTGAATAGTTGCTTTAAGCCGGAAGTACTAGCTGTCATGGCGGGCCGCCCCCTCGACCAATCTCGGCTCGTCGGCTACAACCCGATCACCCGATCACCCGATCGAGGTCTTCGTGCAAAGTCGAGCCGGCCCGCCCTGGCAGTTGCATTTTGCTCTTCAAACTAGAAGGACGTCTTCTACTAAATTAATTGCTGTTTATTGGTGTAGTGAAGTGAATATTATAATATCGTTATACATGTGAGTACCTACCTACTTTTATTTGATCCTAGACTAGATTATTTACCCGGTCTTTAAGAATATTAGGCTCCTAAGCTCCATCAAATGAGATGTCGCTCACATCCGAAGCGGGATATATACCTAACATACGCTTCACATAAGTGGCCGCATTTTTGAATTTGTTAGTCCATCCTGTTAGCAGATTGAGATTTTGTTTTGACAGAAAGACCTTGAGATCTTTTTTTTGCTGAGTCAGGACTACTCCCTGATAGCATTAAATCGCTGCGGGTGTTATTCTATGTTAATTGTTACCGTATACCCAGGTATTTGTGACATTTACTTTTTACTTTCAAATTATTATCACCGGGTAAATAGTGTGTTGAATGGTTTAGAGAAAATAACATGATCGATCATAATTATTGTTTTGTTGTTGCTCTGTTTCTGTACTTACCAAAGTTGCCTGAATATAATCGCTTTGAGCGATAAGGCCACCCATTGTGCCACTACTTATTCGCTTAGAAGTAGTTCTGATAAATCGATAATTTAAATTGAAATTGAATCATACATGGGACTATAGCATGTAAGGTATTTATTAGGTATATAATCAGTATCAAGGATATAATGAATAAGCACCTAGTAGGCACATAATAAAATAGTAAAAATCAAATTGAATGTTTCTCTTTATGAACTTTAATCTGCCGAGTTTCTTTTTTCTAATAATTACAGTAGAGGCACCTGAGCAGAGAGACAAATTCGCTCTCCATCCCAACCTATGGAGACCTATGGAGCGTACAGCAGAGAGGGACAACGTGCAGCGTGGCCGTAGCACGAGTTCCCTGGCTAACTACCCCCCCCGAGCAGTCAGGACCACTGCCGCTCGCGCAGCCGTGGGAGCCGTCGCTTGCGCAGCCGTGTGAGCCACCGCTCGCGCAGCCGTGGGAGCCGTCGCTTGCGCAGCCGTGTGAGCCGCCGCTCGTGCAGTCGTGTGAGCCGCCGCTCGTGCAGCCGTGTGAGCCGTCGCTTGCGCAGCCGTGTGAGCCGCCGCTCGCGCAGCCGTGGGAGCCGTCGCTCGCGCAGCCGTGGGAGCCGTTGCTCGTGCAGCCGTGTGGGCCGCCGCTCGCGCAACCGTGGGAGCCTTCGCTCGCGCAGCCGTGTGAGCCGCCGCTCGCGCAACCGTGGAAGCCATCGCTCGTGCAGCCATGCGGGCCGCCGTTCGCGCCGTCGGGCGAGCCATCGTTCGTGCAGACGTGCGAGCCGCCGTTCGCGCCGTCGGGTGAGCCGTCGGGCGAGTCATCGCTCGTGCAGCCGTGCGAGCCGCCGTTCGCGCCGTCGGGTGAGCCATCGCTCGTGCAGACGTGCGAGCCGCCGTTCGCGCCGTCGGGTGAGCCGTCGGGCGAGCCATCGTTCGTGCAGACGTGCGAGCCGCCGTTCGCGCCGTCGGGTGAGCCGTCGGGCGAGCCATCGCTCGTGCAGCCGTGTAAGCCGCCGTTCGCGCCATCGGGCGAACCATCGCTCGTGCAGCCGTGCGAGCCGCCGTTCGCGCCGTCGGGCGAGCCACCGCTCGTGCAGCCGTGCGAGCCGCCGTTCGCGCCGTCGGGCGAGCCACCGCTCGTGCAGCCGTGCGGGCCGCCGTTCGCGCCGTCGGGCGAGCCACCGCTCGCGCAGTCGACGGGCCAGTCACCAGCCACGCGGTCCAGTCACCAGCAGATTGAAGATGAGTCTCTTATAGGACATCCCTGGTCCTACTACTATATTGGACAACCCTGGTCCACAATTAATTTTAAAGGACATCCCTGGTCCTACTACTATTGGACAACCCTGGTCCATAATTAATTTTAAAGGACATCCCTGGTCCTACTACTATATTGGACAACCCTGGTCCACAATTTATTGTAAAGGACATCCCTGGTCCTACTACTATATTGGACAACCCTGGTCCGCAATGTATTTATTTATTTTAAAGGACATCCCTGGTCCTACTACTATATTGGACAACCCTGGTCCGCAATTTATTGTAAAGGACAACCCTGGTCCACAATCTATACTGATATAATAAGGCCGAAGAGTTTGTTTGTTTGAACGCGCTAATCTCAGGAACTACCAGTCAGATTTGAAAAAAATATTTTTGCATTTGATAGCTAAACTTTTGAGGAAGGTTATAGGCTACTTTTTATCATCATCACCATAAACCATCACTACGGGGGCAACGCTGCGAGGGCGCTGCTAGTTTATTGTAAAAGACATCCCTGGTCCTTTAGATAGCTTGGATGGACATCCCTGGTCCTCTAAAATGAATGTATTTTAAATAGAAGTGTAGAAGTAATTTGAAATAAGCTTCCTATTCTATTCCTTATTCTTATTCTATTCTATTGAACGAGCAATATTTGTTTGTTTGAAGTTTGTTTGATGTTTGTTTGTACGACGTTCTCGAAAACGGCTCTAACGATTTCGATGGAATTTACAGTACGTTTGTTTACGGGGGCGAAAAATCGATCTAGCTAGGTCTCATATCTGGGGAAAGCCACTAGATGGCGTTCGTTGGTTGCCAACCAACCAGATATTGGTATTTATGTGAATTATGTTGCGCTTATGATAAATTATGTTTGTTATTATCGATCGTTCGAGGTCGTACGATGATTTTGGATGGCCGACTGTCAGCAACATAACCAAACCCAGGACATTGTACTTCATAATAATAGCTACATATTTTAATTATTATTAATTTGTATTAATTTATGAGTCAATCACCTATATTTTAATTAATACTTAAATAAATTGTTAGTTTGAATAGTTGCTTTAAGCCGGAAGTACTAGCTGTCATGGCGGGCCGCCCCCTCGACCAATCTCGGCTCGTCGGCTACAACCCGATCACCCGATCACCCGATCGAGGTCTTCGTGCAAAGTCGAGCCGGCCCGCCCTGGCAGTTGCATTTTGCTCTTCAAACTAGAAGGACGTCTTCTACTAAATTAATTGCTGTTTATTGGTGTAGTGAAGTGAATATTATAATATCGTTATACATGTGAGTACCTACCTACTTTTATTTGATCCTAGACTAGATTATTTACCCGGTCTTTAAGAATATTAGGCTCCTAAGCTCCATCAAATGAGATGTCGCTCACAGCTATATCCATCTTTCCACCATGACTTTGAGGTGGTCTAAAATTTTCGTAATTAGAATTCGTATAACACTACATACCTACTCGTATAAGGACGCTACTCACACACCTGCCGCAGGGGCAATCTAGGTGGCAATCTAGGTGCGCGACAACCGCCACGCACCTAGATTGCCCCTGCGGCAGGTGTGTGAGTAGCGCCCATAACTGTACTGACGAATATCTACTTTTTTATTCATGTCATTAATGTTTTGAGTTAAAAGCTTGATTTTTCAGTTTTTCGCTTAAGGTAGCGGTTCGCGCCCGAGACCGAGACAGGAGACCGAGACCACAGACAGAGGCAGGAGTCCGTTGTCATATAAACTGACGGTTCTCTGTCTCGTGTCTCTTTCGCGCGCCCCTACAAAGCCTGTCTCTGGTCTCGGTCTCCTGTCTCGGTCTCGGGCGCGAACCGCCACCTTTAGTATTTTCCAATTCATTCTTTAAGCAGTTTATTGTAAAAAGGTCTTGACTGACGGCCAGCAAAGTGATCCTATAAGGGTTAAATTTTTTCATAGTGATGTAGGTACCCCAATAAATGCGTATACTTACATCAAAAAAAATTATTCATCGTGTTTGCCGCAAACACTAAGCCAACAGGCCAAAAATAATAATGCGTGCACATCTACAAACGTAACTATCAACTGCAATAAAACTTCACGCCTAAATAATACAGTACGAGCAGCTCTAACAAGTGGTGACGGACACTAATGAAAATAGTTGCAGAGTCAACCGCCCCACAACGGACATGGCACACCCGACTCGAAACTACTACGTGTATATTAACGAATCAGTACAAATAACTTACGTTTAGAGAACACTGTATAATTGATAGGTGAATAATAAAATTGAAGTAAGTATTTAACAAAATGTATCTAATAATTATTAACAAACTTTGTTCTCTTCTCCGTTCAATTACCCTCGTTCGAATGGCCGTCGTGTCCGTCTGGACAAGCAGGGGCAAGCCCCATGACGTCACTTCCATTTCGTTCGTTCAGAAACGCTTTCTAGGAACAAAACTAATCTGACTTTTTGTGAACGCTAACAGTCGGCTATTCTGACAACAGGAATGACCTCATTCCTTTTCGGCCATTCGAAACATTGTATGTCCTCGTACAATCACATTTTTATAACCAAGCACAACTATAAATAAAATAAACAAACAAAACAAAACTAAAAAAAAAAAAAAAAAAATACTAGATAGGTACCTAATTAAAAAACAGTCTCTAAATCAATGAAACTTAATTAAAACTTGGGTTAATCTATTAACATCCAACAACATGAGTATTTTATCTCTTTAGTGAGCCAAGTGGTTTTATTTAAATTCATTGTTTTTAATTTTATTTGTTTAATGGGTATATTTGTATTTAATAAGTCATTAATTAGGTATGTTGTGAAATGAATTATAATTTTCATTAATATTATTTTCTATTTTTATGATTCTGCTCCAATCTATGATTTGTAATGCTGATTTAAAAGCATTTAAATTTTTTTAAATTAAAATATCTTTTGTTTAGCTTTATAACATTATTTTATTTAATTAAGTTAACTGTAAAGTTATAGGTCAAGCTTTTATGATCAGATAATCCAAGGTCTAGTAGCTTAAGAGCCAATTTTATTAGTAAATATTAAATCAATGCATGATGATGTTGTATTTGTTACTCTTGTGGGTTTTTTAACAATTTGTTTTAGGTTAAATTCTAGCATAGTATCTATCAGCTTTTGATGTTCTTTAGGATGGTAGAGCTTGTTAATATTAAAATCTCCTGCAATTATTATGTCTGTGATTTTTGGTTTTAAGTTTGTTCATAAGTTTATCTAGGAATTCAAAAAATATGTCAAAATGACGATCAGATCGGTACACTAAAACTAGAATAATATTTGGTTTTTTGTCTAAAGCACGGCACTCAACTACAATACTCTGTGGATAAAACACTAAAGTCAGTTCTTTCACTGAAGGTAATGTCTTTTATAATTAAGATGGCAGCACCGCCTCCTCTATGTTTGTTTCTGTAGAATGCAGCGGCAAATTCATAGTTGTTAATCTGGGTTAGATCTTTGTATTCATTTTTTTTATCCATGTTTCAGTGAGGCAAACTATGTCATACTGTTTTTCTTGTAGGAGGTTTTCTAGTATATGAGTCTTATTGTTTAGACTTTGGCAGTTTTGGATGATGATCTTTCTTCTTCATTGTGACAGATAATATTCACAGGATATTTTTCTTCCGGATGATTTAATTTTAAATTTATCGGCTTTCCATTAACAATGAGCTTGTTATTTCTTATCACTGCATGTTGTCCACTTTTACTTGCTTTCTTTAGAGCATTTATTAAATCTTTTCGTTCCTTAATTTCACCAAAGATGTTTATTACCCAGTCGTGGGTCTCAGCTTCAGTTTCTCCATGATATTCTTGGAGACCATGAGGAACTATTTTTTTTCATTAGAGAGGCATTGTTTTAGTTGTTGTTCAATTGCATCAATACTTTTATTTTTGAGGTTGCTGATGTCATTTTGCAGCTTTTTAGTTTCTGATTCGAGGTAGAGGATTTTTTGGTTTAAGACTGCTATATCATTATTTATGGTTTTCTGTTGGTTGGAAATGAAATCTGTTTTTTTGAGTAAATTCCACTTTCAAGTTAGCTATAGCATTTATTATTTCGGATTGGATGATCAACTTTATGTTTGCAAGCAATTGTTGATTATTTTTTCAAATTTCTCATTTAGGAGGCCACTCAATTGATCAATGGTCAATAACTCAACTTTTGGTTGGAAAAATGGGTTACTGCTATTTAATGTTTCTCCCATGATGCTTTGGTCGTCTTAGATCAAGTCGTCTACAGAGTCCTCACTCAATAAGGCTTGCTTTCGTCTCATAGTTACATTGGTTACATCTTCACAAGTATTGATGATATGGAGGATATCAGCTGTAGGTCCAACCACTTTATTTGTGTTGTTTGTTTTGCTTGCTTTAGCATGGCATGCTGGACAGATCCATGTATATCCATGTATATTTTCTTATCATCCAAATTTATGTAAATAAATAATAAAAAAATATATTAATATAATTAATAATCTTGTAGATAAATATAAATTATGTGGATATTATAATAATTATAAACAATGGTTACCGCTTGTACTACGGTCTCCTCACTTATTTGTGAGCACCGCTTGTACTTTGATTACCTATTTATTAGGTTTGATATGATTTCGTGTATTTCTAAAATTCTTAGCTCTATATTTTTTTTTATTCAATAATTATAAAATACCACCTTTTCATCCAAATAATAAAAATATTAATATAATATAATAATTTTGTAGATAAACATAAATTATGTAAATATTATAATTATTGATAAACAATGGTTACCACTTGCACTACGGCCTCCTCACTTATTCGTGAGCACCGCTTGTACTTAGATTATTTTTATTTATATGTTTGATAAGCACCGCTTGTACTTCGGCCTCCTCACGTATTCGTGAGCACCGCTTGTACTTCGGCCTCCTTATCTCATCTTTTATTTTAAGGTATTTATATATTTGATAAGCACCGCTTGTACTTCGGCCTCCTCACGTATTTGTGAGCACCGCTTGTACTTCGGCCTCCTTATCTCGTTCTTTTATTTTAAGGTAAGATGTGCACAAGCATCTACGTACACTGCTTTAATCCATTCTCACAATATTGGACGTCGAGCACCACCATTCTAAGGCACGTTCTTACTTCCCCTGTAACAATTAATAGGGATGGGGGACCATACATAAATGTAATACATAATAAATAGGTATTTATATCAGTGAGTAAACTAGTAATAATAACATAATAAATCAAGTAACTTTAAGTACACGCAACATTCTGTTCATCAACTGTACTTTATTAATAAGAACATTACTTGTAACTCTTGTAACTCACAATACACTTCGGTTTTATTCAGTTCTGGAGTATCTGAGTACAAAACTAAACTTGTATCCGTATTACATACTATAATCTTGGGCATCTCAATTAAATTTTGGCCTATCAGTATTCCGATATTCATCCGGGACAACATAGGCCTTCACGTATGCGTTTACAAAATCTAAAGCTACAGCAATATGTACACGACATAGAGGTTGTGTTACACTAAATGTAAATATTTTCATAGCAGGTAGGTCTGTCAACTCCAATTTTAAACATAATTCTGTTGATAAACTTTGCTTCACTATCGTACATTGACTATCAAAGTCAATGAAAGCGATTTTGTTTACGCCGTTTATTTTCACGTTTTTATGGAATATAATATTATTGGCTCTGTCAGTATCAGTACCACGTAATTTTAATTTAATTTAATTTAATTTAATTTAATTTAATTTAATTTAATTTAATTTAATTTAATTTAATTTAATTTAATTTAATTTAATTTAATTTAATTTAATTTAATTTAATTTAATTTAATTTAATTTAATTTAATTTAATTTAATTTAATTTAATTTAATTTAATTTAATTTAATTTAATTTAATTTAATTTAATTTAATTTAATTTAATTTAATTTAATTTAATTTAATTTAATTTAATTTAATTTAATTTAATTTAATTTAATTTAATTTAATTTAATTTAATTTAATTTAATTTAATTTAATTTAATTTAATTTAATTTAATTTAATTTAATTTAATTTAATTTAATTTAATTTAATTTAATTTAATTTAATACTGTAACTGCAACTTTAACTGCAACTTTTACTGCAACTGCAACTGCAACTGCAACTTTAACTTTAACTTTAACTTTAACTTTAACTTTAACTTTAACTTTAACTTTAACTTTAACTTTAACTTTAACTTTAACTTTAACTTTAACTTTAACCTTAACCTTAACCTTAACCTTAACCTTAACCTTAACCTTAACCTTAACCTTAACCTTAACCTTAACCTTAACCTTAACCTTAACCTTAACCTTAACCTTAACCTTAACCTTAACTTTAACTTTAACTTTAACTTTAACTTTAACTTTAACTTTAACTTTAACTTTAACTTTAACTTTAACTTTAACTTTATTGAATTTTATTTTTTTTATAATACCAATTTTATAAGGTAATATTAATATTTTAGTTAATTAATTATACAACAAATACATAGGTACGTAATATTAATATTTTAGTTAATTATACAACAAATACATAGGTACGTATTTACATAATAATATAATAATAATAATTCGTTCATATAAAGTTATAAAGTAAGAGGAAGGAAAAAAAGGATAAAAATTGCACCGTTAATTATCTTCGTGCAAATAAATCATTTCATTTCATTTCATTTCATTCCATTTCATTTCATAAAAACCAAAAAGAACAAAATAGGTACAAGTACAACATCATTTTATGAAACAACTTGTTCGTATCGTCCAGACGCTCTTGATTGAGCATTGCAGCTCTGTACGTGGTTACAACTTGGATGGGTGACCGCTAGACGGCACTACGCACCGAGCACCTCCGCGCCTCGAAGGACACATTAAATTGTCGGTCTCGGCCTTCAAGTCGCCAAGCCATGACGGAGGCCTTCAGGCGGCCCAAAAACTTCGTCACCAAAATAGGCCACCTACCCAAACAAACCTTTTTTTTTTTTACTCATGTTAGGGTTTCTAAAATTGTAAGCAAATTATGTACTTTATTTTACCATTATTTTAAATTATTTTAATGTCTGATTGTTTTTCTATCGTATTTTAAAAATTAAAGATATAATTTCCAGTGGGCAACACCATGAGGTCTAAGTTGTTTTATGTTATTGTAAATAAGTAGGTATTTTGATAAGCATAATTATTATTTTTAATTATCTTTAGTATATGTGGACGAAATAGATTTATTATAAATTGTATTTTGTAATTAACACTTCAATTGTAAGCCCCACGATTGGTTTTTGAAATGTTGGCGGGTTGCTTAGCCAATCACAGAGCCGCTTGGCTGTGATTGGACAAGCGCTTTGGGAAGTTGGAACCCAAACGGGGGGTATTTTTTTCGAAACTGATTTTGTAACGAGATTATTTTATTCGAACATTCTGTTTTTGAGAGCCGACAAGTAACATTGTACATTTATCTAGCTAGTCTTAGCAGTCTTAAATTTTATAATAAATTCCTGTACTTCGCCTTAACGTTTCTTCTTTTCATCGGTATCCTGATAGTAGATTGTTTCTACAAATCAGAAGCGCTGGATCGAGATCAACTTAACAGTAAGTACACGCCCAAGATTATTTTACCAAGTGGTAGTTTTTATTTTATTTTACGAAGTTATTTTTCTTTATTGGTGTTACTTTTATGTTGCGGTTTGGATAAAGGCATCGTTATTTTTACCATTGTTTTTCTAATGTAGTAGGTACCTACCTAGATTTTCAAACTGAGTGCTGTGCAGTTTAGCTATCGAATTGATTTACATAAAGGTACCGTCACTGATAGTTTTTTTTTTTCAGTAGTTAAGAATTTACAACATTTAGGAAATTTTTATAATTGTTTTTTCTTTAATTTAAATAAAAGCTACCTACCTACAGTGATGCAATACTGTTCTCAATTACTATCGTTCGTTACAGATTTACCTGTTAATACTGTGTGATACTTTAAACATAATCTACCCTCTTTTATTTTTTTTCTTACTTATTCTTTTTCTGATGCAAGTGAATTTGAGGAATCTCACGAGACATTTTTTTTTAAGTCTACCTTCAATTTGAAACAAAGCCATCGATATTTAGCTTCATTGTTTGAATTTATTATAAAGGTTATACTTATAATATTAGGTACCTAGTGGTATTTTAAACAACTACCTACAAACAGTATTTATTTAATTTTTTTTCTAAGACATTTTTTTTCCGATTGCATACAACGCAATCCTTTCAGGCGATGAACGAGCACGATCACCGGCGTCGAGACTCTGACCGGGACAGTCGAAGGCGAGAGACACCCGGTCATCGCCGCACTGCGTCTCGGAGTCGAAGCCGTGTTCGGTCTCGCAGTCCTAGTCACGCAGGACGAGACCGTGACCGGGAACGTGACCGCGAGCGGGTCGAATTGCTGGAGAGGGAACTGCAACGAGCGCGCGACCAACTCCACGTGCCAGAGCGACGGCACCATACGTCTAGGCAGAACAGCGTGCTTCGCGATGGGAGCTGCAGCCGCAGCGACCTGCGGCATCGAGAGCAACACCCGGAGCCACGTGTCGCCGCTGGAGAACAAAGGTCACGTAGTCCTTCTTTATCTAAGAATGATTTTGTGGAACTTTTAAAATGTTTGAAAGATGGTCTTACGTCACAGTCTGCCCAGAGCACTCCAGTTACTCAGAAAATAGACTTTAAAAATATCCTTCCAAATTTTGATCCTTCATCAAAGACTCAACGCATTGACGTATGGTTAAAAAAGGTTAACGAGTGCGCTGCTGTGTACGGATGGGACGATAAGACCACCACTCATTTTGCTATGCAAAAACTTCAAGGCCTGGCCAAAACCTGGTACGAAGGCTTAAATTCAATTCTTTTCTCATGGAAGGAATGGGAAAAAAAACTTTTGGATGCGTTCCCATTCGAACAGAATTATGGCCAGGCCTTGGAAGAAATGCTTAGAAGAAAAAGTAAATTCCAAGAACCAATAGAGGTTTACTACTATGAGAAACTGACACTTCTTAATCGATGTGATATTGAAGGTAAACGAGCGGTGGATTGTATTATACATGGTATTAGTGATCGAACTTTGAGATCTGGAGCTTTAGCATTGCGTTGCTCAAACCCCGATTTGCTTTTGCAATATTTGGTTAGTAATAAAGATTCGAATCAGTCTATGATAGATCGTACTCTATTTAAAGGTAAAAATACTGACAATAGCACCGCTAATACAAACCACAGCTCGAAAACGAAGGTAGGATTTAGGCAGCCTTCAGCTGGATGTTATAACTGCAAGGAAGTAGGACATAGTTTTTTGTATTGTCCTAAACCTTTGATTAAATGCTCTAAATGTAACAAAGTAGGGCATACGTCTGAAAATTGCTTTGTAAAACTGCCTGAACAAAACGGTAAAAGCGCCAATGTCTCCAAAACCATGTGCATCGATTCTAGTTTAGAACAAAATAGCTTGAAAACAAATTCGAAGTTCTATAAGGAGATAAGAGTGAACGGGATTGAATGCAAAGCTTTTGTCGATTTTGGGAGTGACGTTACATTAATCAAAGAATCGGTTGTTAGTAACTTAGGCTTGGCTCACAACAAAGTTTCGGCGGCTATGAAGGGTTTTGGGAACGAAATAGTGCACTCCTTAGGAGAGCTGTCGCTCGTTATTGATGTCGATGAAGTTAGGGCTACTGTTGTATGCAGGGTCGTGAATGACGAATTTTTAGATAACCCTATGTTGTTAGGGCAGTCCTTCACGGAGCAGCCTCATATAATCGTTTACAAAAACGCGACCAAGCTACAGTTCCTTGATATAGGGAACGAGTTACCGTTACCTGATGTAGATCTCGGTCGTGAAGGCTCATTCAAGGTTAGGTCAGACAGTGTCCTTCAGCTCCATGGCACAGCCACAGTGAGAGCTCGAATTGAAGATTCATATAGTGGCAGTGTGTTTCTGAAGAATAGTATCGCAGGAGAGCCTAGTAATCAATACTTTGTAATTGGTGGTCTTTACCATGCTAAATGTGGTCGAATCAATGTCGCAGTAACTCCTTTTTCGAAGTCTTGTCTGATCCCAAAGGGGACTGTGTTTTGTAGAGCAGATAAAGTTGATTTTGTGAATAGGGTAATTGTTGAGTCACAATTAGATGATTCCGCTACTCGTGATTTTGATGAGAGTCAGGTTAGCATAGGTGATAAAGTATCGCAGCAGGATAAACAGCGTCTCATAGATCTGCTTAAAAGGTACAAGAATTGTTTCGCCTCTTCACTAAAAAATCTTGGTTGCACTAATAAGACTGAAATGCACTTAGAACTAAATAGCAATCGCCCTATTGTTTATCGACCGTATCGGTTGTCCCATCATGAACGAGAGAAGGTGCGTGGTATGGTAGGGGAGATGTTAGATGCTGGAATAGTAAGAGAGTCTGTATCGGAGTATGCTAGCCCCATTTTGCTTGTTCGAAAAAAGGATGGATCCATGCGAATGTGTGTCGATTACCGAATGCTGAATTCAGTGACTATTAAGGAAAGGTATCCTATGCCCATCATCGAAGACGAGATAGCACGCCTTTCAGGTCAGGCTTGTTTTGTTACACTCGATCTTGCCTCAGGCTATTATCAGGTTCCAATTTCTGAGCAAAGTAAACATCTCACCTCATTTGTGACACCAGATGGCCAGTATGAATTTAATAGGATGCCGTTTGGCCTGGCCAACGCACCGGCAGTATTTCAACGAATGATGAATACGCTCTTAGGGTCGGCACGTTTCGGAAAGGCAACTGCTTACATCGATGATGTACTTATTTTTGGTAGGGATTCTAACGAATGCTTGGAACGTCTCGAGGAAGTGCTCCAAATATTGCAGGAATCGAATCTTACCCTTAACTTGGCAAAATGTGATTTTCTTCGTGAAAAAATCACCTATCTTGGGTACGAAATTAGTGCTGCTGGGATTAGGCCAGGTGAAGGAAAAATCGTTAGTGTTCAGAATTTTCCGCGTCCAGAGAACGTGCACAACGTAAGGCAATTTCTCGGATTGGCGAGCTATTTTAGAAAATTTATTAGGGATTTTGCTATGATCGCATGCCCACTCAGTACCTTACTGAAGAAAGGTGCAGCTTGGGAATGGGGTGATAGCCAGGAGCAATCCTTTATAAACTTAAAGTCCAGATTGATAGACAGACCTATTCTAGCAATATACAATCCGGCAGCCGAAACAGAGTTGCATACCGATGCGAGTAGGATAGGCATTGGTGGCATACTGCTGCAACGTACATCAACAAATGAGCATTTTCACCCAGTAGCTTACTATAGTAGACAAACTTCGCCGGAGGAAAAGAATTTCCATTCGTACGAATTGGAAACACTAGCGGTAGTCTTTTCACTGCGCAAGTTTAGGGTATATCTGCTAGGTAAGGAATTTAAGATCGTCACTGATTGTAGCGCTTTGCGCTCAACATTCCTGAAAAGAGACCTCATTCCGAGAATCGCTCGTTGGTGGTTGACATTGCAGGAGTTTGACTGCTCTATTGAATACAGAGCCGGTTCCAAAATGAGTCACGTCGATGCATTATCTAGAAACCCCGTTGTTGACTGTGGAGATGTATGTGAGGAACAATTTCCGTCTGTAATGTCGATTACTGATGATGACTGGTTGGATACTCTTCAGCTTGGAGACTCCGAGCTATGTAGGATCAAAAATGTTTTAAACTATCGTCTTGATGAGAAGGGTCTTAAATACATAAACGAAAATTACGTCATTAAAGATAATAGGCTCTTTCGTTGTCTAGGCGGTGATAAGGATAATATCCGATGGGTAGTACCAAAAGGCGCACGGTGGCAACTTTGCCGTATGAATCACGACGACATCGGACATTTTGGCTATGAGAAAACTCTGGAGAGAATCAAGAAAAACTATTGGTTCGCTAAAATGACTAAATTTGTAAAGAAATACGTAAGCGCTTGCATAGAATGTGCTTTTGCAAAAAAACATCAAATGATCACGAAGGGCTCCTCCATCCCATAGCCAAAATGGATGTACCATTTCACACTCTACATGTTGACCACCTTGGGCCTTTTGTTAAATCTAATCGGGGCCACACTCATCTGTTGGTCATAGTGGACGGTTTTACAAAATTCTGTTTTGTGAAACCTGTTAGAAACACAAATACTCAGAATGTTGTTAGAATTCTAGAAGATATATTTTATACGTTTAGGACGCCTGATCGTTTAATTACTGATCGTGGGAGTTGTTTTACATCTCATGCATTCAAAAAGTTTGCACTTGACAAGGGTTTCAAGCATATATTGAATGCTGTGGCCAGCCCTCGATCGAATGGTCAAGTGGAACGGTACAACCGTACCATTCTAGACTCTTTGAAGGCTTTAAATGTAAAACATGGCGAGAAAGATTGGGATCATCATTTGGGTAAAGTTCAATGGGGATTGAATAACACTATACAGAAAACTATTGGTAGAACTCCCGCGGAAGTGTTATTTGGTTCCGTCACAAATGCAGAATTAAGTCCCATTCTGAACGAAATTGCTGAGGAAACTCGTGACTCCAGCGATCGTTCCGTCATACGCAATGAGGTTAAGGATAGAATAGATAAAGAACAGGTCAAACAGAAAGAGAGGTATGATAAAAATAGGAAACCGGCACGTAAATACGAGGAAGGGTCGTTGGTGAAAATAACCAAAACTTGTTTTAATAATGATGGACAAAGCAAAAAACTGATGCCTACTTATGTAGGGCCTTATCGCGTCGATAAAATTTTAGGTAGGGACCGTTACAAGTTAACTCCCGTCCCGGGTTTAGATTGTTCTCAAAACAAACGAGAGACTGTCGTTGCAGCTGATCGCATGATGCCATGGATTCACATCGCTGCCTTGGAACTAAATGAAAATGAATCTGATTCGAACTCTAACGATGAAAGCGATTGAATAGTTATTGTTTTTCCTTTTGTCTATTGTATCTGTCAAGCAAGAGTAGCATTTATCTACAGATTGTTTTATTTTGTTGTTTCAGATCAAAACACGAGGATCGATCGGTCGTGTTTTGATCGTCGTTGCTAGAAGTCCACCAGGTGCGTGATCAAGTATTCGATCGGCTTGTAAGCGTTTCCTGATTCCAGTATTGTTCGGTATCGATGATCAAACACTGAACCGAATCGATCGGTTCTGTGTCTGTAATCCCACGTGGCGTAATCACAGGTAATCGATCGTCCTGTGAGCGCTAATTTGACGTATCGATCGTCATTCGATTAAGATTTTGCAAGAGATACGAAACTGAATCGATCAGTCCGTTCGTAATCAGCGATTGCCCTACTTGTATTCAGTTAAGTAAGACATATCGATTGTCACTACTTAAAATAAGTTGTTTGTCGAGTAAAATGTATACCTACTTAGCCCTTGAGAATTTAGATGATTTGATAATTTACTTGATTCATACTTAGGTATAAGGTTTTTAGTTAAAAACTATGATTGTAATCTTAAACGTATTTAGAAATAACTAGGTACTTAAAATAAGTTGTTTGTCGAGTAAAATGTATACCTACTTAGCCCTTGAGAATTTAGATGATTTGATAATTTACTTGATCCATACTTTTAAGGTTTTAGTTAAAAATTATGATTGTAATCTTTAACATATTTAGAAATAGTTTAGAGATACAATGTGAATGTTATTTATAGTAGCTAAGTAAAAAACTAATACTTGTCAATATCAGACTCCGATTGTTAGGGTTCCACCTGGTACCGTATGCGGGGACGCACACGTTATCAGGATGGTCGATTGTTAGGGTTTCTAAAATTGTAAGCAAATTATGTACTTTATTTTACCATTATTTTAAATTATTTTAATGTCTGATTGTTTTTCTATCGTATTTTAAAAATTAAAGATATAATTTCCAGTGGGCAACACCATGAGGTCTAAGTTGTTTTATGTTATTGTAAATAAGTAGGTATTTTGATAAGCATAATTATTATTTTTAATTATCTTTAGTATATGTGGACGAAATAGATTTATTATAAATTGTATTTTGTAATTAACACTTCAATTGTAAGCCCCACGATTGGTTTTTGAAATGTTGGCGGGTTGCTTAGCCAATCACAGAGCCGCTTGGCTGTGATTGGACAAGCGCTTTGGGAAGTTGGAACCCAAACGGGGGGTATTTTTTTCGAAACTGATTTTGTAACGAGATTATTTTATTCGAACATTCTGTTTTTGAGAGCCGACAAGTAACATTGTACATTTATCTAGCTAGTCTTAGCAGTCTTAAATTTTATAATAAATTCCTGTACTTCGCCTTAACGTTTCTTCTTTTCATCGGTATCCTGATAGTAGATTGTTTCTACACTCATTTCAACTTCAGTCTTAAAATATAACAGAATCAATTCAATCATTACTGGTTCAAATAATCATTGCAATGGAGTAGGTAGGATACCTACCAATAATTGACACAATTAATGAAATCATTAATCATCATAATTATAATCTTTCTAGTTATCTTAGTAAAATTTTAAACTTCTGAATAGTCATAGTCAAACCATAAAGTTTATCAATTCATGCCAAGTGACCTGGGTATAAAATCATACAAGTCGCGACTCGTGTGACATCTACCCGCATTAGGAAATAAGGCGATGGCTTCAATTTTTTAGAACATCACGAACATACTTTCTTATAATATAAATATGACCAGGGCACATCTAATTCTAATCACAAGAACGGTACCTCCTCAATTCCATTCCAGATAAAATGATAATCAAAGAAAAATTGTACATACCAAATTCCAATGGACGTGTCGGTTGTCACTTCTGATTTATTAACGAATCAGTACAAATAACTTACGTTTAGAGAACACTGTATAATTGATAGGTGAATAATAAAATTGAAGTAAGTATTTAACAAAATGTATCTAATAATTATTAACAAACTTTGTTCTCTTCTCCGTTCAATTACCCTCGTTCGAATGGCCGTCGTGTCCGTCTGGACAAGCAGGGGCAAGCCCCATGACGTCACTTCCATTTCGTTCGTTCAGAAACGCTTTCTAGGAACAAAACTAATCTGACTTTTTGTGAACGCTAACATGTACAAGTCAATATTGTAAGAATACTTTAAAAGCTTTCGTTTACTACGTAGACGTTATCTATACCAATATATAAAGTGGAAGTGTTTGTTTGTTTGGTTATTTTGAACGCGCTAACTCGCTAGTCAGATTTGAAAAAAATATTTTTTGCTATCTGCATTTGATAGCTTAACTCTTGAGGAAGGTTATACGCTACTTTTCATCATCATCATCATCACCATCACTTCGGGGGCAGCGCGCGAGGGTGCTGATAGAAAATACATTAAGGGCTGATTTTTCAATCGATAAATAACTTTTATCTGAGGAATAAATATGGCGTTTTCAATACAATAGCGGCATTTACACGATAGAGATTATCCCACGGATCCGGACTGTAAAGATATCTGTAAAGATATCTGTAAAGATATCTTTAAAGATAACTGCGGATAAAACTAGCGGCCTTTAAACGCTAAAGATTTTCCCACGGATCCGGACTGTAAAGATATCTGTAAAGATATCTTTAAAGATATCTGTACAGATAACCGCAGATTTTGGACTGGCGCGTGGAACGGTATAAATTTACAAAGTTTTTTTCTTGATTCTTGAATTTTGAATCTTGAATCTTTGAAGTGACAGCTGTCAAACTTCAAATGGCCATATCTCGGAAACTACTCGTCCTAGACTCCCCGTTCCCAGTTCAAATGAAAGCTATGACCAAGATCTTCATTTGAAGTGACAGCTGTCAAACTTCAAACCGCCATATCTCGGGAACTACTCGTCCTAGACTCCCCGTTCCCAGTTCAAATGAAAGCTATGACCAAGATCTTCATTTGAAGTGACAGCTGTCAAACTTCAAATGGCCATATCTCGGGAACTACTCGTCCTAGACTCCCCGTTCCCAGTTCAAATGAAAGCTATGACCAAGATCTTCATTTGAAGTGACAGCTGTCAAACTTCAAACCGCCATATCTCGGGAACTACTCGTCCTAGACTCCCCGTTCCCAGTTCAAATGAAAGCTATGACCAAGATCTTCATTTGAAGTGACAGCTGTCAAACTTCAAATGGCCATATCTCGGGAACTACTCGTCCTAGACTCCCCGTTCCCAGTTCAAATGAAAGCTATGACCAAGATCTTCATTTGAAGTGACAGCTGTCAAACTTCAAATGGCCATATCTCGGGAACTACTCGTCCTAGACTCCCCGTTCCCAGTTCAAATGAAAGCTATGACCAAGATCTTTATTTGAAGTGACAGCTGTCAAACTTCAAACCGCCATATCTCGGGAACTACTCGTCCTAGACTCCCCGTTCCCAGTTCAAATGAAAGCTATGACCAAGATCTTCATTTGAAGTGACAGCTGTCAAACTTCAAATGGCCATATCTCGGGAACTACTCGTCCTAGACTCCCCGTTCCCAGTTCAAATGAAAGCTATGACCAAGATCTTCATTTGAAGTGACAGCTGTCAAACTTCAAATGGCCATATCTCGGGAACTACTCGTCCTAGACTCCCCGTTCCCAGTTCAAATGAAAGCTATGACCAAGATCTTTATTTGAAGTGACAGCTGTCAAACTTCAAACCGCCATATCTCGGGAACTACTCGTCCTAGACTCCCCGTTCCCAGTTCAAATGAAAGCTATGACCAAGATCTTCATTTGAAGTGACAGCTGTCAAACTTCAAATGGCCATATCTCGGGAACTACTCGTCCTAGACTCCCCGTTCCCAGTTCAAATGAAAGCTATGACCAAGATCTTCATTTGAAGTGACAGCTGTCAAACTTCAAATGGCCATATCTCGGGAACTACTCGTCCTAGACTCCCCGTTCCCAGTTCAAATGAAAGCTATGACCAAGATCTTTATTTGAAGTGACAGCTGTCAAACTTCAAACCGCCATATCTCGGGAACTACTCGTCCTAGACTCCCCGTTCCCAGTTCAAATGAAAGCTATGACCAAGATCTTCATTTGAAGTGACAGCTGTCAAAATGACATCTGTCATCTGAAATGTAGATCTTGGTCATAGATTTCATTTGAACTGAGAACGGGGAGTCTAGGACGAGTAGTTCCCGAGATATGGCCATTTGAAGTTTGACAGCTGTCACTTCAAATGAAGATCTTGGTCATAGCTTTCATTTGAACTGGGAACGGGGAGTCTAGGACGAGTAGTTCCCGCGATATGGCCATTTGAAGTTTGACAGCTGTCACTTCAAATGAAGATCTTGGTCATAGCTTTCATTTGAACTGAGAACGGGGAGTCTAGGACGAGTAGTTCCCGAGATATGGCCATTTGGAGTTTGACAGCTGTCACTTCAAATGAAGATCTTGGTCATAGCTTTCATTTGAACTGAGAACGGGGAGTCTAGGACGAGTAGTTCCCGAGATATGGTCATTTGAAGTTTGACAGCTGTCACTTCAAAGATTCAAGATTCAAAATTTCAGATTCAAGGTTCAAAATTCAAGAATCAAGGATCGAAATCCAAGATCGAAACCAAGGATCGAAATCAAAATCAAGGATCAAAATCAAGGATCGAATTCAAGGATCGAAACCATGGATCGAAATCAAGCGCTGATTTTGTCGAGCGCGATAAAGTAAAAATATCCTGAAATTTAAATGACATGGGCACACTACTAATCCAACAACGAGTGTGAAAGAGACAAAGCTACCAAGAAAGCCTCTCAACAAGACCAACAATCCTTATAACCAAGATTAAATGATAATAGATCGTTGTGTGGACTGTACAGATATCTGTAAAGATATCCGCGGATAAAACTAGCGGCCTTTAAACGGTAGAGTTTTTAGCACGGATCTGGACTGTACAGATATCTGTAAAGATATCTTTACGGATATCCGCGGATAAAACTTTCAAAGGTTGGAATGACAGAGATCGATCCGCGGGAAAATCCGCAGGCCGATCTCTGCGTGTAAATGCTGCTAATATCTGTCAAATCGAGTATTTATTTCCTCAGATAAAAGTTATCTAGGTATTGAAAAATCAGCCCTTAGTAGAATTTTTTGAAGTAAAAATTTTTTACGCACGCTTGACTTGGGGGTACGCTCGTGACGTGAATGCGTCACGGGAGTTTTTTGTTAATTCTCAATTAGTATTTTAAAGATTTTGGATACATCAATTTTATACTTAGTTTTTTTTTAACATTATTAGATTTCTATAAATATTACAATGCTGTAACATACCTACCTAATTGATTAAGGTTTCTGAGAGAAAACTTATTTCATGTAAACAGATAATCATGAAGTCTTGAAATTATACGGAATATAACGGAAGTTTTACTTCAGTTGTGTGTCTAAAGCACACTCGTTTTTTTTTTTAATACAGCTAGTCTACCTAGGTAGGCGTACCTAAGTATTTATATTCAGCGCAAAGTCCTCTCCGTTCCAAATAGGTAAAATTCCTATTGTAATTTGTAATTCTACATACATTGTGGGGTATGTGAAATATCTAGTGTGTAGTTAGTTAGAAGGTCTTTTTGTACCTAACAAGTTTCGTTTAGGTACTTTTCCTAAGGATAAAAAGGTTTGATCCCAGCATTTGAGAATGTTCAATAAATAAATAGGTCGCCCCAGTAAAAGGTCTATGATTATCTTTGATTCCTGATTTATATTTTTTGTTCGAAACATAAAATAAGGTTATCATGTAGTAATTTTTCGGGTCGGTGGAAAAGTATTACTGTGTTGAGTCATGAATATATGATTGTGTAAAAAAGTCTTATTTTATCTTGTTCAAGGGCTAAATGGAATTTTGTTATACGTCCTTAAAGTATTTTTATAATAAGTATATTTTAATTCACATTCTCGACCACAAATAATTGTCATGACGAAACAAAATTTCTTACAAAACTTTGGCAAAAACGTTCACAGAACAATTAGGGCAACAAACAAACGAAGTAAGTTAACAAGAAAATTCAAAAAAGATAAACAAAAACCAGCGAGATTTGTAAGAAAAAACACAAAAGCCAAATGCGAATCCGTAGAATAGAAAGCGCGGCTCTCACAGCGCAGGAAATTGAAACAAACATTGCAATCCCTCCGATCGAACGCCCCATATGTACACATTAAAAGATATTCGGAAAGCTGGTACACGGATCACGTTGTTTTCAAATGCAATTTCCATTTTTATAACTTTTCGGTTTCAGTGGCGGAATTATTCAACGACCAAGTACCTACACTTCTTAGATCCGAACGAATTATATAAATGAGTATGTCTAGGTTTGTTTTTGTTAAGATAATCCTTTGTAGAAAACATTCCTAAAAATATTCCGCGGCTTTAGTGATAACCGTTTACGAACTGAATTCAGATAAGGTCATTCTGGCAGCTGCTACAGTACAATAGAGAAAGAAAATAAAGCAACAAGGCATTTTAATCGTATGCATTACAGCGTAGATACTCCGACAGAGAGATGCGTTGTTGCACCGCGAAAGTTTCGAGATATATCGGCGACACTAGCAAACAAAGCAGCACTGCCACAATAGGTACCACTTGTACAACAACTGCCACGTTACGTTCCCGTCCTCGGGTCTAAATCCAAGCAATTGTGAACTCTATGTCAAAGCAATAACACAAACTGTATCCCACGCGGAAGTTCGGAAGAGTAAAGTTAGCGTGGTATACTCCACACTCACACGCGCCGTTCCCGAGAGATAAGAACACGTCATAAAAGAGGCACCCGCCGAAACTTTGCCTTAATTTCTGTATTTTCCATTTCGTAATCGCGGGGAAACGCTTTGAACATTAAATGGCTAAGGTTGAATGCATTAGAGATATACTCATACTCATGCCACTTTGCCAACAGTTTTGTTAAAAGTTTACGCTTAATAAATGCAAAAGTACCTGAAATAAAATTATGGTTTTGAGTTTTGTGCATTCATATAAAGGTGGCGGTTCGCGCTCGAGACCGAGACAGGAGACCGAGACCAGAGACCGAGACAGAAAACCATTTTCATATAAACTGACGGTTCTCTGTCTCGATGTCACTTTTCGCGCCCCTAAAAAGCCTGTCTCTATTGATGTTAATGTGTTAACCAGAACTACTGTGATTTTTTTTTTTGGTTAATATAAAAAATGAAAAATAACAAGATATGAATTATTTAGTGTTTGTACAATAAAATATATTAAAGGATTTCCGCAATCTTTGTCATTCAAAATGACAACTGAATTGAATATGAAGCTGAACTGAATTTTTGAATGAGCGAACCTTTCAACTACTAATCTTACATTAGCCATGTACACAACAAGTTCAAAACAAGAGGATGTAACCGCGAGTGGTTAAATACGAAAGAGCGTATTGCTGTACGCTGGGAAGTTTAACCGCGGGCGCCCGACGCGAGTACCTAAGTATTGCTTCCAGACGCATATACCGACTGTTTGCTGACGGAGATTGCAATATTATGTACCAATTTCCAGCCTTTTCCAACAGGCGGGAACGCTACGTGCGCTGCTAACCATAGGAAATATTATTGAGCTTTAAACATCTTGCAACATAAACCTCGGATGGAAAGCGAATACATTTTACAATCCCTCTGATTAATCTACCGCGAATGAGTTCTACCGTAACTTAATATGTAGGTTGATACGAGAACCTCAGTATTATACGAGCACATAAGCACTCCGATCGTATCGCATCTTCATATTGATATATTCAGTTTATAGACTCAATGAGCAGCTTACTAAACAATTCTAAGTAGTCGACTTACTAAAGCTATTTGGTTTCAAATTGAAAAACTCATTAGTGAGTTTAACTAAAGGAGAAACGTTAAAGTGCTGAGTGTATTTTATGCATATTAAAATATAACGTCGGCTAAGCTTGGAGTTTGAAGCTATTTTTGAAAGCTGCAAAAGCGGGATCAGGCGACTGTTGCCTTAGGATAAACTTCGTTTAGTTAAAAGCAGGCCTTTGTAGTGCGGTGTGAATGAATGACAAAAGTTAACTCGGCTGCAGTAGTTTTTTAGACTTTGGTAGAGTCGAGCAACTTAATTAGAAAGCTTTTCTTTAATCGAAATTGTTTTCATTGTTTTGTAAATACGAAAGCATGAGTTGAATGAAAAGTTTGAGATTCATTATAGCTATTATATTTTCATCTGCTCAAACCATTAAATAGGTTTGTACATGTAATGTCTGGAACTACTGACCCGATTTTTAAAAATATCTCGTATTATATAGGTAGTTCCTATTCCTGAATGTCATAGGTAAACGTTCTTGAAGGTATCCCAAATAAAGAAGTAAGATCGAGACTGTTTTATCCAATATGGTTGACATATTTTAATAAACTAAGTAATAAAATCGTTTTAAGTGTAAGTTAAAAAGAGATAAATATCTTTGAATATTGATCTCCGGGTTTCAAAAGTGAATCTGCTGTATCATCATTTTAGGAGCTTTTTGCTCTTTGTAAACCGCAGAGCATTGATAAATCGTCATTCTGATCACACACGACATAAGCAGCACGGCATGAGCGACGGTGGGCGACATGACAAACGTTCGCCCGCCCGAACGGTAGTGAAGATTTAGTAGCGCGCTGTGTTGCGATAACTACCCTCTGTTTACACTACATTTAACTTGTGCCAAGTGCTTCGATGCTGGGATCGAGCCTGCCGACTTGCGACTTCTTCGAACGCGGCATTAGTTATGCTTGGATTACTATATGATTCGGTTTTGGTCCACACGATACGAATACACGATTTCACTTCAATAAGTACTCACTGACTCTCTAAGACTCTGAACATGCAGATACTAAAGCATAAACTCTGAAATCTAAATATTATTTATGATTTTGCGGTCCAGGTCCACCCCAAAACTCCGGTTTATATACAAAAGCCTTTGTACGTCCAGAATAATGCAGCTTTCAAACTGTGAATGATTTTTTCAATTAGGTGCAGTGCTTTCAGAAATTACCTTATACACACACTCAAAATTCACACTTTCCATTTGTAATATATACTAATTATATAAAGCGCAAGAGTTTGTTTGTTTGAACGTGATAATCTCAGGAACTACCAGTCGGATTAAAAATGTTTTTTTGGATTTGATAGCTAAACTCTTGAGGAAGGTTATGGCTACTTTTCATCATCATCATCATCTTAAACCATCACTACGGGGGCAACGCCGCGAGGGCGCTGCTAGTATTAGTATAAATCTGCATAGTTTACTTATTTAGATGTAATGTTGTTCCAGAGGTGTGCTAGGTACCTGAGCTGAATTGCGAGGATATGTGCCGAAGCTGTAAAACGATGTGAGCGTTTCTACCAGAGATGCTGAGCGGTGCTATGCGGGCGGGCGGATGCGTAGCGACCGACTTGACAGAATTATGTCAGTTTTCAATTTCTCTCGCACATATTTCTCGCAACACTTCCCACGCAACACATCCCACGCACACATTCGCTTGATTTGTGAATCAAAAACCTTGTTCCACTAAGCCGTTTCTATTAGAGCTTCGCTGAGAGACGCTAGGTAAATTAAGTGATTCTATTGGTACTTAACAAACACATCCCTCGCTACGCATCCTCGCACATCTCTAGTGGAAACGCAGCCTTAAGCATAGTTTATGTAAACTAGTGCATGGCCAGCAAAGGTCCAGCGAAACATCATTATTTAGTGACATTTATTTGATTGTGGGCTCACCTTGCAGCTTACAAAGCTTTGTCCGTCCAGACAAACAAACCGTGGACGCAATAAGCTCGCAATTTCGGATGGACACTCGACAAATTTACCAACTGGAATGAAGTCTCAACTATGGTGCAACGCTCGGTGTCAACAAGCCACGTTTTATTACCCACTATTGAATTTCGCTGTTCCGCTTTCGTGTCCGAGCGATTGCGACCTGGCCTGGAGCTGATTTGCTGCCCTTTCAATTATGTTCATTTGAGCGATAACTGCAACGAACGACTCTTATTAGTATATTTCCTGTTTATAAATATTTATGAGCACAATCATAATAATATTATAAGTATGTGTGCAATAAAAGATTTTTTAAACTTTTACCTTTGCTTACACAGAGGTGAGGTTTGGTGGCGTTAAAGTTTATGGGGAAAGAATGCAGAAAAATATAATTTATATTATAGGTAACATGTAATACGAATGTATTAAATAAAAAAAACTAAAAAAAAACATTCATTTCAACACCTATAAGTACACATTTTCTTAATTCGTCGCACAGAGTAAATATTATCTATAAATTACTTATTTGATTTAACAGGGTAGGTATATTTTATCTCAAAAAACCCGCAATAACGGTTAAACTTAAAAATGTAATTAATTGCAGTCGGAATTTCGACCGGTCATTATTATTTGCATCGGTCCATAGATGGCTCCACTGTTTATTTAGTGTATTTTATAAAGCCATGTATATTTTGTACTGTATTAATATGGGTTAAATTTGTAGGCTATAATAGTTATTTAACTCTATCATTTAAATACATTAATTATTACATTGAATATGGTGTATATAGCAAAATTACCACATTCTCCTAGAATTAAACCAATTACTTTTCTTATGATTATTACAATATCATAAACTGAATCACCATACAAATACAAAATGTTATGTTATAAAGTTCGTGTTTATAACATAAAGTTTTGCATAGGTACATATTACGGTACTACGTGAGGATTCGTACATCGCAAAGTTAAATTACACTCGTAATACTTAACTTCAATGGAAGCTTCAAAGTTACGAGTTTAAGCACGAGACTCATAAAATCAAGTACTTACTTAAATACTTTAATCTTAAAATACTCGAAAATATTAACGTACATATTGGGTAGTTTAAAAGCGAGCGAAAATAGTTTGATATCCGGAATTTTACCATAACCGGGCTCGTCCGGGTTCCGACCTTGTTCGGACAAACATTAATTACCCGGACATTTGCCCGCGGCGGAAGTGAACCCGCTGTGTTTTGCGAAACTAAAGTGTATTCTTTTAAAATTGTAAGGCTATTTTTACATCGCATACTCTACACATCGTCATGTTTCGTAAGTTGCTACGTTATATGCTACGCTGTAGCATTATGACTACGACGTAGCTTTGCTTGGTTTATTTTTGTTGCTCTATGTTTTATTTGTCAAGTGTAGGATTAAATAGAAATAAAATAGTGACACTTATAAAGAAATTCAATCTCTAACTGTTAAATTCTACTTGAAAATGCAAATCACGAATTCGTTTGCTATAGTCAAATGGCTAAGTATAATTTGAAACAATATTTTTTCAAAACTAGGTATAAAACTAATTTGTACGAATGACAAGGCAGCACAACGCGCCCATACATGTTACTGACACGATACCTATGAAGCGTAAAAAGAAACATCCATAAAGTCAGTACAAAGCTCGCTTCTAATCGAAGTTCACGACAGATGGCACACTTACGAGATACCGCGTCGTTTGTGAAATAAATCGTTTATAATCAAGTGTCGTGACGTCATCAACAACTGTCTGCGGGTCGACGTGTAATTTCCCGGCGTCAATTATCAAGAAGCTCCCGCGGTCGAGGGCCTACTGTCGAGACACTTGATAACACCTTATTATAAAGCCTGTCAACGTAGCGTTATGCACGGGATTTTGACTCATGTCTTGAACTTTAAATAGCATCTATCGAACAACTTTTAAGCTATTTTTAGGGTTCGGTCCTTACTAAAATAAATGGAACCCATGTGTGGTAATTTTGCTGACCATCTCATTATAAAGGCCTTCCTCCGAAACGGATAACATACTCAACCTAACAAAATCCATGAGCTGTGAAAATAACTATTCATATTCTAACTTTTAAATGATCATGGCAGTAAATAAGGTAAAGTTAGCAAGTAAATAAACCTTTATAGTACTTCCAGTTATCTCGCAACTAAATAGAGTGCTAGTTTACAATACAAATAAAGGAAAAATGTTAATTTCCAAATGAGAAAATTCAATTAGTGCGATGAAGTTTGTAGGAAAAAGTGGCTGAAACTCGTTCATATGTATTTTGTAATTTAAACTCTAATAAAAGGGGAAGAGACACCGCTTACGCAACTAGTTATCCAGTTTAAGTTAAAATAGATTTGAACTCGTTTTTACAATCTATCAAATTATGACAGAATTGACAGAATATATTGCGACCTCGAGACTTTTGAAATAAGTATTGTTATAATTATTATGTGAAATTAATGGTAACAAAAACGTTAAATCAATAATATCTACGTTACAATCTAGATTACCGCAATATATCAATTTTTTGGAAAAATCTATCTACATAGCTCCTCTTAAAAATTGGCAAAAACATCCAACACAGCCAACTCGTGCCAGAATATAAAATAATAAACGCTGAATTAATAAGCAAAGATTTATTTACGGTCAAAGCCGTGTCCCGGCTCGCCGGTTAACTACCGGATAATCAATTAACCGTTGACCGGGTGCATCCGGCTGCACCGGAACTATGATGAGACACCAGATAAATGGACCGGAAATCTGGCTCTTACCGACTTACATTTACTTAACTAATACGGACTTGGTTAAACATTAAACAAACAAGACACAGATTCATATTATGATTTATTTAGTCATATGCATATTTCATAGTAAATGAAATTTACAAAATAAACAATTGAACAGTGGATGTATCTTGTAATAATGGCTAACGCACTATTTACAAGTAGATTACTGCGGAAAGTCAATATAATCGCACTCTATTTAAGGCACTGTTTGGTTATCCAGTGAGTAGAAGCGTTCATGGCATTACTATTTTTAACTTTACTTGCTTACTTTTTAATTTGGATAGGTGAACGCAAGTGGCATTAACAGCTGAGCGCTTCCGTGCTTCGATGGCACATTAAATTATCGGTCCCGGCTTCGTCAAGCCATGGCAGAAGCCTTCAGGCGGCCTTAAAACTCCATCATCGGAGATAGCTCATATGAACAAACTTACTTTCTTTTAGCTGTCCAGTGATTGTGTAATTTCATTCGCTATGAAAAATAGAACTAAAGTAAGTCGTAAACTAAAGTAACTAAGTCGTTTTTGTACAGTAAAGTTGTGTGTAAATGTTTTATATTTTTGAGACATTAGTCGACTCCAGTAGGTTAGTTTAACATGTCGGCCAAAGCTTTGTATGTAAGATTTGTATGAATAGCTTTCGTGAGCTGACTAAAGTAACTATTCAACTAAATATCTAAATCCTTTGAACTAAAACATGATACATTTTCCTAAAATCATAGCAATATTTAGCATAGTTCCATAGTGTAGCGCTTTGTTAAATATCTCTTCTAGGAATATTCCTAGAAAGTCGATGCTGTGAACGAACGCAATATATTTATGACTTTAATATAAGCCTATACAAATATAAATTTTCCAACTTCATTTTTCTATAAATCTTGTTAAAGAGTATTAGTTGAATTTAAGTGAATAAAACTTAATGTTATCAGCCTAGGTTAATAGAATTGTCTCGGGAGAGGCGGTCTTGAACTCTAGGTTGAGTCCCAATAGAACGGCCAGACAGGACACGACCAACAAATCTGTTTGCCCTTATCTTTCAATCCGTGCTCTGAGTAAACTAACCCGAATGATTTCCGAGTCATTAACCCACTCGTGCCCGTCCTAAGCAAGACAGACAACATCTGACTCGGATCCGTATCGCGCGAACCCACCGGCTCAGATTAACCGCCACTGATCCCGCAGTTACACAGTATCTGAGTTATCGACCACGGACGCGAAGAAATCGTGCTATCTCCCAACAACTAAGGCTTAACCGACTCCAATCAAACTAAACAAACCCTACTAATCGTATTTCTAACCTCTATCTGGATCTGCAGAGTTTCGTGAACGCAGGGATTATGTGTATCCAGACAAGGCGGAGTTATGGTCTCGTTACCTCGAACGACTGCGGGAAAGTGGCGTTTTAAGATCACTGTCTGTAGTTACGCGACGGGGCGACATTGATTTACCCATTACAATGTTCTGATAATGTCTAGAGCTGTGCTTACCTTCAAATCCCTTTTTAATTGCGGTTGAGGAGATTTCTTATTCAGGGATTCGAACAATCGGTTGGGATGGGAGTCAGACATAAGGATTAGGACATTGTGTTTGAAGCTTACTGGTGTCGGCTTACTGTCTGAAAAGTTGGTAAAACTTTACCAAAATGGATTTTAAAATATTCTTATTCTGCTATGAGTCATGTTGTTTATCTTGGCACAATAGTTTGACACGGAAGAAGCACACTAATGGATGCACTCGCTGTTTGCATCAAGATGACGTAATGAATGGAGAGCGCCGGCACAATTAATTGCTCCTAAGGAATGTTCCCAGTTGCAGCGGTGCACTGATAACGCGAGTGCAAGATAGATAGTTTCCGTGTTGCTTTATTAACTGACTGAGGTAAGATACCGTCGAATTCAATGTGCGGCAACTACTTAACAATGAATGTGCTTTTACTATTCGTATAAAATACCTTTAAATAACGATATATTATTATTTATGCTATCTTGTTAAACTTGATACTTATTTAACATGTCAAAGGAGAGCAAAGACACGAATAAATCCATTGACAGTAAAATACATTGGGATTACGTCGGTTTCGAAACTAAAAGTACCCAAACTCGCATTAATACAAACAATCTGGCCAGTATTTACAATGTCAACATTGAGACGCCTATTGAACACGCCTTGCCATTAAATTATAAGTTTGCTAAATCACCGAAACGAGTTCGAAGAAGCTCTACACATTAATTATCCCGCTGGCATCTTCTAAACCGACACGAGCTTAACAAATATCGGAAGCGGCCAAACAAGGCTTCTTAACTTTGGAAATGCTTAGTCAGCCCGGTCTTGAACAAAAGAGATTATTTCCGTAATACACAGGCAACACAGCAAACTGCAAATAGATAGGTAAAATTAATAGCCATGCGGAGAAACGGGATGAGTTGAGATAGGAAAACATTTAGCTGTTCCTCGGAGACTGACTAACCTACGAAGTTCAGAGTCGACTTTAATTAAATCCTCAACTCCTTGCTACCTATTATTGGGACAATGCAGGGATTAATTTTATCTCGCTCCAAAAAACTCAACTTAAAACTTTTGTATTCATAATCATTTTATCTTAATGTGCATTAGAATAAAGATATTTTTTTATGGTGCATTTGCTATTTCTGTTGAAGAAATAATACTATAACATTGTCAAAACTTTCGTAAGTACTTAAGATTACAATATAATACAACAAACACGAGAATTACGTGAAATTATGGTCGATTATAATCAATCACGTCAATGTTTATCCGGAGAATGTTCCTCTGTATATTTAGGGGAAAAACTCGAGTTATGGTAACCCCTCGAAGTATTGTCTCACGCTGTTAGTGACCGTAGTGTATTACTGTAATTTGTATAAAAGCAATTAATGAAATCTAATGATGATATTTCTCAGTTCATTTATTTTATACTAACATCTAACAACAGAGGCAGTCTGAATTTTAAAACAAAAAGCAATTTAACAGGTTTTGATTTATTAATGTTTAATAATTTTTTTATCACAATTTATGACAACGGATCGATAACTTATCAGTCACTCATCTTTAATGTTTGACTAAACTGACCTACTAGCAAGAAAGCAAGTCAAACAACGACTCCACTCCAGTCACAGTTGTAAGCTCTTCGAGAACTCGAACCGCGGATCAAACTTCCTCGTGAGACAAACTTGCCTCGAATGATAAGATTAAAATATTACGTCAGCTTCGTTTCTCAGATATTATTCCACGAGTTGAGAAACTGCAGTAATTATAATCATAATGTTAACACCATTCCCAACTCCGATAAAGTAATGAGGTTAATGCTTAGAAGACCTACGAGTGTGTAACTTTGGGTTTCTGTAGGTACAATAAATTTCAAAGTCATATTATAACTTTAGTACGCCATAAAGTTAAACGTTGAGTACCAGTAGTATAACACTTTTCCGAGAAGTAGATCATTGAACCTTATCTGTTTTGAAAAGTAGCGAAGTTTCATAACTCATGCATGATTCATCTTCTGATCTAAGTTTTACGTCTACAATTACACTGTCTTTTTGAAAGCTTTAAAAAAAAATTATGCTATGTCACTAACAAAAGAAGCTAACAGTGTTTATGTTACGTCTAATTTTAAACATTATCAGAACAGTTTGTAATATCTAAATGTATGATTGTTTCAATAATCGTCTGAACATTTTACTTATCTTCTTTCAAGAATACAAGGAGTTATGTAAGTTAAAACTTTGAAACGCCGACTTTAGTTCGCGACTATCGGCTATTATTCCACTTCAAAACTTTAGGTGACTCCAAGATTAACCTGACCGAATCAAAGTTGTTTTTTCGTGAAAGAATAATTTCAACATAAACTGTGGCGATGTAGAAGGTAGGGTGGCATGCGCCAGGGTCGGCCCGGGGCGTTCATCTAATGAGCATCCTGCCTCTCACAATGTACTGAGATGATATTCCGCGGTGGCCCGACGACTATTATTATATTTCGCCTACAGCCGCGGGCACGCCGTGCAAGCCTTTTCAAAATAACTATGTTTCGCTATATCTACGGTTGCTAAAGCTCTCTATTTCTAAACGTGAAGTGAAGGTTACTACGTTTTTATAAAAATTTGAAGCTAGAGATGTTAATTTTTTTAAACGAAATAGGTTAATGACTGTGTTATTTAATTTTACGTTAACAGGCTCACGACTGTATCCCGAAAAGCGGAAGGAAAACACTCAGATGAGACATGAAACATGTCTAGAAAGATGTCTAGTAAAATCACGTCTAAATATGCCGCTGAACATGCCTAATTTTTGCATGTAGTTAGTATTCCCTATTTTAGATAAAGGTTACCTTTACAAATATTCTACTCAATAAGCAATAATTGAAACAGATAAAGGAACGAGTTTAAACGCCTACAGTCCACGAGATAACAAGCAAAATCCTCAAAACAAAGTAAGTTAATGAATCTGACAAGTTATTATGAAACAAGGTTGTTTTCAGACGTTGTACATACGTCTTCAATATAACCGGTTCGGTGGCAAGGTTCGACTCAATCCAACCTAATCTGGGCTTACGAGAGATCACAGGAAACGTTACCTACCGCTGCTGTGATAACGTTTTCCATTTGCTACGAATTTCATACATTACGTCATATTGAAAAGAAAGATTTTCAAGAAATTTTCATTTACAGACTTGGAAAAGTAGTATAGCCTCTTGATGCAATACAAGAATTACAGATTTAGTTAAAGAACTAATGATTATTTAGTCAAGCTTCTTAACATGGCTGATATCAGCTTCCTACTTGTACTTTATTTTTCATTATAATAAAAAGCTTATCCTCTACTTGGCTTTCTTGAACAATAAACCACTTAACTCTTAGTAAAACTTTTAAAAACAACGAGGAAATAATGAACTAGAGCTGATTTTGTACTAAAGGTAATTTTATCTGCAGCGCCAATTCTACTGTAGAGCAAAGATACCCGGAAGTGCCTATCGAAAAATACGGCCATAAATAACATTAAGTCAAGTGCCAAGGTTCGGGCAATTTCAATAGCACCTAAAGTCGGACTCGTTATTCATTTACACCAATTTATACCCAATAAAAGCAAATGAACAAAAACCACATGAAATATTGGTAGGTTGTCGGATTTTGCCTTTATGTTGAGCCGATGCGAGGCACTGGGTTTTTGTTACGGATTTATTGAACCAATATTCCACTGAAGTCAGTAAGTGTGCGTGCTCGCCATAACTCTTGGCCTACCAATTTAAAAACTGAAATAATAGAAAAAATGTTACCCTTCAACGGTTGAGTATATTTACCTCAATGCAAGTTCATATCTTCATCTCTTGAAAAACAGATCATGCTGAATCTCTGGTGAATGCCATGCTGTTTTTCTCAAACAAACTTACCGTCCGAAGAAGTTGGTATCATCTGTTTAAAATCAATGTTGGTTTTCATTGGCACTAGTCGAAGTTTCTGTGGAGAAAACCGAAAGAGGATGAAGAAAATAAAAAGTTCACTGTAAAGTTTGTTTTAAGTGCCAAATAAAGTTCAACAATCGAGGAAGCAGTTCAAAACGTTCTCTATGCACAATAATACAGATTATATAGATTGACTCATTTGTCCTTCAAAAACATGTGTTAAAAAAACTAAAAATGAATCTCTCAAAATAATCTCAGATTTTTGAAATTCAAAGTCTTTTAAATATGTCTACAGGGTAGTTAAACGTATGTTTGATACCCGCCCGCCCATATTAAGCAGAAGTTAGCAGTCTGTATACGTGACAAGTTGCAAGCCTGTCGCGTCATCCTTATAAATTGTTACCTTTATTTTTCCCGTTACACATTACGAGTATTCAAAGAGATATCGACCATTTTTGAATGTGCTACGCCGTAGGCCTTCGCTACGATACCGTAGCATCACACGATGCTACGTATAAGTTACTGGCTAGCTCTGATAGTGCCACCACATTAGTAGAAATGCTGGTAACATTTATGTTACCAGCATTTCTACTGCAGATCTGTGGTCACAAAATTATCTATCCACTGATTATTTTTATTTAAAAAAATAATGGAATGAATTTAATCACAGATGTAAGGGTTAAGTCAGCTAGACTGAAATAGAAGTAGGTGAGTCACGTAAGTTGGATGCATTCAGACATAAATAGGCTAAGGTCTTTCAGCAGTAGGTGCCTGAGAATGGGCGAAGCCGGCAAGCCTCGAAAAAACAGACCTTTACCAAGCAGTACAAGAATATGGGTTCATATTTTTTTTAATGTGCTTCACGGACTGATTATTGTAATTATAACTGAGATAGAATATTTATAAGTAGCAATCAAGGAATTTATAAACTAAAGGTAGCAATGTAACAATAAAAACTGTTTAAATAAAAAAAAACGTAAAGGAATCCCCAAATGCGACTGTAACCCAGATAGACAGAGACACCTCAGACCCGACTGACACTTGATTGTGCCGGCGAGTGGCTGGCGCAAACAGATCGCCTGCAGCTTTCACGGTGGAGTGCCGCTAAGCTGGACTTTTCTAGGAAGCAGTCACCGGCATTATACGATACGCCCGTAATTTGAAACTGAACATGTCGAATCGGGGATCATACACGTGTAATAAGGTGGGTTTCCATTTTATATCCAGTCAGTCACTCTAAAACGAGTAAATGTAACTCGTTGAGGTTTTTTGTCAACCAGTCTATGTCGTTGGCGTTACTCGTTCAGAATATGACGGTAACAAAATAAATTCCAACCAGTCAGTAATGGGATTCGCTTTGCAAATATATATTTTCTATTTGTGTATTATTTGTATGTATTAGGTGTGGCAAATTCTTGGTCACTGAAGGGTAGCTACCTTTTCTCTTGTAGTTAGAAAGTTTTGTTCTTAGGAAACTTCTGTTTTATTTTGAAGAAAAAAATAATTGTATTTTTAGATTTTTGAAAAAAAGTACAGTTAGCCTAAAAAATTACATTTGTCAAAAAAAAAACAAGTTGGTCTTAATCGACTCTATTTCCCACCAGGAACACTTTTTAATTATTTTTTCTCTAAAAGGTAGCTACATTTCAGTGACCAAGAATTTCCCACACCCTGTATACATATATTATGTGGACCGGTTCATAATTTAGATTTACATTGACATGAGAATTTATCGCGTTTTTTATCAATTTTAAATGTATTTGTAAATATGATTTGTGAATACGAAAGTTTTACAAAGACTATTGATTTTGTTTGAAAGATTATGAGCTAAGTAACGAAATTAATAACAACAACAAATCGGTGATAGCTGATTCACGTGAAAGATAGCTCAAAGACAATAAGAATCAAAATGATCGTCAAAAGAAAGATACTTAATCTTTATTAATACGTTGAGTGACGCCGCACTGAGTACCTGAGCAGGATGCGTTTTTCGGTCGGAGTTCAAAACCAGACTAGGTAATGGACGCATTATACATGGTGACAAGACTATTGATAACTGACTCAGATAAAAACGTGCACAAAAAGGAGACAACGAGACATAATCACAATCACTAAAACAAAACATCTAACTATTATTGACATGACTAAATGTTTGTCTTACGTACACTTTATACGGATGACTGTTTCTTAGGGATCCAGGGCTTTAAGCGCGACCATTTCATGAAGTAATCCGCACTCCGAGAGGCATTAGCGGAGCCACCCCGCCTGCCTCTCACTGCATTGTCGGCCGTCTGCTCTTATTGTGATACTTTACTTATCATAAACGTACCACTTTTTGGGACTACAATTTTTTTAATTTCAACGGTGTCTAATCTAAATTATTATTCCTGGGGGTCCATTCCATCTTTCACGGCTTTGTGCTACGGAGTACCAGTTCTACTAGTTTTTAATTATGAAAGTTTGTGAGTTACGTTTGTATGTTTGTGTTTCAAATTTTCAATCTGCCTTAACCAGTGGACCAATTGGATGAACTTGGAATAGATACTCGTATGGATATTGGCCTATTTAAACGTTGATACTACGCGAGCGAAGCCGATGGCGGAAGCTTCTGTAACGAGTCTAACTCATCTCGCTAGATTGCAAAATCTTGGCCAGCCACGAGATAGTATCCTGCTCTTGGGGCCCACTAGATTTTTAATCTAAAGCTTTGCAATTAATATTCTTGTATTAGCAACGACCAAAAATCGGTGCCTATTTGCGAATGTGTGTTACAACTCAGCACTTCAATACTACTGAGCATAGCTCTCTGCATTCATATCGGTTTCTGATGCAATGATTTCTTAGACGAGCAATAAAACAATTTATTAAAGAATCTATAATATGTTAACACGCGCATCAGGCCGCAAGGCTAAGGAGCAAACGATAAGCAGAACCGTTTCAAGTATTATCCCCTAACTGAGGTACCGAGGCCTTCGCTTCAGTCGGCTAAGCACCTGCATTGTGTCAGAGTGTTTGCATTTCGACGCCTTCTTTATGCAACTGACAGCTCTTTGTAGTAAGTACTGTTCATGACAAGTCCCGTGATTTTTTTTTTTTTTATTTATTTCACTTTAAAAATTACTTATGATATTATTATAATATTGTGCCTTAAAACCCTGTTGGTTTATTTATTTGTTTTATTGTCATGGTCAATTGATTTATAAACTTACACGACCTTCACCAAGCCTTGGCCAATTCATTATTGACGGCCATAAACATCCATAGAAAAAGTGACTTCAGACTTAAAAACTTACCCCATTATTCATAAAAAATTACAAAATAACAAGGCTTACAAGAGTTTTTTTTCTTGTCACCCATGGCAACGCTAAGCTGTAAGATAAGAAGCAACTTAGTTTCCGATAACTTAGTCTATTAACAAAAAATACAGAACCAATGGTAAATAAGCAAAATTATAAATAGGCACCTACCTAGATACTATTTGACTGTCAAGCACAGTATCGTGAATTTATATAAAATACCAGAACATAACCTAGAAGAATCTGTATGTCATGAAATGAATCGGTTGATCCATTAACTCAAGTAATTTTAGTAATGGTTAGGACATCGACCTATTTGAATCCGTGCTAGGACTATACTAACAATAGGCAGTACACGTAACGGCTGGTCTCGCAGTCATTATAGTAAAAGCTGCCCATTGTCTCTTTGGATATTTCCCAAATATCGTCCGTAACGGCCAATGAAGACAAAAAGCCACTAGATATTGATGGCGGCTGTATTGAAAATACACGAGCAAAAAGTAGCCACCTACCTTTTAGTTGAAACAACAGATGGACAAAGAATTCCCAATGTAGAGAGTTTTTATCAAAGTATCTACGAACCACACACAGAGAATGTAAAGTTATTTCTCAATTTAAAGTCTAGACGCTTATCTGTTTAGATTACTCACATATTTTATAACTTGAATGTGAAAATTTCAGAACGTGACTAGAGGTTGCAGTTGGGTTTTTAAAATGTAAAAATTATTTATGAAACCAATGCAGCGTTCAAATTATTGAATTTAATTTGTAGTCAACGTTCTGAAATGGAGTTTTGAATTAAGAGGCTAGGTTAGTCAGCGAGATTTAATTGGTGTCCATTCAACTTAAGATATTGGTAAACGGTCAGCCGCGCTTGGCGCTTGATTGAACTTTCTTTCTGGTATTGTGAGTGTAATTACAGTTTTTGACATCACTTCGCTTATTTCGAATCGAAAAAATAATAATCATCTGAATTTTCGATATTTTTCTCTTGATTCCTCGATTACCTATTATTGTATCCGAAATTGGATGAACACAAAGCTTATTTTTGGGAATAAAAATCATTTACTTATACAAGCGTGTCCCTTAGGTTATGAAGGACATCCGAAGAGATAGGAGCATAATAGATACCTATCGATTTTTTTTTCTTTGAGTCACACTGATCGTAAAGTTGATTTTCTAAATAGTAGGTATTTAAATTAGGTCTTAAATAAATTACAGCAGCATGTACTTCGAATTCTAACATTCCATATCAGCGTCTCAAAACCGAAAGCTTCACGAAAAGAGCACGATTTGCGGTCTCACAGAACATTGAAGGCACAATGGAGCCAATCAGACGCTCCCAACTCCAAGACCTCTTGGGGCACGTCCTCGCACTTCCGACTTCACAGATACTTCCCGAGCAAAAAATCCTCAAATAATGCCAGTGTTAATGATATCGAATAACGTAATTTATTCCGTTCAATCGCTGAAAGTTTTTCCAATGATTTAGTTATGGATCAGAAGTTAGTTGTTGGTCGGTTCGTCACGTCTTATTTATTTCGTCACAAGCTTCCGCCCATGGTTTCATTTAACATTATAAATGGAATATTTTGTGCTATTCCAGGCCATGTTATCGAATAATCTACAAGAGTTCGGAGCCTGACTTTATCTTCAAAACTGTAATGGGATGTCCACGCCACGGGCGGTCTAAACGATAGGGCATACCTCACACAAACTTAACTAAGAACCTAACTCAATTGCCCACTTTCATTTACATACTTATATTAATAGGTAGATACACCTAGGCATTCGTTTCATCCTAATCTGTCTATTATCCTGCTTATTATCTTATTGCAAATTAAACCGTTTTGAAAAATAGCATAAGTACCAACAAGATTCAATTTGCGTCTAGTAGTTCATTCAAGTCGAGTTACCGTGACAATCTTGAGACTTCATCGTATCGGACAAATCCATCAGATAGTGGGTTCTCTAAAGTTACGAGCAGGTAACACGGCACACAATCCAGTGTGCAGTAAATAGGTCGGTGTGAAGTTGTTCCTCTGCGCGCGTGTCGAACGAACTTTACAGATGCTGCAGACAGAATTTCATTTTAGGTGCCTTACTAGGTAGGTACCTACTTACCACTCAGCGAACTTTTACTATAGGCACTTCAAATATTTTTTCTTATTTAAGGAACTTTAATTTATATATACAGTCAGCGTCATCAATCGGTATCCCCCTATTGATTTTAACAAGGACCCTTTTCATTTCAACTTTGGATTTCAGTCGGATTTGCTAGTATACTTATGGATATCTAATTTCGCTCGAGTTCCTATACTAGCAAATCCGACTGAAATCCAAAGTTGAAATGAAAAGGGTCCTTGTTAAAATCAATAGGGGGATACCGATTGATGACGCTGACTGTACCTAAATAGCAAACTTCATAATCATGTTGATTTTAATTATTGTAAAAAGCTTTGACTACAATTTTAAATAGGTACGCCAGAAAAGTAGTTATTTAGTAAGAACTTATTCCTCAAAGATTAATTTTAGTGCTTACTAACACAGTTCTGTTAAATATAACGTAAGGAACATAGAGTAAGTGAGCACAACTTTTCTGACGGTCCTAAGCCCGTATAAGTATGAAGGGAAAATTGGTTACACTGATTTAAAAAAATAATTAAGTACTTGTTTAAGACTTTTTATCCTACATAAAATTAGTTACCTACTTTAGGGCAGGATAAATCACGGGGATACGCGCTCTGCGGGCTTAAAAAGGTCGCTTTATCAGAATCATAATAGGAATTGAACTATATGCCGTCTCTTTTTACTCTCAGTCAATGAAAAGAGACGGCATATAGTTCAATTCCTGTTGTGACTCTGATAAAGCGACCTTTTTAAGCCCGCTGTGCTATCTGTTTGCTACGGCGTAGAGCTACTCTCAGACAGCGACTACGGCGTAGGTAAAGTCTACGAGGTCAATGACAAGAGACAGCATTATAGTTCAATTCCTGTTGTGATTCTGCTATAGCGACCTTTTTAAGCCCGCTGTGCTCAGCTGTTTGCTACGGCGTAGAGCTACTCTCAGACAGCGACTACGGCGTAGGAATCTACGAGGTCAATGACAAGAGACAGCATTATAGTTCAATTCCTGTTGTGATTCTGCTATAGCGACCTTTTTAAGCCCGCTGTGCTCATCTGTTTGCTACGGCGTAGAGCTACTCTCAGACAGCGACTACGGCGTAGGAAGAGTCTACGAGGTCATTGGCTCTGCGCGCCTCCGACACCTTACCAAGTGTTTTATCTCACTTTTGTTAATCTTTTCGACTATTCAATTTCGTTTGAAATAGTTAACAAATTCAATAACTAAACCAACGACACGCCTTTAAACTAACCAAAAACTAACGGTGTATAATTATATTCTTCATCATACTATATTTTTTCATCAAAGTTCCTACAAACTGCTAAATTCAAACAAACAAAAGGCAACCCTACGGCTTTATCATTTCTTTTTTTTTTTGCTAATGTAGGTACCTACCTTATAGGTACTTATTATTATTACTTAGTATGATCACAGAAAAGGTATGATCTTCCTTTACCTCTGCTTTGAGTCTAAGCCGTTGATACCTCATAGTTACTCACAATACATTCAAGAGAGAACAAGATTAGATACTCTGTAGGTACAGCGCACATCAAAACCGATACGCTATCGCCAAAGTAATCGAATACGCTCCGATTCATAACCGTATTAAGTCGGGGCCGATTATAACGTATAGATACACAGAGAGCGGAACCGATAGCCAAATAAACTAGCAAACCACATCGATTACCTGTCATTGCCAGCCGAGAGCGAGTGACCGCGCCGCTGGACCCGCAGACTGTCTCGACGCTCAGCTCTATGCGACTGGCGAATCTGGCGATACAAGAGCAGAAGCGGATTAGTAATATTTAGTTAGGTAGGTACCTGTTGCGGAATTATTATTATAAACGACACGTAATCACTATCCACACGTCTCTATAATTTTATTGTGAAATAGGTATCATAGATTATATTACACCCAATTATTAAAGTACATAGAGATGAATTTTGGATTTTTCTTTATTTCAATTGCCTGACGAATTTTTCACTTGTATTCCTATGCAAGTAGGTACCTATAGTTCGCGTCATTAAAACGTATCTCTCTGTCTTTGGATTGTGAAGTTTAATCCACTGATTCTATTTAGGTGCTTGCTCCTTGCTATTGTGGACTTTTTTACCTGGCGGTTCATAACGAAAACTCAATCCCGCTTCCGCATCCGCTACCGCTGCACACGTAAAACACATTCTATCGACTCAATCCACATTTTAATATTATTTATAGGTACTACGTGGAAGTGAATAGGTAGAACTATACAAAAGCTTCGTTGAGGTTGAGGGCCTGTTGGCTGTAAGTAGGTAGGTATTATATGTGCTAGTTACATATCGATAGTAATCAATCAATATATTTTCACTCTGAAGTAGTTACTCGTATTAACTTAGGTAGTCGTACCTTTTGGCGCCATTTTGATAAGTAGGTAGGTAGGTAGGTACCTACTTACCCTACCTAACAAGAATCATCTAAAATTCTAAAAAAAACAGAACGCTGATGCTATCGCATTTTGCTACGCGCTACGGGGCGAAAGCGTAGCACAATACAAAAAACTTTATCGCAAGAACTTATAATAAGAAGCCCATTAATCGCGTACTTTTCTTCAGTGGTAAAGAGAGAAAGGCTTTATCGCTCTAACCCGTGACACCAGAAAATTGAAAGCGCCGGTCATGCCCGGGATCTTACAGAGGGTGACTTGGATTTTACTTAATTAATTGACGTATAAACGGGCCATACAGCCGACACGTCGGGTACCTAGGTACGTAATTGCAATCAGTTACGGACGCTTTATCAAAGTCGAGCTTTTGGCTATCGAGTAGTTTGCAACCGAGCGAAGACTTTTCTATCTAGGTCTAATCAAGCGTAGTAGCAGTAGCGGCGTTAGGGTAGGGCGAGGTTGGGCGACCGCCCAGGGCGCAGGCCTAAGGGGGCGCTACGTTAGGGCGCCAACGGCGCCCTTTCAATTCTAGGTACATGAATTTCAAGCTTTGTGGAAAAGGCATACCTATGAAAGGTGTTTTGAAAGATAAAAAGATGGAAAAATGTACGCATTTGTTTGATAAAAATTCATAGGTAAATTGAAAGTTTAGAGCGGGGGGGGGGGGGGGTAGAAATCTCTCGCCCAGGGCGCCGGTTATGCTAAAACCGGCCCTGCGTAGTAGGTACCTAAGTATTAATTTCTCTGTGGTCTAACCCGGTTATTCACAGAGACCTCAGAACAATAATTTTGATTTGCATTAGAGGCCTTAGTTAGTAGGTAGGTAGGTACCTAGTTTTACTTGAAAATAAAAAAAGACACGACAAAATGTAATACCTTGGTAATACATAATAATGTAAAACCTAGGTAGGTACGTAAGTAAGTACTTTAGTAGGTGTATTTATTTTGTGGATAGTGATGGGCGGATTTTTTTATATTTGTACCATTCTGAAAATGTTGTAAAAATTTTTTTTCTTCAAATATCTATTTCTGGGTATAATGATCTTATAGCAAGATATGTAAAGTTTCATGAAAACCCAAAAGTCATGTAATTTACTGAAGAAAACTTGATTTATTGGTATTTTAATACTGATACTGTGGTCAAAATTGTCCAATGAGTAACGAAATTGTTTTCTGGATAAATGAAAAAATAAAAGACGTATAATCGTAAAAAGCCTTTTATTTGAATCCAATTTAAAATCACAATAGAATAATCAGTGCATATTCTTTGAATATTAACTAGAAATATTAAATATTTCAACTTTTATGTCAGGTGACTAACTTTTGGTCAAATTTGTCTCAGTCTTTTTAGTGTTTCTTAGAATTTAGAACCAGTACAAAATCAAGTAAATTACACATAATACTATTTAATATTATCTCACCAAGGAACACAAAAGTTTGTTAAAAAACAGTGGGCTTAATATCTAAAATACGATTTCAAAAAACTTTTTCAAGAGGACAGTTAGTCAGTGGACCGTCGATGTTAGTCAGAGGACAAGTAAGGCTTGTGTTTACAATGGCAAGATATTCTGACTTTTACAACTATAGAGTGAGCGTTTTATTAATAAAATACGTCTATTTTGCATAGTGCTTTGAACTACCTCTCAACCGTGAAGTCACTGATGATGCCCGGGACTGCCCCACGGTACCACATTTATTTAACAATTATGACACATTTTTACTTAAATCTAAGATATATTCTATCTTATTTATGAAATCCGGTAACTTTTATAACAAAAACTTGAAAAAAAAAACTTAAATACCACTTAATCGATACTTATTAGATAATAGAATAGAATAGAAAAGAGTTTTATTTTCGCCACTATACGGTACATGCACACAAATCAAAAATGTTATAGTAGGTACAGTGACAAGAAAATAAGGCTACCCCTCAGCATTTGATCCAGCAGGTAGGTACATTTAGGTACATACATTGCAAGTTAAATAAAAGCTTTTAATTTTAAAAACACAGTCAACTTGAGAACCTCCTCCTTTTTTAAGTCGGTTAAAAATACAAAAATTCCGCAATATGCACTTGACTTTACAGGTCAGATGACTAACAATTTGTTCGGATGACTAACGTTTTTGCAAATGTTCCTCAGCTGACAGTAACGAAACCGTGGCAAGGAAAATGTTTTTAACTTTTCTGCCGAATGTAATAACACAATACTGTGGAACTGCTATTATTTCATGCAACCGGAAGTTAAACTATTCATTGCGAACTAGTAATATGCCAAAAAGTTGTTTCTTACCTTCAAAAAACAGCAGTTCATCAGCGGACCTCGGACAGCACTTCACCTACCTACACACTTCACTGACTCATAAAACAGTCTGATTACATCAATACATCAGAGTGGCAGTCAGAATGCCAGCAAGAGTACCAGTTCATTCAAAAAAATACCACATTAGTAGGATTGCAATAATCCAAGTAGCTCAAAACCCGTTAGTCAGCCGGACATGTCCAAAAATGCCAAAAATCTGGACTCAGGTTTAAAGCTAAATATCTAATAATTTAATTAACTTACATGGTTTTGCTGTCTATTATTCGAAAAACAGTAAATTTATCATGATAATAGACTAGAAAATGTGTCTCAAAACTCGATCTATTGAGTTGTAATGACACGATGAAAGTTGCAAACTGACGAGGGGACATGGTAAAAATGCAGTAAAGTATTACTTATTTTGCTTTATTTTAATTAAAATTATATGGTACCCTATATATGTTTACGTTGAAAATGGATAAAAGATTGTTAATCTATCCGAAAAACACCATACCCGTACCACAAATCTATTAGAAGTATTAAAATAATGCACTGGAAGTCGATGGACACGCTGAAAATGCAATGTACAAATTTAAAAAAATCCGCCCTGATGAGCAGAGACCGTTGTTTAACCAGTGTTCAACTTTCTTATGTAAGGGGGGCTAAGATAATATAACAAAGTTTTATTTTCATTGTTTCCATATCTTATAGTTATTTATAGTATAATTACCGATGATAGGTAACTTCTTTATTTGTTTGTAGTCGTTGTAGTCGTCATTTGTAATTCCTGCACACTTTGATGGCACAACTCGCCATTTTTGTTTGCCGCCAAATTCGTGTTTCTACCTACAATGACATTAGTGATTAGCGCGACTGAACGGAAACGGAAGGAACAGTTAACAGTTTACTGACTTTTTTTAAAGAGTTTAGACCAAAGACAAAGAAAACTATAGACTGCTGGATCGTCCCTTCTCACTCACACAAAAACAAAGAAGGATTTATACAAAATTCTCATAAAAAAATGAGACGGAGCATAATATTTTTTGTCCCTTATCGTGTGCCGGCTCTTTGTAGGTAGAGAACATCTATGTTCTAAAATTCTGTACCATTATGGACCTTAGGTGTACTACGAAACAATGGATCCACTTAATTTTCGTCCCTTTCGGCGGCCCGCTGTCAGTGAATCTGGTACTGACGCTATAGCTCGTTATATAAACATTCGTTCATCAAAGGTTTCTCTATTTTTTATCTCTAAAGAATTTCCTTGATTATACCTACCCTAGCTGGTGGCCGTACCAATCCATTAGAAAATTGGAATGCCTAAAATTATGGAAACTTGTACCTGGATCTTTCGAGCTTTTATTATAGAAACCCTGGCTGGATGCATTCAGTGGGTGTATCGCGAGTTAAATAAGTGACTAGCTTTGATTAATTATATGTCTAGATGGACTCTTTCGCTTCAATCGCAACAAGAACAACAGGCCAGCTTTGAAACGCTAGTGTGCGTATTACGCACACAAGTATGCAAATCTTCTATTGTCTATACAAGTGCTTTGCGTCACCTGTCAACATTGTCATCCATTTTTAGTGATACCAGCTCTTGAAAATTTCCCATAAAATAGGGGAAAATATGTTATGATTTCGAGGTGTCTCTATTTTAGGTTTCAAATTTTTTGCGGTCAATACTGGTTTTTGTTTACTTAATTTTTCTTGTAAGTATTTGATCCTTGGTTTCGATTCTGGATTTCGATCCTCGATTTCGATCCTTGATTTCAATCCTTGATTCTTGAATCTTGAATTTGAAATCTTGAATCTTTGAAGTGACAGCTGTCAAAGTTAAATCCGCCATATCTCATTAATTACTCGTCCTAGACTCCCCGTTCTCAGTTCAAATGAAAGCTATGACCAAGATCTTCATTTGAACTGACAGCTGTCAAACTTAAAACGGCCATATCTCGGAAACTACTCGTCCTAGACTCCCCGTTCTCAGTTCAAATGAAAGCTATGACCAAGATCTTCATTTTAAGTGACAGCTGTCAAAATGACATCTGTCATCTGAAATGTAGATCTTGGTCATAGCTTTCATTTGAACTGAGAACGGTGAGTCTAGGACGAGTAGTTTCCGAGATATGACCGTTTTAAGCTTTGAACTGACAGCTGTCAAACTTAAAACGGTCATATCTCGGAAACTATTCGTCCTAGACTCACCGTTCTCAGTTCAAATGAAAGCTATGACCAAGATCTACATTTCAGATGACAGATGTCATTTTGACAGCTGTCACTTAAAATGAAGATCTTGGTCATAGCTTTCATTTGAAATGAGAACGGGGAGTCTAGGACGAGTAGTTTCCGAGATATGACCGTTTTAAGCTTTGAACTGACAGCTGTCAAACTTAAAACGGTCATATCTCGGAAACTATTCGTCCTAGACTCACCGTTCTCAGTTCAAATGAAAGCTATGACCAAGATCTACATTTCAGATGACAGATGTCATTTTGACAGCTGTCACTTAAAACGAAGATCTTGGTCATAGCTTTCATTTGAACTGAGAACGGGGAGTCTAGGACGAGTAGTTTCCGAGATATGGCCGTTTTAAGTTTGACAGCTGTCAGTTCAAATGAAGATCTTGGTCATAGCTTTCATTTGAACTGAGAACGGAGAGTCTAGGACGAGTAATTCATGAGATACGGCGGTTTGAAGTTTGACAGCTGTCACTTCAAAGATTCAAGATTCAAGATTTCAGATTCAAGATTCAAGAATCAAGGATTGAAATCAAGGATCGAAATCAAGGATCAAAATCAAGATCGAAATCCAGGATCGTAACCAAGGATCGAAATCAAGGATCGAAACCAAGGATCGAAATCAAGCGCTGATTTTGTCGAGCGCGATAAGGTAAAAATATCCTGAAATATCAATGACTTAGGCACACTACTAATCCAACAACGAGTGTGAAAGAGACAAAGCTACCAAGAAAGCCTCTCAACAAGACCAACAATCCTTATAACCAAGATTAAATTATAATAGATCGTTGTATAGTCGTGATAAGGTTCAAAGTCCCTTTTACATTAAAGTCGACTTAACCATCCTGTTTGTATATAAAGGGCCTTACTTATGAAAGATGTTTAAAGTGAAACACTGTTTAAACAACGTCCTGTCTTTATTTGTGGATAGTGACAAACAGAGACAGGACGTTGTTCAACCAGTGTTCAACTTTAAACATCTTTCATAAGTAAGGGGGAAAATCCTTGGATTCAACACTTTTTTTTATTTGCTCACGCTCTCACATGGGTAAAATCTAAGAATAATTATGGCAACCCTCCTAAAACATGTTAGGATAAAATTACAAAGTTTGATTTTCTAGTTTTCATAACTTATAGTTATTTATAGTTTACTTACCGATGCTATGTAAGTTCCTTATTTATTTTTAGTCGTCCTTTGTAATTCCTGCACACTTTGATGGCACAAATCGCCATTTTTGTTTGCCGCCAAATTCATGTTTACAGTACAACGACCTTAGCGCGACTGAATGAGCGAAACGAACGAGTCAACCAACAGTTGGTTGATCTTTTTGTTGGCGTTTTGACGCTCGAAATCGGGGTCTAGACATCTAGTTCGTCCAAGGTGACTAGGTACTTATAGTAAAGTATAACATCTCAATAGGCATGATGACTAATTTTCAAAATCTCTTCTATGATATTCAGAAGTATCTATTATGGTCTAAAATATATCATATTTCTGTAGAAAATTAAGGTTTTTGTGCAATAAAAGTACCTACTTACATTTAAATTTTAATTTTCAAATTCACGCCAAAACGCTCGCCGGTGTCATGGCGTCTGTTTTTACGTCACGGCTCGGTATATCAACCAGTGATGACAACTTACCTACATAGGAACAAAATGACATTTACCGAGACGTGACGTAATTCGCTCTGATGGGTGTTATATCTATCATAGCGGATTGTTGTATTTTGTAGATTTATTTTAACAAATAAATTATTAATCTCGACATTAATAAGAGAATAAATACATTTTTCAAAATCTTTGAATCCTATCTAATTAGACCAGATAAATATTTTGGCGAGACTTGATTATGATTACTGTCATCATGCCTGAAACTTTTCAAGAGTCTAAAATCGATTGGGACACAAACAGGTATAAAGAAATAATCGATTAAAAAATAATCGACTCTTAGTTGATTGCTAATCTTTGCCCAACGATACAACACTAAAGACGCGAAACTCGAAACCATCGAGAAAGGTCTGTTTCTCTTATCTATGGTGAATGAATGAAAAAAAAACACATTTCGCACAGTGTTGCCAATTTAGCGACTTTGTCGCTAGAAATAGCGACTTTTGGACCTGTGTTAGCGACAAAAAATCGGGTTTAGCGACAAAAAATATTTAGCGACTTATCTAGCGACTTTTGGACTTCGACCAAAAAATTAAAAGTATTTTTATTGGTGGGTGGAAAAATACGGAACTTCATGTGCGTATCACTACAGTGTTCAATCGTATCGCGTATCAACCTTTAAGCGTGTTCTACACGGTTTGAAACCACAGGTTCTACCAAAGTGACCTTGCTAGAATTTCGCATGACATTGGTTGACAGTAAATTTCGCTACAGACGCCATTGGTTGACAGTAAATTTCGATGACGCCATTGGTAGAAAGTGCCAAGGTCACCTTGGTAGAAGCTGTGCTATAACTATCAAACTCTATCGAACTATATGCTCAATGAATACTGACGAAGATATAAAGTTAAAACTTTTTTTCGAGTTTACGTAAAAAGATGCAGGCAACGTAAAAAATAATATTTTTTTTTTAAATATTTTTTCTTTTGGGTGCACCCCCCCCCCCCCCCCCCCGCTAGCTCCTTTGCCTCTTTTAGCGACTTTCTAGCGACTTTTCGCACTCAATCTGGCGACTTTTATTTTTTGGAGTTGGCAACACTGATTTCGCATTCAGTCAGTTCTAATCATTCATTCATCATCAATCAATCAAGCGGATAACAAATTGCAAAATATTTACCAAGATATTTCTAAAAATTGGCGTGTAAATTGTGCGAAATCTATCTAAATTACTAATTTTTTTAATTCTTCGCAATCGTACGTGTCGTTTCATTGACTTTCCTTTTCAGATGCGACACTGTAGTGAATAGAAATGGACCAACAATTCTCATTGTCCTGGAACAATTTTCACGGGAATCTCACTAGAGGATTCGCCGGTTTATTAGGAAATGGCGAATTCGTCGACGTTACAATCGCTGTTGAAGGTCATTTACTGCAGGCACACAAAGTAATATTGTCAATATGCTCGCCTTATTTCAAGAAAATGTTCCAAATGAATCCATGTCAGCATCCAATAGGTAAGTAGTTAGAAGTAACCAGCTTAATTGAATCTAATTTATTTATTTACCAGTGAGATACTTCTCTGTTGGGTAATTTGCTCATAACTTTCTGCTACATACCTACTTACCCACCCAGTTGCCGTTATAACGATTCCTAATTAATTTTAATGTATTTCAGTTGTTATCAGAGATGTTTCACACAAAGCAATGAGGGACCTTCTACAGTTTATGTATCACGGAGAAGTGAGTGTGAAGCGTGAAGACCTTACTAGTTTTATAGGAACCGCTGAAGTATTACAAATAAAAGGATTAACCAATCAAGGAATCAACCAAGAGGAGGTTTGTATTGTATTTATATTAGCTTCCGCCCGCGGCTTCGCTCGCGTGGTACCTGGATTAAAAGTAGCCTATGGTCCTATTCCCGGTCATTATGTATTTATAGTTAAATTTCAGCCAAATCGGTTCAGTGGTTGTTGTGTTATAGAGGAGCAAACATACATCCAAACTTTCGTATTTATAATATTAGTGTGATTTTGCTTTATTCATATTTGCAAAAGCATAGAAAGCTCATTACTTCTTATGTTCTGCCAGCTGGTCAAAGAGATTCAAATTAGGGACAAAATAAACTAGTAGTTCGCCCCGAACTGAGATCTCGCGCACCGTAGATGGCCAACATTTGGACTTTCTTCTGACTACCCCTATAATTTCAAGTGCTACTACTGCTGGGTATGCCTATTGCGCTAGCTCTTCATGGTAAAAAATACTAGCATGCATGCAATACATAATGTCGTGTCTAATTTTTCATTTATTTCATATTTATGAATTCTCGTCGTATTTTTAAAAGTATACGTCCTAGAATAAAAATAATAACTATTTTGGAATGTACAAATAAAGACCTTTCATTTGACACCGCACTCAATATATTTGTTTACTTAACTTTTTTTACCCCAATTATTTTCTTTTTTTATCAAAATTTTTTTTATCATGAAAATAAATCAAGTAGCATCTAAAATCATTGCAAACCAAACCGCAACGATGCCACTCTCTTTTTAAGACCGACCAGTCAATGAGCTACGAAGACATCGAAACTCTATGAAACGGGAGCTCTTGCAGCTCTGGTTTCGTAGTTTTTGGTCTTTGGTCGTATTTCAAAAACTATACATCCTAGATTAAAAATAAAAACCATTTTGGAATGTACAAAATAAGCCCTTTCGTATGACACCCCACTCAATATATTTGTGTAACTTTCATAATTTTTTACCCCCTTGGGAACCCAATATCTTCACAACCCCTTCATCGATTAAGCTCATATGCTCCACCGTAAATTTCCTTACCACAACCTATTGACCTACCAAGTTTCATGCAGATTGGATGAACGGTTCGACAGTTATGCTCGAACAACAATTCGTGAAACATACAAACATACAAACATACAAACATACAAAGCAAAATCGCCCAACTTACCACTAAGATCTTCGCTCGCTTCGCTCGCTCGATCGATTATATAAAATACACACAACTATCCATGATGGAGGCCTTCAGTCAGGCAGCCTTAAAACTCCACCAGAGTCAGCCACTAACTCATACAAACAAACATACATACATAACCTAATAATTAATTAACTCTTCAGACTGATGAAGATGATGAAAAGGAACAAGAACTACCCAAACATCCAGCAGAGAATCAAATCATCACACCTGAACCTGAGTCATGCAATTCTGATCCCTATGACACAAACGCAACTGATGACACTGCACAAAACACAGAACTGGAGTTACTCAAACAGAAACAGTTTATTGAAAGACTGCAACGTCTCAGCCATCTTAAGAGGAAATCAGAGGAGTTCCTACAAAAAAACTATTTCACAGAACTCTTGAATCCAGAGAAAAGAGCTAAGATAAAAGACAGGCCATCAATCACTCAAAACAACCTCCCTGGAAGCAACTATGAAAGTCCGAAATCTGTGTACAATGAGAATCCAATTGATATTACTCCTAAATACAACTTACATAGAGTTCAAAATGTCCATGACTCTAATGACAGTAGAGACCAGTCTCCCCCAGACAATGCTCTGGAATTGAAGAGTGAATGTGATGACAGTGATATTATAGTAACTGATCCGGCTGTCTGCAGCCCTCCAAAGAACTATGATTGCAATAGGGATAGGAAAAGAGAGCTATCCATACCTCTGGACTACCAATCACCTCAAGACAGTGAGTATTTATTTTCTTAAATGTTGCTACACCACACTATAAGATGTGCACTTTTTCTTACTTATGCTTGTATTTTTTCATTCTCCTTGGTATGTTTAGAGATTGTGTTGAAAATGCAATCGCATTAGTTTTCATTGGATTCCTCTTTTCTTTTGCTAAGCTTCAACTTGAAAACACGATGGCATTTTCAACATTAACAGTATTAAGGTTTTATTTATATTTGTATTGTAAATAAAATGGCCATCATGTTTTCAGGTACAGCATGCCTGAGCTCTTTGTTCGTCGATCTCAAAAACTTAGTTAACGGGAAGGTCACTAACATGAGCAGAACTAACATTGAAGAGTACCCTCGGAACCCAGTTGAGCACCGCCTTGTAACTATTCCTCAAAAAGAGGATGGAAAAAAGAAATATCCACAGAGGTCATGCAGACTTTGTTGGAAAATAGGAAGGAGACGAGACACTAGATTCATGTGCAGTGCATGTGAACAACCGTTCTGTAAAGCTCCTTGCTTCGGAATTCATTATAATGATATACTTAAAGTGTACCAACTGCAGGGAGATTATTATGCTACATAAGCAGACTTAGAATTAGTAGACCTCTAAAGAGGATTATAAAAAGATATATTTTTATAAACATATTCATATGAGACAAATATAAACATTACAATACTTAGATGTTAAAAAATATATGCTTTTAACATTATAAGCTTAAAAAACTTGTGAATCGTAGATTCATGAAAGATTATGAGGAATGGGACCAAACCAATTGGCCAATACCATGATTCAAAAATATTCAAGTAAAAAGATTTAATCTAAGGCTGATAAATTAACTTACAAAATAAATATGAACTTGTTAAGCACAATAAATTAGGTAATCTACTGTGATAGTGGGATTATGCTCATGTGCCAACTTAAACAGAGTTTTGTTTTTTAACTACAAGGGGCTGATTCGTTAAGGGCGATTTTAAAGCGTTTTTTCTGGGCGTATAAGCTCGTTTTTGTCGTGTGTAAACATCGTACGAACATAGAGACGCGCTTATAAGCTCGTATAAAGTATAAGCAGGAGCCGCTACGACGCCGAAGCCTCTTCGCCATACATCGAGCATTCACGCCACATAAGCGCGGTTTACATGTAACGCGCTTATGCTAACGAAAGCATAGAAAAAACGCTAATCTGTAATCACCGTAACGCGCAATAATGTTTGAAAAAGCTTTTTTAAAATATTTTGAATGTTTGAACTTCACAAAACTTACAATATTATTGGCCCCTTGAACACTAGAAATTAAACCCTTTGGAATGTGCCATTTATGTTCTGCCATAAATCAGTCAAAAGACTATACTTTTGCTCATATTCTAGTCTTTTATGTATTAACATTGAATCCTATGCACTGATTTCTAAATTTTACTGTGTGGGGTTAACACAAGTAATAATTAATTTGGATAAAAAAACTCTTAATTTCTTATGATCTCTGTAAGAGCTATTTTAGTTTATTTAGGTGAACCAGAATGAGATTTACATTCCTGATGATTTTCGTGTGATTTTTATACATTTTGCTTTCTTAAGTTAGTGTAGGTAAGCTGCGAAGGTTTATGATGAGATGATACTTAAAAGTGTGTTTAATATAAGAAATGTATTTTTGTATCCATTTTATGAAATAAATGATATTTTAACTACACTAAAGATCTTTCATCCTCTTGAAGTCCAGTTCTTACTTTCTAAACTGGACTATAAAATGCACATTTAAGAGTTCGAAAATAGTACCTATATAAGCTAAAACTTTTCTTTATAGTTTTGGCCAAGATAATTTTGAGGTACTTACTTATTGCTTTGGCTGATAGATACCTATTTGGAAACCAAAGCTATCGTTTTTCATCACTTTACAAAACAAAAAGTTTTTCAACTTTAGATTAAAGTGCAGTTTCCATGTAAATTCTACTATTTTGTATTTTCAGGTGCTCTTTCGCTAGTCGTAAGCGAATGTACCGATAGCAATCAACTGCCAACACGCTACAAATACATCTACAGTCGGAAAGGACACAAGCAGTTAGTACATCGGAACTTTGTTTACACGAAACATTCTACTACACACGGGAAAACCTCGTGGCGATGTGTTCAATACTTCTCTCTCAACCGGTGTCCGGCTACGGTAGAAACTATAGACGCAATGATTTACGCCGTGAATCACCAACATAATCACGAAGATTGCCTCGAGAAACTAGCGAGAAACAGCATTTATGAAATGAATGCTTCGCCAAAATAACGTACATAGTACCGATATCTTTGAAACTAAGTTCCTACTCTTTACTGTCAGCTGCCAAGTATTGTTTGTAAAATGTAATAGTTTTGAATATTACCTTCAGTATCCTCTAGTCAAGAAGAGATCATTTGTTCATATATTTTTACTTAAGAATGTAAACCTTTGTAAAGTTAAGTATCTATTCCTATGGCTATAAAGAAAAATACTTCTATGATGATTTTTTTTTATTTTCATCTTTACAAACCTAGTAAAATAGCGATTTTATCTTTTCTTCTTTTACCTTTATAGTCTTGTATTTAAAGAACCGAATCTTTATATATCTTTCTTTGTTTATTTCCATTATCCGCTGCGAGCAAGGCCGTCATTCTTTTACGTGGTCTATGCTTTTTGCTGAATCCTATTCCTGAAAATAAGTAAATACATAAATCCGCGTAGCAATTCATCAGCGCTGCACGAGACGCTCAATAGGCCTCATTTACGGATATGCGGGGCGTCGCGCGTTGAATTCAAACATGGCGTTCTATTGTAGAGTGCGTTTACGGAGAAGCGATTTTACACGCGTTTGTTTGAAATGCAGCGTATCTGTGACCGTGCTTATCTAGTACGCGCGCTGCGCTAACGTCTCATCGGTTGAGTGTGTAAGGTTGTATGTTTTATTATCCACTTGTCCGTTCTGACGTCACGCGACCGACAATACGCGACGCATCTCCCGTCAGATGTGGCCCGATCCAGTGTTTGTAATGCCCAAGTTTTATAAAGAATGATTGTATTCAAATACTTACGGACATCAACATCTGGCTTCTCTTTGAGCCCGAAAGACCGCGCGACTGCGTCTACGTCCATAGTTATCAGGTTAAATATTTGCTTCTGTTTTCTAACTTCCATCGCTCTCATGTATCCCTCAAACGCTTCTACGGCTAATTTCTGGAACTCTGGATTTTCCATTGCTGCGTCTAGCTAAAAAATTTTATCATTATTTAGAAATTTGGCATAATTTGACTAGATTTTTAAGTTACTATCAACGGGACTTAATCGCGTAATGAAATTATTTTATTTTATTGTTATTTTGTCTACTCGTGACCACGACGACTGTAATGTCGCCGAAACGTCGAGGTAAATAAAATAATTTCATTACGCGATTAAGTCCCGTTAATAATAACTTAAAAATGTGTTCAAGTCGCGAAAGTTTAAAATATGTATAATTTGACTAGGTAGGTTCCGCCGCGGCCGCGAGAATCAAACCGGTACAACTTGCGTTTTAGCCAGGCTACCGAGGTCGCGAACAATTTCTTTATGCCATACCTTCGTTTTTAAGTTGAAGAAAGAATTCCAAGATTCGTATTTGTCTAGATATATTTTGGACTCTTTTAGTTCTTCTACAAATGCTTTTTCTTCAGGACGGAGTAGTAACACAGCGTTTCCCGCGGCTCCAACGCCTCTGGCCGTCCTGCCTACTCTATGGATGTATTCCTGAAAGGAAAATAATACTTAGTGAACTTACGTTTACGATTTCACAATTAGTTTACTACTATTACCACAGAATACTAGAGTACTACGTACAGAAGGGTCACTTCGCGAGTAAATTTGTTTAAATAGAGACTCTCGCGGCGAAGCTATAAAGTGCAATTCAACTCGCCTATGGGCCTATTACCTATCGAGATATTTGCCTAAACATTCCCATCCTGCTCTAATGCGTAACTGTGTCACTGTCTGGCGCGGTGTGACGCAACTCGTAAGGGTTGTCGAATTTTCGCTTGCGACAACACAAATAAATTTTTATTATTATTATTATTATTATTAGCCTATCGTTTCCCACTGCTGGGCAAAGGCCTCCCCTTGATCTCTCCAAATATCGCGGTCTTGTGCCACTTGGACCCACGCCTTGTCAAAATTATCTAGATCGTCGCGCCATCTCTTTCTAGGCCTGCCGCGACGCCGCCTCGCTGTCTCAGGGTTCCACTGAGTGGTAATTTTGGCCCACAGCTCATCACAAATAAATTAAAAATGAAAAAAAAAAAAAATGAAATATGTTCACGACTGTATCCCCAGGCGCGGTAGACATTATCTCAGATCTATTTAATCATCTTAAGATCCTTTGAAGACGTCTAAGGGGGTAGTCAGAGGCATGTCCAAATCCATATTTGGTACATGCCCACATTTTGCAGAAGTTAACATTCCACAAATAAATTATCAGGTAAATTATCAGGTTAGGTACCTACCTACCTAGCTAGGTACTTACTTTTGTTTTAAACTGGGTCTAAAGTGTGTTGGCCGAGTAGGTTAGTGCCTCGACTTTCGATCCGAAGGTCGCAGGTTCGAACCCGGGCTGATGCACATCAATGGATTTTTGGTTTCGAAAAATGTACCTACTTATACCTAATAAGCGCATTAACACGAGTTCTAAACGGTGAAGGAAAACATCGTGAGGAAACCAATTAGAGTTCTAATAGCGTCGATGGGCTTGCAACCTGTCACGTATGAAATGTTAACTTCTGCAAAATGTGGGCATGTAGGAAGGTACAATATGTATTTGGACATACCTGTGACAACTCCCTTAGACATCTTCAAAGGATCTTAAAATGCCAAAAAAGATCTGAGAGAATGTGTATCGCGCCTCGAGGATATCTACAGACGTGCGTGATCATCACTCCTACCTATTTCATTTCATTTCATTTCATTTCTAAAGCGTTTACTTTTAGGTACCTAGGTAAATAAACAAAACTGTAGGTACCTACCTACCTACAGTTTTGTAGGTAGGTAGTTTTGTAGGTGTATTATGTTTGTTTATTTGTAAACAGGTAGGTATTCAATCAAAAAGGAATCGAATAGGTACCTATAAAATCTCGTTTTCATTATGCACCTACAGTTACAGAGTAAAAGTAAGTACCTACCTAGGTATTTATTGATGATTTATTTAAATAGGTACTTACAACAAATTATAGAAAAGCTTAGTAGGTACCAACCTTTCAATATCTTCCGGAATTTTGTAGAATGTTAATGTCCATTCATTGCTTTTCCTTTTGTTTAGACACCCGTAGACACAGCAGTATCTTTTATAAGGACTAGATCGTTTAGACATCGTGCATAAATCACAAGAAACGATGTATACGAGATCACGATAATTACGCACAACGCGTCTAGTCCGCAAGCCGAGCGAGCGGCAAGTGGCAACCTATGTCGCGCGCCCCCCGAGGCGGCGCGCGTCCGATAAATACCTAAAGTGAGAAGTGAGCCAGGCCTGCTATTACTTTCACCTATTCATATATTTGTCAGGTAAAAACGCTACATTATGTTATGACAGCAAGCTCATCTGTTGATGCGAGTGAGCTGTTCATTGGCGCTGCTAATGAAAATAGTCTGAGTAGAAAGAAACTTTGCATTCCTGCCTAAAGTCAAGTTGTCAAAACATTCAAATAACAACACTTAAGCGCAACACACACACAGCAGGTAAAATATCTTTTGAAATATAAATCATGACAGATCGCACCAAATATAATTTGTAATTTTTATTCGCTATGTGTGGTCCTCCATAGAATTTGTATGGGCGCGATCTCAAGATTTATATTTCATAAGATATTATTATCTGTGTCTGTGTGATGCGCTTTAAACTTACATTGGCATCAGCAGGGGGATCAAACTGTATGATCCAATCCACCGAGGGTATATCCAAACCGCGTGCCGCAAGATCTGTACAGAATAGTGCCACTTTCTCTGCATTATAAAAATTAGATATTGTAGCTGTCCTGTCTGCTTGGTTCATCTTGCCCTGAAAATAATTCATTTGTGTTGAATAACGCCACCTTTTGGTGAGTGGCGAAGCGCTCGTGGCGTAGCTTGCTTGGACGTTCTTGATTGATCGTTGAAGTTAGGCAGCGTTGTGCGCGGTCACTTAGGATGGGTGACCGCAAGTGGTATTACGAGCTGAGCGCTTCCGTGCTTCGGAGGGCACGTTAATTGTCGGTCCCGGCTTTTCGTCGCTAAGCCAAGACGGCCTCTAGGCGGCCTGAAAACTCCGTCACCAGAGTAGCCACTTGCTCATACGAAAGAAGAAGGTGAGTAGCGAAGGTAATTGTTACTGTTAAGCATCATAATGGTTGAAGTCAAGATTAATAAAAATTTCAATAATCTTTACTTCGACTATTAGGATAAAATAAATGGTCAAAGCAGTTTTACTTATATTTATTTATATGAAAATACAAGGTGTACTTAAAGTACTATGATTTAAAAATAAAAGGCGAGTGATAATTGGAAAGATACCTAAAAGCGCTAACTCATGTTGGGCCAGCCTAGGCCAGCTTATACTAGTGCGAGCGAGAAGGCGAATCGATTCAAGGCGAGAGCGATAGAGAGGCATTGCGAAGCTGGCCTAGGCTGGCCCAGCGTGTATTCGCAGCATAACATATTATTATAATTTTTGTCACCTGTTATGGACAGAGGAAATATTATTCACATTTAATTGTTAAGTACTTACATGTATGCATAGTACAGATGCTTGGCAATATGTGTTGAAGAATTCATGATGGAATATCACAGATTTACAACTGGAGAAGAATACCATGACTTTGAAGTTTTTCGTTTTCTTCAATATTTTGTGTAGCCACCACAATCTGTACTCAGTCTCACAAATTGAATATCTGAAACATAAAACATTTAAAAATAGTACCTATTGAGTATGTAAACTATAGTTATTTTTTAATACTCAACTCTTGAGGTGTTTACAGGTGTTTGCAGAACCACACTACTTTTAGTTTCATGCAGACATTAGTATATTTTGTTACAGATTTTTTTCAGTGTTGTTCTATCATTGCACTGGTAAAGTCACAACACAAAATAGCCAATGTGTTAATTAAAGGTACCTATTTAAGTAGTATAAGTTGAATTAAAAAGTTCATCTAAATCTGTTTAGCTGTTTCAGCATAAATACAGATCACAAACTGTTACATTTATAATGAGTGTGATAGTTTGACTAAGAACTGTTTTTACCCTTGTTTTAGTCCATCAACTGTTGCTCTAAGATTATCTTCATCAGTGTTGATATTCTGTAAATTGTCTTTCATTGCAGATTTTATCAAGGCATCTGTCCTCTCTGATTGTGTGGCACTGAACAACATTGTCTGTCTATTTTCTGTAATTAATTATATTACAAAATATTATAAAAAAAACAACTATATGAGAATCTTGAATTAAATCTAGTAGGTAACATAACGACACTTGGAAAATCATAGACTTATATTTACTACTTTTTATAGCTATAAACTAAGGCCTTTTCATCTTTACTAGATGATTTATATTATAGTGTCAGGAGGTAAGTTTTTGCCTACACATAACTGGACACTAGTTAATAGCTATAAGTTAATTATGGGATCGACATGGTCAACACTCGAACAAGGTATCTAAATTAAAATAGAAATAAAAAAATAATATGTAATTTCAGAAGTAATATTAGAAAAGTAAATACAGCTAATACTAATATAGATAGAATTTACAACTTACTAGGTAGTCTATTAACAATCTGTTTGAGATCTTCTTCAAAGCCATACTGAAATATTTTATCAGCTTCATCTAATACTAAACAACTGACATGACTGTAGTCAAACTCCTTTGTCCTCATATGGTCAAACAGACGTCCCGGAGTAGACACAACAATATGGACACCTGAAAGAACATTTATGAGGAAGCCAAGCCAAGCGATGATATCATCACATTATATTTGAGAGGGAGTCAATGAGTGGTAACATTATTTGCAGTGAGTTTTAGGTGACAGTCAGAAGTAAAGTTAATGAAAACTAAGTTTTCCAAACTCTTGATAGCTTTAAAATTTGTAGGCTCATTTTCATGGTTTCTTAATAACTTGAAAATAAAAAATGGTAATTAATAAACATGGCAGAACATTTAATATTTGAAACTGTTGTTGTCAGCTAACTTACTATCTTTCCTTATAAAATTGCTGAAAGTAAAGAAAGTAAGTATTTAATTTATTTACCTTTTGACAATTCATCACTCTGTTTCCATCTGTTTTCACCTCCAATAACTAACGCTGATGTGATATTTTGATGGTAAGAGCTAAGATCTTGCAGTACTGAGTAAGTCTGAATTGCGAGCTCTCGAGTTGGTGATATGATGATACCACATGTTCCTAAGAAAAATAAAATATGAACAAATAATTTAAGTACTTACATAGGAGAGTAGTCAAAAGTTTAGTATGATAGTATGATTATGTACCTTGAATTTCCTTCGCTATATTTTTTAAAACTATTTCAACAACAGGTATGAGAAAGGCTAGAGTCTTCCCAGACCCAGTCTTCGCAGTGGCTACTATATCAGCTCCATCTAAAGCCTTGGGCAGAACTTCGCTCTGAATCTCCGTCATGCGATTGAAACCCATTTGCTTGATCGCTTCTTGAGTGTTTTCAGAAATCTGCTTCAGAGCTTTAAACTTCAGAAATTTATCGTCCTTCATGATTATTATCCAACCGAAACTTATTTAATTTAAACTCTCAAATCTTTTGTAAAGTAGTTGCAATTTTCACAATTTCGTCGTGCTGGTGCTGCTAGCGATGGGCGAGTCGAGTTGGCTGATTCGAATAACTCGAATCAGAGTCTAAGCGAGTTGATTCGAATCAAGTTCATTCGCAACTCGAATCAACTCGCTTACCTACCTATGTAGTAGAGGATGGAGGGACCATGTCTCCCAGCAGCAAATGAAGTATCCAGGGGGTTTGTAAAAGTCTTCAAGCGATTGTAGAACTTATTAGAAAATTTGTAAAACCTCTAGAAAAAAAGTTATAGCACATTTTGTATGGTCCCTCAGTTCTCTCATTGAATTTTCCAGATCTCGGAAAGTATATTGAAACTGAAGATAACGTGACTACAGACCTTTTGTAAAAAGTTTCCCACGACGAATTAACTGAAAACCAGGTCACGAAGTCATTTCTACAAAAAGATATAACGTAAAAACTGTGGTCCCTCAATCCTCCAAAGCATTTTTGTAAATATCTCTCATTTAAATCAAAATAACCAGCTCTCTACCATTGTAAAAGTTTGTAAAAGTGCTATAGACATTTGTAAAAATAAAAAGAAGCAATAATACTGTCACGATTCCGAGATAGACGCGGTTTTGTATGGTCCCTCAATCCTCACTTTAAACAATTGGGAATAACTTTTTGTAAAAAGGAGTAATAGAAAAATAAACCTGCTCACCTTTTAGTAAATTTTTTTTACAAACGGATAGCAAAGTTACATTTGGGATCAACGATATATTTGCTGAGTTATTCAATAAAAACTAATCCTATGATAGTAGTGTGACCACACATTTAAACAATTAAGGAAAAGTCTTGGACGAACTAGATGTCTAGACCCCGATTTCGAGCGTCAAAACGCCAACAAAAAGATCAACCAACTGTTGGTTGACTCGTTCGTTTCGCTCATTCAGTCGCGCTAAGGTCGTACTGTAAACATGAATTTGGCGGCAAACAAAAATGGCGATTTGTGCCATCAAAGTGTGCAGGAATTACAAAGGACGACTAAAAATAAATAAGGAAGTTACATAGCATCGGTAAGTAAACTATAAATAACTATAAGTTATGAAAACAAGAAAATCAAACTTTGTAATTTTATCCTAACATGTTTTAGGAGGGTTGCCATAATTATTCTTTGATTTTACCCATGTGAGAGCGTGAGCAAATAAAAAAAAGTGTTGAATCCAAGGATTTTATATACAAACAGGATGGTTAAGTCGACTTTAATGTAAAAGGGACTTTGAACCTTATCACGACTAAACAACGATCTATTATAATTTAATCTTGGTTATAAGGATTGTTGGTCTTGTTGAGAGGCTTTCTTGGTAGCTTTGTCTCTTTCACACTCGTTGTTGGATTAAGTGCCTATAGTCGTATTGCTCATTATACGGACTAAAATTGAAGGAAAAAATGTCATTTTTCCTTCAATTTTGATTAGTTTTGATACGTTTTATGTCAAAATTGAAGGCAAAATGACATTTTTTCCTTCACTTTTAGTCCGTATAATGAGCAATACGACTATAAGTCATTGATATTTCAGGATATTTTTACCTTATCGCGCTCGACAAAATCAGCGCTTGATTTCGATCCTTGGTTTCGATCCTTGAATTCGATCCTTGATTTCGATCCTTGGTTACGATCCTGGATTTCGATCTTGATTTTGATCCTTGATTTCGATCCTTGATTCTTGAATCTTGAATCTGAAATCTTGAATCTTGAATCTTTGAAGTGACAGCTGTCAAACTTCAAACCGCCATATCTCATGAATTACTCGTCCTAGACTCCCCGTTCTCAGTTCAAATGAAAGCTATGACTAAGATCTTCATTTGAACTGACAGCTGTCAAACTTAAAACGGCCATATCTCGGAAACTACTCGTCCTAGACTCCCCGTTCTCAGTTCAAATGAAAGCTATGACCAAGATCTTTGTTTTAAGTGACAACTGTCAAAATGACATCTGTCATCTGAAATGTAGATCTTGGTCATAGCTTTCATTTGAACTGAGAACGGTGAGTCTAGGACAAATAGTTTCCGAGATATGACCGTTTTAAGTTTGACAGCTGTCAGTTCAAAGCTTAAAACGGTCATATCTCGGAAACTACTCGTCCTAGACTCCCCGTTCTCATTTCAAATGAAAGCTATGACCAAGATCTTCATTTTAAGTGACAGCTGTCAAAATAACATCTGTCATCTGAAATGTAGATCTTGGTCATAGCTTTCATTTGAACTGAGAACGGTGAGTCTAGGACGAGTAGTTTCCGAGATATGACCGTTTTAAGTTTGACAGCTGTCAGTTCAAAGCTTAAAACGGTCATATCTCGGAAACTACTCGTCCTAGACTCACCGTTTTCAGTTCAAATGAAAGCTATGACCAAGATCTACATTTCAGATGACAGATGTCATTTTGACAGCTGTCACTTAAAATGAAGATCTTGGTCATAGCTTTCATTTGAACTGAGAACGGGGAGTCTAAGACGAGTAGTTTCCGAGATATGGCCGTTTTCAGTTTGACAGCTGTCAGTTCAAATGAAGATCTTGGTCATAGCTTTCATTTGAACTGAGAACGGGGAGTCTAGGACGAGTAATTAATGAGATATGGCGGATTGAACTTTGACAGCTGTCACTTCAAAGTTTCAAGATTTCAAATTCAAGATTCAAGAATCAAGGATTGAAATCAAGGATCGAAATCCAGAATCGAAACCAAGGATCAAATACTTACAAGAAAAATTAAGTAAACAAAAACCAGTATTGACCGCAAAAAATTTGAAACAAAAGAGATGGCCGATTCCTCGAATAAATTTGCCCCACAGATGCCAACAGGAAAGAATGCTTGCGTGCGTCATGACCAAATTGGGATTTTTGGGTTTGTTTTTTTATTTTATGAGTCCTATAGAATCAAAGGCGGTAATCTGTACTTGGGCTGAATTTTGGTAATTCAATAAAAACGTTTTACTAAGTCTGTTTTGAAATTATTTTGAAAGAAAGATTGCCGTATTTGAAACTAATGCTGATTTTTGACGTCAATTTTGAACGCTTGAATGCCACCTTTGATACAGATTGAGAAAATAATGAAACGTTATTTTAAATTCCCTAAACGGCCATACCATTATGTCATTTTTGACAAATTTGACAGATTACCGCCTTTGATTCTATAGGACTCTTATAATGAGTCTCCATTCATCTTCCTCTAAATAGTGGGATTTAAAAGTTATTCTAATATAAAGCAGCAGGCTATGACGCCCAGCATGAACGGAGAACCTAGGAAACTAATTTTTAAGGTTCCTATAGTAAAAGCTTTGCTTACGTTGGGGATAGATGGCGCTGTGTGAACATTTACTTTTTCATTATTATAATTAGGACTAGCAGAATTTTAAGTGAAGTAGGTATAGAAAATAAATGACGCACACAGGTGCTCCCAGTACCTACAATTTAAAGCAAAAAAGAAAAGTACTTAGGAAAAATTGAGAATTTCATCAATAAAATTATCTACACTCGTGTGCTATGCAGCGTCGACCTCTTGGACCCTCCCAATTTGTCACTCTCCTAGTCCATCTTCCATCTTGTAGACGGGCTACATGTCCAGCCCACTTCCATTTTAGTCAGTATGCATATCCCAAGGCGTCAGTACTTTTTGTAATTTTAAATAAAATATGATAAATCCTCTTAAATCACATCACAACACAATCACACAACTGAAACTCAACGAAATTCCTTTTACATCTGTCAAATTCTTGTCCGTCTGTTTTGTTTACTATTTGAGTGTCATGTCAACCGCGAAAAAGAAGGTAGGTCTATCTGATAAAATATTCTCTGTGATACCTAATAGCCCCTCCAGACTCTCGGCAAGAAACCCCGACAACACCCGAGAAGCGTGAATGTGAGGAGTTTCTCGCCTTCTTGTTCTCGCGCTTCGGTGTCGGTACCTATTTTTGGCCGAGACAAAGGATTTCAAACAGATCACGAGTGAGAAAATTGAGAGTGTGGATAATTTGTTTGTTCTTCGAGAAGTCTCGGTGAAACTTCTCGCCGTGAGTCTGGAGAGGCATTACGGACTGTAGTACCGGAAGTGACTAAAGTTACTAATAAAATAACATAATTATATTCCCACAAGGCACGAGATATCTAAGTATTCTGTATGTACAAGTTAATTTTGTGATATTTTATTTAAATAATATTATTCAGACGCATAGTCTAATTCGATATTCGGCTCTGGGGCAGTATTCGGCCAAATCTTTTTAGAGACACCTCGAAATCATAACATATTTTCCCCTATTTTATGGGAAATTTTCAAGAGCTGGTATCACTAAAAATGGATGACAATGTTGACAGGTGACGCAAAGCACTTGTATAGACAATAGAAGATTTGCATACTTGTGTGCGTAATACGCACACTAGCGTTTCAAAGCTGGCCTGTTGTTCTTGTTGCGATTGAAGCGAAAGAGTCCATCTAGACATATAATTAATCAAAGGGAAAAGTACATGTAAGTTGGTATGTACGTACCTACCCACAATATTTTTGTTTTACTAAGTAGGTAGGTAAGTACTTAGTAAATATTAATAATAATATATTTATTTATTCAGACTACTTGGGTCCATTCCATACAATATGTCTAAAAGAAAATTATGATTAAACGAACTTACCTTAGTAGGTTAGTAATATATGAACACAATGTAGTATCGCGTAAGTGATTCCACTTCAGCACTTAAGTTTAGAAAATAAAATAGAATAAAATAAAATGTTGCCGTAAATGGCAACACAGAGTCTTTTATTTTTTCAAAGTTTCCGATTAACCCCCACTCAGCCCATGTTTCCTGTTTTAACTCAGCCATTTGTTCATCATTACGTTTAGAGGATATTTCCGCAACGGCTTGGGTTAACAGGGAGGGTGGGTGTTGCCCTACTTATGTCTTCGGACGGAGCCCATCGTATAATTATGATAGAACTTCACGTACAGGTAAATTTGTTAAATCATTAATTATACTCGTGCTCTGTCCTCGACATTAGTAGGTTAGTAATATAGGAAAACAATGTAGATGTTGAGAGCATGTGAAGGAAATATCAATACTCACTCAGGTTACTGATGAACCTGAAATACAAATAAACATGGCATTAGGTACCATTTATTTATATTTATGAAGTTCATATTATTTAAGTATCTATTTATTTAATAGTTGCATCAAGGTGTGCACTAGTACATTCAAATAAAATAAAATAAAATACAAATACCTTGGTACTTAAACATAAAGGGCCTTACTTATGAAAGATGTTTAACGTGAAACACTGGTTAAACAACGTCCTGTCTTTATTTGTGGATAGTGACAAACAGAGACAGGACGTTGTTCAACCAGTGTTCAACTTTAAACATCTTTCATAAGTAAGGGGGTATCTGTGTGGCACCTCAATTACACATGCAAACGTCACTGCAATAATGTTGTTCAATTATTGACAATAATAGATACAATAAGGTGATTAATTGAATATTAGAATTTAACAGATTAGAATAAGGATTAATAGAGTCAATGATTATTATACCCTAGTTAAATTACTTCATAGTTACCGATTATTACACAATATATGTGTACTACGAAACATGGATACACTTAATTTTTTGTCCCTTTTGGGGGCACGCTAACTGGTAGTCTATATCTCTAATAGGTCCATGGTACATACTAACGTACATTGTACTTTTCCTTAATTGTTTAAATGTGTGGTCACACTACTATCATAGGATTAGTTTTTATTGAATAACTCAGCAAATATATCGTTGATCCCAAATGTAACTTTGCTATCCGTTTGTAAAAAAAATTTACTAAAAGGTGAGCAGGTTTATTTTTCTATTACTCCTTTTTACAAAAAGTTATTCCCAATTGTTTAAAGTGAGGATTGAGGGACCATACAAAACCGCGTCTATCTCGGAATCGTGACAGTATTATTGCTTCTTTTTATTTTTACAAATGTCTATAGCACTTTTACAAACTTTTACAATGGTAGAGAGCTGGTTATTTTGATTTAAATGAGAGATATTTACAAAAATGCTTTGGAGGATTGAGGGACCACAGTTTTTACGTTATATCTTTTTGTAGAAATGACTTCGTGACCTGGTTTTCAGTTAATTCGTCGTGGGAAACTTTTTACAAAAGGTCTGTAGTCACGTTATCTTCAGTTTCAATATACTTTCCGAGATCTGGAAAATTCAATGAGAGAACTGAGGGACCATACAAAATGTGCTATAACTTTTTTTCTAGAGGTTTTACAAATTTTCTAATAAGTTCTACAATCGCTTGAAGACTTTTACAAACCCCCTGGATACTTCATTTGCTGCTGGGAGACATGGTCCCTCCATCCTCTACTACATTACCTACCTATCTACTAGAATGCGGATAACGAATGCGAGTTATGCGAATGCGAGTGCACGCGAGGTTGCGAGTCAGCGATTTGCCAACTCGAAACCGAAACTCGACTCAAGAATAAGAATCCGAATACGGTGCATTCGACTCGACTCGCCGCGCCGATCCGTTTGGCTGCTGCCGCGAAGCGGATCCCATCCGGTTGATGCGAGTCGAGTCAACTCGCGTTGCGATTCGAGTTAGCGGCCGAGTCAACTCGAGTTATCCGAGTTGGAATAAAATCAACTCGTAACATCGCTAGGTGCTGCGTGTTTATGTTTATTTATGTAGTAGAGGATGGAGGGACCATGTCTCCCAGCAGCAAATGAAGTATCCAGGGGGTTTGTAAAAGTCTTCAAGCGATTGTAGAACTTATTAGAAAATTTGTAAAACCTCTAGAAAAAAAGTTATAGCACATTTTGTGTGGTCCCTCAGTTCTCTCATTGAATTTTCCAGATCTCGGAAAGTATATTGAAACTGAAGATAACGTGACTACAGACCTTTTGTAAAAAGTTTCCCACGACGAATTAACTGAAAACCAGGTCACGAAGTCATTTCTACAAAAAGATATAACGTAAAAACTGTGGTCCCTCAATCCTCCAAAGCATTTTTGTAAATATCTCTCATTTAAATCAAAATAACCAGCTCTCTACCATTGTAAAAGTTTGTAAAAGTGCTATAGACATTTGTAAAAATAAAAAGAAGCAATAATACTGTCACGATTCCGAGATAGACGCGGTTTTGTATGGTCCCTCAATCCTCACTTTAAACAATTGGGAATAACTTTTTGTAAAAAGGAGTAATAGAAAAATAAACCTGCTCACCTTTTAGTAAATTTTTTTTACAAACGGATAGCAAAGTTACATTTGGGATCAACGATATATTTGCTGAGTTATTCAATAAAAACTAATCCTATGATAGTAGTGTGACCACACATTTAAACAATTAAGGAAAAGTACAATGTACGTTAGTATGTACCATGGACCTATTAAAGATATAGACTACCAGTTAGCGTGCCCCCAAAAGGGACAAAAAATTAAGTGTATCCATGTTTCGTAGTACACATATATTGTGTAATAATCGGTAACTATGAAGTAACTTAACTAGGGTATAATAATCATTGACTCTATTAATCCTTATTCTAATCTGTTAAATTCTAATATTCAATTAATCACCTTATTGTATCTATTATTGTCAATAATTGAACAACATTATTGCAGTGACGTTTGCATGTGTAATTGAGGTGCCACACAGTTTATGTTTAAGTACCAAGGTATTTGTATTTTATTTTATTTTATTTGAATGTACTAGTGCACACCTTGATGCAACTATTAAATAAATAGAAACTTAAATAATATGAACTTCATAAATATAAATAAATGGTACCTAATACCATATTTATTTGTATTTCAGGTTCATCAGTAACCTGAGTGAGTATTGATATTTCCTTCACATGCTCTCAACATCTACATGGTTTTCCTATATTACTAACCTACTAATGTCGAGGACAGAGCACGAGTACCTATAATTAATGATTTAACGAATTTACCTGTACGTGAAGTTCTATCATAATTATACGATGGGCTCCGTCCGAAGACATTAGTAGGGTAACACCCACCCTCCCTGTTAACCCAAGCCGTTGCGGAAATATCCTCTAAACGTAATGATGAGCAAATGGCTGAGCTCAAACAGGAAACATGGGCTGAGTGGGGGTAATCGGAAACTTTGAAAAAATAAAAGACTGTAGGTATTGCCATTTACGGCAATATTTTATTTTATTCTATTTTATTTTCTTAACTAAAGTGCTGAAGTGGGATCACTTACGCGATACTACATTGTGTTCATATATTACTAACCTACTGAGGTAAGTTCGTTTAATCATTAATTTTCTTTTAGACATATTGTATGGAATGGACCCAAGTAGTCTGAATAAATAAATATATTATTATTAATATTTACAAAGTACTTACCTACCTACTTAGTAAAACAAAAACATTGTGGGTAGGTACGTACAGTCAGCGTCATCAATCGGTATCCCCCTATTGATTTTAACAAGGACCCTTTTCATTTCAACTTTGGATTTCAGTCGGATTTGCTAGTATAGGAACTCGAGCGAAATTAGATATCCATAAGTATACTAGCAAATCCGACTGAAATCCAAAGTTGAAATGAAAAGGGTCCTTGTTAAAATCAATAGGGGGATACCGATTGATGACGCTGACTGTACATACCAACTTACATGTACTTTTCCCTTTGATTAATTATATGTCTAGATGGACTCTTTCGCTTCAATCGCAACAAGAACAACAGGCCAGCTTTGAAACGCTAGTGTGCGTATTACGCACACAAGTATGCAAATCTTCTATTGTCTATACAAGTGCTTTGCGTCACCTGTCAACATTGTCATCCATTTTTAGTGATACCAGCTCTTGAAAATTTCCCATAAAATAGGGGAAAATATGTTATGATTTCGAGGTGTCTTTAAAAAGATTTGGCCGAATACTGCCCCAGAGCCGAATATCGAATTAGACTATGCGTCTGAATAATATTATTTAAATAAAATATCACAAAATTAACTGGTACATACAGAATACTTAGATATCTCGTGCCTTGTGGGAATATAATTATGTTATTTTATTAGTAACTTTAGTCACTTCCGGTACTACAGTCCGTAATGCCTCTCCAGACTCACGGCGAGAAGTTTCACCGAGACTTCTCGAAGAACAAACAAATTATCCACACTCTCAATTTTCTCACTCGTGATCTGTTTGAAATTCTTTGTCTCGGCCAAAAATAGGTACCGTACCGACACCGAAGCGCGAGAACAAGAAGGCGAGAAACTCCTCACATTCACGCTTCTCGGGTGTTGTCGGGGTTTCTTGCCGAGAGTCTGGAGGGGCTATTAGGTATCACAGAGAATACTAGAATATTTTATCAGATAGACCTACCTTCTTTTTCGCGGTTGACGTGACACTCAAATAGTAAACAAAACAGACGGACAAGAATTTGACAGATGTAAAAGGAATTTCGTTGAGTTTCAGTTGTGTGATTGTGTTGTGATGTGATTTATGAGGATTTATCATATTTTATTTAAAATTACAAAAAGTACTGACGCCTTGGGATATTATGCATACTGACTAAAATGGAAGTGGGCTGGACATGTAGCCCGTCTACAAGATGGAAGATGGACTAGGAGAGTGACAAATTGGGAGGGTCCAAGAGGTCGACGCTGCATAGGAAGACCATACGCTCGCTGGGACGACGAATCAAGAAAACTGCTGGACTAAACTGGCTCCGAGTAGCACAAGACAGGGACAGATGTCTGGCTTTGGAGGAGGCCTTCACCTTAGGGGTTCTCTAGTACCTACTTAGATTATAAGCATTAGTGATAAGAAAAAAATGTTAATTATAGAGAAATAAAAGGCTTTTTATTTTATTTATTTATATCATATTTTATTTTAGGTGGTAAGTACAGAATCACTGCACACGAGTGTAGATAATTTTATTGATGAAATTCTCAATTTTTCCTAAGTACTTTTCTTTTTTGCTTTAAATTGTAGGTACTGGGAGCACCTGTGTGCGTCATTTATTTTCTATAGGTACCTACTTCACTTAAAATTCTGCTTGTCCTAATTATAATAATGAAAAAGTAAATGTTCACACAGCGCCATCTATCCCCAACGTAAGCAAAGCTTTTACTATAGGAACCTTAAAAATATAGTTTCCTAGGTTCTCCGTTCATGCTGGGCGTCATAGCCTGCTGCTTTATATTAGAATAACTTTTAAATCCCACTATTTAGAGGAAGAAGATGAATGGAGACTCATTATAAAATAAAAAAACAAACCCAAAAATCCCAATTTGGTCATGACGCAAGCATTCTTTCCTGTTGGCATCTGTGGGACAAATTTATTCGAGGAATCGGCCATCTCTTTTGTTTCAAATTTTTTGCGGTCAATACTGGTTTTTGTTTACTTAATTTTTCTTGTAAGTATTTGATCCTTGGTTTCGATTCTGGATTTCGATCCTTGATTTCAATCCTTGATTCTTGAATCTTGAATTTGAAATCTTGAATCTTTGAAGTGACAGCTGTCAAAGTTCAATCCGCCATATCTCATTAATTACTCGTCCTAGACTCCCCGTTCTCAGTTCAAATGAAAGCTATGACCAAGATCTTCATTTGAACTGACAGCTGTCAAACTTAAAACGGCCATATCTCGGAAACTACTCGTCCTAGACTCCCCGTTCTCAGTTCAAATGAAAGCTATGACCAAGATTTTCATTTTAAGTGACAGCTGTCAAAATGACATCTGTCATCTGAAATGTAGATCTTGGTCATAGCTTTCATTTGAACTGAAAACGGTGAGTCTAGGACGAGTAGTTTCCGAGATATGACCGTTTTAAGCTTTGAACTGACAGCTGTCAAACTTAAAACGGTCATATCTCGGAAACTACTCGTCCTAGACTCACCGTTCTCAGTTCAAATGAAAGCTATGACCAAGATCTACATTTCAGATGACAGATGTTATTTTGACAGCTGTCACTTAAAATGAAGATCTTGGTCATAGCTTTCATTTGAAATGAGAACGGGGAGTCTAGGACGAGTAGTTTCCGAGATATGACCGTTTTAAGTTTTGAACTGACAGCTGTCAAACTTAAAACGGTCATATCTCGGAAACTATTCGTCCTAGACTCACCGTTCTCAGTTCAAATGAAAGCTATGACCAAGATCTACATTTCAGATGACAGATGTCATTTTGACAGTTGTCACTTAAAACGAAGATCTTGGTCATAGCTTTCATTTGAACTGAGAACGGGGAGTCTAGGACGAGTAGTTTCCGAGATATGGCCGTTTTAAGTTTGACAGCTGTCAGTTCAAATGAAGATCTTAGTCATAGCTTTCATTTGAACTGAGAACGGGGAGTCTAGGACGAGTAATTCATGAGATATGGCGGTTTGAAGTTTGACAGCTGTCACTTCAAAGATTCAAGATTCAAGATTTCAGATTCAAGATTCAAGAATCAAGGATTGAAATCAAGGATCGAAATCAAGGATCAAAATCAAGATCGAAATCCAGGATCGTAACCAAGGATCGAAATCAAGGATCGAATTCAAGGATCGAAACCAAGGATCGAAATCAAGCGCAGATTTTGTCGAGCACGATAAGGTAAAAATATCCTGAAATATCAATGACTTAGGCACACTACTAATCCAACAACGAGTGTGAAAGAGACAAAGCTACCAAGAAAGCCTCTCAACAAGACCAACAATCCTTATAACCAAGATTAAATTATAATAGATCGTTGTATAGTCGTGATAAGGTTCAAAGTCCCTTTTACATTAAAGTCGACTTAACCATCCTGTTTGTATATAAAATCCTTGGATTCAACATTTTTTTTTATTTGCTCACGCTCTCACATGGGTGAAATCAAAGAATAATTATGGCAACCCCAAGGAATTTCTATACTACGTACCCGGAACGCTGACTGAGACAGAAAACAAGGTCCGCTTGAAATAAAACTTGGGCGGTGTGTCTCTTTCTTTTTGCAACTGTGTGAAAGAGACAAAGCACCCAAGAAAGCCTCTCAACAAGACCAACAATCCTTATAACCAAGATTAAATGATAATAGTATAATGTTGTGTAGTCGTGATAAGGTTCAAAATCCTTTGTACATTAAATGTCAGTCAGCGTTCTAGTATGTATAGAATTTCTTTGGGCAACCCTCCTAAAACATGTTAGGATAAAATTACAAAGTTTGATTTTCTAGTTTTCATAACTTATAGTTATTTATAGTTTACTTACCGATGCTATGTAAGTTCCTTATTTATTTTTAGTCGTCCTTTGTAATTCCTGCACACTTTGATGGCACAAATCGCCATTTTTGTTTGCCGCCAAATTCATGTTTACAGTACAACGACCTTAGCGCGACTGAATGAGCGAAACGAACGAGTCAACCAACAGTTGGTTGATCTTTTTGTTGGCGTTTTGACGCTCGAAATCGGGGTCTAGACATCTAGTTCGTCCAAGACTTTTCCTTAATTGTTTAAATGTGTGGTCACACTACTATCATAGGATTAGTTTTTATTGAATAACTCAGCAAATATATCGTTGATCCCAAATGTAACTTTGCTATCCGTTTGTAAAAAAAATTTACTAAAAGGTGAGCAGGTTTATTTTTCTATTACTCCTTTTTACAAAAAGTTATTCCCAATTGTTTAAAGTGAGGATTGAGGGACCATACAAAACCGCGTCTATCTCGGAATCGTGACAGTATTATTGCTTCTTTTTATTTTTACAAATGTCTATAGCACTTTTACAAACTTTTACAATGGTAGAGAGCTGGTTATTTTGATTTAAATGAGAGATATTTACAAAAATGCTTTGGAGGATTGAGGGACCACAGTTTTTACGTTATATCTTTTTGTAGAAATGACTTCGTGACCTGGTTTTCAGTTAATTCGTCGTGGGAAACTTTTTACAAAAGGTCTGTAGTCACGTTATCTTCAGTTTCAATATACTTTCCGAGATCTGGAAAATTCAATGAGAGAACTGAGGGACCACACAAAATGTGCTATAACTTTTTTTCTAGAGGTTTTACAAATTTTCTAATAAGTTCTACAATCGCTTGAAGACTTTTACAAACCCCCTGGATACTTCATTTGCTGCTGGGAGACATGGTCCCTCCATCCTCTACTACATGTTTATTTTTGTTTTTACGTTTTTTTTTCACCAAATCAAAATGTCATTCATTTAATCTTTATGTCAAAAATTGTCATTGTCATTTGTCATGTCAACGCGAATTGCGTGGTGTAGTGATGTGAATATTTCTACTTCTACCTAATCTGTGATGTGTGTGAATGAAATCGATTTACGATTAATCGACTAAATATATTTTTTGAATTCAATCAAACAAAGAACATCACACACATCACTATGTGTTTTCGAATCAATCGCAAGTGCTGAAGTCAGAAACAAGTGCTTGCTTTGTTTGTTGCGTGCTTGCTTCAGTGTTGCCAATTTAGCGACTTTGTCGCTAGAAATAGCGACTTTTTGACCTGTGTTAGCGACAAAAAATATTTAGCGACTTATCTAGCGACTTTTGGACTTCGACCAAGAAATTAAAAGTATTTTTATTGGTGGGCTTGGTGTCAGTCACTTTCACCCAGTGACAGACACCAAGGGCCTTACTTACGAAAGCCTCTCAAGGCGATTGCACTGTTTAAATAACAGGTTTTGTGAAATTTCCACCTATTAGTCCATTTCAACGATGAGAGGCAGCCATTGTGACGTTTAAATAGCTGTCAAATGTTAACAGGCTCATGACCTAGTTTAAGTCATGTGTCAAATGTTGAGACCAAAGATGGCCGGATTTATCGATCGAGCGAGCGAAGCGAGCGAAGATCTTAGTGGCAAGTTAGGCGATTTTGCTTTGTATGTTTGTATGTTTGTATGTTTGTATGTTTCATTTTTATGTTCTCGCATAACTATCGAACCGCTTATTCAATCTGTATGAAACTTGATAGGTCAATAGGTTGTGCTATGGAAATTTGCTGTGGAGCGTATGAGCGTAATCGATGAAGGGGTTGTAAAGATATGGGGTTCCCAAGGGGGTAAATTTTTTTCAAAGTTACCCAAATATATTGAGTGGGGTGTCATATGAAAGTACTCAATCTATACATTCCAAAATGGTTTTTAGTTTTCTTCTAGGTTCTATAGTTTTTGAAATACAGAGAAAAAGAAAAATGATGAAAACCAATTAACGGATGTATGGAGAGAGCTCCCGTTTCATAGAGTTTCGATGTATTCGGAGGTCTGGTTAACAGACAAGGAGTGTGGCATCGTTGTGGTTTGGTTTGCAATGATTTTAGTTGCTTCTTGATATTTTTCCTTGAGATTGAAAATAAAAGCCGTGTTGGCCGAGTGGAAGAGTGCTCGATTTTCGATTCATAGGTCGTAAGTCCGAACCCTGGCCGTGCTCATCAATGGATTTTTCGATTATAAAAATTTAAATGCGCATTAACACGAGCTCTAAACTGTGAAAGAAAACATCGTGAGGAAACCAGTTAACGTTCTAATAGCGGCGATGGGCTTGCAACCTGTCACGTATGCAAATGCTAACTCCTGCAAATAGTGGGCTGGGCATGTACCAAAATTATAGAGGGAGACGGAGGGGGAGGGGGAGACGGAGGGGGAGGGGGAGGGGGAGGGGGAGGGGGAGGGGGAGGGGGAGGGGGAGGGGGAGGGGAGGGGAGGGAGGGGTGGGGAGGAGAGGGAGGGGGAGGGGTGGGGAGGAGAGGGAGGGTCGGGGGAGGGGAGGGGTGGGAGGCGGAGAGGGAGGGGGAGGGGGAGGGAATTGATTTTCTCATACATTTTGTATTGAACTGCTATTTTAATAATTTCTCGAACTAAGAGGCCTTCCCTGAGGCGCGGTACGAAGTTCGCGGGGTCAACTATTGAATATAAACACGACACGACTTAATGTATTGCATGCATGCCTATATTCTTTACCATACTGAGGTAGTGCATTAGATATCATTGTGTGGTAAACACTAGAAGGAGCACTTAACGTAGATATAGGGGTAGTCAGAAACAAGTCCAAATCTAGGCTATCAACACAACGGTGCGCGAGATCTCAGTTCGGGGCGAACTACTAGTTACATTCCAATCAGCTGTGACTTGAAAGTGTGAACTCGACTCTCGACGAAAATGGAAGATTTTGATAACTTTTAACCGGATTTTTCTGGAGGTGATGAGACGCTCATATGCCATTATCAAGACAACAATTATTGCATGTGCTGTGCTGCATAATTTGGCAATTATACTCCATGAAGAATATAATGCAGCATTTCTTTAAAGTGAGGATGAAGAAATAGAAGCTGATGTTGTAATCGACGACGACGTAGCACACATAACAAGAAACATGTACTTACATAGAAAATGATCTTTAATTTTAAGAAGTTTTAACAAGAACAAGAATATTGAATTGTAATGAATAATTATACCTACTACAACATAATCATATTCATTTATAAATACAACTAGTTTCCACCCATACAGTAGCAGTAGGTACCCAGATAAAAAGTAGCCCAATGTCCTATTCCTTGTCATTATCTAAAATTTTAATTTCAGCCAAATCGGTTCTGTGGTTGTCGAGTTATAGAGGAACAAACATACATTCAAACTTCCGCATTTCTAGTAGTGAGATGAGATAGGGAGACCAGCAGCACCCTCTTGCCGTTGCCCCCGTAGTGATGGTATATGGTGATCTGATGATGATGATGGTGAAAAGTATCCTATACTCTTCGTCAAGAGTTTAGCTATCATAGAAAGAATTTTTCAAATACAACTACCTAGTAGTTCAGATTAGCTCATTCAAACAAACAAACTCTTCCGCTTTACTATATTAGTATAGATAGTGATTGCTGTTATGATACTGTCCTGTATAGTTAGGAAATAACACAAATAACAAAGGCAGAATTTACAATATAGAAAGATCATTTTAATAATCAATAAAAGACCTTAATTTTTATTATAACATCCTCTAATTATATTTAGAACTCTCCTTTTATTTTACAACATTACTCCTACAAGTTTATCTCCTTTGATTCATCATTACATTCATGAGTGACTTCCCTCGCTGTCCTTTTAAGATGTTCTTGGTTTTCACTGAAGCAGTCGGACTTGGATCTGTTAAAAAGAAATTAAATTGAATGCTTATGTGTGCAAAGTGTAGTGTACACTGGATCATATGTAAGAATTTAAGTATAGAAATAGGTACCTTCTTGCATACCAGATGGAATCCACCGTAAGTTTCTGAGGAACCCTCCTCCTTAGATCCTGATCTACAGTAGGTAGGTACTCATTTACCAACATCACTCTTACAAGTTTATCTCCTTTGATTCATTCATGTCATGAGTGACTTCCTTTCTCTCTGTCCTTTTGAGGTGTTTTTGGTTTTCACTGAAGCAGTCGGACTTAAATCTGTTTAAAAGAAATTGAATGCTCATGTATGCAAAGTGTGTACACTGGAATATACGTAAGAATATAAGTACCTATACAAATAGGTACCTTCTTGCATACCACCGTGAGTTTCTGAGGAATCCTTTCCTTCAGGTCCTGATCTACAGTAGGTGGACTGGGCAGGAAAAAAATCCACAGTTACTTTCCTTGCTACTTTATAGGTCTTCTTATTGATTGAACAGACATTTTTTCAAAATTAATCAAACAAAATAACAGAAATAAAAACAATCCCAAGTTTCGTAAACAAATCAGTTGACTGTTGACTGACAGATTGACACTGACTGACTTGTTTGTCACCACACAGATGCAAAAACGTGGTTTTGCCGATTGCGTTCGTTCTAAAGTCGGTTATAGACGGGGATATTCGTGTAAAATCGTGTCAATCGTTCAAATTTCGTGGATCTGTGGGTTTCTCGGCTGAACAACAGAGATTTTGCCCTTGTAGGTGAAGCCAATTTCATGACTGACTTAAACATGAGAGACCGCTCCACTGAGAACAGCTTAAGTTGTAGCTTAAACACCTTACATAAGTAAGACCCTATGGGTCTTACTTATGTAAGGTGTTTAAGCTACAACTTAAGCTGTTCTCAATGGAACAGCAGTGGAGCGGTCTCTCATGTTTAAGTCAGTCATGAAATTGGCTTCACCTACAAGGGCAAAATCTCTGTTGTTCAGCCGAGAAACCCACAGATCCACGAAATTTGAACGATTGACACGATTTTACACGAATATCCCCGTCTATAACCGACTTTAGAACGAACGCAATCGGCAAAACCACGTTTTTGCATCTGTGTGGTGACTGACAAACAAGTCAGTCAGTGTCAATCTGTCAGTCAACTGATTTGTTTACATTTGGGATTGTGTTTCTATTTGTTATTTTGTTTGATTAATTTTGAAAAAATGTCTGTTCAATCAATAAGAAGACCTTTATAGCAGCAAGGAAAGTAACTGTGGATTTTTTCCTGCCTAGTCCACCTACCTCAGGATCTGAAGGACCTGAAGACCTGAAGATCGGGACCTGAAGGAGAGAATTCCTCAGAAACTCACGGTGGTATGCAAGAAGGTACCTATTTCTATAGGTACTTATATTCTTACGTATATTCCAGTGTACACACTTTGCATACATGATCATTCAATTTCTTTTAAACAGATCTAAGTCGAACTGCTTCAGTGAAAACCAAAAACACCTCAAAAGGACAGAGAGAAGGGAAGTCACTCATGACATGAATGAATCAAAGGAGATAAACTTGTAAGAGTGATGTTGGAAAATGAGTACCTACCTACTGTAGATCAGGATCTAAGGAGGGTTCCTCAGAAACTTACGGTGGATTCCATCTGGTACCTATGCAAGAAGGTACCTATTTCTATACTTATATTCTTACATATATTCCAGTGTACACTACAATTTGCACACATAAGCATACAATTTAATTTCTTTTAAACAGACAGATCCAAGTCTGACTGCTTCAGTGAAAACCAAGAACACCTCAAAAGGACAGCGAGGGAAGTCACTCATGATTCATGAGTCATGAATGTAATAATGATGAATCAGAGAAGATAAACTTGTAAGAGTAATGTTGTAAAATAAAAGGAGAGTTCTAAATATAATTAGAGGATGTTATAATAAAAATTAAGGTTTTTTATTGATTATTAAAATGATCTTTCTCTAATGTAAATTCTGCCTTTGTTATTTGTGTTATTTCCTAACTATACAGGACAGTATCATAACAGCAATCACTATCTATACTAATATAGTAAAGCGGAAGAGTTTGTTTGTTTGAACGAGCTAATCTGAAGTTGTATTTGAAAAATTATTTCTACATGTGATAGCTAAACTCTTGACGAAGAGTATAGGATACTTTTCACCATCATCATCATCAGATCACCATATACCATCACTACGGGGGCAACGGCAAGAGGGTGCTGCTGGTCTCCCTATCTCATCTCACTAATATTAGAAATGCGGAAGTTTGAATGTATGTTTGTTCCTCTATAACTTGACAACCACCGAACCGATTTGGCTGAAATTAAAATTTTAGATAATGACAAGGAATAGGACATTGGGCTACTTTTTATCTGGGTACCTACTGCTACTGTATGGGTGGAAGCTAGTTATATTTATAAATGAATATGATTATGTTGTAGTAGGTATAATTATTCATTACAATTCAATATTCTTGTTCTTGTTAAAACTTCTTAAAATTAAAGATCATTTTCTATATAAGTACATGTTTCTTGTTATGTGTGCTACGTCGTCGTCGATTACAACATCAGCTTCTATTTCTTCATCCTCACTTTAAAGAAATGCTGCATTATATTCTTCATGGAGTATAATTGCCAAATTATGCAGCACAGCACATGCAATAATTGTTGTCTTGATAGTGGCATATGAGCGTCTCATCACCTCCAGAAAAATCCGGTTAAAAGTTATCAAAATCTTCCATTTTCGTCGAGAGTCGAGTTCACACTTTCACGTCACAGCTGATTGGAATGTAATAAATCCGGCCATCTTTGGTCTCAACATTTGACACATGACTTAAACTAGGTCATGAGCCTGTTAACATTTGACAGCTATTTAAACGTCACAATGGCTGCCTCTCATCGTTGAAATGGATTAATAGGTAAGAATTTCACAAAACCTGTTATTTAAACAGTGTAATCGCCTTGAGAGGCTTTCATGAGTAAGGCCCTATATTGTTATTGTCTTGTGTTCATTTTGACGGAATAAAAATACGGAACTTCATGTGCGTGATCACTACGGTGTATGTCAATGTCCCGCGTATCAACCTTTAACTATCAAACTCTATCGAACTAGGCTCAATGAATGCTGACGAAATGAAAACTTTTTTTTGAGTTATAATATGCAGGCAACGAATAATATAAAAAATCTTTTAAAACATAATAATTTTTTGAAAGATTTTCTTTCTTTTGGGTGCACTCCCCCCCCCCCCCCGCTAGCTCCTTTGCTTCTTTTAGCGACTTTCTAGCGACTTTTCGCCAGTGTTGCCAATTTAGCGACTTTGTCGCTAGAAATAGCGACTTTTGGACCTGTGTTAGCGACAAAAAATCGGTTTTAGCGACAAAAAATATTTAGCGACTTATCTAGCGACTTTTGGACTTCGACCAAGAAAGAAATTAAAAGTATTTTTATTGGTGGGCTGTGTCATTTGGTGTCTGTGACAGACGCCAAATGACAGTGACAGACGTCAAGCGACAGTGACAGACACCATTAAAGTATGTTAATGTCTTGTGTACATTTTGACGGAATATAAATACGGAACTTCATGTGCGTGATTACTACGGTGTATGTCAATGTCCCGCGTAAACCGTTAACCGTCAACCTTTAACTATCAAACTCTATTGAACTATGCTCAATGAATGTTGACGAACATTTTGAATTAAAACTTTTATTTTGAGTTTACGTAAAAATATGCAGGCAAAAAATAGTATTTTTTTAAAGATTTTACCCCCCCCCCCCCCCCGCTAGCTCCTTTGGCTCTTTTAGCGACTTTCTAGCGACTTTTCGCACTCAATCTAGCGACTTTTATTTTTTGGAGTTGGCAACACTGCTTTTCGCACTCAATCTAGCGTAGGGATGTTCGATATTTCGGATTGTATCGATATTTCGTATCGCAATATATCGTAACGCATTGTATCGATACGCGTATCGATACAGGGCATTTGATACGATATATCGTATCGATACAGTATCGAATCAAGACAAAGTATGCAGGTACTTTATTAATTAAAAAAATATTTTATTTTAATAATGTGCACTAGATATTACGAAAATGTGCGTAGTTATAACTGTCAAAAAAGGTGTTTTGTGATATCAAACTAATATAAAAAAATGCGAAAGTTTGGACTTATGTTTGTTCCTCTAAAACACGACAACCACTGCACCGATTTGCCTGAAATTTAAACATAGTTATATAATGACCGGAAATACGACATAAGCCACCTTTTAACCGGGTAACTTGTAAGTCAAAACAATTAGTTATCAAAATAATTTGATACGATACTTTCGATCCGATACACCTTGCATGTGTTGTATCGATACGCCGTATCGTATGCCATTGTATCGATACAAATATCGGGTGTATCGTATGCCATTGTATCGATACACGAAAATATCGTATCGTATCGAACATCCCTAATCTAGCGAATATTTTTTTTTGGAGTTGGCAACACTGGCTTGCGTATTTTTGAGCTTCGTTCGAGGTTTTCCATGTGAACAAATAAATTAAAATCACCTCACAATGCCCACTCCAGATAAAATTCTCATGCGTAAAATAAAGAAACGCGAGAAGAAAAAAATAAAGCTAACAAATAAAAAACCTGACGAAAACGAGGCACCAGACGTTACAGGTAACCTAACCTCAAAAATGTTATTTACCAAATTTTAACTAGGATATTGAATAAAATATCTCAAGATGAGCTATTTCCAAAATTACGAACGTTCAGGGTATATCAAAGGATGTTCTGATCCCCTGTAAACTTTTTTATCTTGTAATTTTTGTACATTTTATTATGTTGTTTCAGAAACTGAAATAGAAGCCAAGAAAAGACCGCATGAAACTAGTGAAAATAGTAAAAACGCAGCAAGTAATCCTAAAAGTAAGATACCTAAATTTCATAATAATTTATGTTAATTTGTTCAAGTTAACATTAGAAAATGAACATTAGCAAAACTCTGGACCCCACTATATTTTGCAGCAGATGCCATGCCATGCTCCTTCCTTAGTGAAGCGCGAAATTTGTATTCCACACATCTTAAAAATGTCCTTGCAATAAACACCCTAATTTGCTTTATAATTCCAACTTCAAACAACTTTGTGATAGAAATACAAAACAGTACCTACACTTCTCACAATGAATCTAGGCATTCATGATGTTAGCCGTTTTGCTGCACAATGTAGCTGTTTCATCCAACATTTTCTACTGTGCAGCGAAATGGCTAACTTCACAAATGCCTAGATCCATTGTAAGAAGTGTTCTTAAGCTAGGCTTTTCCCATTCGTAATACAAAGTAAAGATACACTTTTGATTAAACCTACAAACTACAAAATGAGACCTAATGTTGAGCTACAGTAGCCTCTACTTCTATTTTACTACACAATATAAACTTGCAGAAAAAAAGAAAAACAAAACCAAATTAAAAGAAGAACCTATCGAAGAAGTAAAAGAGGAACCTGAAATAAAGTCTGAAGAAAGTGACTCTCAAGATGAAACAGAAGATGTGGAAAAATCAACTGAAGAAAGCCAATGTAAGATCAATGTTTGGAAGATAGTCAAAGAGCTTAATAAGACCCTGCACGAGATTTAGCTGTATTAGGTATTTGATTACAGCCTCTTTCATAAACTCACTCAAGTGGAAGAGTAGAGCCATTATACTGTTTTATTTCACCTTATGGTATGAATGTGGATCTGAGAGTGAGAGTAGTTTAAATTAACTCTACTCAGATCCACACACACTCGCATTTTGTCAAAAGTAGCCTAGTGTCCTGTACGGTCATTGTCTATGTTTTAAATTTCAGGCAAATCGGTTCAGTGGTTGTCGAGTTATAGAAGAACAAACATCCATCTATCCAAACTTTCGCATTTATAATATTAGTGTAATAGTGTGATTATAGCTTACAGATAAAAAAAAATATCATTCCATTAAGATTAATCAAGTAAAAATTTTGTTTTCAGTACCAGGATCCAGCTTATGTCTTGGCATACTATCAGACCAAAAGTTCACTGCCCTTGAAGGAAAAGTCTGTGAACCGACACTTATGGGTATCAAAGACATGGGATTCAAAACTATGACTGAGATTCAGGCTAAAGCAATTCCTCCGTTACTGGAGGGAAGAGATCTAGTCGGTGCAGCTCGAACTGGCTCAGGAAAAACCTTGGCTTTCCTTATACCAGCTATAGACTTGATTTACAAGCTCAAATTCAAGCCTAGAAATGGTAAGATGTGTTTTTTAATGAAAGTTGATAAAAGTGTTGTAACTACACTACACAGCATTTTAAAATCTAAATAGGTTTTAAAATACTACTAATTTATTTCAAGTGATGACAAAAAAGGCGAATATGAAAATAACCACCATATCAACTGTTTGCGAAACAATGGATTGAGTCTCCTGTGAAAACGGTTGAGGCACATTCACTGTTGCTACAAAAGTTGAATGACTGTGGTTTTTTATGAACACAGAATGGATATCTGATTCAATACTTGTAATTTTATAACATGTTTTACAATAAAATGAATGGCTTTATCAAGATAATGTTTGTAGGTACCGGTGTAATTATCTTGTCACCAACAAGGGAGCTGTCAATGCAGACCTTTGGAGTTCTGATGGAGCTCATGAAATACCACCATCATACTTACGGCCTTGTTATGGGTGGAGCCAATAGGAGTACTGAAGCTCAGAAGCTTTCAAAAGGTAAGTCTAATAATTGCCTAACTATGAACAGTTGTTAAAAGACTCGAAAAAGTAGTACTTAACTTATTTGTGATGTTTATTTATATGTATAGAAACTACTGCTACCATGTTTGCCTAATGTGTCTGCTAGTTTTTTCCTGTTAAAAAAATACTTACTATGGAAAACTGTCTTGTAGTGGTAATTAAAGCCAAGTTAAAGCTCATTCAACAAACCTTTTTCCTTTAGCTGTATGCTGTCCTACTGTCTAATTTTTTTATCTTGCAAATTGTTTAGTTGAAATCTTTCAAGAAGGTTTAAATACACAATGTTTCCACAGGTATTAACATACTAGTGGCAACACCTGGTCGTTTGTTGGACCATCTACAGAACACTCCAGATTTCTTATACAAGAACTTGCAGTGCCTTGTCATTGACGAAGCTGATAGGATCCTGGAGATTGGGTTTGAGGAAGAGGTCAAGCAAATCATCAAGTTGCTGCCTAGTAAGTATTTCTGATATGATTAGCTTTTAAGTTTCTTAGTGATTGTAAAGCCTGTTGATTTTCAATCATATAATTATGGTTTCAAGATTCATGTCACTCATATTGCAATTATTTTTTGATTAGCAGTCTTGTTGACATTTGATGAGTAGTTTGTGCATTAGAAAGCAACAAAACAAGGTGACAACTGCTTTCCAATGCACACTAGGGCTTGTTTCACTCTTCAGCGTGTCGCCGTTCGCGTCCGCGAGTTGACCATTCACAGCACATTTCTCTGTGCTGTGAATGGTCTAAATTAATTTATCTGTGCTGTGAATGGTCAACTCGCGGACGCGACCGGCGACACGCTGAAGAGTGAAACAAGCCTAAGTCTGATGAGAATGCCATATTCATAATTACATAAAATTCACAGAACGCCGACAAACGATGCTATTCAGTGCCACTCAAACGAAAAAGACGGAAGCTCTGACAGCCCTCGCCGTGAAACACGAGCCTGCTTATGTGGGTGTCGATGATCACAGGGAACAAGCCACAGTAGACTCCTTGGAACAAGGGTAAGTAAATCCAAGAGAAGAGTCAGGAAAAACATAAAATAAGCAAATTGCTGTGCTATTTCAAGGTTTAAGGTCATAGCTGACCAGTCAATTCCGCACCCGCCTCGCTTCGGTATTCTTTGTATGGAATTCTATGAACCAACGCTCACTACATTAACTTCGTAACGTCACCGGATTGCCGCATCGCAAGCCAAAAGTGAAGGAACAAGTGAACGTCGAAATGCGATTAGGCGGGTGCCACAATGCTCTCGGAAGCACTGAAGCGCTGTTTTTAATGCCGCCAGCGATCACCAATTTGTGACCGCGCAGAGCGTCGCTTAACTTCGACAATCTACTTAGAACTACTCTCTTTCTTCCCCTTCATTCTTACTCATAAAACAGCAATATAAAACCGACTTTTCACCTTACAGATACATTATGTGTCCTTCAGAGAAGCGAATGATGGTACTATTCACATTCCTGAAGAAGAATAGGAAGAAAAAGGTCATGGTGTTCTTCTCTACTTGTATGTCTGTCAAGTACCATCATGAACTATTCAACTACATTGATCTACCGGTTATGTCTATTCACGTAAGTGTAATTTTATAAACATCAGAATGGCGTAGTTGCCTTTGATCCAGGGGACGAACGGGAATCCTTCCCGTTATCCGAAGAGTGAGATTAACCCAAGCCTTCGCACACAAAGTTCATTAATACTCAGCCGGGATTCGAACCCACGACCACCGGCAGGCTAATTGTCGAACTTGTCTCGAACCTCAAATTGGTCTCAAACTGTCAAAACGATCGCGTAGGTATCTTCGAGTCTCGTTGAGACTCGAAGCGTTGAGATGAGAGCGACTGAGATACTTGCGTGGTTACTGAACTGTCAATATTTGACGGTTTGAGACCGATTTTGGTCGCTATCAAAGATAGACAATCAAGGGGCGGATCGAACGTCGAAGCACTATTCCACTCTGCCAATATGGCTCAAGTATGTTACATTTTACTATGATTATTCAATCTTAGTTTCATCTGCAGGGTAAACAACAGCAAACGAAGCGTACGACCACGTTCTTCCAGTTCTGCAACGCGGAGACCGGCATCCTGTTGTGTACGGACGTGGCCGCGCGAGGCTTGGACATCCCGGCCGTCGACTGGATAGTGCAATACGACCCGCCGGATGATCCTAAGGTAACTTCTTACTTAGATTCTTGTTTTAGTAAGGCTAAAGATTGTTTCTCCATATCTGAGGAAGCTTCGGACTATTCTTTGTACTGGTGCTAAAATTTATGCCATAGAAAGACATGTCGATTTCTTCATTGGCTTTCGTTTCTTATTAGCCCCAATATAAAGTAAAAAAACGGCAGCAACTTCTAACCTGTCTATACAATTTTCAGGAATACATTCACCGAGTGGGCAGAACCGCGAGAGGTCTCGGTACCAGCGGCCATGCGCTTTTATTCCTGCGCCCAGAAGAACTAGGATTCCTGCGATTCCTGAAGCAGTCTAAAGTCACCCTAAACGAGTTTGAATTCTCGTGGAACAAAGTCGCCGATATCCAACTCCAGCTTGAAAAGCTAATTTCAAGAAACTACTTCTTGAACCAATCCGCGAAGGAAGCTTTCAAGAGCTACCTCAGAGCCTATGACTCGCACCATTTGAAGACGATATTTGATATCGATACTATTGATATGGCAAAAGTATCAAAATCCTTCGGATTCACAGTACCGCCAGCTGTTGAACTAAAGGTGACGAGCAAAGGACCGACTCAGAAGAGGAAGGGTGGCGGCGGTTTCGGCTATTTCAAATCTCTGAATGCCCCACAGAGCCATAAAAACAAGGCAGAGAAAACTAAAATCTACAGGCAAAAGGGTAACAAGAGAAGTTGATTCTAATGTTCAATAAATCGAATAATTTATGTAAATATATGTTTTATTTATCTTATCACAGCTTACATTGTTACGCACATAAATTTTATCGTAACAATTTTCATATTAACTGAGGGCATTGATGAGATACAATTTATGACCTTTTCTTACACAACTATTACAATTATTGAGGTAGATCAGATCGTAAGGAGTAGAACTTTTTTATATAATTTAAAAGTACCTTTAGGTTTATGTATGGAAATGAATCTATAATCAGATTAGCAAAACATAAAAAGCGATAAACCAAAGGGATTGTTCAAGGTGAATGGTTCAAATATACCCAAAATGGTTAAGTAAATGCAGGTCGATGTTCTTTGCTGATCTTCCATGTACGAAGTATCGTTGTTGACGATTTGACAACTTTTATCGCCAAGCTCTTCAGCTCTTCTTGTGTCATACTGATTGCTCAGATAAGAAAAATGCACTTTGTAGGTAGGATGAGATAAACCGTAATCATGTTTATGTTTACATGTTAGATAGTTTTAGAAACACAAAACCTCTGAAAGCAGACTATGTAGGTTTTGTGTTTCTAATTTATTACCTTGCATCTTGCATTCAATTATAAAAAGGATACAAAAGTCGATGTCTGGCTGTTTTCTGAATCCGAAAGATCTGGCAGTGGCTTTCAAATTCAAGGTTTTTATATCGAATATCTCCTTCATTGGATGTTTTTGGTAACATCTAAGAAAAGTCAAGAATGCCTTTCTTGCTGATATTTTTAGTACACCATCGTTTTCAATCATATCTTCGAACTGCAAAAGAAAACTAGGTTTAGTACAGGAAACCTATTCATCATAGACATTTTGGGGTATGTTGTCTGTATGTTTGTTACTTTTTGATTCAATATGGATGAAACTTGAAACAGGCCTAGCTTTTACCCTGGATTAACATAAAGGCTACTTTTACCCGTGACTTTGCCTGTGGAAGGATAAAAAAGGCTCCATGATGAAAATTTTATAAAAAACTGAGGGGGGCAGCAAGTTAATACTAGAAACATGTACTGAAGCAGTTATGTAGGTACATACTTGTTCTTGCAATTCAGGAGAAGGATCGCCAAAATTGTATTTGTCCAAATATACTTTTTCCTTCTTTAGAAATGTCACAAAATCTTCTTCCTCTGGCCTCAGAAGAATCACGGCGTTGCCTGACGTGTTTAAACCTCTGGCGGTGCGACCTACCCTGTGGATATATTCCTGAAAATGGAAGATAATAAACTTGTGTAGCATTCATAAAATAATCATTGATATAAATTATAGATAACGCCCGGAAGGTCGGATGTCTAAAATCCTTGGCAACATTTTTTCATGACACTAAGGGAGTGTACACATTGCGTTTTCTGCAGCGCGTTTTTGAGCTGCGCGTTTGTATCGATACAAACGCTCGTTCGCAACGCGTTTTTTTCCATACAAAAGCGAATCGGGAGGGGGGCTGCGCGTTCGAATCGCGTTTGTATCGATACAAACGCGCTGCAAAAAACGCAATGTGTATGTACACTTCCTAAAAAAAACAGTGGAGTTCTCCTTTTCTTCGCCCGTCAAATGAAACGTTAGTTTATTTTACTAATATGTTAGCTCACTCTTTTACGATTACAACATCCCTCAATGCAAAGGGTGCATCTATTGATTTATAGTAATGAGAGTATAGTGTGTGTGACTCAGTGAGTTTCAAAGTAAAATTATATTAAAACAATAGATCGGTCAGTAATTCTATAAAGCCTGTAGGTTTTTTCTAGGCACAAGGCACAACCAAAAACGATGTCCCTTTACCTAGCTACTTAATCCTAAATTAAAATTATACAATACCTTAGGATCTGTGGGTGGGTCAAACTGAACTATCCAATCAACGGATGGAATGTCCAATCCTCGTGCAGCTACATCTGTGCAGAACAGTACACCTTTTTTCGCTTGAACAAATTTCAGATAAGATAGTTTCCTTTGAGCTTGACTTAGGCGGCCCTGAAATAGAAAACAATTTGTAAAAGTAAATACGCATTTAAATTTTCATCAATTATTTATTGTACATAATTACTTCTTCAAAATGGGAGCATGTAACAAATAATGAATTTGGATGTCCAAACCTCTGACTACCCCATAAACATCTTCCAAGGATCTAAAAATTCCTAAAAGATATTGTATTCCCAACTCAGTTGACATCAATTTTATTGGCACTTTACAGTAGGGTGAGTGGGGGCAAGATCGAACGGTTTTTTGATGAGATGAGCAGTGTTGTGTTTGATCCCTTGTAGAAGAAAATATATTAACTTATTCTAAAAATTAATTAGTTGTCCTTAAAGAGGAAAGAGTCTACTTTTATATTACATCAATAATTGCCTGTTATATCTGTTCCAAAAGTAGAAAAAAATAAGTTAAAATATTTTTTCACGAAAAAAAAGTTGGGGGAAGATGGAAAGGTGGCGGGGAAAGATCGAACGTTTTTCTAAAATCGTGAAATCAGACAATAAATGAATATTAGGACGTAGTTGATGGCCCCTAGTCTATAGCATTTTTTGTCCTGAAAACTCTAAACTGACTCTTGTCCCAAAATTCCTGTTTTTAACAAAGTTATAACAGATTTTCATATTTAGAATATATCAATCTTACCCCACCGGGGGAAGATTGAAGTAAAGGTTCTCAAACTTTTCCACTCGAGGTCAAAGGTCAATGACCCCGGGGTCAACGGTCAATGACCTCAAGTTGACCCGTCATGGTTCCCCCACCCTAATACTCCCGCATCCCCCCGCTCCCGAAGTATGATATGGCGTTGTTTTTTGTGAAAAAATACTAAGTATTTTTTTCATAGTGGTGCGTTTTGGACGTTTTACTAGTAAGTCGTTGTGCCACTCAAGACATTGCCACCATATAGACGTTTTAATATATAGACGTTCTGTGAACTACGTCATTTTCCTTGATAGACCTTCTGATACGGACCCTTCTTTCTACACCTCGACCCAAATATCTCAGAAATTATAATTATCACTTACGAGATTCAATACTTTTTGTTTGTATTTTGATCAGTTCCTCTATCGATTGATACATTATGTTTCATCTCTGGCTGCCAAAACTATTTTTTTTTTAAATGGCGAACAGTAGGTATGCCTGGCTCCATACATAAATGTTCGCACCTCTTTGAAACATAAGAGGGTACCTACATACCTATTTAAATAAATAAATAAAAAGTTCAGGAAAAGTTTGAGAACATCTGACTCTTACTATGAGTTTTGAAAATGAGGTAAAATTGGTACTTGTATATGTTCGTCTTACCCCGCAAAATTGAGATGGGGAAAGACTAAAAGTTGAAATAAATCCTAAACTACGAGAAGTAGCCATATTTAGACGTAATAACACAAGTAAGAATTAAAAATAATAAGTAGATATATCAATAAAACACTCGTACTTACCTTGTAGCTCAAGTTACTGGACACGGGGTAAGATGAAAGGACTTGAGCACTTTGCGTAAAAGTCACTGTGTCAGAAAATTGCACTTTTTACACAACCCCTGGACCTAAGCAGCAAATGTTGACTGGGGAATGAGACGTGACAAAATGGTGGTCTTGACAATGTTACCAGCACTGTAAAATGATTACTCAATCGGGAGTTATTGACTACTTTTTGTCTTACCCCGTTTTCGATCTTGCCCCCACTCACCCTAGTACATATACATAGCAGGTACATACAGTAGTACATTGTTGTTTTCTCAAAATAATGGTGATTACCACGTTACGTCAAAGCAGCAATGTACTGCATAGTGCCTATCAAATTGATGTCAACTGAGTTAGGGAAAGCCTATTCCGACCACTGCCCTATTATTTTAGACCCCCTGGTCTGAAAGATGTCTACTGCACCTGGGTAATACTGTCGTCATCATAGTTCATTTTTTTTTCATTATAGTAGCTTATTTTCTTAATCTTATTTAATTTATTATCTTTTTTTTCCTTGACCTTTAAATTAATGCCAACCTTACTTACATATTATTATTAATATGTATGTAGGTACATGTATGTTATAATGTTAAAACACTTGTGTAAACAAAAAACACAGTAGGTACCTACATTAAAATGGTGCAGCAATTATCAAGTTGCAGCGAAAATGTTGGCTTATTATCGTTATCGTAATAAGTGAAGCATAGGTATGATAAACAGTAACTCTTGAGACAATAATTATACTTACGTGAATACTAATGACTTTAGCTTTCCACTTTCTGAATATCTCATAGTGAAAATCGACAGACTTGCATGATGAGAAGAATACCATAACTTTCTTCTTCTTACTTCTTTTCAGCACCATTATTAGCCATTGCAATCTTTGTTCTACTGGACAGATACAGTACCTAAATGAAACATGTTTAAATTATTACTGTAGTGGAATATAAATTCTTAACAAGTGGCTAAATTCAAAATTAAAAAAAAAAACCAACTGTTCTAACTTATAAGGTGAACCGTTTTCTGCACTCTCGAGGTGCATTTCTACTCCTACTACATAACTCCGAAGATCCTCGACAGATTCTCACCAAATTTTTGTGGCACTAATCCGAAAGTTTATCCTTTCAACGAAAAAAATAATTTTCCAAATCGGTCCAGGCGTCTTCGAATAATCGGTGAACATACATAAAAAATACACAAAAAAAGATTCGGACGAATTGAGAACCTCCTTTTTTTGAAGTCGGTTAATGAATTTGAATTTGCCATCTATCAATATGTAGCAGTAAATCCAAACACTTTTAAAACGAATATCTGATACATAGGTAAAGCAACTAGGAATCTGTCTGTTATCTTGCTAATGCTAAGGCTGGATTTAGTGCCATGCGGTCAGTCGAGGTGCGTTGTCCAGACTTCCAGAGATATCGCCTATCATATAAAAACCAACTATTATTAGTAGCGCATGGCTGCGAACCGTCCGCTCGTGCGGACAAAAACCATCCGTTGAGCGCGTCCGCGCTCCGCACACCGCATCAGGACGCACTAGGCATCTAATCGACGGGTTTAGTGCTGTGCGGACGGTTTATTCCATTATGCTCCCACTCCCACATCCCATTGGGATCATACAAAACTTTTTTTTTTATTTATGAACTCAAAAATTTTGTATGATCCGAGAGCGGGAGCATAATGGAATAAGCCGTGCGGACGATTCGATACGATACTCGACTGACTGATGCTCCGCTCGTGTGGACCATCAAGTCTTATAATAGTACTAGTAGAAAGATTATTGTTACCCTTGTTGGAGCCCTGAAACAGTGGACTGTTTCTCATCTGTAACCATTATATGAACTGGATCTGATCTCAACGCAAGCCTCGCCAGGTTCTCCACTTGACTGTCTATGGTTGCACTGAATAAAACTGTTTGTCTGTTCTCTGCAAAAATGGTTTTCACTGTAGGTATGTGTCAAACAATATGAATTAAATTAAAGATACTTACAATTATCCTATCAAGACAACAATAATATTACAAAATCTGCATGTCATTCCATTTTTAGGGTTCCGTACCTTAAAAGGTAAAAAAAGGAACCCTTATAAGATCACTTTCTTGTCCGTCTGTCCGTCCGTGTGTCACCATCGATTATCTCAGGAACGGGTAGAGCTAGCAAGTTGAAATTTATACCATATACTAAGGTCTATAGTCCCTATTGTGAGTATAAAAATCAAGGTCCTGAGTCAACACTATAAAAAGATATAGGCAAATTTAGGTTTTCGTGAAAACTTGTGAGTACCAAAACTTACCTTAATTATCAACTTTTTTTTATTTTTCGGAATTTTTCCTTTACTTGTGCTGGAAGACCTTGCTTGTAACCAAAATTGACAATTCTAGGTCAACCGGAAGTACCCTAGAGGTTTTGGGTTGAAAACCTAAATGGTAGTTCCCGTTGACCTAGAATAACGAAATTTGGGAAAAAGCAAGGTCTTATAGCACAAATAAAGGGAAAATTCCAAAAAGTTAAAAAAGTTGAAAATTAAAGGGTGTTCCCATACATAGTTGACGCCAATTAAAATTGTCCTCCGAGTTGTATGGGCGCTCATACAATTAAGCGGACTAGCTTAATTGGCACCATGGCTAGGTACGGAACCCTCGGCGTACGAGTTCGACTCGCACTTGACCGGTTTTTTATTTTTCAGTAACTAGTTTAGCATGTTCGCTGCCAGCTGCAACACCGACTGCAGTAAGTACACCATGTGCGTCAGTGGCATCCAAAGTGTTAACAGGAATACCCACCTCATTCTTATTTGACTGGCCTCTTAGCTTGGTTGGTATTAGCTCTGCCTTCTGCGCTGTAGGTCGTGGGTTCGATTCCCACCCAGAACAAACATTTGTGTGATGAACATAGATGTTGGTTCTGTGTCTGGGTGTTAGAATACTTATATTTTGTAAATACTTACTTTATATTTACTTTAGTATTCTATCAGTTATCTGGTTCCCATTGTAGGTAAAAGCTTTGCTTAGTTTGGGGCTAGATGGCGCTGTGTGAAATGTCCAGCAATATTTATTTATTTATTTATTCCTATACTCAAAAACATCTATATCTTGTGCTTAAGTCTAAATACTTACTTGGTAGTAACTTAATGATTCCCGTAATGTGTTTCTCAAAGCCAGCTTCAAGAAGTTTGTCCGCCTCATCCACAACCAGACACTTCAAATTACTGCAGTTAAAGTGCTCTGTACTCTGTAAGTGATCTAGCAATCTTCCTGGTGTGCTTACTACTATATTAACTCCTAAAACAAATTATGAATATGCTTATGGTTGACAACAAATGAGGATTATCATGCCATGGTAAATTGAACTTAGGTTAGGAAAAATCACTCAAGCGAAGCCGCAGACGGAAGCTAGTTGATAATGATTGTAGGTGATAGTAGTACCTACCCCACACATAAAATAACACCTTCAAGTGGAACAAATGCGAAAACAGGACTCCTCATACATACATAGGTACCTACCTAATATAGGTACTATTATTCTGTGTTAGTACCAAGTACCTACATTAAAGTTTAGTCTAGAAAAATAAATTAGAGAGTTCTATAAATTATAATATTTACTCAATCTGCAGAGCTAAAAAGGCCGATAGAGCAAAATCACAATAGGAATTGAACTATATGCCATCTCTTTTCATTGACTGAGAGTGACAAAATGGCATAATATTGTAATTCCTTTTGTGATACCGCTATAGCAGCCATTTTTACTCCGCTGGTTGATTAAGATTGCAATTAAATTAAGCCTAACATATTTTAGTGAAAGTTATATTTTAATAGTTACATGGGTTTATGTATCAACTTACCTTTCTGCAACTTTATCACATCTTTGTACTTTTTTTCTCCTCCGACTATCAAGCAATGCGTTAAATCAATATCAACCAGCAATTTCTTTAGTACTTCAAATGTCTGAAGAGCCAATTCTCTTGTTGGAGAAAGTATAATGGATCCAGTTCCTGAGAGAAAATTGAATTACTTTATAATGGACAAGTTCCAGTACATGCTACTGAGATGCTGAGATGGATGTGTGGGGTGACACGATTGGATAAAGTAAGGAATGTGTATGTTAGAGGAAGTTTGAAAGTGGCGCCTATTATTGAAATGGTGAGGAGTGCTAGATTAGCTTGGTATGGACACGTTATGAGGAGGGATGAAAACCATGTCACAAAAAAAGTGATGAGTGTGACAGGATACACAAGTAGAGGACGGCCAAAGAAGAAGTGTTTGGATAGTGTAAAAGATGATATGAATGTGAGAGGAGTGGATTCAGAGTTGACGAATGATACAGGTGAGTGGAAGAGGAAAAAATTTTGTGCCGACCCGACTTACCGTGGGATAAGGGCAGGAGAATGATAATGGACAAGTTCCAGTACACTTCTCTGAATGGATCTAGGCATTCATGAAGTCAGCTGTTTCGCTGTGCAGTTGAAATTTTTGTATGAAGAAGCTGCACTGCACATTGAAATGGCTAACTTCACGAAAGCCTAGATCCATTGTGAGTAGGTACTGTACTTACAAAACTTAATTAACAACTTAAAAGCTCAGCACATCTCTCATCTAAGTCGACCTTAGGAATGCTCTTGTTCAAGTTCTATTTGAATGAAACTAAATACAAACAGTTTGTTTACAAAACTAATGGACTTACCATGCTTTCTTGTTATTTCTGATTGAATCAGGTTATTAATAACAGGAATAAGAAAAGCCAGTGTCTTTCCACTTCCTGTCTTTGCTGCTCCAATCAAATCCTTCTTTTGAAGTAAATAAGGCAGAGATTCCGCTTGTACCCTTGTCGGTTTCTCAAATCCCATGGTAACCAGAGCCTTCAGGATCCGTTCATCTATCTTTCCTTTTAACATAGAGAAAGAAGACTGAGATATAATCTCATCCACATTCATTTTAGAAAGGATTCTCTCTCTTCCAATTTCAATGACACTATCAAATCCAAGAGCCTTCCTTGCAGAGATGGGTGAGGTGAGGTGGAGCTGTTGATAATTTGCGTTGTTGATACTTGAAAGCTATCGATTGAAAATCAGTCATACTATCGATAGGCCTATCGAAACTTTCAATAGTATCGATTGTTAAAAATAAGTAATACTATTGCTAAAAATCAATAGTAGGTATCGAGACTATCAAAACTATCTACATTCCAAATTTCATCAAAATTGGTTGAGTAGGTAGATATGGGGATACGTGGTAACAAACATTCACACATACACACACGCACACACACACACACACACACACACACACACACGGACTTTCGCCTTTATAATATTAGTAGGATTATATTCCCAGTCGATTGTATCGAAAATCCGTCGATAGTCACTAGATCAAAACTATCGCTAATAACGAAACTCATCAATAGTTTTATTTAATATCGACTATTTTGACGCGATACTATCGACTAAATTTAATAAAATCACCTAATTTTCACTATTGATACTATCGACCGACAGTATCGATGGTATTACAAAATATCGACTATCGCGCTATCTCGACATGCTTTCGCGGTTTCGCGGTCAACTATCGTATCGATAGTTTATTAGCAGCACTATTTTTTTTTTATTTTTTTTTATTTAACCTATGTCGTCCCACTGCTGGGCAAAGGTCTCCCCCAAATCCCTCCAACCATCTCTGCTCTTCGAGATTTGCCACCAAGTCTCCTCAAAGGCGTCGAGATCATCCCTCCAACGTTTTCTCGGCCGACCACGACCACGCGTCCCATCAGGCTGCCAAAGTGTTACGGCATTTGCCCAATTATCGGGATGCATCCTGCTAACGTGACCCGCCCAGTCCCATTTAAGTCGTGCTGCTTTTTTCCCGACGTCTGCAATGCCCGTGACTGAACGCAGTATGCTATTCCGCACTCGGTCGATGCGTTTAAACCCTAAGATACTGCGTTCCATTGCCCTTTGGCAGATCTTGAGTTTGGACTTCTGTAACTCAGTTAATGACCACGTCTGAGCACCGTAGGTTAGGACAGGCAGAATACACATGTCGATGAGCTTGCGCTTCAGTGTCAGAGGAAGGTCTCCCTTCATTTGCTCCTTCATGGACCAGTAGCTCTTCCAGGCGTTTTCGATCCTGCGACCGATTTCTTTGTCCTGCCTGTTTTCGAAGCTCGCTAACTGGCCCAAGTAAATGTACTCATCGACATATTGTATTACCTGCCCATCTACCTCTACCCTACGTTTCGTGCTATTGGTCATCAACTGAGTCTAGCAGCACTATTATGTAATTATTATTTTTTCTTCATTTTGGCTTCGCACGGTTTGTGCATTCCACCAGTAACAAGTAATTAATTCATCATCAGCCTTTCTCATCCCCTGCTGGCTCGGACGAAGCCTGCTGGGTATAGGCCTCTTTTCGTTTCTGCCATTCGCCCCTGTCTCGCGCCAATCTAGCCCATGTACGACCTGAGGTTTTAACTATGTCGTCGACCCATCTTGCTGGTGGACGACCTACCCCTCTCTAGGCCACCACTCGGTAAGCACTCTACTCCACCGGTCATCACCACGCCTGGCCACGTGTCCTGCCCAACTCCACTTGAGCCCCAATATTCGCTTGCTAACGTCATTTACTTTAGTCCGCTTGCGAATTTCAGTATTGGGGACTCGATCTAGAAGTGTGATGCCGAGCATGGCGCGCTCCATGGCTCTCTGTGCTACTCTGATCCTGTGCACAGTCTCCTTTGTGAGCGCCCATGTCTCGGCACCGTAGGTCATTATTCAATCTACTATAGGTAGGTACCTAAATATAATATCCCACCCCTCCCCTTGTGCCTCAGTAAAGATGTGGGGCTGTACTGAAACATCACAGGGACTTTTTGAGAGAACTTGAAATTCAATTCTATTCAATTTTGTTTCATTTGCTTAGACCTAGGCACGTTCGAACACTCAACAAATAATAATAAGCCAAAAGGAATTTTCCCTCCACACGACACCCCGGGGAGTCCAGAAAATCCCTTTGCAGGGAATCCCCATCTGGATCACTATTCCGGTTTTCTTGTTTGCGCTTGCGAGTGACATGACAACCTTTAACCTACGCAACGCAACGTTAAATTATTATAGCCGCTACAAATAGATATAGCTCTAGGAAGATTGAATACATCTGAGGTAATAGGCAGTGGCGTAACTATAGGGTGGCAGGGCTGGCCAAATGCCACGGGCCCCCGACCCAAGAGGGCCCCGGCGCCCAAGAGGCCGCGACGAGCTTACTGATGATTTTTACTGATAGGTACCTACCCTTTACATAGGTACCCTAGTAAGTCTGTGCATAGTAGGAAGGTATCCTAGTATTGTTATATAGTTAGTACCGACCCCATTCGTCTATTTACCTATATACCTACCCTAGTAGTTCCTTTTCTTTTACGTTAATAGACAAATAATATCTCAAAGCATATATCCCTAGGTATAGTATACCTACATCACAGGAAGGAGCAACATAAAGTTGCTAAGCCCTACATTAGATACCTACCTACTGTAAAATTTATTTAACTGAAATATTTACAAACATACCTAAGTGGTAAAGCAACCTATTTCACATCATCTGTTGTTACTTGTTAGTTAAGATTAGACCACATTATCATAACAGTAACCATCTAATAATGTTTTTCCTTGTTTATTACCTATGAGGAAAATTTAATTAAATATCACTCTCACTTGACAGAACTCTGACCTATAGGTATTTAATAGAAATCTAGCTGCCCTCTGAAATAAAACTAATTTTACATAACAATTCATTTATTGATCACATACAATTATTTTGTTCACATCATTTTAATTTCCCTATTTGAACTAAAACAGCCTTGAGTTTTAGGAATGTGAGAAACTTATTACATAATGATGTTTTCAGTCTTGAATTGAAAACAGCTTGGTATTTTAATATTCTGTGATATAGAGCCAAATTGAGCTACAAGATTCCAAAACCATTTTAATTATTGCCACATTTACTTATGGATAAAACAGTTTTACCTAACAAATGCAACCTACTTATCTAAATGTGACTCCAGAAAACTGAAAATATAAATAAGACCTAAACAAATTCATTCCTACTGGTGTTGACACATTTAACTTAGATGAATCTCTATGACTGATTTACATAGCTTAGGTGTTAAACACAATCACAAGGTGCGAAAAGATGCACAAAGGAATTAATTAAAGTTCATCGTGTGATGAGTGATGTTGGGCTGCATTAGCCTCATCGCAGGCAGCGGGAGTGGTTAGCTCTATCTTGTATTCACAGCGGTACGGCTCTGTGACCGATAAGAGCTTAGTTTCCAGTCCACAATTGATACTGACAAAGGTGGACCTCTGAGGACCATTCCAGCATGACATCCCATTAGTGTATTTCATTGCTGAGTATTTATTGTTGTCTCTGTTCTCTCCACCTGCCCACTCTCCCCAACTGCCGAGTCCAACTTCAGCACCACCATTCTTTGACTTCTGAGTAACCTTCTGGAACATGCATAGAGAGTAAACATACTCTTTATCTTCAAATTCAAAACACTGCCCGTCTAAGGTTGCAAACTCGTGATTTGGCCCGTAATCTTTCTCCAGGTTTTGTTGGATGTTTCTGATGCTAGATTCTATTTCTCGGACAGTTCTTTCAGCATCAGTGAGTTGTTGTCTTGCTTGTGTAGCCTCATCAACTAGTTTTTGGGTTTCAGCATCATAAGTTGTGGTCCTATCAGGTTCTGGTTCGTGTTCCTCACCCTCATCTTGAGGTAGGTCCAGGTCGCTGTTGTCATCATCAGTGCCTGCGTACTCAGCATCTGCATCAGCATCACCGACATCATCACCATCAACTTCTAGGTCTTCAGTTTGTTCCCTCTCTTCTGCTGGACGGAACATGCCCTGTTCCATCATGAGGAATGGTTTCAGCAATGGCCATACAGATAAACCAAAAACTTCTTTATCTACACTCTCTTTCTCACCAAAGAAATATTGGAATTCTTCATCATCGACTTCACCATTTTTGTCTTTGTCAAATGCATTCACAACATTTATTTCATCTCTGGTCAGTTGGCCATCAGCATTAGCATCATACTTATCAAACTGCTCTCCAGATTCTTTCATTAGAGTTGCTCTCTCTTGTTCATCTTTCTTTTGCCTCTCTAAGGCTTCTGCTTCTCTGTAGACTTTGAGAGCCTCATTTTCCTTAGCCTCTATTTCGTTTTTATAAGCTTCTCTCTCAGCTTTGATGGCCTCAGCTTCAACTTTATCTTTCTCTAGTTGGTCGAGCTGTTCGGCCATCTCATTTCGTTTTTTGAATCCCTTTTCCACAAACTCTTGCCTGAGGTGACTGCCTGCTTTGTACAGTTCCACTATCCTTTCAGCCTCGGCTTTGGCTTCCTTGCCGAGATCTTCACAAATGTTGGTGCACGTATCGGGCGACGCATACTCGTCGGTGCCATCACAACAGTCACAAACACCATCGTTGATTCTGGAACTTGGTATGTTCAGCGGTCGATGACCGGCGTTTGTGCAGTGGAATACGCCGTTCAAACATGCCGATGTGCCTGGCTCGTCGCTGCCATCGAAGCAATCACAGTAGTCGTCATTCACGTAGTTAAAAGGAATAGTTACGGTTCCATCGAAACAGGTAAAGTCTTTGGTTGGCGAGTACAGAGAAGCTTTAGCTAGAGATACGCCGCGGGGCCTCGGTACATCGGAGTGCGCGTATAAGATAAAGGAACATATTAGAAAGAATATTGAATTAACGCGAGTGCTCCATGTATTTGTTACCATGGTTAATTGCTAAACAACAATTTTAATTGATGCCGGCCCAATAAATGCACAAAAACGTACCTAGCGTAAATATACATGAACGTGTAGGAAAATGACACCGTGCGCAGTGTTGCTAGCAAGGTAATTAAAAAAAGGCTAACTCTGCCGATTTTTGTGGATGAGATAAGAGTCAGATATTGCTCTATTATTGAGCCCTTATAGAGGGAAAGACATGGATGAGAACAACACAGGGTCGACTAGAATGGCATTTGAGGGAGGAGGCTTATACCCAGCAGTGGGCTATTATTTGAGCTGCCAATGATGATGAAGCTGAAGGTAACATAAAGAAGTGCCCGACCGAAGCCTTCTAACTGCTATAAAAATTTTATACTTTTCCTTCGTTAGGTCAAAGCTAGAGTCAAGCGCTTGTGTTTGGAGTCCACATGAAGTAACATACGCCTTAATGGTCGAGAAGGTACAAAAAAGATTCCTGCGATTTTTGTACAAAAAGGCGTATGGATACTATCCTTTCATGTATCCCACCAGATTTCTTTTAGGCACGTTGGGATTCAACTCACTAGAAACGCGTAGGTTATGCGAACAAATTATGACCATCTGCAGAATCCTACGTGGAGTACTCAACTGCCCCGAATTACTCGCTGAGGTAAGCAGACTTTATGTTCCGGAGCATCGCGCCAGATTTCGCCCTGCGCGTATACCTCTGTTTGCTCCAAGAACGCCCCGTACTGTAGCTCATCAACAGTCCCCAGTATGCCGAGCACAACGTCATCTAAATGCTCTTCTTTGTTTAGATACAGAATGTGATGTGTTCTCTGACAATTGGCCAACCTTAGGGAGAACTTGTATGACCTACTGCGAAGAACCTAGTTCTTTACTACCATGGTAGGTAGTTATGGTAGAAGATACTAAGGCTACGTTCAGATGACAAGCGTTCAACGCGCGCTGAACGCGCGCTAAATTTTTGTATAGTGTTCACATGACACGCGCTTGTCAGGCGTTGAACGCGCGTTGTCGCGGCCATTTCGGACGATTTCTGAACGAACTGGTCCCTAAAATGTGTATATCCGCGTCGAAAGCGCGCGCTCAACTGAACGGAAACATAGAAAACCAATGATCTCAAAGCGCGCGTTGACGCGCGTTGACAACAGTCGAGCGCTAGCGCAGCGTCAACGCGCGCGTTATTAAAACGCGCGCTAGCATGTGTACGGCCTGAATAAAAAGTATGTAGTTGTAAACGCGCGTTATCGAAACGCGCGTTGAACGCTTGTCATCTGAACGTAGCCTTACTTAATAATAATTGTTATTGTTGTTAATTTTTATTGATGTTATGTGTTTATTATTGTTTCAATTTTTGTTGTGTTTATTTTTTAATTTTAAAATATCTTTAATCTTCTTATGGATCTCGATAGCTGTTCCTATTCCTAATAATTAAGTCCATTATTAGTGCTTACTTTTAAAATAGGATTATTTTATTTTATTGATCCCAAATACCTATGTACCTAAATTATCGCTTTGGATTATTCTGTAATGATAATTTATAGTAAATAAATAATTGATTAATTGACTAATTGACTTCTTATGGCTGAAAATCAGCTGGTGCTGGTGCCGATCTGGCAACACTGACTGACGTGACACCAAAGAAATTGTATACATAGTAGAATGCTGACTGACATTTAATGTACAAAGGATTTTGAACTTTATCACGACCACACAACGATCTATTATCATTTAATTTTGGTTATAAGGATTGTTGGTCTTGTTGAGAGGCTTTCTTGGGTGCTTTGTCTCTTTCACACAGTTGCAAAAAGAAAGAGAGACAACGCCCAAGTTTGATTTCAAGCGGACCGTGTTTTCTGTCTCAGTCAGCGTTCCGGGTACGTAGTATAGAAATTCCTTGCGTGACACCGTGACACCGACCGACATAAGGATGACGTTCACCAATCACAAGCTGGAGAGAGAGTTGGTACTTTACAGATAAAAAATAATCGACTATATTTTGCTTGCTAAGTAGTAACTCCAGGAACAAGTGCAGCACTAGTTGCTTGATAGCAAAAATGAGTAACTCCTAAATTCGTTGTCTCATAGCTTTTTTGCGTATAGTAAAAAAATGTGATTGTTTTACTATTAAATTGCCATTATTCAAAAGATAAATGTCTTAGTCACGTATTCATTATAAAAGGTCAGAGGATAATGCTTATAATCAATAAATATTTAGCTTTTAGTTCCATTACTCTGAATAAATTGTTCCATTGAGAAACAAACAGAATTGCATGTAAAACCTTTCAATGAAACGCAAAGTACTAACTTTTAATATTTTTATAGAGGAAATGAGGCATATTTAATTTTATCGAATAGTCACAAAAACTGATAGAAAAATCAGATTAATGGTGTAATAATCTCAATAGTTACTCCATTGAGTTACTTTTCTGACTCAATGACATTCTTTAGTTAGCTAAAACGCAATCAGTTTGAAAAAAATAAGCACAAGGAGCTTTCTGGCAAATAGGAAACACTTTTTGTAACAAGTTAACATCACAAGAATAAACAATTTCAAGTAAATTAGACTGTATTTTTAAAAATACCGAATCAAAATTGAGGGACAATGTCTCAAAAAAAAGTAAGGTGGCGTTCACATTTGAATACTTTATTTACAAAAATAGCTTCAGGTTAGAAAGTCCCGAAGCAAAAGTGTCCCTTAGCAAAAGTGTCCCGAAGCATAAGTGTCCCGAAGCATAAGTGTCCCGAAGCAAAAGTGTCCCGTTGAAAAAGTGTCCCGTTGCAAAAGTGTCCCGTTGCAAAAGTGTCCCGAAGCAAAAGTGTCCCGTTGAAAAAGTGTCCCGTTGCAAAAGTGTCCCGTTGCAAAAGTGTCCCGAAGCAAAAGTGTCCCGAAGCAAAAGTGTCCCGTTGAAAAAGTGTCCCGAAGCAAAAGTGTCCCGAAGCAAAAGTGTCCCGAAGCAAAAGTGTCCCGTTGAAAAAGTGTCCCGAAGCAAAAGTGTCCCTTAGCAAAAGTGTCCCGTTGCAAAAGTGTCCCGAAGCAAAAGTGTCCCGTTGAAAAAGTGTCCCGAAGCAAAAGTGTCCCGAAGCAAAAGTGTCCCGTTGCAAAAGTGTCCCGAAGCAAAAGTGTCCCGTTGGAAAAGTGTCCCGAAGCAAAAGTGTCCCGAAGCAAAAGTGTGCTTCGGGACACTTTTGCAACGGGACACTTTTGCTTCGGGACACTTTTTCAACGGGACACTTTTGCTTCGCACTTTTGCTAAGGGACACTTTTCTACGTGACACTTTTGCTTCAGTACACTTTCGCTAAGGGACACTTTTGCTACGGGACACTTTTGCTAAGGGACACTTTTTTACGGGGCACTTTTGGTTCGGGACAGTTTTGCTAAGGGACACTTTTCTACGGGACACTTTTGCAACGGGACACTTTTGCTTCGGGACACTTTTGCTAAGGGACACTTTTCTTCGTGACACTTTTGCTTCGGTACACTTTCGCTAAGGGACACTTTTGCTACGGGACACTTTTGCTAAGGGACACTTTTTAACGGGACACTTTTGGTTCGGGACACTTTTGCTAAGGGACAGTTTTGCTAAAGGACACTTTTCTACGGGACACTTTTGCAACGGGACACTTTTGCTTCGGGACACTTTTTCTTCGGGACACTTTTGCTAAGGGACACTTTTCTACGTGACACTTTTGCTTCGGTACACTTTCGCTAAGGGACACTTTAGCTTACAGGACACTTTTTTACGGGACACTTTACTGGTTTTTGACAACTTTACACACTGCTTAAAACATAACCCTCTTTTAGTTTTCGTGTAGGGTAAACAGAATAAAATCTCAACTGTATCGCGGCTTTAGCGTTCCACTGAGTTACAATTTGTTCCACTGAGTTACGAAATTTCTCAGTGGAACGTAACGGTTCTGCTGATTCAGAATTAAAATGAAAAAAAAAATAGGATAGACGATTACTTTCTTGTTGTTTAGTGTAGTTTTAGTTGTGGTGAATACATAGGGAACTAAATAATACCAAGTTGCTACATGAAACCAGCTACTTACCACCAAAAACTCCGTAACTCAGTGGAACACAAAAAAGTCCTTCTGAGAGCGACCTTCTGCCACGGCACGACGGTTGAAACAGAAAGGACAAAAATCGAATTGGCTAACGTGCATCGTCTGTTTAGTGATGCTAAGTAAAAAAAATCATAACATTTAGCAGTATTTTTGGTAGAAAATCAAGAAAAAGCTCGTAACTAAGTGGGAGTTTCCACCGAGGTCCATATTTTGACCTCACACTAAATTGTATCTCTCTAAATTTTTATGTACTTTAGAATAGTTTTATCGTCAGATACCTAATAATCAATAATTTTTGAAGGCTATAAGCCCTACATAATATACTGTTACGTTGGCAAAAACAGTAAATAATCCAACTTGAAAATGACCAATTTTATGGAAAGGACATGGCAAAAATCATGTTTTACCGAAAACAAAATTACTTTTTGTATGAAAATCTTTAATAATCGAATGATATTTTAACTTAGTCTTGATGCCTATACTGTATAGTTTCACATTAAAATTGAATATTGGGAATGAAACATCTACATTTTTCAAAAATCCAGCAAGAGTAGCGAGGACACCAGAAATACGCAACAGACAACGAATTTAGCAATTGCTCAAATATCAATCAAACGAATCAAAATTCAAAATATCAAACAAGTCAAGCAAAGCAAAGCAAAAAACAATAATTGATTTGATGTGTTATTCGGCTGAAAATATTGATTTGTTTGTGTTTTTCATTATTTAATTCATGCATTCAAAAATTCATGGTCATCATTAATCGTATTTATATCTAAAAAAACATACAGTGCAGTAAATATTATAAGTTACCTAACCTACAAATATGGAAACTATTTTGGAGCAGCAAAGAAGTTACCATGAAGAAAGGGAGAGGACCATGGATGCTATGGTGAAAGAGATCCTTCATAAGAAAACAGGAGTAAGTACCTACATACATAATTGATTGGAAAATTTGATTGAAAAGAGATGGCATGGAGATGGAGCAGATTATAGGAGCCATTTAAGCTCTAGTAAGCTTATAAGTCCCATATGAATAACAATATCTCGTTTCTTGTTACAGCATCGTGAAACTATCAATGGTGATCATCGATTAAAAACCCTTCATGATGTAAGTCATAGAACTCACTATGTATACTCTTAATTATTAGTCTCTAGCTAGATGAATTATTACAGTGACTGCAAGCTGATATGATGATATTGATGAGCTGTTTAAAGGAATTCCTAATCACTATTACTTGACCCATTCAGATCAAAAGTAGAAATTCTCTTCTTTCTTCACTCAGTCAAATTGATTTAAACAATTGAATAGTTTGGTGATCATTTTTGTCCAACTGGGATGAAGTCGTGAGCGTTTCTCAAGAATAACTGTAAGATTCGACTATGACATGACCGACCCAATAGCTCAGTTGGTATCAGCCTTCCCACGAAGAGAAGTCTGATGAACTGAGTCCAGAGATGTAGGTTCAAATCTCAATGAGATACAAAAATAATTTGGATATTTTAGAGAATTTGAGTGATTGACCAATGATTATAAATTGGATCCAATTTCTGAAACTATGTGTGGAAGAAATAAAGAGCAGTATTACTATGAGGTCAAAATCACCCAGATTTCAGTTTTTACCTTAAAAATAGATGCAAAAAAATTAAAAGGGAGTTTGTTCATTTACGTTTATTGGTTGATATTTATATGTAAAAAAAATGAATAATAATAGTTTAAAAACTGTACTACTATTGTGGCATGGGCGGAAGCTAATATTCTATAAAACAATCTTCTTTCAGAGATACATAGAGGGAACTATGAGACTCAAAGACCTCTATGAAGACAAAGATGGTCTGAGGAAAGAGGAAATTGCTGCATTATCTGGGCCTAATGAGTTCCAAGAGTTTTATGCCAGGCTCAAGCAAATCAAGGAGTTTCACAGAAAACATCCCAATGAGGTGAGTACTTATTCTATTAGTGTTTTTATTTCATAATGAGTTTGTTTGCTTTAGTAAGATGTAAGTAGGTAGGTATGTGTTAATGTTTGTAAAACACATTCAACAAATTTAGATAAAAAAGACATAATCAAATAATTACAAGTCAAAACAAACTAATTTTTTTTCTTACAGATTTGTGTACCAATGTCAGTGGAATTTGAAGAGCTGGCAAAGCTAAGAGAAAATCCAGCAGAAGATTACACAAGTAAGTTATAGAAAAATCTTTAATTCATTATAATTTACCATGTGTAGAAATGGTTGCTTGATTTAGGCTGGATTCAACCAAAAGTCATCTTACTCCAGAGTTACTAGCCGACTTAATTCGAAATACAATTGTTTAGAAAGCGCAACCGAACATTATTATGCGCATACAAATTATCCTGGTTATAAGGTGTCAACTTTACAATGTCGAAATATTCAATCAAATAATAGTTTACTCTCGAGTAAAAACTGAATCCAGCTTGTTCGAATCCAGCCTGAAAGCTTTAGATTGGTTAGACTCTAGTTTTAAGCTTCTAAAATACCTAAGAGTATTCATATTTTTTTTATTTTACAGCCCCTGTGGAGTTTACTGATGAAGAAGGCTATGGGAAGTATCTTGATCTGCATGAATGCTATGAAAAGTATATCAATTTGAAAGGCATTGAGGTAATTCGATTTTTCTTTGCTCTCATAATGTAATGGAAAATAATGGCCTATAGATTAACACTTGGCAAGGTGGTTAGGTTTATCAACATTGATTCTTTACTTGTGTTCTTCATGACTTTAAAACATTATATTTTTACCTAGTTTACCTAGTTTGACATATTTTTCGTTTTTATTCCAGAAAGTGGACTACATTACGTACTTGAGCATTTTCGATCATCTATTCGACATTCCCCGCGAAAGGAAGAACAATGAATACAGAAATTACATCAGAGCTCTACTGACTTACCTGAAAGACTTCGTGAACAGAACAAAACCTTTGCTAGACCAGGCACAGGAGATGGCTTCCGCTCATCAGGAGTTTGTGAAGCAATGGGAGGCGGGAACATTTCCTGGATGGCCGGTATGTATTTTGAACTTTATTTCTTACAACACTAGAGTAAATACGGCTTTATTTATTTACGTTATTTTTAATGCAGAAAACATGATAGGTTTACAGACTGTTCCTATCCTTTGTAAAACCGAAATGATACCTTGTAAATTAGTAAGACTCTAACTAATACAACAAACTTCTGTATAATATGCATATATTTCAAAATGATGTTGCATTTTCAGAAAGAAACAGGTGGTGCTCTTACGAACGTTGGCGCACATTTGGACCTCTCTGCGTTTTCCTCATGGGAGGAGCTGGCTTCCCTCGGTCTGGACAGATTGAAGTCTGCCTTGATGGCTCTGGGGCTCAAGTGTGGGGGGACGTTGGAGGAGAGAGCTCAAAGGTTTGTTTCAGCAATATTCTTCGAGCTAGAGTTAATTTTAAGTAGGGAATGCAAGCTTGCATATCCATTCTCTGGTCATACGATATCGTATCGAGCACGCAAGTTGCATCGTGTAGGGCACATAGAGGCGCTTAACACTAATCTTTCTTTGGTTACCTAATAGATTGCATATTGTAACGTAAAGGCACTTGAACACGCTTTACACTGTTCAATCTCGGGAGATACGATATCGTATCAACTACGCAAATTGCATCTTATAAAGGCATATAGGCGCGCTATAGACTAGTAAATTTCTGGAGATACGATATCGTATGGATACTGCTGAGCAAAGGTGGGAGACCTTTTAATTTTCTACATCTCTTTCTATCCCTCTATAGAACAAGTAAATTTTACAGTCTACCTCAAACGGTAAAAATATGTAATCTACACACTAAGGCTGGATTTTACCAAACTGGAATAAGTTTTATCTGGAGATTAAACCACAGATAAACTGCAGTTTGTTTGAATATTTTGACATTGTAAACTTGACACCTTATAACCAGGATAATTTGAATGCACCTAATAATGTTCGGTTGCGCTTTCTAAACAAATGTATTTCGAATTCTGTCGGCTAATGGAATAACTACTCTGGGAGTAAGATGACAGTTTGGTAGAATCCACCCTAAATCAGCTACTTTAAATAGAACAATTTCCCATCCACCACATTGCAAAACAATTAAATGGAACTAAAAATAAGCTCAAATGTTTACATTTTGCTTTCAGACTGTTCAGCACCAAAGGACAAACAGCTTTGGACAAGTCACTGGTCGCGAAGAAAGGCGGGAACAAAGCGAAGGCTTCCACCCAACAGAGGCACAAGGACATTTCTGCTATTGAAGCACAAGTTTATAAGTAATTTTATTCCTATATCTTTTGATTTACACAGTGGGTCCCACAAGGCGTTAAGCGGCTTTATGGTCGGCCGAAGTGGACTGCCGTCCGCTAGCTAAAACGCCCTTAAGTGACAAATTCATTTTTGAGATATCGTTAAAAAACGCGCCTCTACTATCTTGCTTCGCGCTTTCTTAGTATCTCCAATTCGAAAACTATAAACGATAGGAACCCAGTTCCGAGACCGATCGATAGAGAATTTAGAGCTTTATAACATGGCATTTAAAAGTGAAATTTGGCAAAATGTCACTTAATCGCGTTTTACCTAGCGAACGGCAGCGGAAGAGGCGTGACAAATTCTGCAGCTACTACACCAGATTTACATTACATACAACTTAAATGAACATGAACACACACATGCTTTGTATACCTAATCATTGAGAGCAATACGAAGCAGTGTTTAATTTAAGAAGCGTCTAAATAAACACCATTATTTGTCAGATTCGCGACCACAGTCAGCGGAACTCGTGCTGCTACCATAGAGAATGTGACCCGCCGAGCGGCGCGCGCGGCCGGCGAGCGCAGAGACGATAGCGGTGATGAGAGCGACGCTTCCGCGGGCGCTGACATCGATTCCGATGATGATGAGGTGCCCTACAACCCGAAGAACTTGCCACTCGGATGGGATGGAAAGGTAACTTGGAATTAGATTTTTTCGATGTTTTATTCTGTTTTACAGGGTCTGTAGAAAATGTGGCCGACGCTGTCACTCTCGCATAAGCCACTTTAGCCACGAACGAAAATGTTCGAAAAGAAATAAAATTTGTTATCGAACATTATGTTCTCTATTAAAATTGGGTAATGAACGAAGGTAATGAATGATGCTTGAGACACGAATTACGCTTGTGTACGTTCTCATAACGTACAATTAATTCAAAAGACGAAATCTTTCAGCCAAAACATGATATGATTACACAAATATTTAAAAGCATATTTGAATTATAAGTAATAAATAAGTAATAAGAATAATAAGTAATTTGATAATGTTTTAGTACCTAAGTATAAACACATATTTGTTAAAAGTTATTCCTATTAAAAATCTAAACACTGAACTCTTTTCATCAATATTTTTTCCTTTCACAGCCCATCCCCTACTGGCTATACAAGCTGCACGGTCTGAATATCAGTTACACGTGTGAGATTTGCGGCAACTACACATACAAAGGACCGAAGGCTTTCCAACGTCACTTCGCGGAGTGGAGACACGCTCACGGCATGAGATGCTTGGGGATACCGAACACGGCACATTTTGCTAACGTCACCCAGATTGAAGATGCGCTTGCTCGTGAGTATTATCGTGCTAATAAACTTGATTATCGTGCTGATAAACTTGATTATCATCTGATAATAAACCTGATATTTGCATACGATAAATTCTTATCAAGATTTTCGACCCGACGAATGGATTCCGTGGCCGAGTACCAACTAACTACTGACTTAAGGAGGATCTCTTGTATCAATGCGGTATCGAATCTCGTCGGAATCGAAAACTTTGATGACTTTTCATTTTCAATGATTATTAGAATGAAATCACTTATAAGACGTTTCATCAATCCATTTCAATATTTTATTAGGTAAGTAAGTAAAATTAATATTTTTTTGCAGTGTGGGAGAAAATCAAGCACCAAAAGGAGACAGAGAGATTTGTGGCCGAAAATGATGAAGAGTTTGAAGATTCCCTTGGAAATGTCGTAAATAGAAAGACGTATGAAGATTTGAAAAGACAAGGTCTTTTGTAATACCTACTTTAAAATAGTTTTAACATATTATATTCTAAGTACCTACCTATCTAAATAAATGTAATAAAATAAACGAAATAAAAGTTTTGAATCCAATAGATGTCTATTTAAAATAATTTTAACAAATACTTCTCTCTCTCTCTCTCACCTTGCCACGCTATCACTTTCAGCGGGGCTTAAAATTTATGATTAGTATTACGTTTTGTTCTTGCCACTCTCAAAAGAGACATCTTAGTACCTAGTGCAATTCAGATTATGATTCTGCTATAACGGCCTTTTTAGCCCCGCTGCTGTGCCCATGACGCACTCATCGTCATCATCATCACGCATGCGTGCACTCGGTCACGGGGCTCTCCGTAGAGCACCGCGTGGTGATTGGGCAGGGAATGGGTTAAATTCCTACAAGTTCTAACGGTCGGTAGGTCGGTACGGTACGCAAGTAGAGGCGAAACATGTGTAAAGTAGGTAGTACATGGATGTGTGTCAGGGATCCTGAGTCAAGACGGGATCGTAGAGGGTGGATATCCGCAGTCTCTGCCCACCCCTACTTATGTGGAAGACGTTATTGTAACCTACCTTTATTGTAAACTGTAGATTATAATTATTAGAGTCGGGCTGGTTTGGTTCGGTGTCGATCTTGCTTGCCAATCTTGCGGAGGCGGCATCGGTAACGGTAAGGTAACGGTTGACAAGATATTTGTGTAGTACTAGGAAGATTGAGGTGTAGTATGACCCCGCATCCACACGTTGGGGCCAACGTTGGTCCCAATGCCTCTCACCAACGTGTGGTGCTGACAAAATAGCTTGGCGCCAACGTTGGGGCCAACGTTGGGGCTTGGCCGTGCCGTGTCGGTTTTATCAAAGGAAGTTGGCGCGCCAACGTTGGGGATCCGTCCACACGTTGGCGCTATGCTCAGTCCCGTTTCGACGCGCATCGTGAGCGCACGTGTCGACTGACGAGCGAGAATGTCATCGTATTCCTTATTTATTGTGTTTGTAGAACTATCGGGCTGAAATTTTGCACACTTATAGATTCTCGGTGACAATGAAATATTATGGTATCAACAAGCTGATCTGATGATGGAGTCAAGAGCTGTTCAACAGAACTCCTCAGTAAATAGGCCGATTGAGTTGAAACTCGGCATATTTGTCAAGTTCTGACTACAATGTAATAATATGGTGACAACGAGCTGATCTGATGATGGAGTCTACTATTTTTTTTTATGTTACGGGAACCGTGCAATTTTTTGGGATAAAAAGTAGCCTATGTCCTATTTCCGGTTATTATCTATCTATATTTTAAATATCACCCATATCGGTTAAGTGGTTGTCGTGTTAGAGAGGAACAAACATACATCCAAACATCCAAACTTTCGCTTTTATAATATAGTGTGTTGTGTGAAGTGTGATAGTGACATGATGTGATGTGATTGTGATAAAATTGGTATTCAGTAATGTAAAATCACTTAGAGAAATTTCAATTTCTGTATCGGACGCGCAGACATCGGACGTCTGCACGTTGGCTCTGACGGAACAAGACTGGTGTATCGCCAACGTGTGGATGGTTCACGAAATCTTGGCCCCAACGTTGGGACCAACGTTGGTCCCAACGTATGGAGCCGGCGTGAATGTGAACTTACTAGCCACAAAAAAAAAATCTGACATAATTGACATAATGAAATGACATTTTATGTTAACTGACATTGGCAGGAAAACAACAACATAACCAACAGCGTGTGGTGGTATTATTTGATTTTAAATCGTAAAGAAAATTCGAAATAAAAGTGATAACAAGTGAATAATTTCTGGGTGGTCAAATATGCTGTATGAATAATTTCATTATCAATAATTAATCATGCCAGACAAACCGACCAGCCGCATATTTGCCGGCTCTAGAGTTTTAGGTTATGTAAGTACACATGTGCCTTTAGTGGCTCGTTTTATTAAAAGACGCGGCGAAACCTTGTTATGTACGAGTGTTGGGAAGTGGTTTCACACTTACGGATGCGATAAGTTTCGTTTGCTGAGCGTAAGTGGTGAGCATCCCGGACAAATAACATGTATGAGCGGAGACAACTATCATGTCTATACTGCCAGCGCCAACAACATTTACGCCTGGAGACGTGGTTGTGAACTGAAACACGTCTACAAAGGACATAACGCACCTGTCCGTTTCTTATTTCCGTTTGGTATTCACCTCGTTTCGATAGACGAAGCCAATGTTTTGAAAATCTTCGACATCAAGGAAGAAACAGAATTTTTGGAGCTGAAGTTTGAGAATGACTTCTCAGTAAGTGCCCTTTGTCATCCGCCTACGTACTTGAACAAGATCCTGCTTGGGAGTCAGCAAGGACCTCTACAATTATGGAACTTGCGAACATCGAAGTTGGTATACTCCTTCAAAGGATGGAAGTGTCCAGTGTTGCTGTTGGAGCCAGCTCCTGCAGTAGACGTGGTCGCAGTAGTTTTAAACAAAGGAAGGATAATACTCCACAACTTGAAGTTTGATGAGATTGTGATGGAGTTTATTCATGATTGGGGCATATGTACGAGTTTGTCATTCAGACTGGATGGTGCTCCTATTATGGTAACTGGGAGTCATACTGGGAATATTGTGATGTGGAACTTGGAAGAGCAGAGAGTAATGTCTCAGGTGCAACAAGCTCACTCTGCTGCTATTGCTGGTATGCAGTGCCTAATGTCTGAGCCCCTCATGGTTACAAATTCTGAAGATAACTCGTTGAAATTGTGGATATTTGATTTGCCTGATGGTGGTGCTAGGTTGTTACGAAAAAGGTTAGTTTGCACATAATATTTATTCAATAATTCATTCAGAAAATAATATTTCTTATATCAAGGCGCTTTATCAATAACATTTTAATATTTAACCTTTGTTGTAGAGAGGGCCATTCCCTGCCTCCTCATTTAGCACACTTTTGTGAGCCCAGTGGTACCAACATCTTGACAGCTGGAGGAGATAGTAGACTGCACATAATGAACACTATATCTGAAACATTCAACAAGAACCTTGGTAAAGCATCATCTGATAGGAAGAAGTCAAAGAGGAAAGGTAAATTGAGTAAAATATACATTGAAATCTACTTCTATTTGATAAGCTCTTATTTAAATTCATATTTGAATGTATAGTTCAAATCTTGCATGCATTTGAACCACTTTCCGGTATTTGATTGAGTTGAGAGGCACACTAATTGATTTTATTAATGGTGATAACGCAATGTTGTGGTGACACAGCTGATTTGATTAAAGAGTCAGAAACTGTTTCATGAAACTTCTAGGAATATAAATAAAATAATCATATTTAGACTCATTTGAAACAGCTCAAGGTTATTTACGGTTTTTATGTCTGTGTGTGTGTTGCCAAATAAATCGTTATTTATCTAGCTATCTATTTAAAACATTTTTAAAAATCCTTTTTCAACAGCTTATTTAAACTAAAAAAATTTATTTTTGAATTGTTTCAGCAAGATTACAGCATGACAATTTGATTCTACCACCAATCACAAGCCTTAGTTCTTGTATGCAACGAGACAAACAGTGGTCCAGCATAGCCGCACTTCACAAAGGCTTGTATGTGGCAACAACTTGGTCATATAATCGGATGTGTATGGGTGAACATAAGCTAACACCTCAAGATGTTGACAAGAATGTTGTAGCCACTTGCTTGACTGTAACCCATTGTGGTAATTTTGTTCTTATTGGTGAGTTTTATGATTCCAAAAATTTATTAGCTCTAATACTTATGATTTAACAAAATGAAATTCTACTCATTTGTGTATAAAGATTACAATTTTCTGACTACAATTCAATACTTCTTCAAAGGATCTTAACTTACCTAATTCCGTACAAAATATACTTAAACGCTTTTACTTATAGAGTCTAATAACTGTATGCCTGAGGACTGATTATTCAGATTGGCATGTATAAATGTGCATATACATTTTTCTAATCCAAGAACAAATGAAACAAAAGTAGAGAGTTGCAGTAGGCCGTTATTAAATACCTATACCTATATATGTTATTCTTGATTTGTCCCTTATCATTTTTTTTTTATTTTCCTACAGGTTACACAAATGGTCAGGTACATAGGTTCAACATGCAATCAGGGTTACATAGAGGCAATTATGGCAGTACGAAAGCTCTTGCGCACAAGGGTGCGGTGAGGGGAGTTGAGACGGATCTATGTAACCAACGAGTCTTCACGGCCGGTGCTGATGAGACGCTTCGGTTCTGGCATTTTAAAGAGCAAAGTGAGTTGAGCTATGTCACTTATTGCCTATTTTAATTGATGGTTAAACAAACTTACCAAGTGAAGTTTGGCCATAATTATACGAGACGGTTACATCCGAAGAGATCATAATATTTTTGACCATGTAGTTTCACTTCTCAATGTACTAGGGCATCACATAATTTTAGAGTACTGTAAAATCTGTAAAATTAAAGCATTAGTAACAAAATAATGCCACTCGGATCTGGCATCCCTATATTTACCCTACCCGCTCGGCTCGCGCCAACTTCATTTCTTCAGAGACACTTATGTCGTTAAAGTAGCAAGGGCCTTTATGGGTTCGGGTGGGACCTTCTTGATCTCTTCGGATGTAACCGTCTCGTATAATTATGGCCAAACTTCACTTGGTAAGTTTGTTTAACCATCAATTATACTACGACGGTTACATCCTCAAGATCATAATATTTTTGACCATGTAGATGTTTAGCGACCTTTAACGACATAAGCGGTTAAAGCAAAAGCAGGTAGGTACATTAATACCTAATGATGTCTTACAATCAACTTAAGATTGCATGTTTTGACAAAAAATTGAATCTGCAAATAAATAAATATTCAATTCAAAATATTCAATTATTTAAATATTGGTGAAACCGATAGAATACTTAAAATATTTTACAAAAAACCCAAATACATCACGCTCATCATTTTGGGTCAAATGTAGAACTTCTGACCAAACGAGTCGGTTCGTTATAAAATATCTAGTGGGACTCCGTTACGCATAGACGCCACTATTTGACTGACAAAATCTGTATTATCTATCGGCTTATTGTCGGTCGAGACACTCGCATTATGTATCGTTTTGTAGGAAAAAATTATCTGTTTCGGAAATAATTTCGAAAGATGATCAAACACCTACAAGATTCAGATTTCAGATTATTTTCATTATTGGAAAAAAACAAAGTTTAGTTCTATTCTATCATCTTGACTCATCCGTTTACCAAATATCAGAGCAAGCGCTGAATGATAAGTATTCAAAGTCGAATAATTTGACCCAGATTTATATTCGCTAACTAGAAAATCGATTACAAATAGAATATAACTTCTAAAAATTCAATTTAAAGTTTGGTGCAAAAAATTGCCACCATTTTGTGGAATCACAGTTATTCTTGTTTTAAAGAACTTTTATAAAAAGTTGATAGGTAAGTAATTATATCAATTTTATAGCACTTGCTTACAGTGCTTGTCTTGAGTAGGCTTGCTCAATAACAGCGATGACACTAGGGTGTCGCTGCCAGAGTCTGAAAGTTGAAAAGAGTACCTAATGTGGTATTATGTAAACTAGTTTGCCTTGAGATATAAATATATATATTTTTATGAACAATGGGTACCATGGTACCAAGGCCGCTAGGCCAATAAGGGACGACCAATTCTAGTAGCACGATTATTGCTTAGTTTACTTAAGTATATTAAAATGAATGAAAAAAGGAGGGAATGTGTAGAAAGAAATAAACACTCCAGTCTAGAGTAAACGCATCGATATCGAATGCGGACGGATCTCGTTTCAAGAGACGAACTTATGACATTTACATATTTATTCTAGTGGCAAATAAATAATTTTCATAAATCATTCAAACTTGTTTGAGATAGACTCCATATTGTATCGATAATAATTAAAAAACATCTGGATCCCTGGTCCAGCTTCCTTTTTGATTTTGGATTTTTCAAAGATGCTTCACTATAACGCCGCTACTAGATCTTACTACTTAAATTGTTTAAATGCTTAAACTGGACACCTCCTCATCATAATTACATATCGCGTTCGTTTTATCGTTACGGATCAAAATTTATTTTGTATCGATTTTGCCAGCGAAACACTGTAATTCTATAGAAGCGGCTTTAAGTTCTAAAAGGTTGATAGTGTATCTGGCTCGGCAGTCCTAGAAACCGTTTACATGTTCTCCGTTAAAATTAAGACGCCCCAATCCTTTAAAGGCGCATCCATAAAAATCTAATACCATAAATAGGATTATTTGAAATTAAAATATAATTTCGCCACAAAGACAAATCTGGATATAAACTACTCGTAGGTATATGTGTGTTGTGTACCATGTAGGAGTCATAGTCGTTAAATCAAAGAAAATATAAATTTTTCAATTTCAAGCCGATTCGAAGCGGACCTATAGCCGTTCACGGGCAACTGCAGGACAAGCTGAGCAAAGTAACACGAAAAAATTTCGTGAAATCCCTTAGGGTTAGTGAACGAGTTTTAACAAGATAAGTGTTCTATTTGTGTTAAAATTCTGCCAAATTCAGGCACCTGTTAGGTACGAGAGTCTAATTCGAACTCAAAAAGTTGTTTTATTTTTTTTTATTTTTTTAAATGAGATAAGGTTACTTTTTTATGGTTAATAATAATAAAACCCAATCTTGAAGGTTTCCTTGACTCTGTCGTGGCAATTATAAGTATTTATGCACTGAATTCCATTTTAATAAATGACTAGAATCAGTCCGTATTTCTTAGATACATAAGAAATGATAGGCCCTTATGGACCGGGTACTAAAAAACATATGTATCTTGCAAGTCTATCATAGCCATGAAGCAGTCTTTAATAAGTAATTTAGCAGCGGTGCAAGTATCTACTATTTTAAAATATTGTCTGAAAGATAAATCGACTTAACACTAAATCTAGAAGTGCCTTCACGAATAATTTGTCAAAAAAGTTTTAGATAAAAATGGTCCGGAATATGTTTTATGTAAGCATCACAGATTCTGATGACTATAACTTATGAGTAGCTGAACATAACTGCTCTACGAGTAACTCCGTATTGCTAAACTTTTGGTTAGCTTGTTCCAACATTTGTACAGGAGGCCTACTATTAAACGGGATTTTAAATCCATTCATATAGCTAGGTACAGCTAATGATATTTTTCCAACAGAGAGTTATATTAATTAAACTCATTATAAAAGCTTTCAAACGCGGCGAAATTATTTTACAGCTAAGTAGGTAGAATATTCGCAGCTTCGTTTACATTACATCACTCAAGAAACCAAAAGATAGCAGAGAAATACAAAACCTCGTTGTCAGAACGAGATAAATATAATTTTCACAATTACGTGAGCAGCAAGTCGCAAATGACAGCCTGTGACGAGCGACCGAGTTGACTCAAGCTATCCAGCCCGAAGTTAATTTGCCACGCGGAGCGGGGCACAACACAACATATCTACCTCAGTTTATAAGGTATAGTGGAAGATCATTGGGTACAGCAGAGTGCGCAGTAATTAGCATAAAATAGCGCAAATTGTTAGCATGAAGTATTACATACCTCTTATGCGTTTTGCGGGTCCTGAACTCAGTCTTGGTGCAGGAAGAGCTCGCGGCAGGTGGTGGTCTCCGCCCTTGGAACGGGTACCCATCTTAAGACGATTACCTCAGATTTGGCATCTGTTCTTCGGTCCACCCCACCTGAATGGTCTGGGTGGTTTAGTTCTGGAATGGCCTTCCAGTTTGTCTGCTCCTGCTTCGATCTAGAGAGTAAGCTAAGGTCATACATTTTAATCTGAAGGCCTTTATATTTATAGAATATTTAAATATTAAAGTCTTTTTTACGAGGTCTCTTTGGTTTTCTTAGTCTCGGTCACCTTCCACCAGAATCCGACCCCAACGTTTAGAGAGTTCCTATAAAGTTAGATAATTATAATAATAATATATTTCTTTATTCAGACATAATGCATGAACCGATTGTCATGGTCTGACTATGACAAATAAAGTAGAGCTCCCGGTGATGGAGTCTGGTATTATAATAGCCGCGCTCTGAGAGTGGTAGAAGACATACTACGCTTTCATCAAAGTTACAAAAGTCAGGTAATATAACCTGTACAGTACAATGTGCAGTCTGTAGTTGTTATTGGATTTAATGTCATTGGTCGTCGTCACGTGACGACATGAGACTGAGCGATAGAAACTTGTTCGCGTCACGCAGTATGACACAATACTTACAGGTAAACATACTTACAATCTGCAGTTTGCAGTTTTTATTATTTTAAAACCATTGATCGTCATCACGTAATAAAACAAGACTGAACGATATCAAACGTGATCGCGTCACACAATATCACATAGGTAGGTATTGGGCAGGTAGGTATACATAATAATACTTACCATCTGCAGTTTGCAGTTTTTATTATTTTAAAATCAGTGGTCGTCATCACGTGACGACACGAAACTAAGCGAAATCAAACGTGATCGCATCGTGCTATAACGCTGGGTAGATATATATCACCCTTGACCTGATAGACATATACTTACGTTCATATACTTACGATCTGCAGTTTGCAGTTTTATTGTTTTAAAGTCATTGGTCGTCCTTACACGACGACACGAGACTGAGCGATATTGAACGTGATCGCGTCACCCAGTATAGGTAGATTTTCCACCTCCTTGACTTTTATGCACAGGTACTTACAATCTGTAGTTTGCAGTTGTTGTTATTTTAAAGTCATTATGGACTAAGCGATATCAAACATGATCGCGTCACACAGGTAGGTTTTTTACCTTCTTGAATTGTATGCACAGGTAGACATACTTACAATCTGCAGTTTGCAGTTGTCGTTATTTTAAAGTCATTACGGACTAAGCGATATCAAACGTGATCGCGTCACGCAGTATAACGCAGGGGACCTAGGTTTTTTACACCCTTAACCTGTGTGGGCAGGTAAACATATACATACATCCAATCCGCAGTCTGCCGTTTTAATTGTTTTTTAAAGTCATTTGGGCGATATCAAACGTGATCGCGTCACGCAGTATAACGCAGGTAGGTTTTCCACCTCCTTGACTTGTATGCACAGGTAGACATACTTACAATCTGCAGTTTGCAGTTTGTTGTTATTTTAAAGTCATTCCGGACTAAGCGATATCAAACGTGATCACGTCACGCAGTATAACGCAGGGGACCTAGGCTTTTTACACCCTTGACCTGTGTTGGCAGGTAGACATATCCATCCAATCTGCAGTCTGCCCTTTTTATTGTTTTAAAGTCATTGGTCGTCATAATGTGACGAAACGAGACTGAGCGATAATTATCAAACGCGAGCTCGTCGCGTAATGTATCGCAGGTAGGTATTTCAACATCGTTGGTGACCTGTGTGCAAAGAAAAAAAACACCGGCAGTTTTTGTCACTTTGACAAAATTGTTATTACTAAGACGTAATCTAAATCGTTTATCATGATGGATAAATATCACAATGCAACGATAAACAATACAACAATAAACACGAGACAAAAATAAAATGAAGGTAGTCACATATTTTTTAATGTGAATTGTCGACATGTAAAAATTATTTGTCGTAAATAATTTACGGTATTATTTGTCGTATGCATCTATAGGTAATATTTTTTGATTATTGGGTGAAATTGAGTAAACAAAAAACTGTTACCTCCCTTCATCTCTCGTAGACGATGATGATTTCCATAAACTCCTTTCCAAAAGTTTAATCTTCTTTCTTATTCTATAATCACCACTTCGTTTACGTTGTTTTACCAATTATAAACTTTTAATTATAACTTTCTTGCGAAAAAATAATTTCGTAATTATTGCGATGTTGCGATGCCCGCACATAAGAAACGAATGAAGTTGGCGCGAGCCGAGCGGGTAGGGTAAATATAGGGATGCCAGATCCGAGTGGCATTATTTTGTTACTAATGCTTTAATTTTACAGATTTTACAGTACTCTAAAATTATGTGATGCCCTAGTACATTGAGAAGTGAAACTACATGGTCAAAAATATTATGATCTTGAGGATGTAACCGTCGTAGTATAATCTAAACTATACCAGAGAGTGAGTTTATGTATAAGTGAAACTATGGAATCACTGGTCCTATTTGTTTTATTTAATTTTAAATATTTGAAAAATACATAACAGAAGAAATAATTATTGTGTGATGTGAGGGTTATAGTGATAAGAACAAAAACGTACTACGAATCATACTATGATTCTGCTATAACGGCCTTTTTAGCTCCACTAGCTTTTGCTCGCGTTACTGAAGAATTTGTTACTATTATATCCCTGGGAAACAGCACTTTTTTTTTCTGGATGAATAGTGTTTTTCGGTACCCCTGACGTACCTATATGTATGTTATATATAAAATTTAATGATGATCAGTTGTGTAGTTAGGAAGGCGTAAACCGCAAGAAACAATCGAACTCACATTCGCTTTTTTATTATTAGTTAGGATTAAGGTATTGAACTTCGTTTTGGCATATAACAATACCTACTTATTTTGTTCTAGCGAATACTCCATACCATGTTTTAAGGCTAACAGAAGCAGTATCAATGACGAAATTCCACAGAGAAAGCGCTTTACTAGCACTTGTAAATGAAGACTTCTCTATCACGCTCGTAGATGTCGACACTATGAAGATTGTACGAAAATTTGAAGGCCACATGGGCAAGATTAATGACATCGACTTTGATCCACAAAGCAGGTAATTTTTAACAGACTTCAAAAATAAGAGAAAACCAGTCATTATGTCTTCAACAATATACGGACAACTATAATTCTTTATGTCTAAGTCTAAAATCAACAAATAAATCAATAAAAACCTCGAAACAAATTAAAAAAAAAAAAACATTCTGTTGATTTCTTTCGAGTTAGATTAGACAAGTTTTGTTTTTGCATACAGATGGTTGATCACCTCTTCAATGGATTGCACTATATGTACGTGGGACATTCCTACCGCACAACTTGTGGATATATATTCGGTAAGCTTGATCATATTCTAATTGGTAGTTCTTGGTGTTTAGAAAATCAATTTATTTACTAGAAAAAAGAAAACAATTAAGCAATTCATATATCTAAGTAAGATATAGACTCCTGTATCAACATTATCCCATCAGATTCAAAATCAAGAACGAAGCGCGTGTAGCTTACTTAGACGTTCTTAATAGAGATAGTTGAAGTTAAGCAACTTCTGGGTGGTCACAATTTGGATGGGTGACCACAAGTGGCATTAACCTTTAGTCTATCGGGATTCCAGACACAATAGAAAATCAATTGTATCTTGACCAGATCTGTGCTCCGACAGACAACCGGTTAACAGCTAAGCGCTTCCGAGCTTCGGAGGGCACGTTAAATTGCCGGTCCCGGCTTTTAAGTCGTTAAGCCGTGACGGAGGCCTTAAGGCGGCCTAAATTCCGTCACTAGAGTAGGTCACTAGCTCATACGAACTTACCCACACCATCAAGAGGGATATTCAGACATTCTGAAGATGGCTAGGAGATAGTCAGAGGAACTCCCAAATATACATTCGATACAAACCCACCTTTTGCAAGTAGTTAGCATTCCTCGTTACAGTTTGCAAGCTGTTTGTTTCCTATTGAAATACCAAATGGTTTCCTCACGATGTTTTCCTTCGCCTTAAAACGGTATAGTCCTTTACCGGTCTTTTGATCGGTTTCAAATCCATCTTATATACCTATAGGTAAGTAATCCGGTTCAAGGCCAAAAATCTCACCTAGAAAGAGTGCAATGTTTGGTAGCATTAAAAAAAATGTTAATAGATTCTATGAAAAAAATCTACTAATCACCTGATAAGATACAGGGTGTATAAAATCACTCCCCAAAACTGAAACAATGAGTTTAGATTATGTTTCTGTATGAGCCCGTACCGAGACAAATAGATTTTACTCCTATGTATGTAATTTTTTTTTAAAGAAAATACATTTGTTTGTGTAGAATACAAATCGGGTTGTAGATGTTCACAAATCCTTACAATAACTATTACCCACTAAAACAAAGGCAGATGCAGAAGAAACAATTTCTTCTAAGTAGCTATGTCAAGTTTTTATTTGTTTTACTGTTGAGCAAAATAAAATATTTATCAGAAGTTAGGTACTGTAACAATGATTAATCTTGCAAAGGGAGTGTAATTGATTCTGTTGTGCATTCAACAAAACAGAAAATTGTAGCTTTCATTCGAACTCCTGAGTTTTTTAAAAACTGATTTAAAGAAAAATAACTACGGTTCCAATATTTTTATTTATTTAAAACACAACATTGCAAACATGACCTAAAAGCTCTTGTTTGAGTTATTGGGAGTTATATGTAGTATATAAATCATATTTTCCAATAAAATCGTACCAATTCCAGGTAGATGAGCCTTGCACTTCGCTAACGATGTCTCCGACTGGCGAATATTTGGCGACCACTCATGTCGGTGAAATTGGAGTATTCCTTTGGGCGAACAAACTGTTGTACGAGAGAATATTCCTCAAGCCAATCGATAGGAGCGCCGTTGATGTGCCCAGACTGAGTAAGTGTCTCTCTATCTTATTTGGCTTGTTGCATTTCGAAAGCTATCGGGCTGTGCGAGTCAATGAAATAAAACAACTCAGAAATTTTCAAACGAGAATCCGGGAAATGAAAATTCATCTTCGAAATGGTACTCTGATTACTTTGGTATATTCAGCGTCGTTATTTTTCCAGGTATCTTTAGATTCACTTATTACTTATCGCTTATAAGTTCACTTAAGTATAATTATCACTTCAAGCGAAATTTAAAATAATTACATTCATATCATATTAATTAATCTTTATTTATTAAAAGGAATGAAAATACGAATGTATTGTATTATTAATATACGAATGTTTAAAAAATACATTTTTCGTAATATTTTTGCGCGTTGTGGGGTTGATATGCATGAATAAAATATTTATGACCGCGAAGAAGCAAAATAAAATAAGAATGGGACTTTATAAACCAATATTTTCAGCGCTACCAAGCACTGCTCCAGAGAAACCAGATATCGATGACATAGCCGCTATAGATCTAGGCGAAGAGCCAGAGTATAAATCACCTGAACAGATCAGTCAGGAACTGATAACTCTATCGGATCAACCCACTTCAAGGTGGCTCAATCTACTCAATTTGGATATAGTCAAAAGACGGAACAAACCGAAGACACCACTCACAGTTCCCAAATCCGCACCGTTCTTCCTTCCAACCATACCCAGTTTAGAACTAGAATTTGACATTGATAAGGATAAAGGTAGTGGTGAAACAAAAATGTTGATACCAGACGAACTCTCCACACTTTCAGTGTTTGCAAAGAAATTGTCGAACTGTGAAACACATGAAGATTTTAACGAGTGTATTCAAAAACTGAAAAGTCTGGCTCCTACCGCAATAGAGGCAGAGGTATCGAGTATGGCGCCCGAAGTAGGGGGCTCCGAAAAAGTAATGAATCAATTCCTTCTAATGTTAGACGTAATGCTCAAAAGCAATAGAGATTTTGAACTAGCCCAGTCGTACTTGAGTATATTCTTGAAGACGCATACGAAAGTGATAGCTCAAAGTCAAGTTCTTAGGACAACTCTAGCATCTGTTGAAGAGACGGCTGTTCAGGCGTGGTCCAAGTTACAAAGTAGTCTGTTGTATAATATTTGTGTTGTAAAAGCATTAAAAGATATGTATTAAATCAGTCTGTTATTTATTGTAGCAATTCTGACTTTTTACATTAATTTGAAAGTGATGAAACTAAGTGAAATTCTTCATAAAATCGAAAAGGTAAAAAGAATAAAAACCTTACGCGAAATTCTATCAATAAGGTTAGCCTATTCCCGGACAGGGAACTTAACAATAGAACATAATAGATGATTCCTCTTATTGTGAACGCTGAGCAGGATGGTATGAAAGTCTACGCGAATAATCTTGTGATATTTCATTCAAAAATATCCTTCGAAACATCTCAGTGATTGTATTCTTTTTGATATGAAAGAAAGGATAAAGTTATCCGCAAAGGCATAAAAGATGGCTGCGAAATGAACGCGAGGTCATCACTCGTCCGAGTCGAGGGACAGATCGCGTGGAGTTAGGACCTAATGCAAATGAAGCGCGACTATCTCTTTGATAAATTCACATTTTTCCAGTCGATGCAATTCTTATTCTCCATTTGATTTCGCTTGTTTGCCGTTACCGCGCGGCTCCCCGGCGCGCTTATTGAATATTTTTCGAAGGGAATTAAATAGAGGCGACCGGTTCGCCAGAATCGGCGTTCATTAATGGCTCGCTTCATTTTCGCAATAAGTATTCATTTCTCCCCCGCCCGCTTCGACGTCGGGATCCCAATGAAAATCTGATTGTGCTTCCCTTCTTTTGCATTATGAATAGGTATCTATCAAATTCCTTAGCGATTCCTTTATTGAAACGATCGAGAGCTAAGCAAATAGCGTGAAAGCGAAACGTTTCATTAATGTGTATCATTTTTAGATGAGAGTGGATTTCTCGGTGAAATTCATGAGGAATGTAGATGTAACAAAGCCTTTTAGAAAGTAATTTCGATGTGTATGCGCCTTCATTTGCAAACGCTTTAGAAAATGTTAATTTCCGGCTGAAAGCTTTGCTACGTAGGTGTTTTTCAGTTAATGCCTAAGCAATTCCACGACGGAATGCCTTAGTTACCATTACGTGTAGCAAATCCTACTTTTGAATTTCAATTAAGCCACAGAGTCATTAGGCAAAAACTTGCACAAAGACATCAGACTATATCAGATCTGAATAACGAACAAGGAAATGAGGATTGTCGTCCATTTTCTATTACCGATGCTTCATTCCGGACCATTTAACTTTTTCGCTTGAAACTTCGGTCCTCGTAATGCGCAGAGAGATCGAGCGACCACTTCGCGGCTCGCACTGTCCATAGGGTATTAAGTTCGATATTAAAATGAGGTAACGTTCTCCGTAATGTAAGAAATATTGCTTTTATAGGAAACACTTAATGGATTTTAGCATGCACAAAGGAAATTTATTCTTGGCCATTTATCGAAAAGTCAGACCTACGTAAAGTTTATTTATGTATCTGTCTGGGTTTATTTATGTGTTGTTTCTTAGAATACCACCTTAATAAATGTCAGTTATTAATACCCACTTACTCGTAAGCTGGTACCTACCACACGGTGCGCGATATTGCGGCCGTACGCGGACCAGCGGACTTAAAAGCTGAATTACAATATGAAATGAACTATAATGCCGTCTCTTTTCACTCTCAGTCAATGAAAACAGATGGCAATAGTTCAATTCTTTAAGTGCGATTCTGCAATAGCGGCCCTTTTAAGCCCGCAGCCCGCACCGATGACGGACGCACCATAGGCATAGGAAGGATATCGTCCGTGACAGTGCAGACACGTCCGTCCGTGTCGTCCGTCGCCGCGGTGTGTCCGATCCGCGGCGAGTCGGTAACTTCAAAGGTGCGGTGCGAGCTCTGAACCCTGAACATGAACTTCCTTTAGAATGACAAAACGGCTTCAAACCTCAAGACACACAGACTGGCACGCACCGTTGGAAGAGCCTCGTGCTCGAAAGAGAGAAAAACTAAAGTTAACTTGCACTTTAATTAAACACAGAAAAACCTAAAACTAAAACAATATTAATTTTCTTCTTTCAAATGATGTTTAGAAACTAAGTACCTACCTACTTATAGTAAAAATAAATGGTTTACGTTATCTATTAATTGTTGTAAAAGATAATCATAGTTGTTGATTTAGCAAATAATCGCATAACCCATTTCGTCCGCTGCTCAGAACAAACACCGCGTAAGTGCAGTAGTATAATAATTGTTTCATGAAAAGTGTATGGACCATAGCGGTGTGTGGACGGATGGTTAATTAAAAGCAAACATTCGGGAGAGTTTACTTTGGCCATCGAACTATCTCCGCTATACATTTTCCGGCACCCAAACGATGGTGATACCTAGTACCTACCTAGACGTGTCATGTTTACTTAATGTGTAGTTTATTAGTATTTATCGCTTACTGTGTGACTGTGTAGCTCTATCGCTGTTTTAGCCAATAACATTCTTTTACCCTAATTAAAACTCCAAAACTTTTCATAGAGTGAGATAAGGTATTGGAAATCCCAGTTTTCTTTGACACGAGATCAGATTCGTTTACATTTACCTACCACTGAAATAGTAAAAGTCTGCTTAGCTTATCTATGATTAATATAGGAATATGTCGTGTCACATTATGATCACCTACTAGTCTCTACTTTGCATCAGCCGCAAAAAAAAGGAATGTAAAAAGTACAACCACCAAAACGAGGTGGCTAAAAAGTTTGGACTATTCTTTTTACAGCTGAATCTCTATTGAAACCTAAGTCTCAAAAGGCCAAAGCTATAAGCCTTGATGGCTTCTCAGTGACGCTCCTATGGGAGTTACCAAATTCTGATCCGAATTGTATCGTGGGTACAAATTGAGTGTAGGTACCTATGTAATAATTAAGTAAGTAAGTATTCCTTTTATTCACTAAGTTCACAATCTGAGATGTCACTAAATTATGAAAGTAAGAGATAAAATTAATGTTTTATATATAAGGCCCTAGAAATCTATCGATTTAAAATGACATAAGTATTGGTTCAAGATCCCAGGCCCGCCACTCATGAAGTGTGTTGAATAAGGTAGTGCTGGTTTGTACTTCGAGTGATTGCATACTTGCAAGATTTGGCCTACGGCTAATTTAAAGATATCAGGTGCGTAGGCCCAATCTTAAACTTAAACTCAAACTTAAAGTACATACAACACTACATTATCCAACATGACTTCAAGAGTGAGAAAATAAGTAAGGCCTGGCGGGCCTGGAATCTCACTCCATAATGGCAAATCAGTGCCGATGAGCGAGTTACCAAAATGCACCGCTAACTCCCTAGTTTTTAAGTTTTATTTGCGTTCAATGGGTAGTCTAGGTGTAACCGTCTAAACATAAGTGCTATTCTCCTTCAATGAGACTAGTTGGTATTTTTAAGTAGTCTAGAATGGAGACTAAATCTTATAACAATTTTTTTACAAATAATAATAGTTATTCAATTCGTTAACGAGTTGGTAATAAAGGCAATCTAGACTGTAAGTAGGTATATTCTAGGTACTAAAGGTAGGAAATGAGAAAACGTAACAGCTGCTAGCATCGCCTGATCGTCCAATAGTGATTTTATGGAAATGTGATCATACTTGAATGCTGATTCTGCACTTTGCTTTTAAACGTAGCCTAATAAGCCCTAGGTATCAATTTAATAGAGTTGAACGGGTTGGATGAGTTTTTCGTTTTACAAATAAGCTTCTTGTTGAAAAAAATATTTTCCAAGTGGGTACTACCCACAGAACTTTATCGAGATAGAAGCAAAAAGTTCCTTGATTTGTATGGAAACCAACCGTGTAACATTTTGCGTAGGTACTTTGAATTTTTACATTGCTGGTTTTCTTTCAATGCTCGCCAAGTCTGGCGCGTCAAATTAAAGCCGCAATGGAATGAATTCGGAATGAACTTCGCGGCAAGCAAAGAAGTCCTCAGCCCTTCTTTTCGGCACACGAGGTACGTACACTCTTTGCTTCTATCACGATATAATTCTGTGGTACTACCTAATAATAAGCTTTCGGTAGTAACCGCGAGCTTTCAAATGAGCCTAATCACGGGTGTTTAACCTACTGTTAATTAGAAATTATATTGAACAGCTTCTGACTCCATCATCAGATCAGCATGCTATCAGTATAATGTTAAATTGTTATAGGATTTCGAAAGTGGTAGGGATGTCAAGTACGGCTCGGTCAGATTAGAATGTAGGTACTTATATCTTTACCTACCTTAGAAAGATATCTACCTTTGAATGATTGACAAATCGTTTGACGCAGATCCTCATAAAAAGTTACGACCATTATAATCCGTAGGTATTTAAAAACTTTTAATTATCGGAACGCTCATCGTGCTTACAAGAACGATAATATTTTACCAAACCATTTTAAAATGAAATGTTTACAGATAAAACTTCGATTCTCACAAATTGGAAAATGAAAGCCTTCGTTTGCTGTATCCCTGTTAATTATAGGAAATTACAACCCTTTTAACGACAAATTGATTCTCTTTTTAAATTATTGACAACCGTACTCAATCTTTTCGTGGATTGGTTGAGTGTCAATTTTACTAAAGCCTCGTACTCTCTTACACCACACAAAAAAGCGCTCGTGTCGTAGCGTAGCTTGCTTAGACGTCCTTGATAGATCATTGAAGTTATGTGACGATCTGGGATGGTCACAATTTGGATGGGCGACCGCAAGTGGCATAATAACTGAGCGCTTCCGTGCTTCGGAGGCGGTCCCGGCTTTTAAGTGGTTAAATCATGACGGAGGCCTTCTGGCGGCCTAAAACTCAGTCACCAGAGTTAGTTTGATATAGCAAACACAAAGTTTACGTCTAATCTAACAAAACAGAATTTGAATTTATCTGTCTATGTCTACTGCTAGTACTTATAGGTAAACCTGTCCTTAATTGCCTAGTTGTATTTATAGTCTATAAAACCTTAAACAGTTAACTTGTATGACTGTAGGTACATACAGTGCAGTCATCTCAAAACATATTTTGGTGCTTTGGAGAAATGTTTGGAAAAACTAAGCGTCCCGGGGGTACTTATATGACGATCTATATTGGGATTATCTACCTACTTGATATTATTGAAAGTAAATAAAAGAATACCCATTTGTATCGTCCGTCGTAGAGATCATTTTGAACGTTCCCACTTTGTGAGCTCTTCTTAAAGTCCTTGAAGTTACTTACTGAAACCCCAACGGCTTAGGGACTTTGAAACTTCTTACATTGTAATATAGTCTTCTTTGAAACGATGGAGAATTTCTGTGTTTGCATGTCGTATCAAATACATACGTCATTTTCATTCGTTCGAGAACGTGTGTGGAAGTATAGTCATTTTTGTGGTAGTCCTACAAGGTAGAGAATGTTTACCGTATTTTGTGTAAACATTTTTATTGAGCTGTTTGATTGAGTGAGTGATTTCTTTTTGAGTGTCATTTACATTTTGTCGCCCAATAAGTGACAGCATTATGGACGTAAAAAATGATTATATTTCCTTCATAACACTTTGATGACGTATACTCCAAATAGCTTCATTGTTTATTGCTTTGAAATATAATGGAAATTTATTTATCTCTATATTTGGTAGACGGTTAGATTGTTTTATAGTAAGATTTGCAATTGAACCACCCCTCTTAACTTATTTCATAACATTGTTTTACAATCCTTGTGTCTTAACCCACAAGGGACTAGGCATGAATGTATCCGCATGTATGATTAGGTACCTGTAGTGCGCAGGACGGAAGTGTAATTTGCATAGTAGTAAATTATGAAGATGACCGAACTGACCAGCCTTCCGTTTGTTTACAAATTAGGTGCGAGTCTGACTGCGTCGGATTAATTGAATACAGGAACCATACAGTCGTGTATGTGAAGCCTTATGCTATGAATATACAATGGTGGCACTAGTTATAGTCCCTGAGTATAATGTTATGCTTAAATGGAATAATAATTGTATAGAAACCAATGAAATTTCGTTTTTGCAATGTTGCGTATCACCGCTACGCCGTAGAGGTTTCGTAGACAGTAAAAGTTATGTGCGAATGAAGGCTGGCGATGAGTTTTTCCGAGTGGATAGTCAAAGTGTGTAAATGTAGGCTAGAGCAGTAATGAGGAAAAGTAATAAGAAAAGTGATCTAACTGTATTTAAGCTCAATTTAACATTATTTTATAGAACATTTCTACGACGACGTAGAAGTTAAATGCAAATGGGTTATTTTATAAATGTTCGTAAGATTGCAAAAATTAGCTTTAGAAGAAAATAATTGTATAGATCTAGATCGTGATGTCTGAAAATCCAAACAAATGTTACGAATTTTTAAAGAAGTTTTTACGTAGCAACGGCAAATGGTTAAAAATAGAACTAAGTATAATGATTAAAATGCATTTAGTAAAACATGGTCAATTATGTTGAGCTACGTTCTATGCATAAAATAGGACAAATTACTGACGTGCGTAGTGCAAAACATAACAATTGCGAAGTGGTACATTGATTGCGAATATTAGCATGAACATTAGTTATGGGCACGGTAATTGCGTGTATTTATTGCCGAGCAATCCCGAAGTAGGTAGCCGTATCGTACATTCGGAATCGGAATGTAATCGGGCGCGGGGTGTCGGCCGGCCGGCGTACACGAAACAAGGATTTATTACCACTGCCGCTTCCGTACTATGCACTCCAAAAACTCAAAACAACATAGAAACTTACTTACTTAGCACTTACATTACCTTTTTATGACAAGTCTCGCTGCGGCGCCGGCGCTAACTTTCTACTAGCGTTTTTTTACACTTTCCAGAAATGTAGATTGGAACTTCCTATTACTTGTTACGCTGGCCGGGTAAGTTTCATAAGCAAGCGAAATTCCCGCTTTCTTTGTTCCTAATTAGGGCAATTATGGCTTAGTTTATTATTCCTCCGTACGTATGCGCTGGCTGCATGAGATAAGTATAGTAAAGTTAAGTACATACCTACTTAGAATTAATGTAAGTACCTATAATCACTAAGCGGGTTTGGTAAGTTCTTACTTAATTTAAATAATTGTTTATTTGGAACGTCGTCTGTCCAACAAATTGAAAAGTCCAGTGGTTTTGCACAATAAATCGACATTGCTTCAGCCATAAACTTCATTAAACAACTTTTGAGAGTTCAATTTATGCGAACGGCAAAGAGCCATACAGAAGTCAACAAAAAATTAAGCTCCACAGAGCAGGCCGCCCTGGTCTTTGTTCTTCTAATCCCGACTTTCCTTTCAGATAGCGTTCAGTCAGCTCTTAAATTAAGAATTTATTTCAGATTTTCATACTTTCCTGTTCCCTTTGTGTTGCACCACAATGGAAATTATTATCAATTGGAAAACTTTCCGTTTCCACAACTTCTATAAAGGCTCACGTTTTATTTCCCACTTTTGGCTTTCTTTTGTTTCTGTAAGATGATCGCAAGAAAGAAATCTTATTGTGCTTATCTATTTGCGGAAACTTTTTTAAAGAGTTAGCGGCATTGTCGTCGTCTGCTCCTAAAATGTCGCTGTAAAATATTTCAAGTCTGTTGCATTAATTATTTAGGAATATTTTTTTAAAAGCATTTCGCAGGGCGTTATCTCTTAAAAGGGTTTTCCGATGGAATATTCATGATACCCCGAGTTACATTAATGGTTGTTTTGAATTCCCTCGTGTGAAAAGAAATATAGTTACATAGGATATGTTTTCCACAAGTTTATCTTTGAAATTAGCTTAAAGCATTGCTTGGGTACGATGAATAATAATTAAAATATGGTAAATATATTTTAAACCCCAAATGGGAGTTAAAAGCGACAGACGTAGCATAAAATACGCCTGACAATGAAGTACAAAGTAACGGATCACCGTCAAGTAAGTAACTCTTAATCAAAGGATTGTGATTGATGGGTGTTTTTTAATAGATGGTTTTTTGAAATCCCTGGAAATCAATAAAAGCACCTAAATGCTTTTAAACCATATTTTTTCATTATTTTTTCTGGCACAGTATCGTGGTGGATGGCACAAACAGAGCGAGGCCTATACCCAGCAGTGAGTAAAATCGAGCTGTCAATAATGTTGATGTAATACTTACATCTACCACACTATTAATGTGCATCTACACAGTTTCGGCGAAAACCACAATTTGTCCATCGATAGTCTTGAACAAACTTTAGCTTTGATTCTATTTTAGAGATACCTACTATAGTTCAAAATTTGAATTGTGCTGTGGGCCAAACCATCTGCTCTTAACAAGACAGACAGTTCGCGACACAACCGAGCTACTTCGGTTGAATGTAATCCACAGCGGTTAAAGTTCCCTTCAGAAACAATAACAATTCGTTCAGCGATATAATGTGACCGCACAATTTTCCCCCGGGGAAGTTTTAAGTGCAAAAGGCCTCACAAGTTTATGTGTTGAATGAATCTAGGAAACAGCGTAATGTAAAAGTTGTAATTTGATTTGCAACGCCAACCACTACCCTCCGTTGTTTTCATTTACCACTTAGGTCTACCTTCAGTGAAGCGATGGCTTTATGTTTCTGTAAACGAGTTACACGGCTTTGAATGAAACAATACTTTACTTCAATGTATATTTTGTTATTTTTAAGTACAATGCTTATTTTCTTAGTCTCTGGAGAATAGACTTTTAAACGAATTATTTAAATAAAGTATGAAGTTATTGTCTGCTGAGTATAGGCTCTTTTGTTTGTGCTATACAACGACTTAAGACAACTATTTAGTGTCTATTTTATTTTCACTTTCAGTGTTTTGTTTTGTTTTTTAGTTTCTACCCCTGACTTTCCTTGTGTGGTAACAACATTTCAGACCACTATCCGCACCACTCCAAATTTCATCCAAATTGATGCAGTCATGGTGTAATTCAATTTAAACATTCGCACTATCCAAACATATTCACAAACATTCAGAATTAAAATATTAGCAGTACCTAGGTAGGTTTTGTTTTATTATTGATACAGAATATATAAACAGTGATGTAGCAGCCGTAAACATCCTAATTTAAACGTAACCGTTGTATTTATGAAACCATTCCCGTGCAATCTTCCAAAAGTAGCTTAATGATCAACATTTGCGGACGCTCAAAGGCTTGCCGATTGAAGCTGTGCTTAAATATAAAACACAGCTGTTATACTAGCCTAAGCGGAAAGTTTATAGCAGTTACCAAGCGAAAAATTTATAAAGTTCCTGAAGATATACTAATAATGGTTTAATTTTAAAATCAACTTGTGTCTGAAGTGTGGAAACTGCTTTAATTTTCCGTGATGTAGGTCGTGGTGAAGCAACGTAGGCTCGAAGCGGGTCGATGGAGAACCGACTGCTTCGGAAATATCAGTCTCATTTACATGTGCTAGTTTTATGATACCATTATGTATGAATGAAGAGACACCACATTATGCACTTGCCTATAGACAGAGAGCGCTGACGTGACACAATTCTGTATAGCTTCAACGTGTTACATACTCGTATATCTGCCTAGCTGCCCACGCTTTGTAGTTCTGTAAAATTGATTTTAAACTTGACAGATATTTATAATCTTTAAGTTTAGAAGATAACGTAATTATGGATAATAATCACAAAATTGAACTTAATACTAATATTCTGTGGTTTTACCTACGTTAAAACTTTTTCCATTTGTTATCAGATTTTATGGTAAATTTTACTGTGTTTCGTAGTACATAAACCAATAACTGCTGATTATATATCTGTTTTTTTCACAAGTGAAACGATAATTTGAATTCTAAGGTCTTGTCCAAGTGAATTATTATTTACCTGTAGGTAGTAAGTTCTCAAAGGCTCGGATTAGAGCAGTGGTTGCTTGCGGCTACGGAGCTGTCAATAAAACAGAAACCTAAGTTTAAGCTCCAAGTAGCCTGTTCTAATGCTATGTTATCTTAAGCGATCGTTTTGTTCCTCGTATTGTATGTTTTGATTTGACAGGTAGACTTTGAGCATTGTAGAGTCTTTTGCTGTTAAACTAAAGCGTAGTTATTTTTAGATATTTTATTCGCCTTTCATAACACTTGCTTATTTACAACATAAGAATGATAAATATATGTAGGTACCGGTTATGAAAGTCTATTTATAAAATTGCCGTTGCTCACGGTGTTAGTCAACAATCTCAGCATTTTAGTTAAGCCTATATCCCCGTATAAGGCCACTTAAGCTGAGAGGATCCTTTGAACTCGGTGCATAAGGCCTATCGATTTGGCCACTCTATCGATCACTGGAGGTGTGAAGTGCAATCTCGGGTCAATGTGGATGCAGCGTTAATTGAATGGGTTCCTATCAGGATTGTTTGGTAACACTCGCCACGGAATACCATTCTGTGCGGATGTCTGAGCCCCGGACCGTTGCGTAAATACAGAATTCGATTATTCTAGGCTTATATTGAACAGGTACCTACTGTTCAAAGTAGCTATAGGTTATTTAATTTTAAAACTATAAATTTACCATCAGTACAATAAATGTCAAGATAGCAAAAACCTACCTAGGTAATGCAGTAATTTAGTAGGTATTTTGATGGTTTCTACCAAACTTCCATTTTTCTGACCAATAAAATTATCAAGTTAATATTGTCGAATTTTTCTCTAAAAGGCACCTAATAATGTGAAAAATAAAGAGTTATGAAATCAGAAAAGGCACCGGCAACACCGTACGATTGTAGCAGAGCGCGGGGCAAACGTCAGTCGAGTGTTGGACCCGGCAAAGTAATAACCAGCTAGCTAATGGATTGAGCTTGTGTACTTTCATAGGTACTTTTAGGTTCAGATGAGTTTTACATATCATATTCTAATGCTCTAGGCATTTTGAGCCGGGTTGGTCGAGTGAATTAGTATTCGAATCCTGGCCGTGCAATCAATGGATTTTTGGTTTCGAAAAATTTATATGCGCATTCACACGAGCTCTAAAAGGTGAAGGAAAATATCGTGAGGAAACCCGCGGCTTAATCAGCCCCACACGTAATGATCATGTCTTTCCTGTGGATATGGCCGGATGGTGTGGGTGCTGGGCAAGCCTACTCCATCTACACATTGTCCTAGGCACTACAGTCTCCCGTTAAGTGTAGGCATAGATTGCCTCCTGGAACTGTATAGGTGAATCATCAACTAAAAGATGTAAAGGCCTAAGTTTAGGCTTTTTGAAAATTAGTTTTTTACTACCTAATTCCATTATTATTGAATAGAACAACCGCATTCACAGCCAGGTTTTACCAATGTATGCGCTACGATAAAAAACGGTAACTTTTTTGGTAAACCGAAATATAAAAACCCAATTCAATTCCTACCTTCACCATGCGACTAGGTACAAAGAATTTGTTCCAGACCTTCAGACACCGAACATTTTCGTTTCATTCTTTTCCCGGTTATATTTGACCCAGAAATTATAAAATAAGAAACGAGCGAGCCTATGCAAATGTTTGTAAGGTAAACAGGCGTGCCGAGTTGGCGAAAAGATAATAAGGTACCCAGATGAGCATAATATCCTTTGGAAAGTCGGACGCCCATGAGACTACTATACAAAGGTTAAATTTTCGCAATACGGTCAACGTTTGATAGCGCTCACTGTTTCGGTTACCCATGTTTTTATATTACCCTAACAGGCCTTTTTGCTTAACAATTTTGTACGGCATTTATTTTATCGACATGTTATTGTATTTTGCTAACTAACTGGATAGCTAGTGGCAAATTTTAAAAATATAAGACAGTGCCAAAATTCCATTAATACGAAATAACCATAACCATCTGACCTGATTTCGTGCAAAATGTTTTCAGAAAGTTATATTCATCAGTCAACTCAGTTCCCGAATTGACGTGGCGATGTGTGTCAATTTTAACGTGTTACCGTTACCTAGCTTTAAAATATAATAATCCTATGGTTTTTTTTTATAGATATTTTTTTTTAAATGTGTATATGTTGATCTTACTCTTTAGGTACAGTACTACTAAAAGGAAAATTCAATTTCACGAAAATAGTTTGAGTTTTAGTTCAACTGAATTTTGATCGAATTAACTTCGCTATGATGGTTTCTGATGAAATGGTTCATAAGCATTTGACTTACAGCACAATACAGGGCGACAAAGAACGCCAAACGACCCCGAATTTATCGCGAACTTTCCACTAATACCGTCATTAAACAACCCTTTGTTTTCGTCTTTGATAAAAACACCTCTGAGTTCGTAATTTTTATCTTTCGCTGCTTGAATAGAAACCTCAAGAACAAAGCAAATACTTTTGTACAATGAGGACAGCTGTCTTTTGTTGAGCTCTCTTTCCGAGCAGTTACTTACAGCGACTTAGTTACAGGTGACAAATCGCTGCTATCCTAATGCCTTTTGCACGTTTAGGCGAAATGAGCAATGCCAGGACGCAATAGACAAAACCAGCGCTTCAAATGGTTTCTCGCTAAGATCGGTAATGTACTTAAATTTTTGTAAAGAGGAAAAGATTGGTAATGATTTAGATAAGTACGTATAAAAACTCTGTCCGATCCGTATAGGTGTTATTAGGTATCGAGATTAATAAAGAAACACACTTTTAACCCTTATAAGACCGTCTAAGGCCCTTTACCCGTGGTGTTACTTTATGTGTGTTAATAATCTTTTGACGATTTCCTCTACAATTAGAGGCAATCGTCAAAAGTACGACGCTTTTCATCTAATAATTATTTTAAAAGGCTAAGGTGTGTTCAAATAAATGTATTTCTCTTATTTTGCGCATTGTTATATTACTTTGGTAGTTCATAAGTAGAAAGGTACCTACCTAATGAATTGTTACTTGTAACAAAGGACCTGTTTTAGTTCTCTAAGTAAATACCTAGCTACTTTGGTGTTGGCCAACTTTCAGTGTTGGTTCCCTGACTACGGGACACGGCACGTTTCAAGGTAAATGTTTACAAGGCTAAGAAATGTGATCCTTCATCCACTCCGTATTAAAACCCGTTAACCGACTGAATCAGATAAGTAGTCAAAACTACTTTTAATTTACTCCTTTGGGCAAATGTAGTTTTGACTGTAATTTCAGTCAAAAGTAGGTACTAAGTAGGACCAAAAGTACAAAGTACTTTTGACTGGTTAAGAGTTTTTACTGCAACAGATATCTACACCTGCTGCTACACTACACACCCCTATTGTCTGTTTTCACAATAAGACTTCAGCAGTGCGATTTTGACCTTCTGATTTGAATTCGGGAAGTAACGTTTCTTCGCTGAAAAAACGTCAACTTTCTGAAGAAAATCATCGAATCGGATGCATTTTCGGAAGTCCGAATCACACTGCTGAGAAGAATATAATGTAGGTACCGACATACCAGTCTTGAGGTTTGTTAATTGTCAAAAAAATATACTACCTACTAAATCATCATTTCATAGAATTAAGTATACGTTTTAAAAATTCACTTGGCTCTCTTACTCGTAATTCAGATAAAACAGAACGTATGAAATATAAACCAGGTTTATAGAAACGAATTCCGAGCTAGAAAATTACATTATGTATCTGTGAAATCCGACGACTGGCGACCTCTGCCCTGGGCCGCTGCTGCATGCAATTGAATTATTAAAGGGATTATGACATTAAATTGCTCAGTGGGGGCAAGTTTAACGTAACAACATGAATGTGCCATGTACTACTCATAGATTCTGAACTTCGGGGCTGCTTTTCATCTTTACTCAATGAGTTAAATTATGCAGTAGTCTAACATAAGGGTGACAAATCTACATCGAGCTATGCTGCGCTGTACTGCGCTGTGCTATGGTTGGTCAACTCGCTCGTCTAATATTTCAATGACGTTACAAACAAACCATGCTGTGCTGCGCTGTGTGAGGCTACGCTCTGTTTACGACGTTTTGTTTGACGAGCGAGTTGACCAACCATAGCACAGCGCAGTATAGCGCAGCATAGCTCGATGTAGATTTGTCACCCTAATGGTCTTTTACTACGAAGGAGCTTACGAAAATACCAATTTATAGTGTAAATTGACATAATACCGTCGAAGACAGCAATATTTTACGCTTAGGAAATTATTGTAAGAATCATTGTGTGTAAATCATCAATCACGACATCTGTGGCACAGTGGGCGAAGGCCGGCCTGAAACACAGAAGGTTCGATACCCGTCGCGAGGCAAAATGTTTTGCATAATGATAATTATTATTACGGGATTTTATTGCATCCCTTTCATTTTTTTTCCCGACGTTCGAACATGTTACAGCATTCGTGGTCACGGGATGACATTGTTTGTATGACCTCCAAATATTTTTCTCGGGCCTGGGTGTTTTTCTATGAATGTACCTACCTATTTAAAAATAAAGTTTATAAAGTAGTATATCAGTCATGTTATTCCCATATGAAACACAGGCTCTGCTTATTTTGGGGCTAGATGATGCAGTGTGAAATGTCCAGCTTCATTTATTTAGACGTTTCTTCTTTACGTCTTCTCTATTCACCTAAAATTGGTCCCTATTTCACACTCTAATGTATATTTTGTCTACTAGTAATAGACACAACATTGTCTAGATTGCTCATGTTAAGGAGGCTGGCCACATAATATTATTGTTGGTATAATATTCAACAAAGAGAAGTTGATGCATCGGGTCTCGTGAGAATATCTACTTAGGATATTAATATTACGGTCAGATATTCATAATGTAAGCAGGCTGGCTGAGCCTCTGTGTGGTAACCATTTCCGCATTTAACAGAAATTCTGCTGAAATTACACCAATTCAATTCCGATTTAGTGTTTCAGGCGTGTGTATGCAAAATAAGGCTCTAAACGTTTCCAAAGATGTTATGGACAGCGGGAAGGAAAGATGGCCATGTAGGTACTTTTGTACTTACGTTCGTGGAAATGTTTTTCAACAAAGTAAGCTGATTGCTTTGTTTTCTTTTTTAATTATTAGTAATTCAGTCGTTTTTAAATTCCTATCTATACTTAACAAGTTATTACATTACTTACCTGCAATAACAAACGCGCCTAAAAGATGCGCCCAATTTACGTGTCTCTTGATATCACTTATTTTAAGAGACTAGTTTGCTATGCTCTGATTTAAATCACAGGACTTGTAAATAACAAAAGTGTGTATAATAAAGGTTGGATGTAGGTGTGTGATCCTCAGGGGAATATGTTAAGAGTCAGGACTATTCTAAGGGTTCTCCCACAGGCCAAAACTTACATCTTAACTCTTCAAACTCATTGATGGAAGCACTTTGTCGTAATATTCTCGTAAACAATGCCTACAGACGAACATTTTTACCGTACCCATATAAAGTTTTCTACTTTCTGTCATTCAGATTTAATATGAAAGTAGGTTAGTTGTTTTTACATATAAACGGCCTCATTAAATTTTTTGCGTTTCGCGGGATTTGTAAAACAAACCGTGAATCGCTTTTAATTTCGAGTGTAGCACGGTGAAATTAACCCACTTATTCGAGCATAAGCGCAGTTAATTTACTAGATTACCGTTTGTGTGAGACAATTAGCCGTGAGCAAACTTTATGCGCAGCTCTTTCGACAAAAATATTACTAACGTAAAAAGTTGAAGCAGAACTGCTAAGTACACTTCTATCGGGCGAGCGAAGCAAGGCAATTACGTTAGTCCTCCCGCCGCGCTCCGCTCAAACGCTCGCCCTTTTCTTTCATTTTCAATCACCATTATGTCGAGGACTCTTTTTTTTGCTTATTGTAATTGAGATTGTTTATACGGTGGAGTCCATTTCTTTGACGTAAGCCTGATAGCATTTTACAATAATAAAAACGAGTATTTCATTCGATTCACAATTTACTGTCGAGATTTTATGGTAGGATGAAAAGTAAACAAGTAGACGAAGTTGTTAACGATTGCAACACAATTCTACGTGCAGTGTTTAAAACGCCTTACAATTTTACCTAAAAGGTACCTTAGATTGGCTAGGTAAGCTGATTCGCCTACATGGGGGCTAGCCAAGCACTCCTAACACCTTTGCACAAATTGCACAATCCATGCGTTTTTGCATTCGGGGCACGTAAGCCCCGCAAACACTGCTCAGGAGAGCTCTCGTTGGATGCGATAGCTCCCCGCTGTAATCTAACTGCTTTACATAGCTTTATACCACTCGTTAGCCGATTATATGGGTGCAATATGAGAAATCGGACGATGGAACCTTTTATACCGTTTTTATTCTGATTGATTCGGATTTATTCCGATTTTTAAGTAGTAGACTTTATGCTGTTTTTTGTAGATCAAGATTTGAGTTAGTAAAATAGAATTAAGTATGAATTTTAAAGTTTAAAATTAAAATTGCACGTGAGAAAATATTTGATAAGTACCTACCTAGGTACTCGTAGTTGCTAGTCTTCCTAACGTTGCTAAAGTTATGTCGAACTAGATCGAGTTAATTGCAACTTGATCCTGTAACGTTGATCACTTTGATAATACAGATTTATGATGCTGCATAATTGTAATCCAAGTTGCTAGGGTTATGGGAATAAGGCGTGAAGAGACTTCGATATTTTAGAGATACTTACACAGAAAAGGGTTATTTCAATATAATCTACCCACCTGATTTTTAAATAAATGATAAAACTTACATGTAAAGTTCTCGCGTATTTGCGCTCAGAAGCACGGCAACAATATCGAAGATAATTCAATTTGGCACCAATTTATCGAACTCAGCTACTATTATTTTTTACTAAAACCAAGTTGGTAAAACGTTGTGGAATTTCTTAATTGTAGTCTTATATTATTTTCATAATTATTGTTTTCTTGAAAATTCAATCTTCATTTTATTTTATTTGAGGGAGAGAATATACCCCGAGGGCCGCCATCGCTTATCCTAATTTAGCTTATTTTAATGATTTGCTAATAGCTCAGATATTATGAAGAATTCAACCTAAATCTGAATGGAGTATAATAAGTCAGTCCATGTCAATTCAGAACAACTAGTTCACTTTGAAATAGTACCTACGTCGTGTAACGTTTCAGCTCGGCGATTGCGACAAACTGATTGCATGTAAAAACAGACAAAATTGTAGAGCCGATTAAAGTTTAGTTAAACTCACAGAAATTAATGATTCCATCTAAATTAAATTGGGCTTAATTTTAACCTAATTTTGAGTTTGCTTTGAGAAAAACTAGTTGAGATATTTGTTTATTTTAATAAAAATTAACATACTTATACATATTGGTGGACATTACACTTAGAACCATGTAGCTCCAAATTAATCAAAGCTATATCACAGATTAGAATTCTGTGGCTATATCATCAAACGTAGATAGTGTACCTATGTGATCATAATCATAATCATAAGCATTTGGCATTGATTATTATTTCTTATTGTTTGTTTTGTTTTAGACTTTAATTCTGTAGCTATGTTTTTTGCAATTACATTTGACCAAATTTTTTTTCGGACATTATATTTTTTATTATGATTAGCATGTACCTACCCTACCTATGGTTCTATACTCCTACTAGTTAAAAAAATTGGTAATGATATAATATTTCTGGAATTAATAAATCTTGAAAATCTAAGTCTTGAAAAATTAATACTTAGGTGTACTCGTAGTAATGTATTTGACAATTGAATGTGAATTTTAAGTGAAAAATATCGAAAATATCATGATAAGATAATAATGTGAACCAGCGGCTCTACTTTATCTGCGACCTAAGAAGAGTATAAAATTAGGTCTCTTGTTGGCCGGAGTTAATGAAATGCAAACAATTCGCGAGTAAATTCTGCTGATAACCATTTACAAGTCAACCCGATGGTTATTTTTATCGAGTGAAAACATTTAACGTCCGTTGGTTACCCCATTTCGCTTTGATTACTCGGAAACTACTGCCTAGTTTGAGTTATTGTGCAAGCATTTTGTTAAACTAACAATGATAGTAAATCATCATCATCCACAGCCCAATTTCACCCACTGCATGCTGTATAGGCCTCCGTTTGTTTGTGCCATCCGCCACGATCGTGCACCAGTCCGATCCATCTTTTGCCCGCGACTTTGTCAATGTCGTCTGCCCATCTTGCTGCCGGACAAACAATAGTAAATACAATAAGTTAATTAAGGAACCCTAATAAAAACGTGAATATGCAATTTATATTATTTATATCCGTGATGGCAATATGGACATGTCATGAGGAAAAAAATGAGAGTCGACAAAAAGTAATGAATATGAATAAGGAAGGATAGGACATCGGAAGAAATATTGATGGACTGCGTTTGATTGTGGTGATAAAAAGTGATAGAAAGAAGAAGTTTAATACGAATAAAGAGAAAATATACCTTGTCGACCTCAACTAGTAGGATATAGGTTGGGAGATGATGCCGATTAGGTACCTGTAACTCTACGTTCTCTACAAGATAAAAGTTTAACGATGAATCTTAGATTTCTTGAATGAAAAGTAAAATAAGGCGCTTATTCCATCCAGTTCTACTAGTAGTTCGATTATCTGTTTGGATAGAAATATTCCAAATTGTTAGACTGACTATAGGTAAGCCTCAACTTTATATTTAGAGTTTCATTAACAAAAACAAAACACGTTTAAAGCCTTCGTTTGTTCATAAATTCAATTTTATAGAAGAGCTGTTGTTCAATTAATTGTTATTTGGAGTGAATGTGCCCGTTTTATGTGAGAATGTAAGAAGCATAGGTAAATTCTATCTAACTGTTCATTGACGTTTGTCTGCGAACCGTTTACTTTGTTAGCGGGCAGCAACACAACACAACGCAAATTCGTTTCAGCAATCACGGACGTGTACGCTCAAAATCTGATTTACCGCTGATTTGTGGTCAGGTGCGGCTGCGTTCGTGTACATACACAACTGGTACCGCAGTTATACTGGGCGTTTTAGAAGGACTTCCTAAAACACCAGATCCGTACTTCTCGATTAACTTCAAAAGAACAAAAAAATATTGTTACTTACCATTTTTCATTGTCAATACAACATTATCCTAGACACTACAGTGTCCCATGTAAGTATAGGCAAAGATTGCCTCCAGACACTCTGTATAAATCTGGTTCCTAAAGATATAAATGCCTAAGTTTTTTTATTCACAATGGACTTAGAAGCTTCCTAGAGTTCAGATGGCTGCTAAATCTGTTGCAGACTCTTTTCACTGACATAAAAGTGAAATAAAATGAAAACAAAACCCTCCCTAAAGCCTTGTTAAAATGACAGCTGATTATGATTATTATTAATTGTATTATTATTATCTACTGTATGGACATCATCTCGCTTTATTTTACTTTGTATTTTTATTGAATGTATTATGTTGGTTTTTGAGAGTGGTACACCCTGTAACTGACCTGCGTCCATGTAAATCACTGTGTTTGACATGACATTTTGTGATATTTTACGGGCCTGTAGTCAGACAAGGAACCTTCAGATCGATCGTCCTTCCGCATATCGGTGTATGTCACAGTGCATGTTAGATTTGATACATTAGGTACAGAAATGAATAGTGCGGAGACGCTATTTTTTTTATTTTAAGAAAAATAACGACAGTATTCTAAGCGACACATTTTGTGGGCAAAAATAATAACTACCTACTCAACGTAAAAGGTAACTAAAGTTTAATTTTTCAAGAAGCATATTGTCCGAGTACCGAGAAAGCCTTTGCATCTCGAGAGCGACGTTTACAGAACTAATACATTATGGACCATTCTACAGGGTGTATAATTGACTTGTTTAAATACAAGTTTTCATAAAGTATTGTTATACATTCATGCTTAAATTAATTAAGCCTTCATCGTCCCAATGCCAAGACCAGTCTTCTATATCCTTTTTCTTCGCGGTTTTATGTTTCGCACGTTTCGCATGATCAATTTTCTGTACTTAGACAAGTGAATGTCAAATTCGTAATATCTAACTATTCGTAATTCGTACCGCTCTTCTAGCCCTTGGTAGCATTTTGTCGTCAGGAAAATGTTGTGTAGAGTGAATCATCAAACAAGTTTAGACTTCAGTTTTAATGAGCTGGCTTTTGACAACCATTATACATATTTGTAAAGGCTTTCCAGTGTACCATATTCTTGTTTTTGTCAGAAAATTGTTACAAGCAATGTTTGAATGAAAATGTTTTAAACTTTGAATAAAGCGAACAGTTGTTGTGGTCTACCTTCGCAGTTATTTTTTTTAACTTGCATGTCCATACAGCTCATCATCACCAGTACCTACCCTCCTATGCGTAGTATCCTGAAATTTTTATATGTTATGAAAGCTGTATTAAGAAATAAGAAAAAGAATTTATCAATATTTAATGCGTCTGATTCAAAAAATGGTTAAAGATATTTTTAATAAACATTATTTACATATGCTTTATAATTATGTCTATGTAGATATTTTTTAATACTTATTATTTTATTTTCGAGTACAAAAAATAATGAGAATTTTATAAGACTTGAAACGCAACGCTATTGGTCAGATAGACTATGACGTCAAACCCTATGATGAATGACTGAACATGCCAACAAGCGCGTGTAGTTGTTTGATGTTCACGAGTGTGTGCCATTATTTTTGTTACAAAATTTTAGTTTTTGGTGCTGGGGTTTTTTTACGGTTATACAGGGTGAATTTTTGAGATGGGGCAGTAAGGGCAGCTACCTTAACCGTTGTAGCTAGAGGAAAACGTTCTTAGGAGACCATCCTTAATTTTTGAAAATATTTCGACCTGCATTCACAGATTTTGAAAAATATGTACAGTCAGCGAGAAAATGGGCCATTTACACAAAAACTTTTTTTGATGCCAATCGATCCTGTTTCATCTAAGGATAAAAAGGCTCTTTCAGACCAACTGAGGTTAGAGTACTAGAAAAGTCAGAAATCGCTAAAGTGTATTTCTGAGACAAGACAGTAAGGGCTACCTTAACCGTTGTAGCTACAAGAAAACGTTTGTAGGAGACTACCCTTAACTTTTGACGATATTTCAACCTGCATTCACAGATTTTGAAAAAAATGTACAGTCAGCGAGAAAATGGGCAATTTACATAAACACTTTTTTTGATGCCAGTCGATCCTGTTTCATCTAAGGATTAAAAGACTCTATCGGACCAACTGAGGCAAGAGTACTATAAAAGTCAGAAAACGCAAATACCTTTGATTATACATTTCGTACGAAATCATTTTGTCATTTGTCATAATTTTTCATCATTTTGTCGAAATATCTTCAAAAGTAAGGGTAGTCTCCTAAGAACGTTTTCCTGTAGCTACAACGGTTAACAAACTGCCTTTACTGCTCCGTCTCAAAAATACATTTTAGCGATTTCTGACTTTTCTAGTACTCTTACCTCAGTTGGTCCGAAAGAGCCTTTTAATCCTTAGATGAAACAGGATCGACTGGCATCAAAAAAAGTTTTTGTGTAAATTGCCCATTTTCTCGCTGACTGTACATTTTTTTCAAAATCTGTGAATGCAGGTTGAAATATCGTCAAAAGTTAAGGGCAGTCTCCTAAAAACGTTTTCCTGTAGCTACAACGGTTAAGGTAGCCCTTACTGTCTTGTCTCAGAAATACACTTTAGCGATTTCTGACTTTTCTAGTACTCTAACCTCAGTTGGTCTGAAAGAGCCTTTTTATCCTTAGATGAAACAGGATCGATTGGCATCAAAAAAAGTTTTTGTGTAAATGGCCCATTTTCTCGCTGACTGTACATTTTTTTCAAAATCTGTGAATGCAGGTCGAAATATTTTCAAAAATTAAGGATGGTCTCCTAAGAACGTTTTTCTCTAGCTACAACGGTTAAGGTAGCTGCCCTTACTGCCCCATCTCAAAAATTCACCCTGTATAACGATATAACTTATCGTATAAAAGTATTTAAAAAATTGTGCATATTCCCTATGGTTTTCTCTTTTTCTACGGCTAAAATGTCCATTGGACCTGTATTACTCGTTGAAACACGAAAATCCTATCGATTGTTTTGATCTCAGGGTAGGTATATTTGCAAACTGTCGAACCTGCTTCATTCGCAAGTAGTTGAAAGTCTCAGTTTGGCAGGTGCTTTCAACGAACCCTAGAGATCGGGTTCTGATCCTGACACGAACTAGACATCCTTGAGCATTGGGTTACAGAAATTATGACTTACGCCTGAACTAAAACGCTACTTAAATATTTGAGACGTTTGTTCTTACTCTTAAGAATCTCATACAAAAATGATAGTTAATGTCAATGATAAGCACCATTTAATTTAAACTAAGAAGCGTTTTAGTATTCGTTTGTTGGTCTTGTAAAATGAGGCCTACGGGATTATTCAAGTTGGAAAAGGTGTATTCCTAGTGTTTAGGAAAAGCAGTTGCCTCTAGCTAGCTGAATACAGAAAATTCCAATTTTATAGTAGGTACCCTAATTGCGGCTCGCGGTTTTATTCAAATTGTGATCCCGATAGGGTCAGATCGTTTTTCGTATTTTTGTTTCTTTTTAGAAGTCTTTTATTAAACATCCCCCTTTACAATATTGAACAAAAATAGAGCAATGAAAATAACGGGCTAACTTTCAGAATTAATTTACGTAAAAGATATTTAGGAACGGTTATTGGTTATTGAGCTAAAGTTTCTTTTTTGGACTCATAATAAGAAAGTTATGAACAAATCGTATTTTCAGGAATGTTTTGATAGTATTGCGGTTATAGTTCGCTTCGTCAATGTTTACCTGGAAAGGTATACATAGGGGAGAGAGGGGCTTGTTGTAACAGGGGTAAGTAGTAACAGAGGTTTTTCACTATGAATTTGAACTATAATTACGTATTTCTATGACTCAATCTAACCTTTATTATGATCTACATCGTGTCGCCAAAGCTAGTTCTTGCTAGACGACGCAGTGAGTAGATATGTGCACGCGCTTCATTTTTGCAAGGCAATAAAAAATTATACCTTCGTAATTTTTTGGTTGACGACATAATTATGGGCTTATTTGAACCTTTCTGTGCATTATTTGTTTTCAAATTTATCTATTTATCGTATTGTATAACAGTTTGTGTGATAACTTTGTTGATGAAATAGTTATCTTGATAAAAGTGAAAAATTGTACTCGGGGGCTAGTTGTAACATCTTCTCGGGGCAAGTTGTAACACATTCTCGGGGCAAGTTGTAACATATGTTGTGTTACAACTTGCCCCAAAATTTATCAATAACGGTTGTTTGATAGCCTATATAAAATAAGGCTGTATTAAATGTAATAACAATCTAAAATGGCGGATATGAGAAGTCATCGTCAATTTATCTTCAACAAAATAGGTTAATTACTTTTTTGAATGTTGATTATTTTATATTTCGTTGGTTATTGATAGAAGTTACTTAGAAAGATTAATATTTTTTCTTCTAAAAAACAATAAATAAATGATTAAAAGTGTCATATTTTTGTTTTTCTTAGTGTTACTACTTGCCCCAGTGTGTGTTACAACTAACCCCAAGAACGGGGTAAGTTGTAACAGCGCACTTCTTTTATTTTTCGTTTTGGTATTTTTATTACTTTATTTGATAGGGAAAAAGTTAAAGTATCAATCTTTGTTTCAATAGTGGTAATTTTAAGGTTATATCTGAAGATATATTTATTTTTCTGAAAACTGTTACAACTAGCCCCTCTCTCCCCTACGCAGATAAAATACAGCAAGTTCATTTGAAACTATCATAGCTATGATCATTATAAGCACTGAAAACGAGATATTTACCATGATCTCTAAATTATCGGGAAACTCCAAAATCCACAAACCATGTTAAATATCCCGTTTTCAGCGTGCTTATTACAGCAAATTCATTTTTTTTACAATAAAGCTTAAATTTACTCGCTTTAATTTTGTAACACAAAAGGTTCTTCACAATTTCAGGGGTAGGTACATAGGTAACTAAAACAAACAATATTATTGATGTCTGAAAAGAATCTTCGGGAACTTTCAAGAATTTTAAAACACCATAAAGTTTTAAAGTGAAAGAAGTGGGACACGTGTAGTGCTTCCGCGAGTGTCCCGGGAATATCCTGGAGGAAATTCGAGTTACCCGTCAAACAGAGCCGGTACACAACAAAGCCATTACCACGAGCGAGGCCCAATCTTATTTCCTAAGTTTAGGAATCGAAAAGTCCGCTTGCGCGAGTCAGGTGCCTACAAACTTTTGAAAACTTTGCTTGTCTATATATTTGCTGTTTTTTGGCTAAGTTGAATTGGAAACAGAATTATAATTACAACTTATTAGAAAGTTTCTGCGCTACTATAGGTGCCTATTCGTTTACTTATTAAACTTCCTTAAAGTTGTGATGTATTAATTCCCAATAGAATTCTATTTACGAGTCGTATAATCTGTTGCCAAACATTTTGTAGCTTAAAAGGGCCCATTAAAATGAGAAAATTTTAATTGGAGGATAGGTAGGCAGAGTTACCTCTATGCCAGCAAGGTGACCGAAAATGAAAGGCTCAGAAATTAATTTGCTTCAAAAGCCGTGCTTCAAAATGTCCGTCGCTGGCCAATCTGGCCGGAGAAATTGCAAGTTAATTGTCATTCGACACCATAAGGTCACGATCGGCATTTTGATTGCGTCCACAAATGGATGGCCAAATCTGATTTACTGTGATTTGCGGTCGTCGCAGCTCCGCTCTAAATATGCACATCACATATTATCATACTATCACGCTTTTCCGGTCATTTTGGCAAATATTCTGGTTTATGCTCGGACCGATAATTGAGAAAAGTTGTGACATGACTGGATTTACCAGTATTTAACTGTATTATATGTATTATCTATGTATGGTTATATTGTAGTTCGCATGTTACTTATATACCTATGTGGGTCAACCTTTGTCAGATTAATCTTATTTGGATAGTAAGAGGAGACCTGATGGTTGTTTGTAGTTTGAAGGTCAAGAGACCAAAAAAAATTTTTTTTAATACCTACAGTAAAATCTTTTTAAATTCGTTGAAAAAAAATCTTGTAAGTCAATTGATGTTTAGCCGGATCCCAGTTGCAGGTAGATAATTTGATTGATTAGCCAACCTTCCTGGAGCTAGGTCCATCGATCAAAGCCCAGGTTGGATCAATCTAAGCAGATAAAGGCTGCCGATGAATAAATCAATGGATCGAAGGGAGAGTGAAGGAGCCGATTGAATAATATTATCTGTTGCCATGAATGCGCTAATGTTAGAGAATTTAATCAAGACACTGAAGAAAGCGCTCATCTCGATTTATGAGCAAAAAGCTTCCACAGTCGGTGTTTCCTGGAACTGCAGTAGTTTTTGTACGTATTACTTGTTATAATATAATTATTTAAACTTATAATTAAACTGCTGTTTCAGATGTAGGTATACCTGGGTCAAATTAAATATGAAACTTACACCTCACATAATTCGAACAGGTTCGTAGAGATTAAAACGATGGCAATTAAACCAATTTTGCTGTACGTTTAATCTACATTACAAGAGATTCTGTTCCAAGGCATCCCAAACAAATTGCGTGTGGCTTAAGTTTATGACGAGGCTTTCAGAGAGATCGCCCAATTTGCCTTTTAGATATTTAGGCTTCCCTCGCTCGAGCGATTATGGCTCATAATATCCGAGGGTCGTTGTTGTAGCTTAGTAAAATTTAATTTGTGACAAAGAACGGGTACGGGGACCGCGGAGAGCGCGGCTCGACCGACCGTGCAAAATAATGATCACATGAAATCCCAGATCAAGAATTAAGAGCACTTTTGTTTTAGTAAACCGAGCGGAATAATAGCTGAAGTTTTGCGTCGCTATGCCGACAAATGATTTGATGGGCTTCACTAGCAATCGAGAGGTCTCGGGTAATGTTTCGTTTTGGCCGATGATAAACTGAATGAGAACGCAGAACCGATGTGGGTACTCTATTGAAATAAGATTTTAGACTGTTTTTGTGAGGCAAGTCAGAAACAGCGTTGCAACCTTCTTATACCCTTTATGGGCTACATTTTGTTGGGTGAAGCCCTGAATAGGCGGCCAGTCTCTTTGATGGTATTGAAAGAGAAAATGCTTATCGCACCATCGCCCGTAAATAGCCGAGTGGGTGTCGAATTTCTCTACACATGCTACGAAAACACACTTATCCTTTCTACTTAAACTGTTTTCACATACGCTCCAGTACATTGAAACTGTTCGCCTGAGTCTATGCCTTTTGAAGGCGCCGACAGGTATTTATTATGCGGCTCAGTAGGTGTTTTATTCTTTATGGTTTTTACTTGCTTACCCATATGCCCGCTATTCTGTGAATTGAAAATAGGTAAATGAAGGTACGCAGACTTGTGAAATTGATACAGTACAGCATTTTAACTAAAATTAAAGTAAATACTTAAGTAAGTATAAATTTTTTACTCTGTTCTTGTTCTTGTAGTATAATTTACTTATTATCATTGACTTTAGTCTGAATAAATCTAGATACTTAAAGGCTTTATAATCCATAAAAAATCCTGAACCTTCTTTATAGGTACATGGACAAAATCATGCTTCTTTCCTATAGGGGTAGGCTGAGTTCACTAATTTCAACTTGCTGCTTCATAAGTCTTTACAATATCAAGTAGGATCTTCAGGTTCATTTCTAAATAAAGTATTCAAGACTTACAAGAGGCAATAATGTCCTTGTTCTGTTATCATCAGCACTTGACGCGGTTCTTCGGATTAAAAAGTTAATGGTGTGGAAGAAGCCGACGGTTAAAATAAATCGGCGACGTTCCATTTCCTGCTGTAAAGTAATGCGACCTCATGAATCCGTTTCAAAATTGAATTCACCTTATCTAGTTTTTCAATTTTAATATCTCTTTCATAAAAATGAATATTACTAACTGTCATGAACTAATAGGATGCTGAATGAAAATGTTATCTCTAGGTTTACTTCATTATCATTATCATCCTGTTCATATCCCATTCTTGTAGGGCTGGCGCACTACTGGTTTCGTAGATTCACATTTTTTTATTTCTATGTAGGTAAACTGTTGCCCACGACTTCGTACCTACGCATTAGATTACTTTCAGAAATAATTACCTTTGTAATGCAACGCGAAGCAAGCATCAAGCCAAGCAGGCGTAGCGAGCCGATTTTTTTAAAGACGAAATGCAACACGTGACACTTTTTTTTTGCTAACGGTGCTAAAAGAAAAGGCTGGTTGCTTGTCGATTCTAATTCTTTGGTCATAGTGTTCGCAAAATATTCATAAAGTCAAAAAGCGAGAGAAGCTTTGAGCCAAGCAAGCGCTCGAGCCTATTCTCTGGTTAGACCTTGCCTGCCCTGTCCTTTAAAGTTCCAATACAAACTTTGACACCCCATTTCACCCCTTTTGAAGAGTTGTTTCGTAAAATCCTGTTACACATGTCCATTTATTTTGCGTTTACAGTGTCCAAACTGAGTTTTAAACCAATCGCACCGCTCTTTCAAAAGTTCCCATACAAACTTTGATACCCTTTTATAAGGGCTATTTTTAAAAATCCTGAAACGTGTCAGTTTATTTTGCATGTACAATATTCGCACCGAGTTCAAATCACTCTACGCGTTAAAAAGTTTCATACAAACGTTTTTACCCTAGTAGGAGTTGAGCCAGTCAGTCATAAAATGTAACCTATTCTGCTGTGAGTAGAAGACTCATCTCGTATTTTTATTAAGCAAACTAAATATGTACCATAATAGATCTATAAATAAATACACACTCGTGCCATAAATCGACTTGATCAACGGAAAGGTATTATATTAATTAATAAATCTTTTGAAAACAATTAACATTTAACAAGCGAAGTTTGGTGGCAAGTTTAAATCTCGTGTTTCGACGTTATTTGGCAAATTAATTCTGAAACTTTATCTTCGAGCACGCAAGAAAGATGTTTGCTCTGAGTTTCTTAGTAGATAATTCGTCAATTTGTATAGATTACGACAAATTCAAAAAGTTGTGAGACCTTTTATTATATACACAGAAATACTTATTCTGTGTATTTCTTAAAGACATTTTATAACTTTCCGAAAGTGTAGGCAGGACCACTGGATAAATAATACTTAGTAGCTACAGGGCAGGACTTAAAATTCATAAAGCCAACATATTTTTTATAAAAAGTTGGCCTCATTAGCATTTGTCTGCAAGCTGATTCTGAATTCAAATCAAAATGGAAGAAATAAATCTGTAGATTTTTATCATACTTTTCAGTTGTTGGTATGTTGTTTCTCAGTTCTGTTACTAGTCCCATAATTTATTTAAATAACTAGCTTCCGCTCGCGGCTTTGTTCGCCTGATTAGTACCCGGATGAAAAGTAGCCTATCATAGGCTGTCTAGCCTATAATATTAGTAGGATTAGTTAGGAATATCTGGGCGACCGAGGTCTGCTCGGCTGAAAATGCTATGAGTATAGGTAAGCTATATTGCAAATGTCATCGAAATCGTTAGAGCCGTTTTCGAGAACGCGAATACAAATAACATATGCAAGTACTGCCCTTGCGACGTTGCCCCCGTAGTGATGGTATAATGGTAATGATGATGATGATGATGAAAAGTACCCTATAATCTTCCGCTATCAAATGCAGATAATAATTTTTCAAATCGGACGGGTAGTTCCTGAGATTAGCGCGTTCAAACAAACAAACTCTTCCTCTTCATTATATTAGTAAAGGTAGGATAAGATGATTTAAGATGAGCTTTTAACTTTTCCCTAAAAAAATATTGTGTACCTACCTAGATAATTTTCATTTCTATAGGTACTCGTAGTAAGCTAGTAAATACCTGAGTGACTACGTCTAAACAAATACGTCTAAGACTAAATTTTAACTATGAATAGTTGAGTTGCTTAGATAAAATAGGTGCGGATTGCAAAGCAGCGGCAGCGTAGTTTTCGATTGCTTGAATCGGATCGGGCTTCGGCTAGGAAATCGAGATTCACACGGACTTGATTGCGGAAATAGATTGCATCGAAGTTTGCAGTTACCTACAGGCAAAACCCTCGTTACTTTTTATAACTAAGTACTATAACAACGATTACTGCATGAATAGTGGTCACTCGTCAAAATTTTACTTCATGACTTGCTTATATTATAATAAAATATCTGGGCGACCGAGCTCCGCTCGGGTGTAAGTAGACAAAAATAAAAAGTACAAAAGAAAACTTAAAAAAAAAATAAACTTCTGTTGGCTGAGATTCGAACTCGCGGCCTTCGATTTAAACGCGAACACCCGACCACTGAGCCACTTCTGTATCAACGGATTAGATGAAATTACGAATCACGTTGCATGAAAAATGTGAAATGCCGAGAAAACGAATTTTCTCAGATATGAGACCTAGCTAGATCGATTTTTCGCCTCCGTAAGCCCCCGTACCGCAAATATCATCGAAATCGTTAGAGCCGTTTTCGAAAACGTGAGTACAGACAAACAAACATACAAACAAACAAAAAAACAAATATTGCTGGTTTAATTTTGATTTTAATTTTGATCGCGATCGGTAGGTAGCTTAAAATGCTCCTTTTCCAAATGATGACCGCATCGAATATAATTTAACATAGCAATATATAAGTAGCACTTTTACTACGCAGCTGAAAACCATTTTTCACATTTACTTACATAATATTTGTTATGGGAGGAAGGGTAAGTATCCCTTACTCAACAGAAATGGCTCAACCTTATCAAATCTTGTAGCCAGAAGTATTTCTATGTACTTTTTGGAATAAGGTTTCAACTGGATACCATCGTTCATTTCTACTGTTATTCTTTGTTTATAGTAGGTACTTACCTAACATACACACGATGTTTTCTTAGCAAGAGATTGTGAGATTGCATTTTGCACATCACACAGTAGGTCCAATTTACCCAGACACAGTAATACCACTTTTGTTATTGTATTTCATGCTCAGCTCAAACAAGCTATTGTATTGAAATGTTCGACTCGTCTGACTGCTTCATTACATGTTTCATGTTTTGTCTTGGGTTTACTGAAAGAAGAAATTATTATATTTTGAGAGATAGAAATTGAATCTCACATAGGCCATCTGCCAATTTCTAGCAAGCGCTCGTGGCATAGCTTGCTGAGACATTCTTGATTGATCGTTGAAGTTAAGCAGCGTTGTGCGCGGTTACAATTTGAATGGGTAACCGCAAGTGGCATTACGAACTGAGCGCTTCCGTGCTTCGGAGGGCACGTTCAATTGTCGGTCCCGGCTTTAAAGTCGTTAAGCCATGACGGAGGCCTTTATGCGGCCTAAACCCGTCACCAACCTCCGTCACCAGAGTTGGCCACTTACCTGGCTTACTTGGCTCACACTAACATGCATGCATACAACTATAAAGCTGGTATTAAACATGTTATTTTGTCGAAATTAAATATCCAGGCTGCGGATGTAGTCCCACATTTCCCCTTTAAAAATCTAGATTTTGACGACAACGTCACAGAATAAGCACAGAAAATGAAAATCATGAAAATCGGTCAAGCCATTTAAGAGGAGAAAAATAAAAACACACACTGAAATTTATATGTAGAGACATTTAAACTGTTAATTAGGTAGGTACTAATTTATTGCTTTTCTTTATTTTTGGCCTATATTGTTGCTACTATTCGACTGGATTGAAGATAGTGCGCGTAATTTTAGATTGAATACCGGTTGCCTACATGTGGGGTAATGAACTGTAGACGCAATCTTTCGGCCACAAATAAAATGTCAACCGGAGAAGTGCCCGTGAATCAAAACAAAAACATCAATATACTTACAAATACAATATTTTAAGTAAAACATTATATAATGTGGAAGCTATGTCATATTTTACTGTGTAGAAAAGTGAAGAATATACATAAATGTGGATCATTTTTAGAATCTGTGTTTGAATCGAATCTCTATAATTACAAAAAATCGATGTTTGATTTGGTTTTTTACGATTATTAGGTAGGTATATTACATAATACCAAAGGTAAGTGCCTGTTTTTGTTACCGTTGTTTGTTTATGTTTTAAAGCAATCTCATCACAGTGATGATGTGGACAGTGCAAAGAAACCTGTTCACTTTAGAGTCGAGAACCCCCCAGCACAGACGCTGGTATCACTTTGTATTTTTCCGTTATACTTGCAAGTAGTTGTTGATTTGTAGCTTAAAAATAGCATTATCCAGTGTCTTCTTCACACATCACTTCCTACGCGTTTGAACCAAAGAGTGAAAGCCATGAATGATGTACCTACTAGTGTTTTTGTAAACGTCATTATTGAACAAATATTTGTAAACAGCTCTCACGCAGTGAATATTCCTAATAAGTACATTATTAAATGTTTGTGAGTTCTAATAATTACTGGAATGTTTCGTTCTGAGACGATTTTTTGTAAAAATCAGATGTGAATTTGTTTTGTTCCAATTGTGTAACCTCAATTAGGTGTGTAACTTGTAGTGTCGAGATCGTATATGGTATGTATGAGTAAACTCTTTTTATGTAGGTAACTATCTATGCAGTTCCGGAGTTTTTTTATTTACCTTTCATTTATTTTTGCATAATTTTTACAGTTTTCATTTGTTTGCAGTTATTTAAGATGATCCACACTCGTAATGTCAAATCGGCGGACTCTCAAACTTATAAAGATAACAAGTAGGTATTTTGCCTTGAAACAGGTTTGTACAGTAGGTTAGAATATTTTGAGCAACTTTTTTTTGTGTTCTATGCTAGAAATACTTTCCGAATTTAGTCAACAGGATAAACATTCTGTGAGTGTGAGGTTGACATTATAATAATTATTATAACTAATGGCTAAATTATAAATTTCGGTATAAGTATTTTAATTCGATGATTATTAGGTTATCAGAAAATAATTATGATATTAAATTATGATAAAAAATAATTGCTCAAATAATAATAATAAACTTAAGTACTTACCTATTTATATAGGTAAGAAATGAGTTATTTAAATTATAAAAAATGAGCTAACACAACCTCAGACCTATTTCGATCAAAATGACACCAAAACACAACACATTGGGTTTGACACATTATTAGGTAGGTATTCTTTTAGATTTAAGGGTTTGAAAATTTTGGAAATAAAAATTTTTAAGTAGGTAACTAAGTACCTATATTAAAATAACTGTAAACTTTTTTACATGAATAGATCAATTGAATTATTACTTACCTACTATTATTTTGGAATTGTCCATTGCTATTCCTTCCTATAATAATGTCCTTTTCATCGGATAGAGTTTTGTTTCAAATTGTTTACCTGGATCAACATTACCTAGATACATACAAAATATAGCGCATAAATTCTTTAACAACCAAGTCGTGTGAAGTAATTTTATGCCTGCATTAAAAAGGCTTAATTGTGCATAAACCAAACGAACGCCTAAAGACGTAGGTACACTTGGTCAAGACAATTTATTTATTAATATCTAATTATACAAAATTGAAAGCATCTCAAATATATGTGCTATTTTTATTATGAGTCTGTCGTGCTCATTTCATATTTATCGCAATGTATAAAGTAATAAGTTAAATACAGTCGTATATGAACTCTACCTTGGCTTTTATTGGCTGAAAATAATATTTATTGCTGATTCATACCATATTTCATATTTATTTTATAGTAAACACTTTATGTATTAAATAATGCTGATAAAGAAAGTAGACGCAGCAATAATGTACAAGATATAGAGCGAAAACAAAATATGTAGCATCAGCGGGCTTAATTAAACTCCGATGCTGGTCTATAATGACTCCACATAACCATACTTCAGGAACTTACCGTTCATATTTGTCAGGGTATTTTGCTGATTGTTACTCTGAGAGCAATCATAAACTTGAACTATGTTGTTGACTCCGCACAACAGTATTTACTTGTTACATTAATTACAAATTAGATAAATAAATTACTGGTTGTCAGTCGGCATGATAATCGATACCGAGCTGAGAACTGTAACGAATCTTGCAAACAAACGACGCACAGTTCACGACGATTCAGTGCAGTTGTAGTGTATTATGGCAAACCAAACAGTACTGAATATAGCATATCTAATATGGGTCATAGAAAAAAACTACTTAAAATAAACCAGATACATTAGTAACGCTTTGAACATTGAAGCGATATTAGTCTTTGTGTAGTCTTACTCACAGTAACATGATTGAGTATGATTTTAGTGAAACCGAGATGGACCAGAAGGGGATCAGGAGATACGATGCTACCAAGTCCTGGATACCGTTTTTGCGTCAAGTAAGTTAATAGTGCAGTCGTCATTGTTTACGTGTACATTTCGTATATTTATCAATTTTTTAAATATTTTTGGTAATAATCATATTTTTATGAAATAAGTACTTACTTAAATAAAAAAATAAGGTAAGTACTTACATAAATTCTCAATGCCATTAGGTACTTGCTTGATACTTAAGAACAGTGTGGTATACATAAATATCTTGTGACTAATGAACTTACATTATCGTGCTGCCAGTGTTATCATTTATAACTGCCAAGTGGTAAAACTCTAGACTTATTTGTAACCTCGTAGCATTCGAATTTCTAGGACTTCTTAATATAATTTTTCAAAACTTTTCAGTTATTTGTCTGCAGCGGAGCGTGGGTTATTTATTTTGTTTTGGGGCTGTGTTTCGGGGCTCCCACCGTCTTTATTCCACAAATAAGGAAAGAGGCAAACTCGACTGAAATCATCAGCACCGATATGGAATCCTGGCTAAGTAAGTTGTCAATATTGTAAAAGTAGGCACATAGTTTAATACTAAAATTATAATTTCACACAATGCTCGGAGTAAATCTAATACAATGCGCGTGAAATGTAAAAGTGAATACCTACCTACCGCAATAACTTTATGAATTGTTATGTTTCAGCGTCCGTTCACGGCTACAGTGCGTTACCATTCGTGATCATGATACCTATATTCACGCAGTACGTCGGCCGGAGGATTCCATTCTTGATCGTGACCGTGAACACAATAGTGGCCTTTATTGTGTTTTACTGGAGCATCGACACGATGCAACTGCTCTTCAGTGAGATTCTACAAGGTATGCTGCTGGCCAGCAATATGACGCTGCTTATCGTCATCGTCACGGAGTACTCGTCTCCACAGTACAGAGGCGTATTCACGACAATAGAGTCGAGTATTTTCTTTTACGGTGTTTGGGTCGCCAACGCTGTTGGAACCTGGTTTTACTGGAAGAACATCGGGATCATTGCTTTTATATGTTGCGCGTACTGCCTCTCTGCATTCTATTGGCCCGAATCGCCTTCCTGGCTAGCCTTGAAGGGTCGTTTTGAAGAGTGCGCCGCCTCTCATCACTGGCTGAAAGGATACGATGCCGAGTCAGAGAAAGAATTGGAAAGTCTAATTAACTCTCAGAAAGAATATCATGCCTTTTGCGAAAAGAGTAGATCGACGAGTTACAAAGATAAATTGAGGAGAGTGGTTGAGACGTTCACGACCAAAGGCTTCTATCAACCTTTACTGCTCGGCGTCGCTGTTATGTCTTTGTATCACTTCTCAGGGAAGTTAGTTTGCACTATGTACGCCGTCGAGTTGATTCGACAAATAACGCAAAGCGAAAACACGGCATACATGGGCATGTTGGTTTTGGAAGGATTCACTATTTTCGGTATGCAAGTGGGATGCGTTTTATCGAAATATCTGAAAAGAAGGACACTTTTGCTGTTATTTTCCGCCATCGGAATATTTTTTCTTTACATGATTTCATTATACCTTTATTTGATAAAGGAGGGGGTTATGAATGAAAACAAAACTGTATCGATTTCGTTAATGATAATATTTTCTGTAGCTATTAGTATAGGACCGATGATAGTCCCTTCTTCATTATTTGGAGAAATTATATTTTTGCGATATAAAAGTTCATCTCTTCTAATACTAACGCTTTATTCAGAGCTGCTCATGGCAACTGTTTTAAAAATGTCACCACATATTTTTAAGGTGTTTACTCTGCACGGTGCCTTTTTGTTTTATGCCATATCTGCTACAGTATTTACAATCATTTTGTATAAGTATTTGCCTGAAACTAAAGATAAAACCCTACAAGAAATAGAGCAATATTTCATGGAACAACCAAAGTCAAACAAAGTTCCTAAAGAGTTAATTGAATGAAATGAGATATTGTTCGCAAATTCACTTTTAAAATGTAATTTACTTACCTTCTTGTGAAATGACAGCGGTTTGATTATTTGTTAAAAGAAGGGTTACTAAGTAGCAGTTGCATTTCTGTAGATACCACTTAACCTGCACAGTCAGCAACATAAATTGTTGATCATTCTACTAGATTATAATGATTCAGCCTTTGAAAGCTTTTGATCATGATTTAGGTGTAGATTAAAGTTTTAATTTTAATCGTGCGTCTTCCCCATTTCAAAATTATTACCCAAATGTGGCAGACCTTTTCAGAACAAAACTATTAGTTTACTTTTGTTTCTTTGCTGACCGTACTTAGGTAGCTTTGTCCACTAGCCTATAATGTGAGAATTCCGTGCATTCTGCAACTTATGTGTTCTTATAGTTTTATCGTGTACCTAAACAGTAATTTGTATATATAAGATAAGTTATTTCAATAAAGTAGCTTTATTTGAGAGAGTAGTTTGTTCTCACCATCGTTAGGATAAGTACACGCCACTTGGAAATCCTTTATCAGCTTGTGTTCGGCGACAAGATGACAGATAAAATGCAGCGTCAGCTTGCTCCGTGTGATTTATTGACGAATTCGAGAAATTCTAACTTCGGAATTATTTGGGTGGATTAGTTTTATTGATTGGAATTTAAGTTTCAAATGTTGGCTAAACTGCCGCATTCGTTAGTCAGTCTTGTCTTAAGTGTCCATTTGCTACTTGCCGACAGCCGACGCGTAAAAAATATGTAAAGCATCCAATGTTCACATACATTACCTAGATAAGTACACGTTATATTTTCCGTCAAAAATACATAAAACGATTCGGGTAAGTATTTTAAATTTTGCTACAGGCACATAATTTATCAGCATAAAATAATTGCACCGTGCTCATTTCTGTATCAATTTTTAACTTGCAAAGAAATACCGGTTAACATATTTACTCCGTTCAAAGAGGTGCATTCTCTGTTGAAACAAAACCGATTTATCAACATGGCCTTAATAAATTTAAAATTCTCGATCATGGAAATTTGCACAATCACTCCAATTCTCTCTTTTATAGGTCGAGTCGAGAGGCAACGCAAACAATCGACCCGATTTAAATAAAAATGTACGTGTGATTATAAGGGCAATTAATTAACGTGTTTAAATCATTGCGAAACAATTATTCCTTGATTCTTCTAATGTACCTAATAATAATAATAATTTTTTCTATACAAATCTCGAGTTGTTTTTTTAATTTGTGGTGTTTTGTTTGATAGTACGTGAAATAAGCAGACGTAGAAAAAGATATTACCTATTTAGGTAATAGCAAGTACCTACTAAAAATATGAGTTTATTAATTCATATTGCCCACTACAAACTTATCCGTGCAGCATCAAGATATAAAAGTAGCCTGATCCGTTATTGCAGTCAATTATTTTCCTACGCTATAAATGATATTCAAACTTTTTATTTCCTAGGTACTAGTAGTTGGTGTTTTAAAACATTAAATAAAACGGGGTTTTTTATATTACGTAAGTAGTTAACCAAAATCTGAATCACTTAACTCCGAATAGGCAACTCTTTCTTCCATATTTTTTACATTTCATAGTGTCCATAGAGGACTCTACATATACAGATACACGTTGTCTACGTGTCATACATGTAAACAGACATTCAAACAGCACATTATCTTCTGTCGCGTTCGGTCTCCTTGAGATGAGAGTGACAGAGCTACTTCGTGCTCGCTCTGATCATCATAATAATATCTGTCTCGTTGAATGTCTGTTTGCAATGCACGCGAGCGTGTAAACGCGGTATTAGAGCACAGAACAAATAATAGTACCTACTACGAACAGAGTAGCAACATTAACAATATGTCCGTTATAATAATTTTAGTTACAGTTCTAATTACAAGTCGTATTTTAGTAGGTAGGTAAGTACTCCATTTGTAATAGAGTAATGTAATGATATAATGAATACAAATGTTTGACTTTCAGAGGTATCATCAGTAGGTATTATTCACTTTGTTTGTTCAGATGTTTCAAATCAACAAGTCGGTGCCAAAGTTAGTAAAACAATTCATCAATTCACCGATCAATATTAACGTACCAAATGATGCGAAAGAATAAAATAGTATTGCAGGTACCATAATATCTCTTTATATACCTCGAATATTTATATTATGTCTCAGTGTGAGGCGCCACCATCTGGAGTGACCGTACCGCGAGTCCCTCCTTCTTACCCAGATGAAGATTCATGAACCGAAACGTAGTCCACATCTAAATCGACAATATTTTTATACGAGGAAGTCTCGTGTGTTATTATTATGAATATCTCTCGACTTCAACGCTAAGAAGTTTAGAAATATTGTAAAAGTGACCTCCGAATCGTTTTGCAGTATTCACGTAAATTCATAGAGGGGCGTTATCAAGCAATCAGTAACGTCTAAATAAGTGGCGTGGAGTACCGACAGTGGCGTTATTTAGCGGTATGCAAATGGCTGCGTAGAATGTTCTCATAAATCAGGCGAGCTCGGTGACTAGTGATATGGTAACCCGTGCATTGAAGGGAAGCCATTCGATCCCCGCGGGACAAACAAATTTTCATGTTCTGCAAGTGTTTGTTTATTTGTGACGGGCAACTTGATAATCCAACCGTAACACATGGAAATTTTTGAGGGAGGCCTATGTCCAACAGTGGACGTCCGACGGCTGAGATGATGATGATGATGATGATGAACTTGATAAATACGGTCATTACGAATAGTGACCGGTCCATAAGAAAACTGCTTAATCAAGTGTCCCGTGACATATTCATCATCAGCCAATCAGCATATTCCATCACTACGCGGGTAACGCCGCGAAGGCATAGCTAGTATGTAATAAAACCCCTGGCCCTGTCTGAAATGTGTTATTTTATATAGTCTTTCTGTTGAGAAAATAAGTTAAAAAAAAATAGAAAAATATAAGCAATTTTAAACAAGTGACTTCACTTGGCTTTTCCCGAACAGTCTAACTAATGTCAGAGCGGGTATGGACAAAAACATGATAGGATTGTAGATATTATAAACAAAGCCTAGATTTAAGAAACAAGAACCGGGAAGTTAAAATTTTGTAATTTTCTACCTTCCTTCTATCTTTTTTACCTACACATTGTAGATAGTGATATTATTATTGAGTTCAACTGCTGAGTTTTTAGTTTGCGGTCAAATAGTTTTTACCTACTTTTTCTGATAGAAACCCGGAACTATTGTAGAATAAAAAACATAAGTAGATAAGTACAGTTTTTGTAGATATTTATTAAAATAACGAAGGTCGAATTTTTTTCTACTTAATTATACAATTTTTAGCACATAAAAAAATTGCTTGCTTTTTTATGATGAGCTCCTCAGATAATTATTATGATTAATTTCATTTTGATTATAGTAATGATTCTCTTTTTTGTGGATAGGTAGAAGTAAAAAATAAATAAACTATAATATAAGTTACTTACTCACAAAATAGACTTATGGTCTGTCTCATAATCTCTAAGGCTCAATCTACTGCTAAATTTGGTACTCTCTTTAAGACTGGCAATAAAAAACATTACCTATCTAAAGTATTGTTAAACTGTTAGACGAATAAGAATTAAACGTGTAGGTACAGTCAGCGTCATCAATCGGTATCCCCCTATTGATTTTAACAAGGACCCTTTTCATTTCAACTTTGGATTTCAGTCGGATTTGCTAGTATAGGAACTCGAGCGAAATTAGATATCCATAAGTATACTAGCAAATCCGACTGAAATCCAAAGTTGAAATGAAAAGGGTCCTTGTTAAAATCAATAGGGGGATACCGATTGATGACGTTGACTGTACTTATAAAATAAATCTTTATTCCCAAGAGTTGACTTGACCATACCCTTACTAATTATTTATTAATGTTTAGAAAGGTTGAACATTTGTAATAGCCCCTCCAGACTCTCGAGAGAAGGCTCGGCGAGAAGTCTCGCCGAGACTTCTTGAAGCTATCCACACTCTCAATTTTTCTCAGTCGTGATCTGTTTCTTATCCGGTATGGACGTCGATATTGAAACTGCAGCCGGTTTGGCTCTGTGTGCCATTGCATACTGTAACTTTGTGAATGTTGTAACTAAAAATAATGTAAAAAAAAAAATTCTTAATGTAAAAAACTTTTATCTTAGTAGTTTCGATGTTTAGCATCCCATAAAATAGGCTCAGATTGAAAAAAATCGATAAATTTCAACTCTATTCATTATTCCACATTTTTACGAAAGAAAATTCTCGAAAAAAACAAACAATATGGATGTCTGCCCGCCGCCGCTCATTAATCTGCAATGAGACAAAACGTGAGTGTAGGAGCCTTCTCTCTTCTCGCCCGAGAAATCCTTTGGCTCGGCCAAAAATACCGACACCGATCGGAGAACAGGCGAGCCAGAGAACGAGAAGGCGAGAAGCTCCTCACACTCACGCTTCTCGGGTGTTCTCGGGGGTTCTCTCCGAGAGTCTGGAGGCCCTATAATAGGTAGTTATTAATATAGAGTGCTTGCATGAATTCCTAATAGGGCCTCCAGACTCTCTGCGAGAACCCCCGAGAACACCCGAGAAGCGTGAGTGTGAGGAGCTTCTCGCCTTCGAGTTGAAATTTATCGATTTTTTTAAATCTGAGCCTATTTTATGGTATGCTAAACATCGAAACTACTAAGATAAAAGTTTTTTACATTAAGTATTTTTTTTTTTACATTATTTTTAGTTACAATATTCACAAAGTTACAGTATGCAATGGCACACAGAGCCAAACCGGCTGCAGTTTCAATATCAACGTCCATACCGGATAAGAAACAGATCACGACTGAGAAAAATTGAGAGTGTGGATAGCTTGTTTGTTCTTCGAGAAGTCTCGGCGAGACTTCTCGCCGAGCCTTCTCTCGAGAGTCTGGAGGGGCTATAAAAGTTATATATATTGTTCCTTTTTAATATGAAAGTGCATTTGCGGTTGAGCACAAACGCACGAAATTAAAAATCCTGACAGCGGTTGCGGAAGTAGCAAAAAACATTTGTACCTACCTACTAACTTGTAATAAAAGGGCGGATATTTATTTTAATCAAGAATTATGTTTAAGCGGAATCGTTAAAGATTTTGTCTACCTACTTGAGAAGCGGAACTGGCTAAATTAATGTTCTGTTTGAGCGCCCAGATTGAAATAAGCCGTTGATCACATTGAACGGTGAACATAAAACATATTTTAGATTAAATTGTGGTTTTAAGAACCCTTTTAGAACTTAGCTGTCTACGTAAAATGTGGAACTCCTTGCCGAAGTCTGTATTTCCAAAAAAGTATAATTTGAGTGTTTTCAAATCGAGAGTCAATTAGGTTCCTTCTAGGTAAGCGTGCTCCATCTTAGACCACACTGTTGCTTTACATCAGGCAGAGCGTGGTCAAACGCGAACTTATTTTAGTTAAAAAAATAATTATAATAAATACGAGTAAGTATATCATGTTTAGTTTAGGTGTTTGTTAAATATAGTTTTGATACTTAGGTAGGTACCTCATGCTACAACGTCTGGAGATTAGAGTCTACTGTCCCTGGAAAAACAGCCGTGAGCTTGTTCACGTTGCACTACATGCAAAACAAATACTTACAAATTTATTTATTTACCAACACATGTAACTGTGAATTTTCTAGTGGTTCCCGCACGAGGCAGTAGCCTGTATCGAGGGAGGCCAGTTTATAATGAAGTGATTGCCTATTGCCTGAAATTGAAAATCAAAGTACAATGACAAACAACAAGAGAAATAAACCAAAACCATACCACAAATAACAAAAAGAAAACAACAATCTTAAATTAAACAGAAGATAGAACTATAGGTAAGTAGATAAACCTTCGGGCATAAATACGAATTCCGTATCAACCAATGAAAATGTACCTTTAGGTAGGATACAGCGGTTTAGAGTGCCTTTTTAAATTTGCATTTTTATGAATGTTTGTGAAATCACAAAGTGGACTTGCTGACAAAAGTTTAAACTTTAAAACTGTGGGTAGCGAACTGGCCATAAAATTAAAATTTTCTCTTAATTTCGTCATATTAAACTGAGTGGCGACTGCACGTTTGTTTAGAGAAAGATCAGATGCGGTATTGTATATTGAGCTCTAACGTAAGGTCACAGAGTAGAAGAGTTTGTTACGGGTTTGTTGTTTATACCTACCGACCAGTTTGCTGTACTGCGAGCGCATCCCTGGGTGAAACTTAATTTTCGCACGTCCGTCGTAACGGAACACTGCGTGTTTGTGAGTGGACAATAAAAACAACCTTTTATTGCGAGGGAACAAGCCAAACTGCATTATTGGTCTACCTATTTATTGTTTCGTCCGACGACGTGAGAAAATTCAACGTAAAATATTTTTCTGTTAAGAGATACGAAACCTTAGTCTCTATACAGACAGAGTGCACTCAGAGTGCACTTTTGACAAGCACACGCGCTTTTTATGAAGTCAAAGTTTTTAGTTAAGTTAAAAAAAATACTTACACAAAAGAACCAATCTAGGTGAAACAATCAAAAGGAACGAAAACGATTTGTATACTTACCTACATAATTGGATATTATTGTAATGATTGTTGCAAATTCCACCGAAAATTGGTTATCGTAGGTATGTGACTTCAGTTGTAATAATATCAAAAGCACGTTAATAGGGGCTTATTATAAAGACGTGTAAAAGTGATCAGGTTAAGAGCTGTGAGCTCAGCGAGCGCTGGATGGTTGGTTCAAGTCATAATTAGCCCGCGAGCTAATGTTAATAAAAGTCGATATAGCCGCCGCCGGTTGGAACTGAAGCCGCCATCCAAATGAAAGAGGGCTTTGATACATGTATTTCTGTAACTGCACTGCGGCATCGGTCTAAAGCAAAAAAAAATCTAACAGCGCGAGAGCCCACTGTTTTCCATTACCGTAATGGAGTTACTTTTCTGTTACATTTTAGTCGCAATATTTTAGGCAACTGGCTTTTTCATAAAGCACATTGAAAGCATCGATGCCGATACTTTAAAAAATATTACGCGAGCACAAAGGGAATATGCCAAATAACTTTATCATATTTCCACAACATATATCGCCTCTCCCCACGAGGTGTCGGAAAACTAAGCGAAACAATGATTTAGATGGAATGATGGCGGAGGTGGGAAGTAAAAGCTATAAATTTCGACCTAATTACTGCCAGGTGTCAGAGGCAAAGCCGCCATGCCAGTTCTGCCAGTACAACTTTGCGCCATAAGTCAACCACGATCGAGATGAGCGCGCGTAATTATAGCATTCACATAACAACACGCAATCTACTTCCACCGCACACACTTCGCTTCGCTGCTTGAGCATCACCGTGGGCACGCTCATTTGAAAGAACCTATTACTTGTAAATAATAAATGATTGTCATTACGTCTAATTGAGTTGAAATTATGGAGGCGGCGTTTTCATTGATAGCTGCTACTACGCGAATGCAAAAGGTACCGTAAATCATTCTGCCAGACTTGATTAAATCTGAAATACGAGGCGCGGCGGCATCTATTGAGACAAGCAAATAAATAGCTGGCGTCAAAGTTGTCGCAATGTGCTAACGGGCCAAATATATCTTTGACTGGAACCAAAAGCGTCCCCACCTTCGAAACAAAAGAAATACAAACGACCGCCCTGGCGTGAAATTAATTCAAAGCGATGGGTCGACGAAAATGTATACAAAGGTAAGCGAAAAATAAAACGAAAGAGCTCAACTAATTTCCAAGGTCCTTTTTAGATAAAGGCCGCAATTGCTGCCCCCAGTTATCGGCGCTGTATCTACAATGTCTCAGGCTGCACCCTCATTATTTGAAACTTTTCCAAAAATTACGAAATACTTCTTAATGTTCGGATTATGCTGTCCTGGAATCGTTTTGACTTTCCGCTCAAAATTTTATGGCTCGTAAAATTTGTAGGTTGATGGCTCGAAGATAAAATATTATAGATATTGTGTTCTGACACGTTAAAGTCGACTGCGTATTTACCGTTCTGAGTGTCTGTCGATGATATAAATGTTGATAACCGGGAGTTAAATCGGGCTATTATAGAAATGAAAATAAAACGTAATGGGTCATTAGGAGTCGGTATTACCCACTGAAGCGGAGCGGGCGCCACCTTGTTTCGTTCTCACGCACTTTTCTCCAACTTTACGTGTTTGTGGAAGCGTAAGACCCTTCCTTGAACCCTTCACGTGCAACTAAAAAATAAACGATTACTTAGGTTGGTATTATTTTTTTTCGGACACCATGATATGGTAACTTTCACCTTTCAAAGCTAAAGTTAACTCATGCTGAAGCCTTGTATAAAACAAATATGACATTCATTTTGTATGATACATTCATGATAGCGTTAATTTTAAATATAAACATCTAATGGAGCCTTCTTTACAAACTTTTTTTTTCTTAACATACAAATTTGTCAAGATATTACCATGACCGATATAATTATTTAGAAAATATTATGGATTATAATACAATACTGTGTTTATTTGTTTACTAAATAAAAGAGTGTTCACCCATATTGTATGCTTTACTAACAAAGGTGTGGTCTAATTTGGTAAAACAAAATGAAAGCAGTTATCAAGTCGTTTGTTTATCTGTCGGCGCAGTAAGCGCGTTAAATGACGTGGAAGCTACGTGCGCGGCGTGACGATGTATCGACGTACACCTTAGAATTTTTGGGTCAAAAGCTTATTTTCATTTCTTGCTTCAAACTATGGAAATTGGATGCTTATCTGTGACTACATTATAGTTAAACTGTTGTATCTATCAAATGTGAGACATAGATTTTTTGTCGAAAAGTGAAATATTTTCTTCATTTTTTTTAATTTCTGAGATTCACTGATTACTTTTTATTTTTACTTTTAAGGATCAGTTAAGTACTTAGAAGTACCTTCGCATTGATTTAGGTCTGTTAAGTTAGTTCTTACGTTAACATTTCGTAGACTTTATGCTCTACGTAGGCTGCGTAGCACCTTACGTAGAGGCGTGCATAAGGTTACATTGCATTCTCTTACGGTAGTATTTCGCTTCGAGAATTGAATCTTATCTTATCTTATCTTAATAAATGACAAGTGACAAAATTAAAATCCGACTTCAATGTTGTAAGCGCAATTTGCTGCATTCTCGAGGTGACTTTCTGTTCATCACTACGTAGATCCTCATCAGATCTTCACCAACTACATTGGTAGTATACCCTTTCAAACAAACAAAATCGGTGAACATACTTAAAAAAACATAGGTACAGTCGAACACAGAACCTACTCCTTTTTTTAAGTCAGTTAAAAACTCTTAACTTATTATTTATAAACATAATGGGTACTTCCTCCAAAAAGGGGCAAAAAGGGGGCTACAAGATATATCCGCCTTATAACATCCGATTTCAATGGTTCTTTTTTTGTTTGAAAGGTTGTAACTTTAAGTTGGTCTTATAAATTTTTAATGAAGATCTGATGAACATCTTCGCCGTGATGAGCAGAATAGATCTTCAAAATGCTCACCTTTAGATTATTACCAGTGGAATCGGCTCTTTAACTGCAAGGTAAGGATTGATGAAGCAATTAGCTTTTAAATTTTAACTCGTGCTTGTCACATTGATTAGTTTTTTCCAAAGTTGCTGCACGGAAACCACAGACTTCTTGACACTTTATGTTTACTTATAAGTTTTTTATTTAACCCCGCAAACATAGCTGTACATTAGGTTCGTACATTATGGTATTTTACACCAAGTAAGAAAAAAATAATACGTATTTATGATAGGTTTTGTAAAAATTAAACGAGAAATGTTGGTTTCTATTCATAAAAAAACATTTAAGTAAAAGTATTTTAATTACCTAATTTTTAAGAATGTGTTTTCTTGGCCTGTGCCCCAAATGTCCAAAACGAGCCATATTAACACCATCGTAACGTCACTGCATTCCTAACCAAGCTGTGTGTTGTGTGTAATTTCAAAAATTTCAAGTTTTTTTTTATAAACGCAGTGACGTCACGAGCTGAGCAGCTAGCGTTTTAAAAGCGTTTTAAAAGATTAAAAGTAATTTTATGGCACTAACCGGTTTAAAAAATAAATTATGGTAGTTTACTCTAGGATTCATTTAATACACTATTTTTGATACAGGGTGTAATATCCTATTTTACATGCATGTTATACGTGTTGGTTGAAATATAATAGGTATCACTTAATCATCTTGATGGCATGATTACGGTATAATCCGAATTTGTCTAGCGCAGCTGTCGGATCATAATCCTGAATTACGCAAGTCTCCGGGCAAATTTATTTTTAATGCAAATAAATACAGATTCGTCGCACCTGCCTGTAGATGTAGCGAATAATTAAGCAGAACATGAAGCGAAATAATACAAATTACTTTGAGACTTAACTCGAGTTTTACGGGAACACCTACATTATTTTAAGCAGATTAGGCACTTGACACACTCGGGAGGGAATTAATCGGCGCCGCGATATTTTATTCCAAGCCTTGCTTTTTACAAATTGCTTTTTTCTTACATTTATCAATGAGAGATTTGTTCACGATAGCGCGCCCGGGTCAATAGAGCTCTTTGTTTGACATGAAACCTAAAAGTCTAAGCTGGGTAGTTCTTTTTAGATCTAAAACTAAGAACAAAGTAATATGACCGTTTCTAAGAAAAATCTTAGCGCTTCTCATTCATGATATTCATGATAGTGGCGTACCTTTTTATAAAAAACAGTAGAAAAACTATATTTTCAAATGGTTATTTCAATGGCGGAACAAAACGACAAAGTGTGCCACAGCGTTGTCCATTCCAGCAGCCCCGCAATATTCTCGGGAAATAAAATATCTAAATCGTCGCTGCTGTTGTCTCACAGAAATATCTCGCGATTGCAAACGGCTCGAGGTCGTAATTGCTTCTTCCGCCTCTTGACATCATTATCTTTTGCCATTATGCACCGAGCTAAGCTGTGCCCCGCGCAAGATCCACGAATAGAATAGAAGAGGTATCTTGCATCAGTCGAACATTTTTGCAATTCCTTGAAGGTATGTGGGTAGTTACAGCGACGTTCGAGTAGTTCTACTTCAAACGAAGAGGTCTTGATTCCGTAAGAATCTATTAATATCTTGAAACAAGTCTCATAGTTTTTGCCATTTGCTACAGAATTTGACAAAAAAAGAACTTACTGTAGCGTTATTCAATAAGGATCATAGAACATAAAACCTCTAGAAGTGTTTGTTGTTTTATTCTTTACTTCACGGTTGGTTATAAGAAATAGCAGCTATAAAGTTTACTAAGCCATAAAACGATTTAAAGTGGCTAGTAGTTTTATTCAGTAAATGACTACGTATGCGCATACCATTTCCCCTTTCTCTACTCCATGGAACCGTCGACGACAACGCTGTTTCCACAAATGTCTCATAATTTATTATTATACACTTAAGCTTAGATCCGTGTTGGCCGTGTGGGTTTAGTGCCTTTCGATCCGAAGGTCGTGGGTTCGAACCCGGCCGTGCATCTATGGATTTTTCGTAGTCCGGTGCTAAACCGATAATATTGATCTTATCAATCAAAATATTGGTTTTCAAGCCGACGTTATGGGATTCCTTGGATGAGTTGGTTAAATAAAGCACTCCGGCTTGAGGAGGATCATTTCAATCAATGCGGGTTCGAATCCCATCGGAATCGAAAATTTTGATAAGAATTTTCATTTTCAATGAAATAATAAAAATATTTAGGACCTCACATATTTAATAAAAGTAAAGTAAAACCACAGGTAAAACGTATTTGGTGGTTTGTTTTATCAAACAGACATTAAAAAAATGTGTCTACCGTCCTACCGCCCTGTATTCAATCAAATATCTTTGCTTCGCTGCCCATCCATCAATAGATATTGATTACCTACGTATCCATACATCGTATTTGTTTATTTTTGACTGTATTCTGTTTTCAAAACCGCATCTCCAGAAAAAATAGTGTAATTTTTTTATAAAATAAAATAGGAGGCAGTGGCAAGTACATTACATGTACATTACATTACATTACATTACATAAGGCTTAGCTGATATGTTGGAAAAAACCTTCGGAAAAAAAATGAGTATATCATTGAAGCCTGTACCTAACCTTGATATGAGTTTCAACGTTATCATGATTTGAGCTTCACAGCTTCGACATAAAGCTAAGTTAATGACACTCAAGAGTCCCATACGAATAGGTAATGGTTTGATTGCGCAACATTATGAAACTGTGGTTTGTTTGTTAACACAACACAACATGCCGACAATACTACGAGGTATTTCTATCACTATGTTGCTCTATAAATTTCACTTACCTATTTCGTTCTGTAAGTTTAGTTATCTTGTATTTCTTTGACAATTGGATTGTATTCTTTGAAGAAAATACTTGTCTCAAACCATAAACTATAAATACAAAGTTAAGGTAGATAAAGTACGAAACAATAATTGCGACTCGATAAATGGCTAAATGTTGGAATTGATACATGCCATTATATCTTCTAAGAAAATAAAAATCAATTGGCGCATGTATAAAAGATCTCTTGAGAACGGCTCGACATATTATTATCTACTATTTTCTTTGTTGTGTTCGAAATTTATCAGGACAAGGTTTGTAAAAAAAATTGTGGGAAAATCAAGTTATCCAAAAACAAACAGCTTTAGTATTTAATATAATATATACTTACCTTTACTATTACTTTATTCAATAAAATCTGACGCTACAACTCTTTCGGCTATGGTTGAAATGAACAGGCAAATATTGAATGTCGCGTGAATCTTTTCACTGGGCGTTTTCAGCCAAGCTGACTCTACCACCTCCAGAAGGTTTAGCTCAATAATACTGTCATATGTCCTGAGGATATTATGGCGTCAAATAATGCAGTTTCAAATCTGAGTCACTGATCAACATCTAAACGGATTTTCAACATTTTGGGGAACATGGTATGAGTATTCCTTCGAATAGACTGGAATGATTGTTATGAAATCATCAACAATTGCTTATCAAAGAGACTAGGTTATTGTTGTTTATTTACGAGTTCGTAGAATCCAATGATAGGTAGGTAGGTACCATTTATGTACCTACCTGCTCTGTAAATGTAACGCTTTATTGATAGGTACAGGCCTAATTATTTTTTATTAGAGTGTATGGCCTCTATTAATAAACTCGGATTAACTTCTGTCAAAGTTGCGCCACGGATTTAACTAATGCCATCCTTATTTGTTAGACAGTGACAAATAAGGATGGTAATATGTAGTTAAATCCGTGGCGCAACTTTGACAGAAGTTAATCCGATAGAGGCCTATTATAGGTTTATTTGTTGTAAACAGATAACCGGAAGCATTCATTTGAAGTTAACCAGCTACAGGAGTATGTTAAACCGCCATATATTCTCTTTAGGTCCATAAAAGTTATTTGACGATAGAAAAATCAGGATTTGGCCAAATTGATACTTGAACGTAACAATCGGTATAGGCTAGATAAATGTTAGTATACCTAAAGGTAAACAGGGCAGAGTCCGAAGTAGGTAGGCTTGATAGAGTATTTATTTCTATACCTACTTATTGCGATCCGCAATTTTACTCGCATGGATTCCTACAGAAGCGAATTATTTCCAAGAAGATTACTAAAATATTTTATTAAATAGGTACAAAGATTTATGTTTTATATACTAGGTATATAGTTTTATTTAGGTGCTTTGTTTTCTTTCGAATTTGACATAGCTACAGCCTTTACGTCTAATGGCAGTTCTTGTTTTAGCGTATTTATGTAGCGGTATTTGAATGAATCTATATATCTGGAATCTATATATTTGCCCAGCAGGGCAAAGGTCTCCCCAAAAATTCCCCACTGATCCCTGTCCTTGGCAATCTCCAACCATTTCTCCTACAAGGTTAAAAAAAAATTCAAATAACACAAACAACATGCCACACATAAACTGAACCAGCAATGTACCCAGATATGCCTTATTGCAAATATAGACTATTATTGACATGTGCATGTGCAGCAGCGTGATTTTACCTGAATACCTGAATGTCCAGTCAATTTTTTACGAAAAAAATATCATTTAGGTACGTCAATATTAGGCGGCCGGCGTCTTGTGTGGGCGATTCAAAGTGCAACGCGACGCGGTGCGGCGCGACGCGGTGACACGCGTCAATTGGAATTCGCGTGAATTTGCACTTATGGTCGCTGATTACGTAAAGGGATAAAACCTCGGACGGGACGGAGACGTCGTCCTTATCACAGAACACTAAGGTCCTTATTGATGTTTTTTCACCTGCCGTCTCCGTCCCGTCCGAGGTTTTATCCCGTTACGTATGCAGCGACCTTTAGGCCAATACAATAGTTTATCCACTGTTTAATTGTTTCCGCGCCGCACCGCGCCGCTTCGCGCTCGCATCCATATCGCTCACGTAGGCTACTAGGCACGAACGTCCAAACACGAAAATCGTGTGTGGAATTTGCCTTATCGAATACATAAGTAAAATATTGCTATCAACTTTTCCTCCATACAGCTGTTTTAAGTTAAAAACAAATACATTAAGGACGTAATTACATTTTTGATGCATTCGAATTTGGGTATTTGAGACCAAAACAATTGAAGCCGCTTTACGCTCGATTTTTTATTGACTAACTAATTTTGGTACTTGAAAGTTTAGTATGGGTAGGTAAAGTTTAGGTGTTTGCAATAGCATTTGGTGTAATGTATCTTCTATCTGCCTATTCTATTTATATTATTCTACTAATAAATAATAAAACTGCAGAAGGTTGAAGCTATTTTATTTGAGGGTAGCCTATTAAACGTTCTATAAGCTAAAACAGATTAAGAATAAATAAAAAATTACTCGAATAAAACAATAATATGTAATTACTTTATAAAAGTACTTTTTATGTAATTATTTTATAAAAGTGTTAGTATGTATTATCAAAATAAAAAATCAAATTCAATAAGATTATGTAAATACGTTGCACTTTTCTGGCCTAACATTTGGCAGCATAATATAAATTATTATACATTTAGTTTTTTTCTCGTTTAATAATAAATTGTCCACATTAAACCATTCCACGACCATGGAGGTAGCACTGTTTACTTCGTCAATGTAAATAACTGCTAACTTGGTCTTCATCGATATTTTATAACAGTTATAAACAGTTGATTTAGGTACATACACCATCGATCGTCAGCTTTCTCTTTTTGAGTAATTTCTGAAAGTAAAGAATTTGAAATAAAACCTTATTAAAAACTCTGTAAAGCTATTAGTTTTGTACGATTCGGTTTCCATCGAAACAAAACAATGTGTTTGTGGGTATGTAGGTAGGTACGTAGGTTGATTCCTGCCTACCTATTTCACAGATTGATTTCTGTGCCTACGTATGTGATATGCGCTGTGCTAATCTAGCTGATTGATTAAGAAAACTTAGACTCTTCATACAAAATTTAATAATGCGAAATTTATATTACAAAGGTACATAAGTAGTCTATCTATAGCTAGGTGCGCGCGTTTCGATAGCCAGTGTTGCGAATGCAAAAGGGGCGCGTGTCGCCGCTTTTATAGTGATAGAAACAGCGCCGTCAGCTGCTTCCAAGGTGTGGCGGTGGGCTGCGAATGTGTGCGTCGACATCCCGGCGGGCCTGGAGGACACTCAGGATGGTGCTGCTCCAGTGGTGAAGTCCTTGAACTCGGCTCCGATTGCCCAAGCAGCGCCCTGGACATCGACCTCGAGCGGGCATATTCTGGAAAATGCCCTCTTCAATGTGCTCGTCGCTAGTTTGATTTCCGCTACTCTTGAAACTCCATCCTTTCCTGGGAAGATGGCCGTGACGCGGCCCAATCTCCACTTGAGAGGAGGGAGACCGTCCTCCTTGATGAGGACCAATGTTCCTGGCTTTATGTCCTCTTTCCTTTCTAGCCATTTTTCCTTTGTTGAAGTTCTGATATGTACTCCAATGACGAATGATTGATTGAAGAATGATTGGCTCAGCTGCTCGACTCGTTTGAAGCGCGAGGAAGGCAGCTCCTCCGTCGTGACGTCTCGCTCGGCGGGGCTAGTCAGAGGTCGGCCAATCAGGAAATGAACTGGTATGAGTGGGCTAAAATCGTTCGGATCTGAGGACATAGGATACATAGGGCGGGAATTCAGGACAGTTTCAATTTGTACCAAAACTGTATTGAATTCCTCGTTAGTTAATTGTACATTTCCTATTACGCGAGAAATGTGGTGTTTGCAGGATTTCACCCCGGATTCCCACAACCCACTAAAATGAGGTGTATAAGGAGGAATGAAACTAAATTCGATTTGATTAAATGATGCGTAATCAAGGATAGAATTCTATTTGAATTAAAAAATCTGTAAGTTCCCGCGCGGCGCCTACAAAGTTTTTACCGTGATCAGAAAAGATCTTAAGAGGTCTTCCTCTTCGCGAAATAAATCTTTTCAAAGCTAAAATATAACCTTCTGTTGATAAACAAGTAACAAGTTCCAAATGCAATGCTCGTGTCGCAAAACATACGAATAAACATAGATAATATGAACGAAGGTAAAATGATGCTTACCTACTACATAATAGCTTGGGATGTCTTTTGTTGTAAGAAAAACTGTCAATGTTTACCAACCTACTACCAACGCGCATAATATTTGTTTATTTAACACAATTTAGGTAAACTTGATAAATTAAGATTTAATTTTAAACTCAAGTTTTTAACTAATAAATTGTACTCGTAGGTAGTTAAATGATTGTATCTGCGCGTCTTTAACTAAAATTCCTAACGACCTATCTAATTCCTAAACTGATAAAGGACCGTAGTGCCGTTCTGCTTTGTTATGTGTGCGTGTGTTATGATACGAATGAATAAAGCGCATTACGTACACACACGCTCGCTGTAATTTATTTAAATTAGAAAACCTTTCGAAGTTCATAAGACTTTTATATGATATACTATAAGCCATACTAACCGTAGATTCTTTTAATTCAGGTAAAGTTAATTATGCGAACTAACCTGAGAAACGTGTGACCATTTAGGTACATTTTCGAATTAAAATGTGGGTCCGTTCCACCACAAAGATAAAGTACACAACTACTACCGCGTGAATGTAACCATTGTGCATTTACTTGTTAAATCATTTATTTCTACTACACGATTTGAAACAAACGTTTTAACTGGTGGGGAAACGTTTTAACCACCCAATTACGATAGTCGAATCTGTAAAAAACAGTAAATTATCGAACTGTAAACGCAACGATTTAATTATTTTTTCGTACAATTTCGCACCTATTAAGAGCCATTATACAATTTCGCACTCGACAAAATCAGCGCTCGGAGGGACAAAAGTTGCTAAATTCTAACACCCAATGAACAGCGCTCCGTTTCTTAGACTAAACGGTTTTGGTAATTTTCATGTGATTGATTTATTTGAGATAGTAAAAATACTTTTTGGGTAGGTACTTAGGTAGGTACCTATAGGTATAACACAAAACAAAGTCGGGTTAGTTACACTTTGAATACAAATAATTACAAAAAAATAAATGTTTGTTTTTTTGTCCCATACCATATTGTGCTGATCTGATGGAGTCAGGAGCTTTTCAACAGAACTCTTCAGTAAATAGTCCGATTGAGTTGAAACTTGGATCTCAGCATGTCAGTCAAGTTCCGACTACAATGAAATAATATGGTGACAGCTAGCTCATCTGATGATGGAGTCAGGACCTGTTCCATGGAACTTTTTAATGATATGGGTATCAAATGACAGGGCTTGATGAGCGCAACACAATGCTGATCTGATGATGGAGCCAGGACCTGCTCCATGGAACTTTTTAATGATATGGGTATCAAATGAAAGGGCTTGATGAGCGCAACACAATGCTGATCTGATGATGGAGTCAGGACCTGTTCCATGGAACTTTTTAATGATATGGGTATCAAATGAAAGGGTTTGATGAGCGAAACACAATTCTGATCTGATGATGGAGTCAGGACCTGCTCCATGGAACTTTTTAATAATATGGGTATCAAATGAAAGGGCTTGATGAGCGCAACACAATGCTGATCTGATGATGGAGTCAGGACCTGTTCCATGGAACTTTTTAATGATATGGGTATCAAATGAAAGGGTTTGATGAGCGAAACACAATTCTGATCTGATGATGGAGTCAGGACCTGCTCCATCGAACTTTATAATGATATGGGTATCAAATGAAAGAGCTTGATGAGCGCAACACAATGCTGATCTGATGATGGAGTCAGGACCTGTTCCATGGAACTTTTTAATGATATGGGTATCAAATGAAAGGGTTTGATGAGCGAAACACAATGCTGATCTGATGATGGAGTCAGGACCTGCTCCATGGAACATTTTAATAATATGGGTATCAAATGAAAGGGTTTGATGAGCGCAACACAATGCTGATCTGATGATGGAGTCAGGACCTGTTCCATGGAACTTTTTAATAATATGGGTATCAAATGAAAGGGCTTGATGAGCGCAACACAATGCTGATCTGATGATGGAGTCAGGACCTGTTCCATGGAACTTTTTAATGATATGGGTATCAAATGAAAGGGTTTGATGAGCGAAACACAATTCTGATCTGATGATGGAGTCAGGACCTGCTCCATCGAACTTTATAACTAGTAGTTCGCCCCGAACTGAGATCTCGCGCACCGTAGATGGCTTACATTTGGACTTTCTTCTGACTACCCCTATAATTTCAAGTGCTACTACTTCCGAGTATGCCTATTGCGCTAGCTTTTCATGGTAAAAAATACTAGCATGCATGCAATACATAATGTCGTGTCTAATTTTTCATTTATTTCATATTTATGAATTCTCGTCGTATTTCTAAAGTATACGTCCTAGAATCAAACTAATAATTATTTTGGAATGTACAAATTAAGACCTTTCATTTGACACCCCACTCATTATATTTGTTTATTTAACTTTTTTTACCCCAATTATTTTCATTCTTTATCAAAAAATTTTTTATCATGAAAATAAATCAAGTAGCATCTAAAATCATTGCAAACCAAACCGCAACGATGCCACTCTCTTTTTAAGACCGACCAGTCAATGAGCTACGAAGACATCAAAACTCTATGAAACGGGAGCTCTTGCAGCTCTGGTTTCGTAGTTTTTGTTCTTTGGTCGTATTTCAAAAACTATACATCCTAGATTAAAAATAAAAACCATTTTGGAATGTACAAAATAAGCCCTTTCGTATGACACCCCACTCAATATATTTGGGTAACTTTGAAAAAAATTTACCCCCTTGGGAACCCCATATCTTTACAACCCCTTCATCGATTACGCTCATACGCTCCACAGCAAATTTCCATAGCACTACCTATTGACCTATCAAGTTTCATACAGATTGGATAAGCGGTTCGATAGTTATGCGAGAACATAAAAATGAAACATACAAACATACAAACATACAAACATACAAACATACAAACATACAAACATACAAACATACAAAGCAAAATCGCCTAACTTGCCACTAAGATCTTCGCTCGCTTCGCTCGCTCGATCGATGATATGGGTATCAAATGAAAGAGCTTGATGAGCGCAACACAATGCTGATCTGATGATGGAGTCAGGACCTGTTCCATGGAACTTTTTAATGATATGGGTATCAAATGAAAGGGTTTGATGAGCGAAACACAATTCTGATCTGATGATGGAGTCAGGACCTGCTCCATCGAACTTTATAATGATATGGGTATCAAATGAAAGAGCTTGATGAGCGCAACACAATGCTGATCTGATGATGGAGTCAGGACCTGCTCCATCGAACTTTATAATGATATGGGTATCAAATGAAAGAGCTTGATGAGCGCAACACAATGCTGATCTGATGATGGAGTCAGGACCTGTTCCATGGAACTTTTTAATGATATGGGTATCAAATGAAAGGGTTTGATGAGCGAAACACAATTCTGATCTGATGATGGAGTCAGGACCTGCTCCATGGAACTTTTTAATAATATGGGTATCAAATGAAAGGGCTTGATGAGCGCAACACAATGCTGATCTGATGATGGAGTCAGGACCTGTTCCATGGAACTTTTTAATGATATGGGTATCAAATTAAAGGGCTTGACGAGCGCAACACAATGCTGATCTGATGATGGAGTCAGGACCTGTTCCCTAGAACTTTTTAATGATATGGGTATCAAATGAAAGGGCTTGATGACCGAAACACAATGCTGATCTGATGATGGAGTCAGGACCTGTTCCATCGAACTTTATAATGATATGGGTATCAAATGAAAGAGCTTGATGATCGCAACACAATGCTGATCTGATGATGGAGTCAGGACCTGTTCCATGGAACTTTTTAATGATATGGGTATCAAATGAAAGGGTTTGATGAGCGAAACACAATTCTGATCTGATGATGGAGTCAGGACCTGCTCCATGGAACTTTTTAATAATATGGGTATCAAATGAAAGGGCTTGATGAGCGCAACACAATGCTGATCTGATGATGGAGTCAGGACCTGTTCCATGGAACTTTTTAATGATATGGGTATCAAATGAAAGGGTTTGATGAGCGAAACACAATTCTGATCTGATGATGGAGTCAGGACCTGCTTCATGGAACTTTTTAATGATATGGGTATCAAATGAAAGGACTTGATGAGCGCAACACAATGCTGATCTAATGATGGAGTCAGGACCTGTTCCATCGAACTTTATAATGATATGGGTATCAAATGAAAGGGTTTAATGAGCAAAACACAATGCTGATCTGATGATGGAATCAGGACCTGTTCCATGGAACTTTATAATGATATGGGTATCAAATGAAAGGGTTTTATGCGCGAAACACAAAGCTGGGTTAGGATTTACTTTTGACTTCGATTTTTGATGTTTGATTTTTCATTTTTAATCTTGATTTTAATTTTAAAATCAAAATCAAGAAATAAAAATCAAAATAAAAATCCGAGATCCGAGAATCGAGAAATGAGAAACAAGAATCAAGAATCACAAATCAAAAATTAAAAAATTGAAAATCAAGAATTAAGAATCCGAGATACAAGATCCGAGAATCGATAATCGAAAATTGAAAATCAAGAATCAAAATCAAGAATCAAGAACCCGATATCCAAGATTCGATAATCAAGAATTGAGACTCGAAAATCGAAAATCAAGAATCCGAGATCCGAGAATAGAGAAACTAAAATTGAAAATCAAGAATCAAGAATCAAAGTGAAAGTCAAAATCAAGAATCAAAGTCAAAGTAAACCCCGACCCAGCTTTGTGTTTCGCTCATCAAGCCCTTTCATTTGATACCCATATCATTGTAAAGTTCCAGGGAACAGGTCCTGACTCCATCATCAGATCAGCATTGTGTTTTGTTCATCAAGCCCTTTCATTTGATGCCCATATTATCATTAAAAGTTCCATGGAACAGGTCATAACTCCATCATCAGATCAGCATTATGTTTTGCTCATCAAGCCCTTTCATTTGATACCCATATGATTAAAAAGTTCCATGAACCAGGTCCTGACTCCATCATCAGATCAGCATTGTGTTTCACTCATCAAACCCTTTCATTTAATACCCATATCATTAAAAAATTCCATGGAACAGGTCCTGACTCCATTATCAGATCAGCATTGTGTTGCGCTCATCAAGCCCTTTAATTTGATACCCATATCATTAAAGTGTTCCATGGAACAGGTCCTGACTCCATCATCAGATCAGCATTGTGTTGCGCTCATCAAACCCTTTCATTTGATACCCATATTATTAAAATGTTCCATGGAGCAGGTCCTGACTCCATCATCAGATCAGCATTGTGTTTCGCTCATCAAACCCTTTCATTTGATACCCATATCATTAAAAAGTTCCATGGAACAGGTCCTGACTCCATCATCAGATCAGCATTGTGTTGCGTTCATCAAGCTCTTTCATTTGATACCCATATCATTATAAAGTTCGATGGAACAGGTCCTGACTCCATCATCAGATCAGCATTGTGTTTCGGTCATCAAGCCCTTTCATTTGATACCCATATCATTAAAAAGTTCCAGGGAACAGGTCCTGACTCCATCATCAGATCAGCATTGTGTTGCGCTCATCAAGCCCTTTAATTTGATACCCATATCATTAAAAAGTTCCATGGAACAGGTCCTGACTCCATCATCAGATCAGCATTGTGTTGCGCTCATCAAGCCCTTTCATTTGATACCCATATCATTAAAAAGTTCCATGGAACAGGTCCTGACTCCATCATCAGATCAGCATTGTGTTGCGCTCATCAAGCTCTTTCATTTGATACCCATATCATTAAAAAGTTCTAGGGAACAGGTCCTGACTCCATCATCAGATCAGCATTGTGTTGCGCTCGTCAAGCCCTTTAATTTGATACCCATATCATTAAAAAGTTCCATGGAACAGGTCCTGACTCCATCATCAGATCAGCATTGTGTTGCGCTCATCAAGCCCTTTCATTTGATACCCATATTATTAAAAAGTTCCATGGAGCAGGTCCTGACTCCATCATCAGATCAGCATTGTGTTTCGCTCATCAAACCCTTTCATTTGATACCCATATCATTAAAAAGTTCCATGGAACAGGTCCTGACTCCATCATCAGATCAGCATTGTGTTGCGCTCATCAAGCTCTTTCATTTGATACCCATATCATTAAAAAGTTCCAGGGAACAGGTCCTGACTCCATCATCAGATCAGCATTGTGTTGCGCTCATCAAGCTCTGTCATTTGATACCCATATCATTAAAAAGTTCCAGGGAACAGGTCCTGACTCCATCATCAGATCAGCATTGTGTTGCGCTCATCAAGCCCTTTCATTTGATACCCATATCATCATAAAATTCCATGGAACAGGTCCTGACTCCATCATCAGATCAGCTCGCTGTCACCCTATTATTACATTATTAGTTACACAACAATTCAGATCATTATTCTGCTTTAACGGCCTTTTTAGCCCCGCAGAAAATATTTAAAAATAGGTAATTAATAACTTAGCAACCAATGTATCAAACGCTCCTATTTCGCTATATTCTTCGTAGCCGGCGACGTGCTTTGCGAGTCGACTCAGTGCGAGCTCCGGGATGCAAAGCGATACGTCCACCCCCTAGAAGCGCTCGGCGCGGTCTGCTTGCGTCGAGTAGATAGGGTAGTAGATACGACGCGTTTTAGGTTGTTTTAAAAGATTTTTCATTGCCAATTTTTTAATCTTTTTGCATTTTTTTTTTCAGAAAAGGATTGATTTTGAACTCAAGTTTATTTCTGTTTTGTTAATTTTACGAACAAGAGTTCTAAGTCAGTTCTAAGTAGCCAAAATCAAAAGCAATTCTTTGGCCGTTTTCTCGAAATTTGGACTAAGTTAAAGATTTTTTTACTCAAAAACTAAATAAAGGTAGTAAAAAGTGATCCATTTAATAGTTTGGTTGACTATCACAGCAAAACATCGTAATTTTTTTATACCATTTGGACGTCAAAATGATTCGTAAATATGGTGATTTCTAAACCTCTTACAGCAAAAATTCACAAAACAGTCGCCGGTTTGAGGTCGATTAATCAAAAAGAAATAATAAAAATACAAAAGTAGCTCATTTAATAGTACAAAATTGAAATGATATTTCATGCTGTGCCATAATTTTTTTATAAATACAGTGTTTTCATTGAAAAATCCTGCCCCAAAACATCACGTAAATCAGAAAATTTTGTCTAATGCCTCTTAATGCACCACAAAGCTCGAATACTAAGCGGTTCGATAGGAACAACACGACTCGAACATAACAACTTCACTGTGACGTCACATTACTATTGCAGGTAACTACAGTACGCGCAAGCTTCTGGTGCACATTCAATCGCGTCAGTGAAGATATGCAATTTAATTACGGAATATTGTGAACTGAGTACGTGTCGCGGAATGCGAATATTAGTAGATACGATAACGATTAAATGAACTTATTCCAAATAACGTTTATTTTATGAGGCATGATGTTTTATTTTTTAATTATTATTATCAATTGTCAGTGTATTAATGCGACATCAGACGAATTGAAAATCTATTTTCGTAATGGAAAACAACGTATGTTTACAATCACTACCAATTAATAAATCGTCGACGAACAGATCATATACGCGTGTCACATCATCGTCCGTGCACTGTAATCCTAACTCCTAATAAAACGTATATTTAGGTATAGTGCCGATGATGTTCCGTAATGTTACCTAGCGATTCGACGGATTCATTCAATGGAATGCGAACTGATAAGCGACCGTTATCTACCCGTTTCGTTATGTCGGTAAATAATTGTTCGCAAATGCTTTCCTCGGTAGAAAGACTGATTCGGTTTATTTATTTTTTCTACTTCGCAAAACTTTTTTAACTGATTGTTAATTTCTAAGTTTTGTACGAAATTACATTGCAGTCGATTAATGCGCGACTGGGTATTGAAATTACATTGCAGTCGATTAATGCGCGACTGGGTATTGAAATTACATTGCAGTCGATTAATGCGCGACTGGGTATTATGAATAATACCTGATATGACCCACCCCAACTTAGTATTTTGCAAATACGGCCCGGTGGATAAACGTATTCTACCTTCTACTAATAGGTCCCAGAAACAATCCGCTCCTATCAGTAGGTCAACTTGCGACGACGAGTAAAACTTAGGATCGGCTAAATCTATATACGTAGGTAGTTCTAGCAACGTATGATCAAAGCTTACTGACGGACAAGAATTGGTAATGCGATTTAAAACAATACAATTAATGCGTGTATTGTAATCTCCGATTAACGACTTGAGATTTATTTTACAAGAATGAGTCGACTGCGTGTTTGTCTGACCTATTCCCGTGATTTGAACAGTGGACTGTATCGACTTGACGTTTAATTTTTTGCGTAATGCATCGGTAATTATGCACTGCTGACTACCGCTATCTAATACAGCGCGGGCTGTGTGATACACATTGTCGTCACCTGCTACCTCGACTAGCGCGGTAGACAACAGAACCGTTTGTAAAGTGTTGTCATCACAATCAATATTAATGCGTGATTGTTTGACCGAATGTAAAACCGCAGCTGTACTCATGTTGGACGTGGAGTTCGATTGAAGATCGTGCCCTACAACCGATAATGATGCGAATTCTCCACCATGAAGTAAGCTGTTGTGTTTCTCGTTACACTGCCTACACGAACCGTAAAAACAATCAGATAACTCGTGACCTGACCGTAAACAGTTAACGCATAGATTCTTATTGTTTACGAAATTGATTCTATCCTGCACCGACAAATTGATAAACTTATTGCAAGCGTAAAGCGCGTGGCTAGCATCGCACAATTTGCAAATGCGGGTAGGTTTGCGCATGGAATCGTTTCTCGTTGTAAAAGTTTGAACACTATTTTGTTGATTTGATTTTTTAATAGGTTCGTGAGAAACTTTGCTACTCGAATGGTTGCTATGAATGATAGAAGAATGACGCGCTTTTATCATATCTAGCGTATCTGCCTTGTCCTTTAAAAAGCTAAGTAAATCGTTCAATGAAATATTTTTACTTAACTGAGTGCCCTGAGTACTTTTGTACTGTTCCCATTCCTTTTCTACAACTGCGTCTAATTTTGAAACAACGATATAAACGATGAGAGTATCCCATGACTCCGTGGGTTCTCCCAGAGTCTTCAAAGCGCGTAAATTCTTAAGAACTGTATCGATTAATTTCCTAATATGAAAGGAAGACTCTTTCGTTGGTTGCATTGAGAATAGAGATTTCACATGATTATGCACCAATAATTTCGAATTATCGTACCTATTAGTAAGCAAGTCCCAAGCTACCGTGTAGTTTTCCGATGTGAATTCTACCGATTTGATAACCTGTGCCGCATTACCTTTGAGGGAAGCTCGCATGTAATGAAATTTCTGAATGTCATCGAGCTGTTTTGAATGGTGAATCAAAGAAAGGAATGTATCTCTAAACTCTAACCAGTTATCGTACGATCCGTCAAATGAGGGTAGTGAAATAGTTGGAAGTTTGACTAGCGAGTGAGGATTGCATTTGGAGTCGTTACATCTAGGTTTAGAATCACTACACGTGCTATCAGAACTATCAGACTGAGCTAGTAAACTGAGAACGTTCGCCTGAACCTGAAAGTATGAGTTCTCGAAAGCTTCCCGTGATTCTAGTTGTACCGAAATATCATTTTCCGAGACTGATTCTTCGATTGAGCTTTGAATATTATTGAATTCGCTCAATAACGACTTAGCTACATCACTACGCAATTTAATTTCTGAAACTTGTTTTTTAGTTAAACGTGCTCCGTCGAAGGAATTTACAAATTTCACGAACAAAGTTAGTCTACCCTTGATTGAACCGCGTTTCTTATTTAATTCACGTAATATATTTTCATTTAAATCTGCACCTAAATACGGATTGGGAGATTTACTGCGAATAGACACATTTTCGACACTCATTTTAGCAAGTTGTGATTATAGGGGTAGGGTCAGGGAGGCTAGGTTGGCTCGGATTTTTTCAGAGGGCTCTAAAATGTAGAAGAACTCAAAGGATTAACCTGAAATTTGCACATGTTGTTGCTAAACTATCCTGGTTTAATATGGCATCATTATATTTTCATTAAATACTACTAAAACAAAATTACAAACCAAAAATCAAAAAGTGAGAATTGAGCAACTGTGTACCACCAGGTGTACAGAGTGGCTCAGTGATTCAGTAGTGGTAATTAGTATTAATAAATTAAAAAACGTTAATTATTTATTTTCTATTTTTTATTAGAAATAAAGAAGAATTATTCTAGTCTCAAAATGTTGTTCATATCAACCTAAAATCATTTTTACTGAAATCAACCTTATCCCCTCTTTTATTCTTTCAGCAGGAGTATTTCCTATTTTTCTCGTCGTGGTAGTCGGTGGCCGTGACATTCTATTGATGAAAAAATAAAAGTAGGATTATAAAGTGCTAAAATAATTTATTTTAGCTCTTTACCCTGCACCAATACACAGTGACTCATGAGTCACTGTGTACTTTTTAAAATTGAGTCACTGTTCGCAACTACGCCGTTTTGAAAATATTCAATGACGACAATCGAATCAGCTAACAAACACATCAAAGAACTACACAAATAAGACTTCTACAATATCTACTATACGGCAAACATAATGGTCATCACAAATTACGATAAACTAAGGTATGACAAACAAAAGAAACTTACTTTAAAAGTAATTTTGTAGGCGCGGAAACTAAGAAATGCGATGACACCTCGGTACTGCGCTCGACCGGCCGCCTGATTGGTTCCAACACATTTGGGGTACACACGCTTCAATTGTGCGATAGAGATAACCATCTAAAGTACGCCGTTCTAGTCGAAACACGTGTGAGCCACTGTTGTCTCCTGAGTCACCGTACCCTCCCTGACCCTACTCACGATTTTTCCCTGGAAACACCACGTGAATTGGCTTCTTACTGCGAAAGAAAAACAGTTTTAGTACAATTGAAATAGGACTAGGAGATGAAATTGGAACGAATTGGCCTGCCCTTCTTCGTAGATCCCGCGTAGATCCGGCTCCGAAGGTCCATGTTTGTGGGTATGTAGGTAGGTACGTAGGTTGATTCCTGCCTACCTATTTCACAGATTGATTTCTGTGCCTACGTATGTGATATGCGCTGTGCTAATCTAGCTGATTGATTAAGAAAACTTAGACTCTTCATACAAAATTTAATAATGCGAAATTTATATTACAAAGGTACATAAGTAGTCTATCTATAGCTAGGTGCGCGCGTTTCGATAGCCAGTGTTGCGAATGCAAAAGGGGCGCGTGTCGCCGCTTTTATAGTGATAGAAACAGCGCCGTCAGCTGCTTCCAAGGTGTGGCGGTGGGCTGCGAATGTGTGCGTCGACACAATGCATTAACGATAATTAAGCTGATACAACTACAACACTAGATAGTAGAAGAAATTGAAAATGAATTTTTTATCAAAATTTGTGATTCCGACGGGATTCAAACCCGCACTGATATACAAGCGATCCTCCTTAAGCCTTAAGGCTTAATTCCAAAACGAGTGTCATTTTCGTAATCACTACCCTCAAAAACCCCGATAATGATAATTGGATATTAATTTTCATTAAAAAGTGACATCCGCCATCTTTAATTCCAAAATGAGTGTCAAATTCATAATCACCACCCTCAAAAACCCCGATTATCATTATAATTATAGATATTGGTTTTTCATAAAACTGTACATCCGCCATCTTTTATGGGAGTCATGGTGATGATGATGATTGTAGTAACCTACCACACAGGTATCTAGGTACTTTTTCAAATCTAATTCTGGCTATGCACTTACTTTTATTTTCTGTCCAAAAAAGTATCAATATAATTCACTCGCACTATAAAACACACACGATACAATTACTTTAGAACCTTGTCGTTCCAAATAAATTTTCAAAATTGCGATACATCCGTGCTTCCATTGCCGCGTCTTGACGCGGAATGACGAGCTGAAATGAAATCTGTCTGCGTTTTGTCAGTTTTCCTTTGAAAAATGTATGGAGAAATTCTAGTGCATTTTCTGCCGTCTATTCTTTCTCATAAATAAAAATGTAATTTATTTGGCAACAAAATAATCAGAAATTATTATAGAGGACTCTAAAAGCTACAATTTTGTATTATAATTTTGTTCAAATATGCAGCGGGATTGGCTATTTATGTACCTAATCAGACCCCATTTTTCGGTATTTTCAGCGATTCTTGCAATGGTAAAAACGTGTTTTTATGAAAATTTTGTATGGAACTGCCCAGTTTTTATTTGAAACTTTTAGAGATGAATATATTACCTTTAATTTTATATCATAACATTCTTACAAATGCGATTCCTGGTTCTTTAAATGGTACCTAAAAACCGTTGATATTTGTTGTTACGTCCTTAAGTACTTATTACGCTGACTTAAGGACGTAATAACAAATATCAACGGTTTTTAGGTACCATTTAAAGAACCAGGAATCGCATTTGTAAGAATGTTATGGTATAAAATTAAAGGTAATATATTCATCTCTAAAAATTTCAAATAAAAACTGGGCAGTTCCATACAAAATTTTCATAAAAACACGTTTTTACCATTGCAAGAATCGCTGAAAATACCGAAAAATGGGGTCTGATTAGGTACATAAATAGCCAATCCCGCTGCATATTTGAACAAAATTATAATACAATATTGTAGCTTTTAGAGTCCTCTATAATAATTTATGATTATTTTGTTGCCAAATAAATTACATTTTTATTTATGAGAAAGAATAGACGGCAGAAAATGCACTAGAATTTCTCCATACATTTTTCAAAGGAAAACTGACAAAACGCAGACAGATTTAATTTCTGCTCGTCATTCCGCGTCAAGACGCGGCAATGGAAGCACGGATGTATCGCAATTTTGAAAATTTATTTGGAACGACAAGGTTCTAAATTAATTGTATCGTGTGTGTTTTATAGTGCGAGTGAATTATATTGATACTTTTTTGGACAGAAAATAAAAGTAAGTGCATAGCCAGAATTAGATTTGAAAAATTACCTAGATACCTGTGTGGTAGGTTACTACAATCATCATCATCACCATGACTCCCATAAAAGATGGCGGATGTACAGTTTTATGAAAAACCAATATCTATACCTAATTATATGGATAATCGGGGTTTTTGAGGGTGGTGATTATGAATTTGACACTCATTTTGGAATTAAAGATGGCGGATGTCACTTTTTATGGAAAATTAATATCCAATTATCATTATCGGGGTTTTTGAGGGTAGTGATTACGAAAATGACACTCATTTTGGAATTAAGCCTTAAGGCTTAAGGAGGATCGCTTGTATCAGTGCGGGTTTGAATCCCGTCGGAATCACAAATTTTGATAAAAATTTTCATTTTCAATTTCTTCTACTATCTAGTGTTGTAGTTGTATCGGCTTAATTATCGTTAATGCATTGTTTTGTTTCGATGGAAACCGAATCGTACAAAACTAATAGCTTTACAGAGTTTTTAATAAGGTTTTATTTCAAATTCTTTACTTTCAGAAATTACCCAAAAAGAGAAAGCTAACGATCGATGGTGTATGTACCTAAATCAACTGTTATAACTGTTATAAAATATCGATGAAGACCAAGTTAGCAGTTATTTACATTGACGAAGTAAACAGTGCTACCTCCATGGTCGTGGAATGGTTTAATGTGGACAATTTATTATTAAACGAGAACAAAACTAATTGTATAATAATAATAATTTATATTATGCTGCCAAATGTTAGGCCAGAAAAGTGCAACGTATTTACATAATCTTATTGAATTTGATTTTTTATTTTGATAATACATACTAACACTTTTATAAAATAATTACATAAAAAGTACTTTTATAAAGTAATTACATATTATTGTTTTATTCGAGTAATTTTTTATTTATTCTTAATCTGTTTTAGCCTATAGAACGTTTAATAGGCTACCCTCAAATAAAATAGCTTCAACCTTCTGCAGTTTTATTATTTATTAATAGAATAATATAAATAGAATAGGCAGATAGAAGATACATTACACCAAATGCTATTGCAAACACCTAAACTTTACCTACCCATACTAAACTTTCAAGTACCAAAATTAGTTAGTCAATAAAAAATCGAGCGTAAAGCGGCTTCAATTGTTTTGGTCTCAAATACCCAAATTCGAATGCATCAAAAATGTAATTACGTCCTTAAGTGGCTTTATAAAAAACTAAAAAATTTTTAATTTTTATTTTTATACTGTTATTACTCGTAGAGGTGTTTTATTAATTTTTTAAGTAGTTGCCGTCTAAAGTTCGTATGAACTAGTGGTGAAATAATAACAAGTAGGTACTAAAAGTCCTTATACAGTGCCGGTGCCGCTTACTACAAACATTTCCCGAAGTCTAATGCCTAGGTAAGTAATAAGTTATAAAGGATCTTGGAATTTACAACCGGAGTGAGCTGTACATTAATGAACGCGGAAACTTTTGAAACCGCGAGGAATAGTTGGACAACTCGGAATGTATTCGCAGCTAAGTTTTCCACTACTGCTTTAGGTAAGTAGCGATGTATAAACAAAAATATGAATTTCAAATCCTTAGGTGCTTCATAGTGAGCCGTATCAGCCGAGTTCCTACTCGGTGCCTCGACTTTCGATCTAAAGATCGTGGGAAATTAGAATCTTCAAATGATATTAAAATGCCTCAAGTTCTGAGAGAATGATGTCTACCGCGCCTTGGGGATACAGTCGTGATTATGTTTCATTTTTAGTATTTATATAGGACGATCTTTGTGACACAGTAACAAAAAAGGTAAGGGTTTTATTCGAATATTTGCATGATTGCAAATGTTTGTTCTGGGTCTGGGTGTTGTGACAAAGTATTTGTTGTTTCAAACCTCATTATAGACGTCAAAATAAACTATGTGTCATGGGTATCTTTTGTTATTGAGATGAAAGCTCGGACGAAGGATGAAAGCAAGTCGAGATGATTTGTCAATAATTTATACTTCCATTGGTAGATAGATACTTATAATAAAGCGGAAGAATTTTTTTGTTTGTTTGAACTTTGAACGCGCTAATCGCTGGAACTACTAATTGAATTAAAAAAAATATTTTTGCATTTGATAGTTCATTTCTTGAGAAAGGTTGTAGGCTATGGGCCCTATCTCACTAGGACACCATGGCGGCGCCACCACAGTCGCGCCACCAACAAAATGTACCTACCTAGTGTGGTTGCACAACCAAAAGGATACCAGCAGTGTGACTTCCAAAAAAGGCATCCGATTCGAAAATTTTCTTCGAAAAGTTGACGTTTTTTCAGCGAAGAAACGTCCCTCTCCGAATTTAGAATACATTCCGAAAAGATCTGAATCGCAGTGCAGGGACGCACAACGCTGCGGTATGTGGTGCCGGACACATAATCGTATGAAAAACATGTAGAATGGTATTTTGTTCCGTCGCAGTTTTCGTCAGCGGTGAGGGGCAAGCGCGGTGAAGTTGGGAGCGGGTACTCTGCACAGCGCGGCCCTAGGTACTACAGAGCCGCGAGAAAACTCAAATTTAATTAAATCATTTACTCAGCTGTACCTCTGTGATTACATTGAAATATCTCAAGAGCGAGGTGGTTCTACTTCTGTTCTTTCACGACCAACACCATGAAGAATCAGGGCCCTGATTCTTCATGGTGTTGGTAGGCTAGGCCTCAAAACGTGTTTGTTGCCAAGGCAATCTGAATCAAGATTTAGGGCAACGAACACGTTTTGATGCCTAGCTTTCTTTTCGGTGAAAAGAACCTACCTATCAAAGATCACTAATTCATCAGTTATTTGCCCAAAAACGAGACGACTTTTGTAATAAAAATAAAACACAGAAATTAATAACTTCCTCTCTTTTCCATGTTCGTTTAAAAATGAGAACAAAGACATGACACACGCATCCTGTTTCAAAATACAGTGATTTATTTCCATGACGCAGGTAAAACTTGAACTTTCATGAATCCCCTTCAATTTGTTGCCTAAGGGTTGATTTACAACGACATGGTTCATGAACAACCTCCATTATTGCTGTGTAGACCTTTTAAAGTTCAACTGGTGACATTTTACGATGAACGACACTCCCATTATACAAACAATTCAATGAGTATTTTCCTATCGAATTCCCATTAATATTACCTACTACATGGATTTGGTTTTTTTTTTTTTTCCGTTCCCGGTCTTTGAACTGTCAACATCACTGTGAAATCCACCGAAACAAATCGCGAAATAAAAATAGTACAAGTCACACTTGGCCAACAACACTATCACAAACAATACCATTGGAGTTCTGGACGACCTAGAAGAAATAAGTTTTGGATATTTGTCAAGATTATAACCAGGAAATTGAAGCCGAACATCTACCACAATATTTGAGGTTAGAAATTGTTACTCGTTTCGTTACGTCATTCAAGCATTCAACAACATTCAATCCAATGTCAGATTGACAATCTGTCAAATAGATGTCAGTCTAGTTACCAGTCCGTCAACTCAAGTTGAACTTTAGTGTTGCCAACTAAAACAAATATATTTCTACCAATTCTGCTTTACGTTCCGTTCCACACAATCTGATCCAACAATATGGAAGGACAATTTCAAATTTTATTTGACAAAATGAAGATAGAAATGCAGAAGCAGACAGCTGAACTTACGGAATCTCTTACCGAAAACATAATGGATAGGATGGATGAAAAACTAACTCCCATTATTGAAGAAAATGAAAAATTAAAAAAGAAAATCTGCAACCTAGAGAAAGAAATAGAATATTTAAAAAGGGAGAAGAAAAGCAATAACTTAATTATATTTGGACTGGAAGAAGGTGAGACGTCAACATTGGAATTATTTCAGAGAGTTAAGGAGAATTTTAGAGGAGATTTAAATATGAATGTAGACGAAAATGAAGTTAACAAATTATATCGCATTGGGAAAACCAAAGACGCGAACAAACCGAGACCTGTACTATGCTCTTTTATAAACGGATGGAAAAAGAACGAAATAATGAAGAACAGAAAGAGTTTCGAAAAAATTCATGTAGCGGAGGACTACTCGAAGGAAGTTTTAGAGAAAAGGAAAGCTTTGCAACCACAACTTTTAGAAGAGAGGAAAAAAGGAAATACAGCTTATTTGAAATACGATAAGCTAATAGTAAAAGAAACAAACACCGATAAAAGAAAAAGGGAAACATCTAATTCACCACAGTCACCATCACAAACTCAACCCAAAAAACAGCAAGCGCTAAGTTCTATCAAAGCTAACAGGACAAACGCCTTCGATTTAATGCGATCCCAATCAAACTCTCTAATCAACAACTCTACACACAAAAACCAATAGCAATTAACAACCGGCGAACGGGAAATCCAAATAAGCAACAGAAATCAACAAACTGAAAACACACATCCTCCCCCAAGCCGACTGGTCATCGTGGGGGATAGAGACCACAACCCTCCAACAATACAAGAAAACGAAAACGAAAACAAAAACCACAAACATGAGAAATCAAAAATTTATATCGCTGCCCTCAATGTACTTACACTGAAAAACGAAGAAAATCTTACAGAACTAACCTATGCATTAAAACAAATCAAATGGGACATCGTCGGCCTAAGCGAAGTAAGACGAATGGGAGAAAGTATTATCTCTTACCCAGATTTCTTACTTTACCATATAGGAGCTACCCCAGGCCAATACGGGGTTGGATTTATTATTAAAAAACACCTTACAAATTATATAGAAGGATTTATAGGAATCTCTGAACGCATAGCCATGATGAACTTGAAGATACCTGGATACAAAGATCCATGGTCTATTATACAAGTATACTCGCCTACAGAACAATCGGACAAAGAAACTATAGATGCATTTTACTTCGATCTAAACAAAACTATCCAAGAACACGCATATAAAAACCTAATAGTGATGGGAGATTGGAATGGCCAAATAGGCGAAAGGCGCCCAGGGGAAAACACAGTATTAGGGCCATTCACATACAGCGACAAATCCAGGAGCAAAAACGGAGAAAAAATTACGAACTTCGCACTCGAAAATAACTTAACAATTTTAAACACTATTTACAAGAAAAATAAGAAGAAGATGTGGACCTGGATTTCGCCAGATGGGCAAACTAAAAATGAAATCGATTTTATAATGACTAATAGAAACAGTTACTTCACTAACTTCAACGTCATTAACAAATTCAACTTTAATACCAACCATAGACTGATAAGAGCCGAACTGAAAACAATGCAACCAAGAAAACCTAGACCAAGACAAGAACTAAAGAATGTTAAACTCGGAAAACACCAAATGGAACAATTAACAATCAACCTGAGAGACAAATTCACAAACTTCAAAGAGAACACAAAGAGTTTAGGAACACAGGAAAAGTACAACTGGATAGAGAATACAATAAAAACTCAAACTAAACTCATTTCAAATACCGAAAGTGAACCAAAGAAATGGCTAACAACTAATACTTTAAAACTACTGGAACAAAGAAACCACTTAATCAACGCAAGAGATACAAAAGAAAGAAGAAGACACTTAGCAAAAATCAGTAAAGAAATTAAAGAAAGCATAAGGAAGGATAGGAAACAATACAGAATGGAAACTATTGAAAAATACATAATCAAAACGGGAGGTATTAAAAAAGCCCAGAAAGAACTAACGAACTCAATGGACTGGATCGTAAAAGTAAAAGGTACTGGCGGAAAATGCATTCATGACAGAACGAACATTCTAGAAACTGCTACATCTTATTACAAAAAATTGTTCGAATGCAACAACACACAAGACAAAGTCGATTTGTCGGAGACCTCGGATATCCCAAGCATCCTTTATGACGAAGTCGAAAAAGCAGTAGATACTCAAAGGAATGAAAAAGCACCAGGACCCGATGGGATAAATAATGAAATCATAAGACAAAGTAAGGATGTTATGATACCTGTTCTCACAGAAATGTTTAACGATATCATAAACACTGAAATTATCCCAAAGCAATGGACAGAGTCCAACATTATCCTGCTGTATAAAAAGGGAGATAAACATGAAATTAAAAACTACCGCCCTATTAGCCTCATGTCCAACATATATAAGATATTTGCTAAGATCTTGTTGAAACGCATTGAAGGAACATTGGACGAACACCAACCAATTGAGCAGGCAGGTTTTCGCAAGGATTATTCGGTTATCGATCACATTCATGTAGTGCGCCAAGTTTTAGAGAAGTATAACGAATACCAGCGCACATACTACATTGCATTCGTAGACTACAGCAAGGCATTCGATTCTTTATTTCACGAAAAGATTTGGGAAGCATTAGTGGAACAAGGAATTGAACACAAATATATCAGATTAATTAAAAATGTATATAGTCACAGTACAGCAAGAATCCAACTAGAAAAGAAAGGCAAACCATTCAGAGTAGGGAAAGGCGTTCGACAAGGAGACCCTCTATCCCCAAAACTATTCTCAGCAGTACTAGAATCCATTTTTAGAGGTCTCAATTGGAATAACTTTGGGATCAATGTAGATGGAGTCTCACTAACGCACTTAAGATTCGCAGATGATATAGTTCTATTTGCAAAAACATCAGAAGACATAGAAAGAATGATACACGACCTTGCAATGGAAAGCGATAAAGTAGGGCTAAAACTGAATCCAGAAAAAACAAGAGTAATAACAAATGGAAAGAAGAACACCTTGAACTTAGGAAACACCCAAATCGATTACACTGATGAATACATTTACCTGGGTCAATTAATTACACAAAAAGAACCTATACGCAAAGAAGTTGAGAGAAGAATAGCCAATGGATGGAAAAGATACTGGGGCTTGAGAGAGGTAATGAAAGATCCAACGCTCCATATAAATACAAAAAGTAAATTATTTAACACCTGCATACTACCTGTCCTTATGTATGGCAGCCAAACATGGGCATTGACAAAAAACATGACAAGAAAACTCGCAACCTGCCAATACGCAATGGAAAGGAGTATGCTAAATGTGAAAAAGTCAGACAGATTTAAAAACCGAGTCATCAGAAGTAAGACCAAAGTCCTAGATATAACCTGTAAAATACGAAGGCTTAAATGGCGATGGGCAGGGCATATGATAAGAGGAAAAGACAAATGGAGTAAGATTGTGACACAATGGTACCCTAGAGAAGGTAAAAGGAGTAGAGGCAGACCACAAAAAAGATGGGGAGATGACATCAGTCAAGTGGCAGGAGTTATGTGGAACAGAGTGGCTCAAGAAAGACACGAATGGAAAAGGTTGGAGGAGGCCTTTGCCGACTGGCAAACAGATCTGCAGAAAACGAAAAAACATGAAATATTAGAATATTAGAATAGAACAGGAATATATAACTTCATCGAACACCGTAAGAAAACACAAGAAGGAAAGAAGCATTAGAATAGTTTAAAGTTTAACATTTATTATTATCCTAGAAATAAGTTAGTAGTAAGTTGATCTGAATAAAGGGCTATATTATTACATGGATATGGTAGGTGTGTTACACAAGAAGCGATTGCATGGCAACGATGTTCAATTTTGCTTTTAGGTGTAAGTACTTATTCATCGTTGTCCTATTCTTAGGTAATAAATAGTAAAACCTAAATAGCGCCCCTATTTAAATCTTTCACTAATCGTCTAGCTTTCACTTTATGTAACAAAGAAGCAGGGGCGTAGCTATAGCTTTGTTAAGGGGGGGGTCCAAAGGTTCCAAAATACAAAGATCATTGCTAAGGGGGGGGTCCAAGGGTTCCAAAATACAAAAATTGACTAGGTTTCCTCCGAACTCAATGGGCTAAGGGGGGGGGGGTCCGGACCCTCTAAACCCCCTTATATACGTCCATGCAAAGAAGACAAAACATGTAAATAATGGACGAATCTGCTGTCATAGAAAAATACTAGCTTCCGCCCGCGGGTAGCCGGATAAAAAGTAGCCTATTCCCGGTCAAAATAAAAATGTCTATCTATTATATATCTTTATTATCTATCTATAAGTATTTAAAATTTCAGCCAAATCGGTTCAGTGGGTGTCTAGTTAAACACACATAGAACAAACATACATCCAAACATCTAAACTTTCGCATTTATAATATTAGTGTGATGGCCAAAGTTGTAAGTTTTAAAATCAATATTTTTATTTTTAACCAAGCAACTTTGTATTTTAACGAACTTCTTAGTATTTTTAAAATAGCTGTTATTTTAAGTAATTTTTTAATTTTACTTTTTGCTTAAAATAAGATGAATCTCATTAACTGTGGATCTCATAACAAGGGGTTCATTAGTTTTATTATAAGAAAAAAAAAACTCTTGGAAAATAAGCAATTTAAATATAAACTTGCATAAATATTAGGTAAATAATAAACGGAGTTCAGTTTAGATGGTAAACCTACTATACGTACTTCAAAATACTTACTAGGTACTGTCCGCAGTTTTGCTCGCCTTAGCATCTAGCGCGAGATTGAGACGCAAACATACAAACGAATTTGCATATCCCATTCTACTAATATTATAAACTAGCGGACGCCCGCGGCTTCGCCCGCGTGGACTACTACTTTTTTATCCTACGGGAACCGTGCATTTTTTCGGGATAAAAAGTAGGCTGTGTCCTATTCCCGGATCCTATTCCTATCGATATTTTAAATTTCAGGCGAATCGGTTTAGTGGTAGTCGAGTTATAGAGGAACAAATATACATCCATCCATCCATCCATTCATCCATCCATCCATCCAAACATCCAAACTTTCGCATTTATAATATTAGTGTGATAAGTGTGATGTGATACGAAAGTTTGTGAGGATGCATGGTTGTATAGATGTATAGATGCTTGTTACTCTTTCAGGCAAAAACTACTGAACAGATTTTAATGAAACTTGGAATATACATAGTTTATGATCTGGAATAACACATAGGCTACTTTTTATATGGGTATAGTGCGCCGCAAACTTTATGGCGACTGACTTTGCGCAGGTACAGTCAACGCAATAGAATAGAGTAAGCTTTACTAGGTACATAGTCCGCCTAGCCCCGTCCTAACCGCCTTCACCTCTCCGCAATTGCGTTGACTGTAGGTACTAGTACAGTCAACGCAATTTGGGCGCAAAGTTGAATCTGCCGCGCACTTCAGCCTCGCACTATTGGTATCACGCGAGCGAAGCCGCGGGCGGAATCTAGTATATAATATTTCAGTAGGATTATGCTACAGTTCAATTATGCGAACTTGCGGTTTCCCAGCCTGTTTTCATTGTATTTCATTAAATTATTAGGTATTGTAGACTGCGGTCGGTAGTCAGTGCGATGGAGCGTTCGTGATTGCTGACATTTATCTTTCGGTCTGCTAATTAGGCATCGCCGCGAACTGACTGCACAATGGACTGTTCAACTGTTCGTAGCAACGAGGAACAGATGCCAAAACAATTATTACGCAAGGGTCTTTAGGGGTACCTGTTGTTATGGTTTCCGAATTTGCTTTTACTGCTCAAAATGTAATTTACTCGAAATCTAAACTAATTGACCCGACGAACTTCGTACCGCCTCAGAATTCGAGATATGGTCCAAAAAGCCGTTCAATACAATATACCTACCCGACTTTTATACACAGAAAATTTGTTGTTATAGTGACTTTTTTAAATTTTCGCGTTCGAATAACACAGGAATGCGTTGAAAGACTGCCTGTGACCTTGTCTGAAAATAAAGTAAACTACGCGACACTAACAAAAAAAGAAGGAATTTTAATAATACAACGAGGATAAAAAGCATTCTGTTAAGTCGTAATTTTTACATTTTTCTTTAAAATTAGTATTGTTAGTCCTTTTTTCTTCATTATTTTATTAAAGTTTGTGACTTTCCTTGTGTGTACTGTAATTTGTTGTAATAATGTGTGTTACCTACTTAAATAAACGCTATTTTAATATATTCTTAAATATTGCTGGACTTTGTAATTTGTCAGCAGCATGCTTAGTTTGTTCATACATAAATAAGCAATGTAAAGTAGATAGCCAAAGTTATTCCATAGAGGTTCAGAAAATTGCTGCATTTTATTGCTGCGTTTTTTTTAATGGAAGACGGAGTGATACCAGTTTGCAAAGCTCTTTGCAAACTCGTATCTATGAATGAAGACTTAAAAGTCATGCCATTTGTACTTGCCGGTAAATACGATATTCAAAGTTCATCTTACGAGTATAATAGTGTTTTATTACAAATTAAATAGTAAAGTCAAACATACTTGTGTAAAATAGTTTTTTGCCCTCGCGCGTGTTAATGAAGCCAGTGGGCGGATGTACTGCTCGTAAATACTAGTCCGTTTCGTTTTTCCGTTTCCGGTCGAGTGTTGCCATTACTTCGCCGTTACATGTCTTATTTAAACCACGTATATTCGCATAATTCGGAGATATTCATATATATGTGGTTTGGACGTTTATTTATTGCCTATAAAAATGCCTGCACGATACTCGGCTTATCGTCTTATCAATGTGAAATATGACCGATGTAGCTGTAAATATTAGTTAGTTCAAGTGTTGATTTATTTTCTTAGTTTTCCTTCTGTAAATAAAAGTTCACGTTTCCTGCGAAATATGTTTCAGAAAATTGGGGAAATGCATTGGTATTTATTGAGCACTCAATTCCCAAATTCAAAGGATTGGGATTCGTTAGTAAGCTCGCATTTGTGCGCTGGGACTCATCAGGCAGTGGAGCATTAAACGCTGTAAACTTTAGCATTATCCGTATCAGCTTCCCAATGCGAGACTCAAGCGAGCGCGTTGTGGTTCTTTGCATAGCAGCGACCCGACCGCCACAGCTCTTAGCGGAAACCTCTTTTATTTTATACAAGCTACAGTTAACAAATATCAAAAAAAAGATCCAAATAATCTCACGTGCTCAATCTAATCTTTCTTGCTCTTTGATCTGTTGACCCATTCACGGTTTTTCATTCAAAACTGTATAGAGTACTCTCATTGATGAGATTGTTGGGTCTGCTATCAGATACACTCATCGTCAGATGTTGCCTCATAAACATGGGTCCAAGGTTCAAAATACAAAGATTGACTAGGTTCAACTGTTCAAGGGTTTCAAAATTTTATCTTTGGACGTCATGAACCACCTGTATCACGGATATCCCATGTCGGATACAAATTACAAATATCTATTAAGTACTTACGTGATTTTTTTTGTTCTTGCTAAGGGGCGGGGGGGGGGGGGGGGGGTCTGGACCCCTACCCCCCTTATATACGCCCATGCCCAAATCTTAGGATCCCACTCCTCTGTGGCGTATAGAGTGCACCAGCTGATATTTACCTAGAGCAATTCTCTAAAAGCAAATTGCAGTAAATTGAGGAATTAGTAACGTCTATGCAATTTCTGTAGCTTCAGTAGGTGGTCGATGGTATCGCAGTGGCGACTCGTATCTCGCTTCGTGTGCTTCAATGGTATAAATAAGGTGTATTCACTTTTACCTACGTGAGTAATCTACCGATTTTAAAGCAACCTACTTTAGTACCTAGAGAGGTAAAATAAATGGATCTATCTAAGATAAGCTTCGCTTTATAGCGAAGCTACTGCTCTATTGGTGTTAAGTATATTATTTGTTAGATAATTGAATTTTATAGTTAGTAATAATTATGTTTTTCACCGTATTATACTGCAATATTTTGTAATTTCAAAATATTTAAAGTTCTGCCATCGGGCTTTATAACGTGCGATATTATCAGGTTATTGGGTAGGTAATGCTTTTACGTTGTTTATGGTTAAAACATTTTGTATGGTTATCTTGCTTAACTTGCCTATTATTACAAGTACAACATCGTGCGATAAAAGTACTTACTCGCATAAGCACGTATGAGTACCTAATAAAAACATAACTTCCGACTTCATATAACTCAAACACAACCATTGATTGTTTTGAAAATATTGCTGGATATTTTTGTATTGCATCCAATAAAAAAAAACTCAGGCCTTTACATCTTTTTACTACATGATTTATACAGTGTCAGGAGGCATTTTCTGCCTACATTTAACGGGACACTGTAGTGCCTGGGACAATGTTGAGATGGAGTACGCTTGCCAAGCACCTACACCATCCATCCTCTCAGCTTAACCGGTCATATCCACAGGAAACACATGGTCAATACGTTTGATGCTGACTAAGCCGTATAAGTGTATTCGATAACGCAAAAACAAAATATAAAAAAGAATAATCAGGAAAATCGAGCCTATTTCAGTAAAATTGATACTGTAATCCGAAGTGTAATAATTCCCCACACAAAGCTAATTATGATCGGAGGGCTCACTGGCATTATGATGCCAACAATAGGTTACAGTTACATGCAAATACGAAACGATTAGATCCGATGCGATTGAATGTCTGGATTGATTGGATCAATAAATATGATGGATATTCTGCAATTAGCAACGAGTTGCCGCAGCTGCCATTCAAACCGTCTCAATAGGACTGAGTAGATAATAATGAATGTTCGATAGAATTATACGTGAAATTATAGGAACTGTTTCATTGGCATTGGAATCTCTCGTGGCGTAGCTTGCTTAGACGTTTTTGATTGATCGTTGAAGTAAAGCAGCGTTGTGCGCGGTCACAATTTTAATGGTGACCGCAAGTGGTATTACGAGCTGAGCGCTTCGATGCTTCGGAGGGCACGTTAAATTGTCGGTCCCAGCTTTTAAGTCGCTAAGCCATGACGGAGTTCTTTAGGCGGCCTGAAAACTCCGTCACCATAGTTGGCCACTTGCTCATACGAACTTACTTATTGGCATTTAGTGAACGAAATCGAGACTACCTACCTACACAAACGCATGCGGTAGCCTTTGAACGAAGTTTAGAACTGACCAATGCCTCTACGAGTATGTTTAACTAAATAGTAAGGCTGAGTCTAAAGTTGCTTTACAGCGATACCCTAACCCCAAACCTCTTGATATGTACCTAAAATCCTACATATTTTTTTATTTACCTACTTAGATAAAATAGAGATTTCATAATTTTTTGTAATATTTTACCACACGTACTTACAAAACTTTCGTAAGTTGTACTAGACAAATAACACACGGGAATTACTTACAAATATGATTGTTTTTGGTAGGTACATAAGCCAATGTTTTGATTCATGCAGAGAATCTTCATCTGGGTAAGGGGAGGTTGCGGAGGGTGCGGTCACTCCTCGGTACATGAGGTACTCACAATAATGTTAATGTGACTAATTCCAGTGTGTTATAATATTTTATCTCGACGAGACATTTTTCGAACGTCATAGCCTACAAACAAATCCTATCTCAATCCTAGTGACTGGACAAGAATGAGTAAACACGGGTGGGAGTAATAAATCTAAATTCGTCCATCACAGAGCGCAGTGCAGCGTGAAGCCTCCTACGGCAGACAGTGCGACACAGTGGAGCTACGAGATACCAAACAACCTGAGTGTGATGGACGTATAAATATATAAATTATTAACAATCTTTTTTTCAAGTACAATTTTGAACAAGTTTTTATTGAAATGACCTACCTTATCTCCCCTGAATAAATAAATGAAAACTCTTTATCTTACACCTTTTAAAGTAACTTATGAACGAATAAATCAAATAAATTAATATTAGTTAAAATAAATAAATTAATATTTTCAATAAAAAATTATGTTAGTAAAACTTATATTTTTTTCATGTTCTGAACGAAATTCTGGTTCGCTATTCAGTAAGCATGTAGGTAAGTATCTCAACACACATCTGTTATCTCACAGCTCAATTTGCTTAAAAATTACTTGTATGAAAATAAATGAAATCTAGAAAGAACCATGGGCATCATTGCTTGAACACTGGACCCGCTTCGTCCAACAGCGATGAAACATATGTCATATGAAAGCTCTTGGAGTGTACTTTATTTCATTATATTACAGCTAAGTTCAAATCGCGCGCGAAAATGGTGTTTTGGTGCAAAAATGGCGCGATAATGGTGGTTTCTTGAACGAAACTAGAAAGCTGAAACTTGGAATGTAGCTTTCTTTTCTAGTAAAACCACCCACTAAGGCATTTTATTTTCGAATTTCAACCCCTAAAGGAGTGAAAAGTAGTGAAAACGTTTGTATGAAACTTTTTAACGCGTTGTATGATTTGCTTAAAACTCGGTTTGCATACTTAAAATGCAAAATAAATGGACACGTATTTCAGGATTATTCAAAACAACCCTTAAAAAGAAGTGAAATGGGGTGTCAAAGTTTTATGGGTACTTTTTAATAGGTTGTGCGATTTGCTTGAATCTGGGTTTGAATACTATTGATGACAAGTAAATGAACACATATTTCAGGATTATTCGAAACAACCCTTAAAAAGGGGTAAAATGCGGTGTCAGAGTTTGAATTGAAACTTTTTAAGGGCGGTGCGATTGGCTTGAGACTCGGGTTGTATATTATAAATGCAAAATAAACGGACATGGTCTTTCAGGACTTTTCGAAACAACCCTTAAAAAGGGGTGAAATGGTGTGTCGAAGTTTGTGCTGGAACTTTTTAAGGACAGGGCAGGCAAGTACCGGCGTCACTTGCATACACTTCGCCACCGGCTACCCGGCACTGGTTACCCGGTCCTTTGGTCCATTTTCGTAACTATTTTTCACAACCAGTTACGAAAGAATTTTTTGTTTCACTGATTCTTAACTGGTTATTAAAAAGGATATTCCACGTTCGTAACCATGTTTCATAGCCAGATATGAATTTTTTTTTTATGTTTTGGTAACCAGTGACGAAAATGGATGTTTCTTTTTCATTTTTCGTAACTAGCTACGAAAATGGAACCTTGTATTCTTTTTTCGTAACTGTTATTTAGCTACAAAAAGGGATGGTTCTTTTCTTCTTTTTATAACATTTAGGAAGATTGATATTATGATGTCGAATTGTCGATGTTGAACTGTATCTATTAGTAGGTACTAAATGTACCAATATAATTATAGTATGTTTATTTTTTTTTTCTTCACTCGATCACCGTCTACGATAATAGAGACTGTTTTGTTTATACTATTCAAATAATTATATGTGGAAACTTGGTATTAGCCTTAAGTATCTATGTCTTCTTTTAATCTGTCGTCTAGCTGTAAGTTTTCCTAAAATTGAAAAATTAAAATAAAATAAATAATGTACTACTTCCAGATAAATAATAGGCATTGGCTAATTTCGTGTTTTCCGAATAATGGCCGATTATGCGATTATTTCTGATACCCATTATTTATCTAGAAGTACTGTATAAAGTTTACTAATAAAATTCGTAGCTGGCTATAAAACATGGTTACGTACAAGGAATAAATATTCCTTTTTAATACCCAGTTAAGAATCGGTGAAAAAAAATCTTTCGTAACTAGTTGTGAAAAATAGTTACGAAAACGGACCAAAGGACCGGGTAACCAGTGCCGGGTAGCCGGTGGCGAAGTGTATGCAAGTGACGCCGGTACTTGCCTGCCCTGTCCTTAAAAAGTTCCAGTACAAACTTCGACACACCATTTCACCCCTTTTTAAGGGTTGTTTCGAAAAGCCCTGAAACACCGTGTTCGTTTAATTTGCATTTATAATATACAACCCGAGTCTCAAGCCAATCGTACCGCCCTTAAAAAGTTTCAATTCAAACTCTGACACCCCATTTTGCCCCTTTTTAAGGGTTGTCTCGAAAAATCCTGAAATATGTGTTCCTTTATTTGTCATCAATAGTATTTAAACCCTGATTCAAGCAAATCGCACAACCTATTAAAAAGTACCCATAAAAACTTTGACACCCCATTTCACTCCTTTTTAAGGGTTGTTTTGAATAATCCTGAAATACGTGTCCATTTATTTTGCATTTTAAGTATGCAAACTTAGTTTCAAGCAAATCATACTACGCCTTAAAAAGTTTCATACAAACGTTTTCACTACTTTTCACCCCTTTAGGGGTTGAAATTCAAAAATAAAATGCCTTAGTGGGTGGTTTTACTAGAAAAGAAAGCTACATTCCAAGTTTCAGCTTTCTAGTTTCGTTCAAGAAACCACCATTATCGCGCCATTTTTGCACCAAAACACCATTTTCGCGCTCGATTTGAACTTAGCTGTAATAGAATGAAATAAAGTACATTCCAAGAGCTTTCATATGACATATGTTTCATCACTGTTGGACGAGGGGGCCCAAAATGTCGCAACGTTCTTTCTTGGAGACTGATTTGGGTTGGAGGATTTGGGTTTGCCTGAAAATAACAGGTCACACATGAAAATAAATTGTTGTCATTGTAATCAAGCCTATACTTAAATGGAAGCTATAAATAGATCTGCAGTATTAAATAGAAGTGAGGTAGGTAATGTTGTTATGGCTGCGCGTCTCTACTTGAAAGCTTGGTCTCTGTACCGTCCGGTACTTACTCTGTGACGGGCTTGCTTGTATGCTAGAGGACTACGTGATGCCCAGTTTATTACTTCCCAACGACTGATTGGATAACTCACGTGTACATACAAAAACTCTCTCAACTGCAGCTCTTAACACGACGGAGTAAGGATTACGTGACTTCAGCGTTTATGGTTGCTCGGTACTGGTCGGGCCCAAACTAATCTCGCTAATAAAAATATCGGTGCATGGCTTGACTACCTTTCACATCCCTGAGAATATTTCATATTCAGCAAAGCTGTAGATCGTTGAATTTCCGCTGCTCAGAACCATGCTCAATGGATTTGGAATAAGAATCTGCAAGTAGCCCATCTTTTTAAACCCTGGAAAGTATAAGCTACCTTTCTAGATCTAGGATATTAGCTTTGAAGGTAGTCGACTTACGAAAAGTGCGATATAAAAAGTTTTGTAGTCCTTTCAAAATAAAACTGTTTGGCTTTCCCAGGTAAAGAGCTCTACTAGTATCTAAGGCAGTGATTCTTGTAGATGACCCTTGACTAACCACTTACATTTATGCAAAGCTTCTAAAGCAAATTAAATGTTCATACTGAGAAGAAAACGGAACTGCTTTCCGTGAAATGTGATAATGTAAATTTTCTTTTCGTGTTTTAAATGTCCCACTTTGCTCGGTAGCTGAGTTCATGCGCAAATAAGGAGTTTGCACGTACAACCCGTCTTATCGTGAGGCACGTATCACACTTGATGCCTACTTTATTGCTGGCCGGTCCTCGGGGGGCTGCATCACACTGCACTTCACATTCCTCCTTTAACACAATTAAAAGGAAGAATGCGAGGAAGGTGCGCTTGTAGAACGTTTCCAAGTTTTATTGAACCATTATTATCTGATCATTTGAAATGCTAAGTAAGTAACAAAGAACAATGTAACTTCAAGATTTCATTCTGAATGGAACATTCATCATTTTCTCAATAGGGTAGTTTTACAATATTCAAGAATATACCTCTCACGTAGTCTGACTTGTTTTTCTGTAGCTGGCGCTTATAAATAAATCTCAGAAGCACATAAACGGGGTAATCGGAGCCTTTTCATCGTCTGAATGTATCAATTTCGAATACCTGAGCTCCGATGAATGCGAGGCACGTTTGCGAGCCCGTCGGCCGGTATCTTAAATCCACTGATTGAAGACGAAGAATGAAAACATGTTTTTTTTTTCGATCTTTGAACTTCAGGTTCAGTAACACAAAACTCCCTTTTATCGATAATAATGTTTTCATTCAACAAATCACAAGAAAACACATCCTATTATTTTCATCATAGGTATTCATACTCATAATTCTGAAAAATACCCTTGAGTTCGAGCCCTTATAATTTTAATTTCGTGAGTTTATTCAAAAAGGCAAAATAAACATTTTTTGCTTCTATCGGGCTGCCTTCCCCCGTTTTAATTGCGTAAATCTTCTTTAGAGAGATCTTTTTCGATAAATTCTTTTTTCAGTGACGATAGCGGAATGATGTACCCACCAAAGTAAAGATGCGGAAAATCAGCTTACTTGGCTGTTTGTTGGTTACACTTTATTAATCAAAACTCAGCAAAGGATTTTAATTCTCGAATTACATTTTCGTCGAGGGATAAAAAGCCAGCGCCCGACAAAAATGTACGTGGTTCCAATTTCATAAAAATGTTTTTGATAGCGCAGATAGATTGTCCGTTGTTCAGGCCATGTATCAACTCTGGCTCACGAATAAATAAATACTAGTTATTTGGAAACGATGCAAATATAGTGAATGTTTGTATGATGGTACAACTTCCAACTTAAAGGTACAACTTTCATTTAAACTTTGAGTAGGTACTGAGTAGCCATCGATCGAGTTTAGTTAGACAAATTGCAAGATTATGCTATTTCACGCAACTGCTACAATCCTATCGGCCTTTACATCTTTACTAGACGATTTAATACAGTGTCTGGAGGCAATCTTTGCCTACATATATCGGGACATTGAAGTGCCTGGGACATTGTTTTAGATGGAGTAGGCTTGCCCAGCACCTAAACCATCCTCTCAGCTTAACCGGCCATATCCACGGGAAAGACAAAGACAGGAAAGACGTGTGGGGTTGACTAAGCCGCGGGGTTCCTCACGATGTTTTCCTTCACCGTTTAGAGCTTGCGTTGGTGCGCATATAAATATTTTCGAAACAAAAATCCATTGCAGATGCACGGCCAGGATTCGAACCCACGACCTTCGGATCGAAAGTCGAGGCACTAACCAACTCGGCTAGCATAGCACGGCTTTTACCTATCCTACCGGATGAACGATATTTCATGTAACAATTACGAACAGTTGCAAACAGAGTAGTTCATCATTTAAAAACGCTTGAGATATGAATGATGTACCTAGATGTTCTGCTAAAAAAACTTTCCGACGAACGACTCACGCCGAGTGTAGTTTATATTTTGAGACTGGCAATAAAAACTCAAATTATAACTGACTTTATATCTACTGATGAAACTGGCTATTTTAGTAGGAGGTGAAATGGACCAGTTATTTTAAACTGAATCGAATGACAACACTGATCCTATTCTTGTTCTGTTCCTTTGTTGAAGATTTGTGACGTGTTTGTGTGCAAAACTTTGTCATAAGATAACACAACAAAGAGTCCAAGTGAGTAAAACACCTTGATTTACAACGCTTGTCTCGAGTACCGCACGGTGTTTGTGAATATATTATAAAACTATAGGGATCTCTATCCTCTTCTATACTACTTCTTACATAGCCTACTTAGAGGACACACGAAAGAGAATAGCAAAAGGTACAAATAATATTTTACTATTTAATGATAATTATCTCTTCCAGTAGGTCGGTCATTCTCAGGCGCAGCATTTTTTCGGTGGCACAATTTTTTTTTAGAATTTGGATGTTTTGACATGAAATATCAAATCTAGATTTAATTTAGTAATTATTAGTACAAGAGGGAACTCTTAAAGCCTAACGATTAAAAAGTTATTTGATTTTGAAAAATTGGTGTCCACCGAAGTCAATATTCTAATCACCGAAATCAAATACATTAAAATTTGGTTAAAAAGTCAACAGTCTTTAGTTCGATCTATAATTATTCCATAAAAAAATTGGTATTTGTAGATAAAAAATCATTTCAAAAAGGGGTTACATCATTAAACCCCTTGAAGGAGTTAAATAATGTTTCAAAGTTTGTATGGCGATATAATACTAGTAGTTCTCCCCGAACTGAGATCTCACGCATCGTAGATGGCTTACTTTGGGACTTTCTTCGGACTACCCCTATACTTTCAAGTGCTACTACTGCCGAGTATGCCTATTGTGCTAGCTCGTCATGGTAAAATTACTGGTATTGATGCAATACATAATGTCGTTTCTAATTTTTCATTCATTTCATATTTATGAATTCTCGTGGTATTTCAAAAAGTATACGTCCTAGAATAAAAATAATAACTATTTTGGAATTTTCAAATAAAGACATTTGACACCCAACTCAATATATTTGTTTAACTTTTTTTTTACCCCCCTTGGGAACCCAATAAGCTCACAACCCCTTCATCGATTAAGCTCATATACTCCACCGTATATTTCCATACCACAAACTATTGACCTACCAAGTTTCATGCAGATTGGATGAACGGTTCGACAGTTATGCGAGAACAAGAATTCGTGAAACATACAAAATACAAAGCAAAATCGCCCAACTTGCCACCAAGATCTTCGCTCGCTCGATCGATTAGATAGACATTTTGATTGGATGGTAAACGATTCCGGCTGTCCAAAAGTCAAGAGCTAGGAACACGTCCTGGCTGGCATCCACCCGAGCATATACTACTTAAAGTTAGTCTCTTGTAGAATCCAGCCGCTTCAAACCTTGTACTAGGTACTACTACAGGTGGCTGCCTGATTCGGCATCAGCTCCTCTCATTCACATACTGACGGATGCTTTCCTCACTAGTTGTCGGGTCTAGTTGGGATATATTATAAGCCAATGGTCGTTTCAACAGCCTGCAGAGCGAACCTGGCAGAGTGGAGGGCTATCCCATGTCAGTTGGGGGAAGGCTTCGGCCGATACTTCTTATCTACGAGAAAAAATCCATCCGCGTCAGTCCTCCTCACATCACAAATGGGTATTTCCTATTGTGTCAGAATTTTCTGTCGCTTTCACCGCGTCAGGTGCTGCTTTAACGCTTGGCACCTGACGCGGTAGCAGTCTGGCGGAACAATCAGTGGACTCTCGTTTCCGCATTTGGACTCGATGGTGGTCCTTTATGCGTGGGGATAACCTGGCTCTTTAGGTACGTAGCCAACCTAGCTCTCCTAGAAGCACAACAGCTTCCTGGGTCTTCACCGGCTTGGAGGAGCGACCTCGGGATACTGAAGATTTGTTGCCATTGTGTTGCTACACCCGCACATTCCAGGACTACGTGAGCAGCTGATTCTTCTTCGCTTAGACATCCCCTGCAGAGTGGACTGTCCGTGGCACCGATGTTGTACAGATGTGTGTTGAGGGTACAGTGTCCTGTCAATGTCCCTAAGATTATTTCGAGGTCTTTTCTTTGTAGGTTCATCAGACGACACTCTGAAGTGTTGGATTGTCTGTCTCCAGTGATAGTTGTGTATGTTTTGGGTATGTTGCCGCATCCAGATGCGTAGTTGAGAAAAGGGCGTAGGCAAGAATGAGGTTGGGCTCTAACTCTTTAGTTTGAAAGCTGCAATGGAGCTGTTCTTTTATTTTTTATAGATGCCGACACTAATCTGGGGCACCTTTTTTATGCCAGCTTTCTCTATGATTCAATACAATTATCATAAATCAGGAAAAAGCACTATAAGTGCTATGAAACTGTCTTTACCCTTCATATATTTCCACGGAAAACACTGAAATCAATACCACCGGAATCAAAATTATGAGCAAAATCCTAGATATTTTTAAAAGTAACCAAAATTTTGAATATTAGTCTGCATAATGGAAATCTAATATCTCTAAGATACACTTTTGTTATACTTCGAAATTAATTGCTTGAATGGATTTGAAAAAAAATATTACACCGAACTCATCTTGGAGGGTATACCAAGCCACCGAAAACGATTTTATTCCTCAATAAAAGAGACACACAGAGACCCACAGACCTGGTTGTCCTCGCCACCAATGCGGAGGGACTGATAGTTATTCTTACTCTAACAACTGTTTTTGCAACTATTAGAGAACAGGGTATATGCGTAGATCGGTGCGCGCCACCGATATCAATTCAAAACCTCGGACGCGACTAAAACTACTTATAACTTATCAACGAAAGCCTAATATTTATTGGGAATAATATAAAATAAGCTAGTAATTATCTGGTTTTTTGTGAATACATTCAAAGTAGCGCCACGTTTTATAGAGAAAAAGATAAAAAATAATTTACAACGCAAAATGTGCTTGGGACATGCCACCGAGGCTCAAATTTCAGCGGTTTTTATTTTTTTTAACTATTTTAAATTTATTTTATCTAAAAGAAAACATAGACTTCTTCTAGTATTTGATCACAACTATCATACAAAAAAGAATCAAGCTTTTAGAAATCTATTTAATAGAGGTTTTTGGCCCGGACGGTTTTTTTGAGCCGTTTGCGAATGGCCCAGGTATTAGTGTTTTTGTGTATCGCAACTAACACTGATCCATATTCAGCTTATCCAATAAAACTTCACCGTCAGATACCAACAACTCTAAAAATTCAGCCAGGAAATACAAAACGGAACTTTCAATATAAGGGATGAATGAAAAGTTCATTAGGTACGAGTAAATTTGGCGAAGCGTGGTGCTGACGTTGGAATAAAGCATTGACTAAGTAGACTATTCATTTGGTTCAAGAACCCTTGCTTTGCTGCATTGACATTGATGTAACTTGTAGAAGAAATTTTGTGAATACTGTCAAAAAGACTTGTTTTATACGAGTTTACTATCTAATAGCCCCTCCAGACTCTCGAGAGAAGGCTCGGCGAGAAGTCTCGCCGAGACTTCTCGAAGAACAAGCAAGCTATCCACACTCTCAATTTTTCTCAGTTGAGATGTTTGAAATCCTTTATCTCGGCCAAAAATACCGACACCGATCGGAGAACAGGCGAGCCCGAGAACGAGAAGGCGAGAAACTCCTCACACTCACGCTTCTCGGATGTTCTCGGGGTTTCTCGCCGAGAGTCTGGAGGGGCTATTAGATAGTAAACTAGGAAGGTAGAAAAATGTTAGATTCTAACATTTTTTTACCGTCCTTCTTGAAATTTGTAGCACATTACCTTCCACTTCACCAACAGAGGTTGTACATCCATATATTATTGCTTTACTCATAGAATCGAATATCATTACATAAAATAATTGCTGAACCTAGAAGTTAGGCAATAAAAAGGTAAGAAAATTATAAGCCTTAATAAAGATTAAGTTTTCAGCCCAACACGTCACGGTCGGCACACAGACACATATTTATGTTGGAACGTGAAGCCTCATTTAGTTCGAATACTGCACGCGAACGGGCCGTATAAGTAAATAAGTTTTAATTACTTGTTTATTGTTGTTTCTAAGTCAGAAACTGTAGATGCGGTTATCTATTAACAAGCGAAAATGGCTACGGTTAATTGACAGGCTGTTTTCGAACTTTCGTCGATGATTCAGTCGTTTCCTTATATTACTTTTTATCTATGTTTGTAAAACATACGAGAATGTAACTTGTGGACGTATTTCTTCCTTCTATGGTGATAATGAAAAAAAGTAGCTTTTAACCTCCTTGCAGAGATTAAGGTATCATATGAAAGTACTCAATTTATACATTCCGAAAAGGTTTTTAGTTTTGTTCTAGGTTGTATAGTTTTTGAAATACAATGAAAAAAGAAAAATTAGGCAACGACTAACTGAACTATGGAATGATCTCCCGTTTGTCAGAGTTTCAATGTCTACGTAGGTCAGGTTAACTGGTCGGTATTTAAAAGAGTGTGGCATGGCATCGTTATGGTTGATTTGCAATGATTTTAGTTGCTACTTGATATTGTTTCTTGATAAAGAATGAAAATAAAAACCATGTTGGCCAAGTGGGAGAGTGCTCGACTTTCGATTCGAAGATCGTGAGTTCGAATCCTGGCCGTGCTCACCAACGGATTTTTCGTTTCGAAAAATTGAAATGCGCATTAACACGAGCTCTAAACGGTGAAGGAAAACATCGTGAGGAAACCAGTTAACTTTCTAATAGCGGCGATGGGCTTGCAACCTGTCACGTATGGAAATGCTAACTTCTGTAAATAGTGGGCATGTACCAAAATTAAATATGTATTTAGACGTGCCTCTGACCTTTAGATATCTTCAAAGATCTAGATTGCCTAATAAGATCTCAGAAAAATGTCTGCCGCGTCTTGGGATTAATACAGTCTTAATCATATTTCTTTTTTTTTTCAATAATTTTGCGGAAACCTGAAAATAAACTAGGACCTAATCGAATATAAAAAATAGACACGACTTAATGTATTGCATGCATGCCTGTCATCTTTAGCATACTGAGCTAGCGCATTAGGCATCAATTGTGTAGTAAACACTAGATGTAGCACTTAACGTAGATATAGGGGTAGTCAGAAACAAATCCGAATCTAGGCTATCAACGCAACGGTGCGCGAGATCTCAGTTCGGGGCGATTTTACTAGTATTATACGAGTATATATAAAATATTTTATTTTTAATTTTTAATTTTAAAAATCATTAAATGCAGGATGACTGGTAGATAATGCTTTAGCATTAAGTCCTCCTTGCACAATTTGTTATGTGTGAAAGTGTGAAATAAATAAAGAAACAAACAAACTCTTCCACTTTAGTTTATATTGGTATAGATTAGTAGCCTTTATGAAAAAAAACCACTACTTATCTGGAGACATTTTCCATCATCATCATTATCTTTCAGTCTTTATCCCAATAGGGTTTAGAAAAGCCTCGACGACTAAATTGTTATCTTTTTACTAATGAAAGTATTCTGTAGCTATTTATGTAGATGGAGAAAGCGGGATATGCAATTCATATTATTTCCCATTGCAATGTATTGTGAAAAGTATTTGCCCTTTATTGCGAGTCGAAAATAATAATAACAATGATTATTATTTGGAATACTGTTTTGTGCCTCAGTAAATGACTCGGTAGATAAGGCATTTCAATGGGTTCGTTGGTTCTTTTGAATTCCCTCCTATCTTTCCATTTCAAAAGAAAACAAGAAAATCGTGAATTTTCTTCCACCACCTTTAATTCGATTCCGATAAAGAAAGCGTTCAGTACAATTAGTACAGGCATTAACTGAGAGTAATAAAGTTAGTTGTAGACGACGCAATCCTTGTACAATTACATGTCGCGCTCAAACTTATGGCGTAATCGGTACCGATAAATGAGAACCAATTTAATTTTTTTACTCTATTAATACTTATCTTTTTTATTTTTGAAGCAACATTTAATTTTGCTATCACACTAAAAGCACCAGAACAAAATGTAGCTCAACCGATGAGCATTGCCATCCAGAGTGGTAATGCTGCCAGTATCATGTTCACGCTTCCAACTGGCAGCGGATCCTGAACCTCGATTAGTTGGTCTATCTTTAGATCCTTGTCAGAATCCTCAGATGGCTTAATTAGCCATCTGTGAGTAATGAAATAAGAGTGTAATGAAAATGATCATTTTCATTACACTATAGTGTAATGAAAAAAAACAAGTTATTTTTAATTTGAGTTTGTATTTTGAATACTTATTTCTTTTTAAATATGTAGAAAAACTTTTTTTTTGTAAGCTAATTGCGTTCGCGTTCTTTCTACATTTTATTTACTCCCAATAAATTCAATTTCTACCAACCTTCCATAAAAGCTGATCAGTGGAACGTTAGTTAAAAAGCGATTTTCTTTAATTGGAAATCGAGTTATTATCTGCCGAGTGCCGACTTATTTGTTCCAAGGCAATATCCGTGAAGAAAGTAAATGGATATCTTCCTATTATTTTATTATCTCTAAGGCTTTCATATAGTTTCTTACTAATATTATTTGAATTAATTAATGGTAATTCTATATTGCTCACCTTGAATGCACTTTTTGTATATTATCAAATCACAATCGAAAAGAGATATTCTTGAAATCAATTTTCGACTTTCACAGCTAATAACCACATTTTATATACTTACTTACAGATAATTGTTTAGTTTTTATTTGTTGCTAATTATTTAATAATTAAAAACTGAGTAAGTACCTATGTTTTAAATATTTGATATGAATAATAATACTCCATACTATCCATATATTTTGTTGATGCATTTCAGTTGTTACGAGTTTAAGCTTCAGTGTCAGGCACAGGAATAAAACCCGTAACCCTAAACTCAAAATGTGTAGGTACTCTATTGTTACAAATATGTGAAACATTAGAGTAGGTATACGGGATTACTAATAACCTTTATAGAGATGGTACGGATGAGTGAGTGTGGTTTATGATCTAAAAAAGCCATTTGTCCAATTCTAGTCCACGGAGAAAATAAAACTTTCAGATCACGAACACAGTAATCCAGAGTCTGATTTAAAGTGAATGACTCCGTTTGTGCTCTAGTGAATGCATCCGGACCTTTCGGAATCGTGACAATCGGCTTCCAGCTACCTGAGTTCTACTTGGAGTGTTTCGCCACTGGACCATAGAATCTAATATTTACTAGGTATGTTCTTTCGCCCGCAGCTTCGCCACATAGTTTTCCACACGAACATTTCGTTGTATTTATTTGTATGATGTTTCAAATAGTTACGAGTAAAGATTGTGACCTATATTAACATTTAAGCTATTTTAAATTTAGATACTTACTTACTTCTTAATACTTCACTGTTAGGCTCGCTCCAACGAAAGATCAGCTTTGTGTAACACAACACAACACAACCAACAACACAACGAATGCTGCGCTGAGCGTCTTTCTGTGATAATGTAGGTGTAGATGGTTTATGCTGGGAGATATATATTTAGGTAAATAATGTACCTAGGTATTTTCTTTCTTTCTTTCCGATGTAAGAGTGAAACGAAACGGGTAAAGTAATTACTTAATTCTAACAACACTAGGTAGTCTTTGTCCGCGGAACTAACATTTTTAATATCATATTTAGATGCTTTTCCAGGCCACGATTTACATCTACCTATTCCACGTTTCATTCAAATCGGTCTACAAGTTAAGACTTGATTGAAACACAAACAAACATACAAGCGTTCAAAAATATTTACAAAACAAAATATTCCAACAACTGTATTCTTAGCTCAGACAATTCTCTCAAATAGCTTTAGGTTGGGTAAGGTCATAGGTACTTGTTATGACCAGAAAGTTGAAATCGTTATTACGTCGTCGTCCGAAGTGATGTAAAATTGTCTGTACAAAAGTATACACAGGGGAAAACAAAGCCTTGAATTGTACCTAGTCTAAGGTAACTGGCTATGAGTATTTTTTTGTTAAAAGGTAGTTTACCTATTCGTATAATGATTGGTGCTGTTGGGTTTGGTAGAAATAACACTCAGCGTTAGTTTGGGTTACATTTTATTGCGTTCCAGTAGTTTAATTGGTTTAGTTTTTGAGCTATTTGAACTTATCTAGTCGAGTGGCTTGAAATGAAGGACTTCATATTTTACTTACGAAATAAAGATCGCAGCGATGCTCCGTTCCGAGTGGAATAAAAAGATAAATGTTATATTGCTAGTTTCAATCGGACTTTCCGCTGCACTTCGAGTAAACAACTTTTTGATGCTCGAATTTGGAGATATGCCAACATGATTCCACCTTTTAGCTTCTTTTAATTTACCTGTCTTATGACCAGAAAAATGAAATAAAAACTCGAGAGTGAGTCATCACTCGCGTCCCATTACGCTCCACAGCTCTCTTCTTTGTAGGTACCTTTTATTTTTTCCCGTGCTGTGCACAATTTTTAACTTGGTACTTTGCCTTCAGTGGTTAAAAAAACACAAAGCTAATAAAACGGTTAAAAAAAGTTAAAAAATAACAGAAAAACTATCTAAGCTAAAATGAAACATTAACAAAAGTTTTTCAACAAACAAATATTGCCCGGATGTTATAGGAAAACTAAGAAAATCGCTAACTACAATATTAGCCAACGTTTGCGTAGATGCTTGAAGTTGTCAAAAGTTGTGTAAAGTTTGCAAACCGCAGAAAAGGACCAAAGGGCAGCCTACACGAGCCTAAGGAGGATTTAACTAGTAAATAAGTCTTACGTTTGCGAAGTTACGTAAACAAAGCAGGTAGATAGGTATGTAGAGATAAGTATAGAGTGTGTGCAATGAATTCTAATGATGCCTATTTGGAGCGCGCGCTATTCGCGAGTACCTTTGGAAAATTGTTCGTACACAGCAGATAACAATCACACGTGGCGTTACGTGGTCTCGTGTGACAAATTTTATATTTGAATCGTGTCCTGACTCACAAGTTTGAAGTTTAGAAATCAATTAAGTACAGTTTACAGTTTTACTAGCATTCTGTATTACCGCGTTGGCCTAAAGCGTCGCCAGCCGATGGCATAGGGGCAAGTTGTTGTATTGTGGAAGATGGGATAAGTATGAATTTTAATTGCATAATAAATATTTATATATCATAAGATACTTTAAATAAAACATGATATATTATTACAACAAAATATTCATAAAAAAATGTTTTCATTCATAGCAGAGCAGTGTAACAAACTTAGGATCCAAGTTGTTCTGTAGAAACTTAAGCGCAAGACAAACAAGAGTACACATAGTTATTGTATACATAGGGTCTAGCCGCTAATTTCCCTTCCAGCACAAACTAAAAGGAAAATTATTATCAGAAGTTATCCTCCAAAGGATAAAACGCGATCAAAAGTTGTGAAGTTCGTATTGAAGTATAAACAGCGATATCTATTACAAAAGTGTGCGTAGTTGCAAGGTTTTCGTCGTTTAAATATGCCTTAAGGGCTCGGCGAACGTATCTACTTACCTAGGAACGTAATACCAAAATAATTTAACATTTGAGCACATTTTTATCACTTTACGTTATTATTTGGATAAAGGTAGTATTTATCTAGGTTCCTGTTAAACTTTTGTTTCAAAAAACTTACTATAGAACAAATGAAAAGAAAAAAATGCCATTTTTGGTGTACCTACAAAGATTTCAATTCAATTGGCTTACATTTCTTTTTAGGTAAGTTTTTCGGAACAAAAGTTTAACAGGAACCTAGATAAATACCTACTCTCCTAATCTAACAACATAAACTGATATAAACATGCTTACATTTTAAATGATTTCGGTATTACGTTTTTATGGAAATTCGCCGGTCGCAGCCCTCTTAACTTAAAGTCTATACTTACCTAACTTCTACATGAAAAATACCCTTCAATTCATCTTCTTCAATTCATCAATAATGTCAGAGCAAATTTTCGGTAATTTACTCATTTATTTAGTACTTAATCATCATTTTCCTTGTGCTTGTTTCGGTAAAAAAACACAGGGACCTAATTCTAATTAGAAAATTCTGTTGAATTTAGGCCACTAAAAATCTTTTTTAGCCACGTACTTTAATAATGTCAGAAATGATACCAAAACAAAATTCAACAGTGTCTCTTCTTCTTCTTCTTCGTCGTAAACTTCATTGAGGTCGTGCCCGTCCTGAAACGCCTTGACGCCTTGACTAACATTTTCTATGTTACTGCCAATTTTAGGATCTATCGATACATAATCTGAAAATTCACAAAACTAAACTAGTATAAAGACTGCATCGATGCGTCACTTTATCCTCCAAATTATGGCGATGTTTTGGAGTTGTCTACTCAAGACTGTAGAAAGCCATAAAAATATTTTTTCATGGTTTTGTAACCACTGAGTTCGTAATGTAATCTGCCAAATTATATACAAACCATGTACCTACTTATGTTAAAATCTTGATAACAGTATTTTTTTTGTGAAACGGCGCCGCGGTGTAGGATTTTACAAAATGTCGATGACTTACGCGAGCATTTGTCACACACAAACGAGGTGTGCACCGGCACTTTCATGACCAAACAAGGAAACAAAGACACAAAACATCAATTCAATTCGCAATGACTCGTGTCTCGACTTTGTATAGCAGAACATACTCGTAAGTCTCAGTTTCGCCACAAAAATCAGAACAATTTCGTGAAGCCAATCCAATTCCATTAAAAAGCAGGTATATGTACTGGTTTCCTCGAAATACTGCTACAAACTTCAAAGTAATAGGCGTTTTCTATAAACTTCATGTAAATTGAAACGTTGAGGCTTGAATTATGTAGCACGTTGTCGTAGCTTCGTAGCCGCGAAGGACCGTAGCAGCATAGCTTTGTACATTACGGCACAACATAGAAGTAGCTTCCTCAAAGTTTTTGAAACTTATTCCAGCCGGGTTGAAATTGAATCCAAAGGCCTTGAATTAATCAAAACATACTGTTTTGATGACTATTTTGAAAGAAAATGAGAGTTAAAAAAAAAACATACCCAACCTAATAATAGGTTGATTGGTTGATTGACATTGATTGTCGATTAGATATATTGTTGTAACATCTATCCTGAGTTAGCCTGTAGCTTGCGGAAAACATCCATCACACACAAATACACCGTTGAGAATACGTAGGTTAGGCACTTGCTTGAGACGAATTTGTAGCTTAGTGCGAGCTGTCCCTATATTTCGCTGTCTCGCGGCCTCAAGACAACGCTTAATTATACGGTCGACCACGCGTCTTACTCTGCTTTACTTGGCTTTACTCGTAGTACCTATGGGTACCTAAAGATAGGACCACTTTAACTAAAGTGGGTTTATGTTTCGAGCGTGACGAATTAACTAGGAAGCTCCCACTAGATTTAGGAACAAAATACAAAATATTTTACTGTGGCTTTCATATTTCAAAGGTATAACTTCAATATAACTTTTTAAGTGTCAGGCGAAATTTCATTTTCAAAATTGAAAAGCGCAAAACACGTGTTCATTATAAACAGAATATTCGGATGCAGCGTCTGAAAATCATAATAGTAATTTGTTTTCCACGTAACTATGTCTACTATTATTATATACAGGCTACCTGCCTATTTCCAACTTAAGTGCAACTTCAGTCCCTAGCGTATAGTCGAAAGTTCCAACTATATTCTAGTTCCCCGGTACAGTTGTGGGACAATGTATATTGTCGACGCATTCTCATCTTGTGGGCAGGTGCCGGTCAGATTGACTACTTCTACGAGTAATAATCCTAACAGTGTTTATGAGGTACAGTCAGCGTCATCAATCGGTATCCCCCTATTGATTTTAACAAGGACCCTTTTCATTTCAACTTTGGATTTCAGTCGGATTTGATAGTATACTTATGGAAATCTAATTTCGCTCGAGTTCCTATACTAGCAAATCCGACTGAAATCCAAAGTTGAAATGAAAAGGGTCCTTGTTAAAATCAATAGGGGGATACCGATTGATGACGCTGACTGTACCTACCTATATAACAATTTTATTCATTAAAATGTGCGTTTGTTTGTTACGCTTTCTCGCCTTAACTTCTACCGATTATCGTGAAATTATGCTTAGGTAACTACACGCTGTCAGTGCAACAGAAAAAGACTAGAGTACGTCGGTCATTCTCAGGCGCAGCATTTTTTCGGTGGCACAATTTTTTTTTAGAATTTGGATGTTTTGACATGGAATATCAAATCTAGATTTAATTTAGTAATTATTAGTACAAGAGGGAACTCTTAAAGCCTAACGGTTAAAAAGTTATTTGATTTTGAAAAATTGGTGCCCACCGAAGTCAATATTCTAATCACCGAAATCAAATACATTAAAATTTGGTTAAAAAGTCAACAGTCTTTAGTTCGATCTATAATTATTACATAAAAAATTAGGTATTTGTAGATAAAAAATCATTTCAAAAAGGGGTTACATCATTAAACCCCTTGAAGGAGTTAAATTATGTTTCAAAGTTTGTATGGCGATATAATACTAGTAGTTCTCCCCGAACTGAGATCTCGCGCATCGTAGATGGCTTACTTTTGGACTTTCTTCTGACTACCCCTATACTTTCAAGTGCTACTACTGCCGAGTATGCCTATTGTGCTAGCTCGTCATGGTAAAATTACTGGTATGCATGCAATACATAATGTCGTTTCTAATTTTTCATTCATTTCATATTTATGAATTCTCGTCGTATTTCAAAAAGTATACGTCCTAGAATAAAAATAATAACTATTTTGGAATTTTCAAATAAAGACATTTGACACCCAACTCAATATATTTGTTTAACTTTTTTTTTACCCCCCTTGGGAACCCAATAAGCTCACAACCCCTTCATCGATTAAGCTCATGCTCCACCGTATATTTCCATACCACAAACTATTGACCTACCAAGTTTCATGCAGATTGGATGAACGGTTCGACAGTTATGCAAGAACAAGAATTCGTGAAACATACAAACATACAAAATACAAAGCAAAATCGCCCAACTTGCCACCAAGATCTTCGCTCGCTCGATCGATTAGATAGACATTTTGATTGGATGGTAAACGATTCCGGCTGTCCAAAAGTCAAGAGCTAGGAACACGTCCTGGCTGGCATCCACCCGAGCATATACTACTTTAAGTTAGTCTCTCTTGTAGAATCCAGCCGCTTCAAACCTTTTACTAGGTACTACTACAGGTGGCTGCCTGATTTGGCATCAGCTCCTCTCATTTACATACTGACGGATGCTTTCCTCACTAGTTGTCGGGTCTAGTTGGGATATATTATAAGCCAATGGTCGTTTCAACAGCCTGCAGGGCGAACCTGGCAGAGCGGAGGGCTATCCCACGTCAGTTGGGGGAAGGCTTCGGCCGATGCTTCTTATCTACGAGAAAAAATCCATCCGCGTCAGTCCTCCTCACATCACAAATGGGTATTTCCTGTTGTGTCAGAATTTTCTGTCGCTTTCACCGCGTCAGGTGCTGCTTTAACGCTTGGCACCTGACGCGGTAGCAGTCTGGCGGAACAATCAGTGGACTCCCGTTTCCGCATTTGGACTCGATGGTGGTCCTTTATGCGTGGGGATAACCTGGCTCGTTAGGCACGTAGCCAACCTAGCTCTCCTAGAAGCACAACAGCTTCCTGGAGTCTTCACCGGCTTAGAGGAGCGACCTCGGGATACTGAAGATTTGTTGCCATTGTGTTGCTACACCCGCACATTCCAGGACTACCTACGTGAGCAGCTGATTCTTCTTCGCTTAGACATCCCCTACAACAAAATGTAAATTCAACAATAATTCAAATATAGTAATCTGGCTTGGAAATAGGGCCAATGTAAACAAATCTGAACTGATTAAATATTTTGAAACTCTTTGCACATTACAAGTAAATAAAATTGTAATGTTTACATTCCCCTACAGTAACAGCTTGTCGCAAGCAGAAAATGAAATTAGATATAAGTTAAATATGACATTGCATACAATATCATGCAATAATAATTTAATACATGTAATTGACTCTAACAATATTGTTGGTAAAAAATATTATTTGACAAAAGGTAGCTATTATCTATCGAATTTTGACAAACGACAGGTAGCTGTTTCGCTATCTTATTATTTTAGTATAACAGCCAAAAACTTGGCTACTAAAACAACTGCTTCTATTGAGCAGCAAAATGACATTCCAAACATGACTCTGGAACTTTATCCAAGTCATTTAAATTAAATTTTAAGACAACAGAGAGAAAATTCTCTAGCATTCAAATGAATGATAATAATAACAACACAAAAAACAGTCAAACTAATACAAAAATAATAAAATCAAATTTAAAATCCTCTAGCTTTCAAAAGTCAAATAATAGTGATAATACAAAAAAGAGTCAAACTAAGAAAAAAATAATAAAATCAAATGTAAATCATACTAATCTGGTGCACCAGAATTTCGAAGGTTTACGCGGTAAAGAATTACAGCTGGACTTATACATGACCTCGAATAATATAGACATTGTATGTATTACTGAACACTGGCTGCAAAGCCATGAGGTTATGTTTAATTTCAGTGGTCACCAGGTTGGTAGTGCTTTCTGCAGAGTTAATTGTATCCGAGGTGGCTCACTAATTTTAATAAACAAGAAAATTAAATTTAAAGAACGCAAAGATATTGTCCACCACTCTGTACAAAGACACATTGAAATTGCATGCGTAGAGTTGGAGCAGTTCATCATTGTAAGCGTTTATAGCCCGCCTTCTGCCACATTTAATATTTTTGAAAAAGCTATGGAAGAAGTTTTGTATAAAATATGTAAATCTAAGAAACAAATTATAGTATGTGGCGATTTTAATGTAAATCTGTTAGAAAGAGACTCCTCAAGTACCAGATTAATTAGTTTATTTAAATCATTTAATCTAGAACCATCTTTTATGGAACCGACAAGAATCACAGCTACTACTGCCACTTGTATAGACAACATTTTTACAAATGTAAATGTAATATATAAAAGTACCATAAGTTTTGTTCAATCAGACCATCTCGGTCAGTTAATTAAAATTAAAACAAAACCAAGACAAAATGTAAGAAGAAAAATTACTTATGTACCAATGACCATTGATCGATTGGAGAAATTTAAATCAAAACTCATAAATACTTTACCAAACCTTATTTATAATAATGATAATCTAAATTCCTTATACAATACATTTTTTAATGAATTTAACAAGCAATTTAATGCAATATATACATCCAAATCGATCATGGTTACAGAAGGTTTAACTTTTTGTGAGTGGGCAACAGCAGGAATTCATAAAAGCAGACAAACTTTATATGAACTTTATGATGAAAAACAATATAATTTTAGTGAAGAGTTTAAAGATAAAGTTAAAAAATATTCAAAAGTTTTTAAAAATGTTTGCCGCACAGCAAAATCATTGTTTATAAGTAATAAAATAAAAAACAGCCAAGATAAAATAAAGGCAACTTGGAGTGTGATTAATAGTGAGACTGGAAAAGTCAAAGATCACTGTAATACATACCATCTTAAAATTGGTGATTCCATCATTAACCAAGATGATGAGGTAGCCAAAGCATTTGAAGCATTTTTCACTGACATTCCAGTCTCTACTACTAAATCTTTGAAGTCATCCCACATAATCGCGGAGTCCTTGTTAAAAGATAATTTACCAGAATGTAACATTCAATTCACTTTCGATTATGTGGATAAACAAGATATCATAAAAGCCTTTAAATTAATCAATGTCAAAAAAACCAAAGACCTCTGGGGGATTTCCGTTAGCGTTGTAAAACCATTGATTGACATCATTGCACCTGACCTAGCTTTAATATTCAACCAATGCATTGATAGTGGTATGTTTCCGGATTTAATGAAACATAGTAAAATATCACCCCTTTTCAAATCAGGTAGTCATTCTGACCCCAGCAATTTTAGACCTATATCAGTCTTACCAACGTTTAGTAAAATATTCGAAAAGCTAATCCTCATACAACTTCAAAGACATTTTGATCAAAATAACCTACTTGACAACAAACAATTTGGGTTCACAAGAGGTCGCTCAACCACTGATGCCGGTGTTGAGCTAATATCACATATTTTTAATTCTTGGGAAAAATCTCATGATGCGCTTGGTATTTTTTGTGATCTATCAAAAGCATTTGATTGCGTTCATCATGAAACATTAATAAGGAAACTCCACCACTATGGTGTTAAGGGTGTTGCTCTTAACCTTCTCACTTCTTACTTAAGTGACAGAATACAAAGAGTTGACGTAAATGGAAAATGTTCTCCGGGGTCGTTGGTAACAATGGGTGTGCCACAGGGATCAATACTAGGTCCATTTCTCTTTTTAATTTATATAAATGATTTACCGAAAATAGTTAAAAATGACCATGAGATTGTACTGTTTGCAGATGACACTTCACTTTTATTCAAGTTGAAAAGACAACAGGTTAACCTTGACGAAGTAAACAATGCTATCTCTATGGTTGTAGAATGGTTCAATGTGAACAATTTATTACTTAACGAGAAAAAAACTAAATGTATACGATTTATTTTACCAAATGTTAAAGAAGTAAAATGCAAAGTCACAATAAAAGACGAACAAATAAATCTCGTGGACACCACTACATTTTTAGGCATAACCTTAGATAATAAGCTTCAATGGGGTCCGCACATAGATGGATTGTCGAAGAGACTTAGTTCTGCAGCATACGCAGTCAAAAAAATACGTCTATACACGGACGTAGATACTGCTAGGCTAGTCTACTTCAGCTACTTTCACAGCATCATGTCTTATGGCATTCTGTTGTGGGGGAGTGCTGCAGATATTAACACCGTGTTTGTGCTGCAGAAGAGGGCTGTTCGAGCAATTTATTGTATGGGTCCCAGGGAGTCACTTAGGAATAAGTTTAAAGAAATATTTATAATGACTATGCCTTGTCAGTTTATCTATGAAAATCTAATGTATGTTCGAAAAAATATTAAACTATTTAAGAAAAAAAGTGATAATCATAATGTTAATACCAGAAACAAAGATAAACTCGCTGTTCCCACAATTAGGCTTGAGAAAGTTAGTAAATCATTTATAGGGCAATGTGTACGCTTCTACAACAAAGTCCCAGGCGAATTGCAAAACTTATCAATCAACAAATTTAAGAAATCAATTAAACGTCATCTCTATAAAAAAGCGTATTATAAAATATCAGATTACTTGGATGACAAAAACGCCTGGGACTGAATATGCTCCAACTCCGTTATTATTAAATCATAAAAATATTGTAACAAATAATAATTGTAACATTTGTAATAATTGCTTACATAAAAAAATATATAAAAAAAAAATTACAAACAAAAAGTGTGTCACCGAAAAGAGTGTTAGGCCCCAAACCGTGTTTGTTGCCCTGGTTCTTCACGGTCTTGGTCGCGAAGGAACAGGAGTAGAATCACCTAGCTCTTAAGACGTTTCAAAGTGGTACACTTGTGATCTTATTGAATAAACGAATTTGACTTTTGACTTTTGACTTTTGACCTGCAGAGTGGACTGTTCGTGGCACCGATGTTGTACAGATGTGTGTTGAGGGTACAGTGTCCTGTCAATGTCCCTAAGATTATTTCGAGGTCTTTTCTTTGTAGGTTCATCAGACGACACTCTGTAGTGTCGGATTGTCTGTCTCCAGCGATAGTTGTGTAGGTTTTGGGTATGTTGCCGCATCCAGATGCGTAGGTAGTTGAGAAAAGGGCGTAGGCAAGAATGAGGTTGGGCTCTAACTCTTTAGGTTGAAAGCTGCAATTGAGCTGTTCTTTTATTTTTTATAGATGCCGACACTAATCTGGGGCACCTTTTTTATGCCAGATTTCTCTATGATTCAATACAATTATCATAAATCAGGAAACAGCACTATAAGTGCTATGAAACTGTCTTTACCCTTCATATATTTCCACGGAAAACACTGAAATCAATACCACCGGAATCAAAATTATGAGCAAAATCCTAGATATTTTTAAAAGTAATTAAAATTTTGAATATTAGTCTGCATAATGGAAATCTAGTATCTCTAAGATACACTTTTGTTATAATTCGAAATTAATTGCTTGAATGGATTTGAAAAAAAATATTACACCGAACTCATCTTGAAGGGTATACCAAGCCACCGAAAACGATTTTGTTCCTCAATAAAAGAGACACACAGAGACCCACAGACCTGGTTGTCCTCTCCACCAATGCGGAGGGGTTGATAGTTATTCTTACTCTAACAACTGTTCTTGCAACTATTAGAGAACAGGGTATATGCGTAGATCGGTGCGCGCCACCGATATCAATTCAAAACCTCGGACGCGACTAAAACTACTTGTAACTTATCAACGAAAGCCTAATATTTATTGGGAATATTATAAAATAAGCTAGTAATTATCTGGTTGTTTGTGAATACATTCAAAGTAGCGCCACGTTTTAAAGAGAAAAAGATAAAAAATAATTTACATCGCAAAATGTGCTTGGGACATGCCACCGAGGCTCAAATTTCAGCGGTTTTTATTTTTTTTAACTATTTTAAATTTATTTTATCTAAAAGAAAACATAGACTTCTTCTAGAATTTGATCATAACTATCATACAAAAAAGAATCAAGCTTTTAGAAATCTATTTAATAGAGGTTTTTGGCCCGGACGGTTTTTTTGAGCCGTTTGCGAATGGCCCACGTTTTACACAGAAATAAGTTCTACTATTTTCAAAAAAATAGAAAAATAACAAAATCTACGATTGAAAACTAGTTAAGAGGGCTGCGAATTTCCATAAAAACGTAATACCGAAATCATTTAAAATGTAAGCATGTTTATATCAGTTTATGTTGTTAGATTAGGAGAGTAGGTATTTATCTAGGTTCCTGTTAAACTTTTGTTCCGAAAAACTTACCTAAAAAGAAATGTAAGCCAATTGAATTGAAATCTTTGTAGGTACACCAAAAATGGCATTTTTTCTTTTCATTTGTTCTATAGTAAGTTTTTTGAAACAAAAGTTTAACAGGAACCTAGATAAATACTACCTTTATCCAAATAATAACGTAAAGTGATAAAAATATGCTCAAATTTTAAATTATTTTGGTATTACGTTCCTAGGTAAGTAGATACGTTCGCCGAGCCCTTAAGAGTGTCTTGTTTGGGCCCTGCCGTTTTCGCGCTTCGCTTTCACAATTAGGTATAAATCTGAAATAGGACATTATGCATATGTAACGTAGGTAAGTAAAATATAAGTTACGAATGTCATCGTAATGGCGTAAAAACAAACATACTCACAAATTATAATACTACTCTTTATAATATTAGTAGGATATTGTTTATAGACCAACATGGTTTTTGTGTAATTATCCAACCTTTTCGATTTGATTGTTTTTAAGACGTTAATATTATGTGTTTCCTGAATAATGTCAGTCTCGGAATATAATAATATTCTCAGAACGGTATTATTCTCGGAACGGCTGAATTGATTTCTATGAAACATGTATTTTCAGTCTGTGACAGTGATGTGCCTAGCAAAAATCAATTTTCACCCGAGAGTCACAAGAGTAAACTCGCGGGAAACAAGCGCATACATCCAGAGCCATGTGCATGATATATCACGGTGACGTCCAAACAATGCCAACTGTTTGCGCCTGCTGTTTTATTCAAAAGTTGAACTAGGGACAGATTTGTTATTTTATTACGGTGACGATTTGAGGTCGGGGTTGTAAACTTGTACCATGAGTTTTGATAGCCCTGTACATTTTGGACATAGTAGCGGTATTTTATTTGCATGTCAATTGTGTTTGGTTATTTAAGCGAAACTTTTAAGGGGTTTATTGTTTGGCAAGTAAATCCGCTGTTATACTAGTGACCCTGTAAATGCAATGGAGCACTTAGCGATGTAGGTACTTACCTGTAAATATCTGCCGCTGATTGAGAGTCGACTGTTTGGTCAAACTATGATAAACTAGTGAACTGAGTTAGAAGCTTTATAATTTCAAGACACTTAAAACTTAAGCTTCTTTGTATTTTCTATTTGACATACTTACAGCCGTTCCAGAAAAAGTGAGTCTTGACAGACAAATGGACGGACATCTAATTATATTTTTATAAGTGTTACGTTTTTCCTCTTTTGTTACCGAAACCTGGAAAATATTATTTCATTTTCTTTTCAGCCGAGAAAATAAAACAATATCAAATAAAATAATCTGCTAAGACCGCTAACCATTTGATTTTAAAGAAAGTTATTGAGCTTTAATATGAAAATTAACTACAATACTTATAAGTATTTCTAAGAATGCTTATCAACGAATGCTGATGCTGCTGATTTTTAATCAGAACCTGTCTTTAGTCTTTTATTTATAAAAAGGTCTTATTTTAATTCTGTAAAATACAATCGATAGCCGCACACAAAATAAAATATAAAAAACTATAACTAAGTACTTAAACAGAAATAAATAAATTCAAAAACTAAGTAGTTAATTTTTGCCTCAAATAAAAAAAATATAGGTATAAAGGCTATAAATATAAAAAGGTAATATTACTGTCAGTAAGTTTCACAGTTGAATAAGTAGCCGCTTATTTAAATAAGCTAAATAAATTCCTCTGCGTGGACCCTCCTTGAAATTGTCTGAATCCCTTTAATATTTAAGGTCAAGTTTCTGTCCTGGCTTCCGCGAGTTTCCAGGTAGAAGATTAATTTTCTAATGTGGGTCGATCTCCAGAATTGGCGTATTTGGTTGATCGTTATGGTGCTTTTTGAATAGTGATATTATTACTCTTCTGTATTTTTATTTCGAAAAGGAGGTGTCTAAATAAGCTTATTTTCATATTGGCCCCTAATTTTATCAACCAGTTTTTGAAATATTTAGGTGTGAAAATTTCAAGACCAGAGCGATCAATATTGATGCTAAAACAGTATCTATAAATAATTTTAAGGAGTATCACTAACCTCTTGATGTTCAAAAAAGGACTAATACACAATTAGACGCATATCCCTCCGATAATTTGTGTACTATCTACCGTTATACTCATAAATCGTACACACCCAAATAGAAAAAATATAAGTAGAAGAGGCACAGACATACAAATAGACAGATACTGAGACAGGTGAAAGTAATTAAAAATTGTTAAAACGCTTCCTTTTTCTCATAAAATGCAATATTTTGATCGATATGGTCTTTTTGACCACAGCGATCAATACCAAAACAATCAAAAAAAGTAACTTATTCAATGATTCTGCAGAGATGCAAAACAGTAGAAAGCTATAATTTTTACATGGTAAATACATCCCTAAAACCCTTCTAATTATTGAATTGAAACCTAAACAAAGTGAATAACAAATGAGAAAAAGGTAGCATAGCAATCAAACATTTACAAATCCAAAGACAAAGTAATCAACTGTTTATCTCTATATCTCAGCACCATGGCAATGCAGTACATGCCTGTCCCCCTCAGTAGACAGAGCATACCTGATGACAGCGTACATGGCGAAAACCGATTGGTTAAAGAGTTCAGCTAGGGATGTAGACATGGATTCATGTCGATCCACAGCGATCAACAAAAACGCGCGGACATAACTTATTTTTCGAATTAAACTGAAACTATTCATTTATTGTTAACTTTTAATTTAATTCAAGTCAAATAAACCTTTTGGTTTGTAGAATAAATAAAGAACATATCGTAATGTATGAACACAAAAAAGTTACGTACTATTTTCTGAATCAAACTGGAGTCAGGACAGCCCACAGCAATCAAGTTTTCGAAGTTTCTGATTTTTTTAAATACATTTACAATAACGTCAGATCAATAATTCTGAGTGCCCAAGATAGCTAACAGGCCAAACTATCTAACAAAAAAAACTCCTGTTAAAAATTATTACTATAAGGTAGGATTCTCCACTCGGACATCAAAAATTTTTGTTTTGGAGACTGACCCATGTACAGAATTACCAGAATGTTTTAAACATTGTGTTCTTTTAGTTTCATTTCGCGTTGTAGGTACCAAAAAGATCTTGTAAAAAATTAAACGAAATAAATATGATCACAACCCCAAGGCGCGAGGCATCTAATTAGGCATTTGAGATCCTTTTGAGGATGTCAAAAAAAATACATAGGTATTTGGTACATGCCACAATTTGCAGAATTTATCATTAATTATTCGATAAATGTGTCAGGTTGCGAGTCTTTCGTCGCTTATCGAGCAATTACTTGTAATCAAGCCATAAACTTTTCAAAATTTCAAAGAAATTGCTTGGGTAATACTTACTAAAGTAAGTATAATAATTAAAATTAATTAATAAATTAAAACAATAATTCTAAATTAAGACACGATTCTACTTCAACGTTACTGAATACTATTTTTAAACTAAGATCTAAGATAAAGGAAGAGGAAAATGGAAGAAATTGAATCAGTTCATGAACAAGAGCCAAAGTCTTTAATTAGAATGAAGTATTTTATGGAGATTTAAAACCATCTACAAAAAAAGATGATTCTAAATTATATAACTACGAGTATCTATTGAGAATACAATACGTACATAATTACATAGTAATTACACACTTAAGGCTCATTTACATGGTGCGAGTGCGAGAGGTGATTATCGTCATCAATGTCAAAATAATGACAATGTAAACTAAACATTGAAATCATACGTGGAAGGACGATAATAGCTTGTCACTGAATTGTCATTATTTTGACATTGATGACGATAATCGCCTCTCGCATTCGAGAAACTCGCACCATATAAATGAGCCTTTAGGTACCCCTGTTACTCCGTATAGTTTGAGCGATTTCAGTGTTTTACTTCTGTTGTGTGTTGATTGTTTTATTGAACAACAAATTGTTCATAATTTATTTATTTACTTACCAAAATCCACAGCCCTTGGTTAAACTTAATAGGATCTTACAAAATTAAACTTACAGCCAATAACGAATTTCCATTTTATAAACAAAGGACAATTGGGCAGACAGTCGTTAATAAAATATGTGATGACTACTTTTTCGATTAAGTAAATAAAAAACATTTATCTTTTCAGTAAAATAATACATTGTATAAGAATCCAGGATGTCGATTTGTTGTAAAAAAATATAGGAGCTTTGTAAAATAATACTAAAACCTACAGAAAGAGTGCTGTCCTCTTCCCACAACTATTTACACCAGTTACAGAGTCACACAATGACAAGAATCATTGTTCAATACAATGAACAACGGGATTTTTTTAGGTACTACAGTTCTGTATATAAGTAGGTAACTGAAAAACCCAGTATTGAGACAAGAAACAGGCTCCGCCCTAGGTTTTACATTATGCAAAATCCAGGTATGAGCGACGGGCTATTTTGGGTCACAAAGTACGGACAAGTTACGTAAATTATGCTAAGCTCTTACTCGACTCCTACCAGTAATTATTTACAGCAAATTTCTTTGGTATTATAATTAGGTACTTACTTAACTTTTAGCTAAATAACAATTATGTTTATTCAGGTATATGTCAGCAGAGATTAACCTTGGATTAACCCTATTAGCTCATTATTATTTTTTATATTCACCTGTCATTAAGGCTGAGACTCCACCAAAGCGGAGATGTGTGAGATGTGTTTTAAACAACCAATAGAATTACAAAAGACGAGATGACATGTTTGAATAACGAAATTTTATTGGTTGTTTAAAACATCTCACACATCTCCGCTTTGGTGGAGTCTCAGCCTAAAGGAGTTGGCCACTGGCCCATACTAACTTACTTTTTATTAAAGTAAGAGTTTATAGAACGGATCGACAGATACAGCCGAGAAAATAAGTAAATAAGTTCAATATCAAACAGGGTTCGTTTCAAAATTAATTTCACATAAGTAAATGTAAATCCTCAAAAGGATTTGAAATCTAGGTAAGTTAATCAAGGAGAGTTTCAAAATGGCTGAACGCTCAAATTACCTAATCTGCATCGACGTAGCTCCGGGGTTTAGGTGCATCATGAACGGCGTAGAGGTAAAATAAACCACAGAGCGTGGTATATTAAGGATTAATTTCATTCACAAGCATTACAAGACCCATTTCTCACCTCAAAGGTGAGACAGTTTTATTCTGTAAGTCAAGCTGTTTTAAGTTGACTGTCATTCAGGATAAACATTAAAGTTTATCCTAACAAGAGTTGCATTATCATATATTTTTGATTAATTAAATATATGATAATGCCATTCTAATATAATACCCACAGTAAGTTTGCAGCTCAAATGTTAGAATCCGCAACCGTTCGCCGACGACCGTTTCGCCGATGGACTGTTCGCCGACAGGACGATTCATTTATTTCCATTTCACCGACATAATCTTTCATTGACTAGTACATAAATGTTTATTCATTTAATAATAACATAATTATGTATCTATGTATTTAAATGTATCTGCGAATTGTCTTATGATCGTGTTGGTTAATGTGATGATATTCCAGATCCAATAATTTTTTTCTTAAAAGTAAAAGAAAAATATCATCAGGAAACCCGCGGCTTAGTCACACGTATGAATGAAGCTTTGGTTTTATGAGTTGATATTGTATGTTGTTCGAAGCGTGGAATAGGGATGTAAATCTTACTTTCCTATGTGAAACTAATGCCTGTTTCTTTACGAGTGTTTCCGAAGTTTGGATATCAACTTTATTCGTTTCATAGGGACACGCCTTACTGCATTTTACCTCCGAGTGCATAGGTAAGTAGTATAGAGTACTGCAGTATACATCATGTTAAGTGCTCATTTATTTAATGCTCCATTAAACTTACCTATTTTATGTGATGGACTTTAATGCAAAGGCTTTATCGAAGGTCGTAATATTATTAATTTACGGCGTGTTTTATGTTTTAAGCAAATGCACCAGCATGTTGTTTAAGCAAGTAAATATAATGATAAAAATAAATAAAAATAAGTAAGTATAAGTAATTATTGAATGATATAACTTTATTACTATATTATATGGAGTGGATTTTCGTTGAGAACAGAGATTCTAAAAAGGTAATTACTCAGTTTCGTTTTATGATTCTATATTTAATTCTAAAATGTCTACATAAAGTTATGTCAGCTGTGTTGTTGTGCGGAATCAGACAAGTTTTTCCTAGCGCGTAATGGTTACCTACGTACTCCTTTTTAAATTTGATAACGGTACCTAAATGGTAGGTAAAGGTATAGGTAATGGTGACATATGGTATAAGGTAATGGTCATCGTTTAATCTATTTCTTGAAGAACTAAGCTCAAAAATATCATAGCAGTTATATTAGAGACTAGCGGCCATGATGTGTCCGCGTGATTTTAATTTATGTTTAATTTTATTGCGTTGAACCCTAATTAATTTCTTTTTATAAAATAAAAGATTAATTTTCTACAAAATAAAATTTTATTTAGGGGCTCCTATAAACGCCATCAGCCGCTTATATCGTCATGCCGTACGCCGCGTCACGATGTTTATATACTGTTGTGGTCTCTTTCACACGCTGACGTCGGCGTGTGGACGTCGTCGTAGGTGGCATTCAAACTCTTTGCGCCGCGTCTCTTTTCTAGTTATTTCGAACCATTGCAGCGTGAAGGTCGTATCTAGCGTCAGTACAAAATGCAACTACACGCGAGCACTGCTAAGTTCGCTGCTAAGATGTACTGATGCTGACCGCTGACGCTGTGCCTGGGGTGGGGATCAGTCGTCAAAGTCGGACGTCACGTATAGCATTTAATAGGAGACAGAAGCCTTAAGCGGGGAATTCACTACATTTACATGCCCGCGCCAGACCTCGCTACTATAGGACTGTGCAAAGTGTGCAATGTTTGGTAGTGTAGGACCTTCGCAGTCAGTCTGGCAGACTTAAACTGAGACTGAAATAAAGTTTATTATTATTAGATATACTTATTATCATTATTGTACCTATACCCACCTTGTTTATTAACCTCCCGTCTACTTTCATAGATCTAGAAATAAAACAATAACAAACGTAATTATCATAACAATATACTTCTTTATATACAAATGGGCATTATAATACAATGTATAGCGCTACACAGAACACGAGAGCGTGGGAGTGGGCTGTGGCGGCGCTGCGCTTCAGGGCTTCCAGCTCCCCGACGTCTGGGACCTCGTCGAAGTCCCCCACTTCGTTGTATTGCATCTCCTCGAACTTGCCAGACATGGCTGCAACAACCAATTTATTAAGAACTAGCGACCCGCCCCAACTTCGTCACATCACACATCACATTAGAAACCTCTAAAATTATCAGTGTTTCACTACTATATTATGCATGTATTATACATATAAACCTTCCACTTGAATCACTCTATGTATTAAAGAAAATCGCATCAAAATCCGTTGCTTAGTTTTAAAGATCTAAGCACACATAGGGACAGACAGCGGGAAGCGACTTTGTTTTATACTATGTGGTGATGGTGTCTAGCATCCGCCCGCGGCTTCGCTCACGTGGTACCCGGATAAAAGTAGCCTATGTCCTATTCCCGGTCATTATCTATCTATATTTTAAGTTTCAAGCAAATCGGTTCAGTGGTTGTCGAGTTATAGAGGAACTAACACACATCCATCCAAAAATCCAAACTTTCGCATTTATACATTAGTGTGGTAGTGTGACTTCCGCCCGCGGCTATGCTCGCGTGGTACCTACCCGAATAAAAAGTAGCTTATGTGTTATTCCAGGTCACAAACTACTGTATATTCCAAGTTTCATTAAAATCCGTTCAGTGGTTTTTGTGTGAAAGAGTAACAAACATCTATACATCCAAAAAACCAGACATCCATAAATCCTCACAAACTTTTGCATTTATAAGATTAGTAGCACTAGCTGACCTGACAGACGTTATCCAGTCCATTTTTAATGATAAGATGTTTTAATGTAATAATTTAATGATAAGAAAATTGCAATTGTCATTATTATGGATTCAAAACATAATTTTTAGCTAATTAGTTTTGAAGTATTTGCTTGCTTTACAGTTTCTTACACCCGTATTTATAAACAAGTAAAAGTGATTACTTTAGTAAAAGTAATTACTCTGGTACCTATTTGTTAATAATTGCGTGAAGTTAGAACTGTCAAAAGTTAGAGTTCTTCGGCAAATAAGTCACCATTTTCTTTCTTGAGCATTGAGAACTCGACCCTTTTTGCGTTTGATTTTGACATACTTAAATTACTCGGCTATAGAATAAGATTTTATAGTGAATAATTATACCTATCCTCAAATAATGACTTCATTGAGAAATCACTTAGCAGCAAGGTACCTACCTAAATGCTTGTCTATAAATACGGGTGTTACTATGTAAGATATATCTTCGAACAATTAGGTTGCCGTAATACAATACATTTTAGCCTTTAGTGTTTGGTTTACTATCAACACAAAACAAAGGCAATCTATAGAGATTCTATCTCAGCCTCTCCATTTAAGGATCAATATGAAACACCTAAATGGACTGAGCGTATGCTGAAACGAGAAACTGGCTAAAACTATAGTCTTGCTTCGAAATATCGAGTAACACGACGTGGCCATTAACGCCTTCCATTCCTTAATGTACGTACGGGAAACTCAAGTTTCAACTTCAATTAAATTACGTGAGTGTAACATGCTCTTGTTCTAGACAATTTTACCAGTTTTAAGCTCTTTATAGATACAGTTATGACTAAAGATAAAGATAAAAATTATTTACTAAAACACTTTGAAAAAGTAATTAAATTAAAGTGAATTGCACTTATCATTAAAACAAAACACGATTTCCTAATAAACGAGTAAGGGACAATAATAATCTAATGTAGGTATACAGGGTGGAAAAAAATGAATGGGCCCTGGAGGGAAACTACTTTAAATCCTTAAGATACAGTATTTTACTTCAAGGAAACATTCCTTTATTTTTAAAAAGAAACATAACTGCATTCAAAGATTTTCTAAAATTCGCTTGCTTCACCCAGGAATCGAACCATCTAAAAATTCTAAAAACTAAACAATCGCTGTTTTATTCCACTAGTCGATACATTCAATGCTAAAGATAAAATTTCTCAAAGAAACATGAGTTCTTACACTCGTCTGTCGTACAAGATATCCATGAAATCTAATATTTAGTATACAAGGGCTTTAATTTCATTTTAGCTCTACAGTGGAATGGTGAGAGGTATCCAGCAGGGCAATTCAGACCTTTTCGGAATGTATTCCGAATTCGGAAAAAGACGTTTATTCACTGAAAAAACGTCAATTTTTCGAAGAATATCATCGAATCGGATGCATTTTGAAGTCTGAATTGCACCTCAGATAGACAAATACCGTCTAGAAAAGTTTTGTCGCGAAAGGTGAAATAATAAAAATTAATAAAACGAATTGTGAAAATTAATGTTAGATTTTATGATTTTTTTATTTCTAAAACCAAATGTTTGTTATAAAGATGTTATCCTGACATTAATTCTATCGATTCGTAGAATTAAATAGTGAGGTTTGTTTTTTTAATTTTTAGCTGGTTCGATTCCGGGTGAAGCAAGCGAATTTTAGAAAATCTATGAATGCAGTTTTGTTTCTTTTTAAAAATAAAGGAATGTTTCCTTTAAGTAAAATACTATATCTTAAGGATTTAAAGTAGTTTCCCTCCGGGGCCCATTCATTTTTTCCACCCTGTATTGTTTTAGGGACAACTTTTGAAAATATCGAACATGGTCCAGCCATGTAACACACTGACACACACACACACACACACACACACACACACACACACACACACACACACACACAGATAGCACAGATAAAGAAGGAGGCCTATGCTCAGAGGTTTAGTAGTTCAGATAGGGAAAATATAGGTCTATAAATAAAGCCCAGAGGTGGGTGAAGTCGGGGTGTGGTTGCTATGAAATAAATATTTACTTACAATATAATTTAATAGTTCCATCTGTGTCACCAAGTGAGTTTTTGGATATGCAACTGTAAGTCCCGAAAGTGGATCTAACCACCTTTTTAATTTTCAGCCTCATGTCTACTTCGTATCCCCTTTCTACGGCATTGATCTCGAATCTTTTGTCCGCTGAAAGAAAACGATCATTAATATTCTACGGAAATTTCTTTAGGAAGAAAAAGTTATTCTGTGGACATCTCTAGTAATAAATATGGTGATTTTTGATATAACTAGAGAGCAGTAAAATAATATGTGATAACTAAGTTATTCATTCATGTTAATATCACAAAATTATAATAAGTACTTGAAGTTGAATGTATGTATGATGTAGGTATGTACCTACACATTTCCACATTGTCACAGAGGTATACATTATTCTTTATACTTACAGTTTGATATGATTTGATCATTTATCGTCCAGTAGTTGATCGATCTAGGAAAGGCTTCGGAATGACAGTCTAGGTGTATTGTGTCGCCTTCATTTGCTCCTACTAATTGGTTTTGTATTGTCATTATAGGTGGAACTGTAAAAAAAAACAGATGTTTACCAAACAAATACAGTAGTAGTTTTATGTCATGGCCAAAATAAAGAGAGATTCAATGTGAAGGTGCTTAAGAAATGGTGCGTGTAAATGTAAATACATAATTTGGACGAACAATGTAGTAAAAATACTATAATAAAAGAAAATTTACTAGTAAAAGTAAAGAGTAATGTTTGGGGTTGAATTCCCAACGTTAGTACGATTGTTGAGCCCCACACAAGATTTTTTTCGTTTATACTACTAAGGTAGCAGACAAGCATTCGGCCTGATGGTAAGCGGTTACCGTAGCCTATGAACAACTGTGACATCAGCGGGCTTAAAAAGGTCGCTATTGCAGAATCGCAATATGAAATGAACTATAAATGCCATCTCTTTTCAATTACTGAGACTGAAAAGAGACGACATTATAGTTCATTTCATATTGCGATTGTAGAATAGCGACCTTTTTAAGCCCGCAGATCGTGCTGCTAATCATTGCGCCGACAACACAACGGACAAGACTGGTCCACCAGTTGTTACCGAAGCGCTTCCTCGCAGAGCACTGGCAACCTTTTGATCTGCTGCTTCAAGATCTGCCTATACCAGGGGGACTTTATGGAAGCTACAGAAAAAAATGTAGATATTGCAACTTTCTAGTATAGTTACCTATGAAATGTTAAGTTGCGTTTTAGATAGGACAAGAAAAGAAGACGTTTATAGGAATTAAAAATAAAACGTTACCTAGAAATAGTGAAACAAGCCCTAAGTAGAATAGTTTCTACTGCAGTGTTTCTAATTACAGAGCAAAATTTGTAAACAGTAAATCAAATCAGCGAGTTGAAACTAGGGTTTATGCAACTTAATGCTTTAATTCAGTTATCATACTCTCATGCAAAGCAGTGCAAAATCATCTTGGTTTAAACTTGGCGCTCTTCAAGATTTTCCTTGTGTTTATGTTTCTAGTTTGAGAAGTTGATTTGTTATTATTTGTTTACAATTATCTCAGTTGATGAGTTTTTCATAATATATCTAGTTTTAGCACATTAGGTGCTATAAATAAATAACTAAATCATTTATTTCAGGCAACAATAGCAAGTAAAAGATGTAAAATACTTAAAACTACGGCCCATATAAAATATATACTTACCTTATAGTCTAACATACATAATATATAAACTTATCTACTAGCACTATGTAATTAAGTGGCGAAAAATATGTATATTTGAGAGAACATGGTGAGGAAATCAGTCAGCAGAACCATCGTGAGGAAATCTGTTACGATGAGCTGCAATAGATGAAACGATAACACTTGCAACGTAAGGGCAAGTACCAATGTGTTTGGACTTACCTTCGACTACATCATTTAAACATATTCAAAAAATCTAATAAAATGCTTGTAGATTTGAGTCTAATGTACAGTCAGCGTCATCAATCGGTATCCCCCTATTGATTTTAACAAGGACCCTTTTCATTTCAACTTTGGATTTCAGTCGGATTTGCTAGTATACTTATGGATATCTAATTTCGCTCGAGTTCCTATACTAGCAAATCCGACTGAAATCCAAAGTTGAAATGAAAAGGGTCCTTGTTAAAATCAATAGGGGGATACCGATTGATGACGCTGACTGTACCTGTAGGTACCTTTAAAAATTGTTAAAATATAAACTGATATCCCCAACACGCGGTTTGCATCTGATTGAGACAGACATTCAAGTACGAATGTATAGTAAACCATTTAGTGATTTGATTAAGGTCAAGATAATCAAACCTGTGTAGTTAATTACGTGTAATTACAACACTAATGCGCTATAAAGCGAAATACATATTAAGACCTCAAGCAACTTTACGGGTTATAAAGCTACAATGTACATAACAAGGTTTCAAAGCAAACTAGCTTTATACAGGTGCGGATTTTGTTGAAGCACTTTTTGTGGTGAAATGCAATGTTGAACAAAATAGACAAGGCTCAGAGGGCGATATCTCGTCAATCCGAAGATTGAAATACTGATTACGGGCTTTTTTCATAAAAAAAAATATAATAATAGTATTGGTAATTTGCTTTGAAAGAAAGCTTGATATTGTTTAATATTGTAGTAAGTTTGATGAGATTGAGTGTGGAGGCTAATCTTCGAAACCACTGCACTTATTCGTTTGTTCATTATTTCAGAAAGAGCTAAGCTACGTATATTTTATTAACTTGAAAGAGTTTGGGCCGCTGATTTTGAATAATGTAGAGATCTGAGTTAAATGAAAGACTTGTGCTATAAACAATGGAAACTGTTTGGAAAAAAAAAAAACTGAAAATAAGCGACATATCTAATTCCTAATTGAAATGTAGTCTATAATTTAATTAGTTAATTCCCAAATAACCCTAAATATATTTGCTGAAAATGAAAATATAAAAGTGCTATGAATGCTAATTTGCCAAATGTGGGTTGTGTGCCAAAAAACGTTTACGTGACTCTCACCCAAAAATAAAAATGAAGCAAATTGCTTCATTTTTATTTTTGAGAGTCGCTATCGCGCTTAACATGTCAATGCAGTGACTGTTCCGAGTGATCTAGATAGGTTGAGCTATCTGAGGATTGCTTGTACCGATTGTTGCTCAACTAGCTCAATATTAATATGTAAAATTTAATCTTTGGGTATTGCTTGCAAAACGTGGGCATGTCAAAAACATGTGTGTCAGGCATGTGTCAAAAGCAATCTTGAACATCTGATAATCTGAAGGTCTTGTTAAAGTAATGAGTTAACAGCAAGTAGAACGGTTCTTTCCTATACATAAATGTGGTGCTAAAACACAACAAAGCGTATCTCAACTCAACAAAGTCTATTTAACAGATGAAGAACTACACTTTCTTGTTCTTTCTACGGTTGAACTTTCTAGTCGATACAACAGAACCATCCTTTTATGTTGGGCGGTATATTAGTGTAAACTTACTATGTACGTTTTACGTATCTAGACCTTAAAAAGCTGCTAAATCTGTTGCCATCTCTTTCTATTGGCATGAGAGAGACAAGAAAAAAATACTCTCTCGAGCTTTGCTAATTTGGCAAGTATAAATACTGGTACTAATGGTTTCAAATGGATCTATTTTAAGCAGATGCAATTAAATGATGTTTTTACTGTGAAAGATTGTGGACTCAGTTTTTATTCCATGAATTAAATAGTATAAGGCGCGACGCAGACATATCAACTTTGAGCCCTCAGTTACAGCAACTGGCAACTCGTAATTAGCTGTTTTTACGATTTTTACAATAGTATTTATTTGAGAAACTGCGCAGACGTAGCAACTCGAACGAGTTTTGGTGATCGCAACAGTTATCGGTTGACGCAATTGAAAATTGGCGCAATTAGTACCTACAGTTGTGTCAAGTTGCTGGTTTCTCCAATAAGCAATCGCAACTCGAGCGATTTTACTTATTTTTATAATCGCGGCAACCGTAAAATAGGACTTTTGGTTGCTGCAACTGGCAATCTTTAGCGAAAACTTTTAAAAAGTTGATAGGTTCTTCAACTGAGGTTGCTCTGTCGGCATCGCGCCTTATTCAGTGTAAATAGAAAAAAATGAGCCTCACTAAACCAAAAAATAAAAATTAATGAAGAACTACGCTTTCTCGTTTTTTTAGTGATACAACAAAAGCTTCATGTTATGCGGTAAATAAGTGTTGTAAACTTACAATGTACAACGAGCATGACTCGCTTGCTCACTGAGGGCGGGACGCCGTTGCTCGCGATGCACAGATAAGCTCCCATGTGCAGTCGCGAAACCTTCACTAACTGGAGTACTGATCCGCTTACTGAATTGTCTGGATGAAACAGAATATTTTAACAGCGAAAGTAGCATAGTAGTACAATATATTTTGTCCTTCATTTAGGGGGAAGATTTGCGTTTTATTTGTGAGGAACAATTACTTTCGTGAGTTGTACTTGACGTTAAATAACACACGGGAATTACGTAAAAACTTCGCCGATTTAGATTCGATAGGGTAACTCTTCGTGGCCAATCGCTTGCCCTCCCTCTTAGACAATGGGCACACGTCGTTTTTTGTACGCACGTATTTGAGCAGCGCGTTGGCAGCGCGTTTGTATCGATACAAACGTGCGAACGAAAAACAAAGTGTGACCAAAATAGATTGTCGGTAGGTATATAAATCCACTATATTTTTTATTTGATTTGTTTTTATGGTCACTTCAACTTTTCTAAGTGAAGCAACACATTAACATTAACTTAAAGCAGCATTGTAGCCTCCGTATTTTTAAAGAAAGATAAAGGTATAACCACTCTTACTTTTAATTTCTGGTTTCGACGCGTTTCCGTTGACAACGTGATTAATTCCCGTGTGTGATTATGTCAGGAAAATAGTTATTGTCCTATAAAATTAAAGAATGAACGGCAGTTTCTGATCTCATCTCTGATTTTGATAATAGAAGTTATTTCAAATAAGCAAACTAATAAGCAAATTTACATGTATGAAGATTGAAACTGTTGTAAATCAGTAAGTACTTGTAGTAATAGTTATACATTCTTTATAACAGTACCAATGTAATAAACTCAAATTGGGTACAACATCAATAGGCACTGTAATTTGATTAAACTGTTTAAGTAGGTACCTAATGATATTTATTTATTGAACACATAACAAATTGTGCAAGGAGGACGCATTATCTACCAGTCATACTGGGCGTGCAAAAAGATGGTGTGGCGTGTCTTATAAAGTAAGCATTTTATAAACTAGATCTCAATTAAGTTAGAGGGCCTAGGTCTAATAACAATAAGCTTCCTTGCAGGTTGGTCTAGTACCCCGAGTAATATAGTACCTAATGTTTAATAGTATAAAAACCGTTTTCAATCAATAAGTAGTTAAAAGCCAATAACTATTTACGATATGTTAAAAAACATAAAAGTCCAAATTCACTTTTATGAAATGTAAATTTTTAGAAACATTATTTTTATTAAATTATAAACATAATATATTTAGGTACTTAGGTATATATAAAAGTAATAATGAAGCTTACAGAACCACATCACCACCCTATTCAGAAAGGCTTTTGAATATTTCCATGGCAAAGCGGGAATGAAGCCCCACGAACATAATGGAACATTTCCAAGTATCAGCTCAATGATGACAATAAATAGGTAACCTGGACCAGTAACGGTCTATGCTAAATACATAAACATTAAGTATGTTGTAAATGCAACTGAACAAATTGATGGGTTCGACCAGGTCAGTTGCGTAGTAAAGCTCTATTAAGTAGTAAGGGATATTAACGGGTTTATACTCTTATATATAAAATTATAAAGAGCTCTACCTAAAAACCAATAATTAAAAATCATTATTTATCACACGGGGATTACTCACGTAAAATATCATCGATTTAGATACCGACAATGTTTCGATTCATCCGGAGAATCTTCATCTGGGTAAGGAGGGTTCTGGTTTTGGGCAAGGTTACTCCTCGCGGTCGCGTCTCACCCAAATCGACGATATTTTTAAGTGAGAATTTCCCGTGTGTTAAATAATGTCTAGTACAACTCACGAAAGTTTTGAAAGGAAAATTAAAAACCAATCAAAATTTTGATTAAAATTCGAATATTTCAAACGGTTACCAACTACCTCTGTTGATTTACAGTTTCAGTTTTAAGCATCGTGTTGAATGGGAAATTGCAATTAAACGTAGCTTTCAAAAGTTACAATTTTATAGTTATTTGTATTTAAAAAAAGCAAATAGGTACTTGTTTTAAAAACTTTTGCAGTTAACGTCATTACTTAAACATTATTCACTGAACTGTACTTTTTATCTAAACATTAATGTTCGTGCTAGAATCTACCGACCAACTTAAAATGGGTGCCTTTTAGCATCAAAACATGCAGGTATTCATGGTTCACACAAAAGCGGATTTCTGGAGCATTATCTGCACTTTGCTCCACATTACAAACAAATAGGAAAATATAGTGAGGTTAGAATAGTACAGTTACCAGCAGATGTAGCTATGCATTTCTGGCGACCAAAATAACCTATTCAACTTGACTTTTATAATCTTGGATGTTGTTTCTACAAAATGAAAACTTTACTGCTGGTATAATGAAAGCTCTAATGGTTTTTTATAACTATGTACTGTGTTCTTTGTTCTTATATTGGTAGTAAAATTTATAGAGACGCGACGTGTCATCATTGTTTTGCTTAGAACTAAAATATTTATTGAGAGTAAACGTTTTTGAAACATTCCCTCAAGTTCACCACATGCGGATGAGTTGAGTTGCTCAGCTATTTCTGTTTCCATACAATATGCAAGTCAAAAGCAGGTCACTTCCGATACGGAACGTCATAACTATGAGACAATTTTGTTTATCAGCGTTCTACGTTGAATTCTTGGAAAATACGTCTCATTTTAACTTTTCAGTTTTCAAGACGTTTTGCAAAGCTTATTATTTGTGTCGTACAATTGTGAATCATGAATTTTGTCCGACGATAGTTGAAAAGTAATTGAAATGAATTGGTTAATGAATTATCACGTACACGTATAATTAAATATTGATGATTTTTATGCTAAAGCATGAACCATTTTTTTTTGTTTCCGGGTAAACGAAAGCAGTAAAATTATTATTTCATGATAATAATACAAACATTTTTACGAAACTCAATACGAATTATTTTCCACTGAGTTCGAACTGAATAATTGAAATCATTAACCCTGTCTGTGGGAGAGATTTTAATTGTTATTTTATTAAATTTTGCTACACGATAGCGAGACGCTTGACGAGATTTACCTACTCGTTTGTGGAAGTATGAATAGTGAAATATGAGGGTTAAAGTCGGTAAGTAAATCTTACTCAGTGCATCGCTGAAGTTGGCTGTCGGCAATAGATCTCCAGCCTCTTTTCTCCACACAACAGTCGGTGTGGGGACTCCGTGCGCCGCACAACGCAGCGTCACATTGGCGCCTTCTCTGGCAACTTGATCGCTGCTGGTTGGATAGTCCAGTATATCCGGAGGCACTGGAAGAAAATTAGTTTAAACACTTTGCAACACGACGCACATATTGTCTGCAGTGTATGAGCAGACTTTCCTTGCGACATCGCTTGCTATACAGACATTTCACGGTCGAACTACAACCAAGTGTGTAAGGTAATTGAAACCCAGCATTTCATGTAACTCACGAAAAGTCATCTGCAAGGGCCTACAGTGCACGACATCATCATCATCATCATCATCAGCCTATAGCAGTCCACTGCTGGACATAGGCTTCCCCAAATGAGCGCCATCGCGCCCTGTCTTCAGCTTGACTCATCCAACTTGTGCCGGCAGCCTTTCGCATCGTGCACGACATACGAGTCGTTTATTGTAAAATCCTCTTTCGGTTCGAACCGTATAAACAAGATACAAAGAACATTGTTCGTGAAGCTATTACATTAACATTTCTGCAGAATACACTTACTAAAGCCGAAGTATAAGAAGGTAGGGTTACCGGTATTGTTCAAAAAATACCCAACCTTATAATCTGGGTGTCCCTGAGCCTGTTGCCCGAGATATTTCAAGTAACTTTACGTAGCTAAGTTTTGTCCCAAACATAAGAGGCGTACCGGTCTTACTACTCACGGATAATTAAATACAAATAAGAATAAACCCTATAGTAGGGTTAAATAGAGTAAAAGTTTATAAAACATGGCTCTTTCTCACTAGTTTAAGAGGTAGCACGAGATTCGGGATATAAATCCCGTGTTCAATCGAAGATGGAAAACATGATGAGAAAATTCTCGGTTTAATCAGAACGTATTGACTGAGTCTTTCTGTGAATAAGATCAGTTGATCTTATTCACAGAAAGACTCAGTCAAGGCTCTTAACCTAGTTAGGTTAAGAGGATGATAAAGGTCATATCTGACCAGTCAACTCCGCACCCGAACGTCACCGCCTCGCCTCGGTATTCTTTGTATGAAATTCTATGGACCAACGCTAACTTCATCAACTTCGTATCTAACCTCACCAGTTATAATCTACAATATTTTTACATAATTACCGGGTGCTATTATAACGTCATCCACCAATATATTTTTTTAAGATTTTGAGATTACATACCCACGACATCCAAGTACGCCGTCTGACTCTTCATGGGGTCGGTGTTGAGCTGACACATGTACCAGCCGCGGTCGGACTGTCTGACGTCATGGATGTGCAAGAACCAGACCCTGCGATCACTGTGGTTCACTGCGATGCGATGGTTCTTGGTGATGACGTGCGTGGCTATCGTCAGGATCGTCTGCGTGTCCACGCGTAGCCACGCCACCTACGCCAATTATTATAGTTGCTTTCTTTTAGCTCTTGATTAATTACATTCATAAATAGGTCAATTAGGTATAGCCACTTTCTGCGACAAAAATATTAGTTAGCTGTGAAAATTGTTAGGTAATGACAGGGTTATTCGATAAGATTAAACACTGCAGAGTGAACTCATTAGCTTAGAACACTTAGCACGAAGCAACTTTGGACATAAAGTTATTAGAACAAATAGCAAAAAGCGCTACCATAAAATCCACTATTTTTAACAATTCAGTGATTTTAATGATAAAACACAGCAGAGTTCAATATCCAGTGAGTAATTGAGTATTGACCTGTTATTAATAATATATCACATTATGACGCATGGTTCCCACGCATCAAAACTTGTTTTACTTTTGATTAAACTATTTTCGAGCTTTGTTTCCAACGGATGGCCAAGGTCAACGCCCCTTAAATACATGCCGTGGGAAATGAGCAATCGTTTTATTTTTCAATTTCGTATTTGATTACTCCGCTGATTGGATCAAGAGCTTATTTATACGCACCCTGAAGGAGCCGAGGTCATTGACGACGCAGGTGAAGACCGCCTCTCTACCCAGCGATACCGTCAAATTGTTTAGGCTATCTTCGAAGCGCGGAACTTCTGTAACAATCACACGTTTATTTTAATTACTCACCTCCATTAAGCTCGTTATTTTTAAGTGCAGCTATAATCCTGCTTACACTAGATAGCTGTACAGCGCGATATCGCTCTGTAAGGAATAAGGATAATTTGTTGACTCGCTCAGGTTCCCCGGCTACGGCTTAAGCACGCGAAACGAAATGGTGGAAATACTCTTTAAATTAATATTTTTATCGAAATCAAGATGGTACCCTTTTATTGTTTTTGAAAACAGAGTCTGTTTAATGTAATTGTTTGAGTATAGTATTTTTGCGAAATATGTAAATTTTAATGAGAAACATAATAACATTTCGGTTTATCGAGAAAATTGGCAACATAAAGCAGCAACAAATCTTATTGAGTGTTGTAATTAAAGGAGGAAATTTAAGCATCGAACGATTGGAGCGGCTTCATTGCTAATTACTATTGAGTAAATGTTATCATTACAGAGTAAATTTACGTGGAAATCGATCCTGTAGGCTGTATTGAAACACGTTTACTCTTTGTCGATTTTATTGCACAAACAAACAATTTTATGGTTTATATTATGAAGACGATATAAAATCTAATGCTGGTCCGGTGGTCAGCCGTATTGACTTATGACTAAATTTTTAGTGACGGATTTAAGAGATTGTTCAAAGTATTCAGTCATGACTTAGCGACTTAAAGGCGCAACCGACAATGTAACATGCTCACAGTTGTAAATATGGATGTAATTGGGTGAATCAACTTTTAAGGCACTACTTTTTTGTCCCTGACATGAAACTTGCAATATAATCTGTATTTCAGTTTAAAACATGGTAGTTTTGATGTTGACGTAAAATTAGATGCTTTGCAAACATGGAAGTTTCATAGTTTAAAGTTTTTAATTTTTTGATGGTAACTCAGCAGAATATAAGCACTCTCCATACAAAAAACCCCAGGCCTAGGTGACGAAACAATATACGACATTTCTTAAAAAAATGTATGAATGCACAGTATTTTCACATAATATTGCGATTTAAAAAATTATAAGCTTACTTTTAAAGTTAACATTCATAAAAGTTTGACTTAAATATATACATTTTTCATGTACCTCAACTTTTGATCCCAAATTTTGATTAAAACATCACCTACTTATATTATACTGCGTTACCAATAAAAGTTCACGTCTAACTTGGTGTAATCAAAGCCGATAATTGTCTAATATTTCGTTGGTATGGTCTGATCTGGCCAGCCTCGCTTTACCCGCTTCCCAGTCTGCGGTAAGTTCAGTTTCAGCTGTTCAAAATGTTGTCAAAGGAGTGTCTTTAAAGTTGATTCACCCAATTACCACTGAACTTGAAAGTTTGGTGAGACATAACTCTCTATCCTATACTTGTGTCCACCTAAATGATAGAGACTCTTATATCGAACTTAGAAAGTAAGTAAATAATGTCACAATTTATGTAAATATTAAAGCGTAGAAGCAGCCTATTGGTAAACAATTTATGATTTTCGTTGATTAATTGAATTTGACGTTTCGATCACAAACACGGAATTTGATCATTTTAATCCTTAAATTGATTTATTAATCATCATTAATAACGTTAACTTAATTGTTGATTTCATCGTAGTATACATTTTCGTTACGGAATTAAGAATGATGATGATGATTTCATGAACAACTTCGTTATTCACATTTAGGTACATTTCGTTAACAGTTCAGATTAAATCTGGTAATTAAGTAGCGATATTAGTTTAGTTTCCCTTGAAAGCTGTAAAAATTGCTTAAAAAGAACTCCCGTCGTATAGTTCTAATTGATTTTTTGGCGTGTTCTCCCAATTGTATCATTTCTCAATCTTGAATCACGTAGTGGTCAATAAATAGAACCTTAAATAAAATCGATAATAATCGATCCTAAATCAAAGCTTAGCCTATAGTACTTATAGAAATAAGTACTATAGGGCCATGGTCATGTGCCATTTAAAACTTTATTTTTAGCTTTCAAACATTTAATTAATATGGTTGCAAAGTGGTAATCTTGTCTAATTATAAAATCATACGTCATGACAATTGTTAGAAGTGGGAGAGCAAAACCTGTTGTACCGATTCCGCACAATTAGGTTAGGGGCAGATGAAGTATTTGATTTTACTATTTTTTGGAGTACTTTACAGGTACTTACATTTGAAGCAGTTACTCGTAGAAAACTTATCTAAAACAATATATCATAATGTTCTTGAAATAAAATTAGGTATTTGGCAAGTCGATTGTTATTGTCACGGAGTATATTCTCTCACGTACACGCACGAGCAGTCCTAAGCATTTATTGTGCCTAGAGCAAATTTGCTTGCGGGTCGCAATATCCAAGAGAACGGCCTCGGGGGTGCTATCCTGTTTTATTTGCGCTCCGTAGCCGATAATGAACGTTTTTCTCTGTATCTTTCCAGAGCATTCAATATGTAGGTGCAATAAAAGCAACATTAGTAACATACATGTGCCATTTGCACAGAAATTTTACTATTTACCCATAATTTGCAAAACACATGACCAGAGATTTATGTAAACAAACCTTTGTACTCTCAAATTTAAGGTTGAAAATCACGTGGACAAACTAGAACAAGGATTAAGCTAAATAAACAATAGATGCATTGATAGCCAATAAAATGTTTAGGCAAAGTTTTACGGCTGTAACGTTATGTGGGCAGTTTGCTGGTTTACCATACATAAAAAGCCAAGAATAATAATGAGCCAACATATAAAATATATTAAGATAAACCTTTTGTAATTTTGCCAAGCTACGCCGGAATACAAAATTTGGGCAGCAAAACCTAACTAACGTCACATTACCCGGCAAGGAATTTGTGGATGAAATATTGTAGTTTAGGCTTAGTTTATGGGTTTGAGCAAGCAATGTATTTTCTAGTAAAATTTACGGAAAAATAAAGTAGGTGTAAGAAATTATACCTATGTTCACATGACTATTAAATACAACAATATTGGAATGATATGACAATATCAAAAGTCGTTTCAATCAATATTTTATTGTTTACTCACTCCCAAACCATTTTAGGGGTTAAGACATGAGAATGTTCCCTTAAGAAGCTACAAAAATGATCTTTATCGTTTTATGGGTTCAAGGAGTGGGGTGAACCGCCGGGGAATATTTATGTTAGAATATTACCCCTCTTCAAAAGCTCTAAAAGAAAGTTTTAAATGCTTTATGCCGGCGCTTGTGTGGACCTCGTTCGTAGATGTTTTATATCGCAGACTGTCACCCGACGGCTGTGAAGGCCTTTTATTGTGCTGGATTAGGGGAAATCCATTGTAGTATTTGTTTGCTCTCTGGCGGGAAACGAGCTGGCCATTGTTTTTTTTTTATCGGTCGGCAATTTGCTTTGCTGGCTCAAACAATATTTGTCAGATTATAACGTGCTGGGTAATAAACTGGCTAAGATAAGTTTTTGTGACTTTTAGTTTAAATAAGTTAAAACTATCTAAGCCATATTGAGTTACCCAGTACCTACATTTAGTACATTCATTCTAGATTTTTTAGCGGCAAAATTAATAATTAAGTTTTGATGCTGGTGTGTTATACCTATAGGTGAGTACATCCGGGTCATTGAAAACGTTTATTGTACCTTGCAAGTCGATTTTTTTACTAAGAAGAACAGACTGAACCTTTCTTTTGCTGTAGAATGCTGATGCAGTATTGCAACCACTTATTGTGGCAATGTATAAGCGCATTAATTGTAAGAAATAACAAATATTACCGTTTCCTGTGTATATTGTTCATTTTTGCTAGGCGCAGATTTTTTGTAAACTTTGGCGCTATATAGCTTGGAAACTATAACTCGTATCAAAATAAATGTTAGTATTTATTTGTAGGCAATTTATTAAGAACTAATTTTGTCTTTGATCATTTTGTCCTAGCTTGTATAGTTTTCTTAAAAATTGAGAAAATCTGTAAAACGGGACACTTTTCAAGGGGGGGAGGGGTGACGCCGAAGGTTGAGAGGGGGGGAGAGTTGTTTTTTTTAATGTGCTCACCTATAGGTATAACACACCAGCATCAAAACTTAATTATTAAATTTGCCAAATTTTCCATACATTGAAATCTAGAATGAATGTACTAATTATTAAATTGATAGAAAGCATCGGGCATGACGCCGATTGACATAATGTAGCCATCACGCTAGCAATTATATTTCTGTGTTCACTCTCTAATACATTTTAAAACATTTGTCATTGCATATGGTATATCTTTCAATAATAATAACAATTATATTGGACCTGTCGGCGCTATACACGATGTCACCATAACATCTACATTTAAATACGCTTTTGGTTGTATAAAAGTTGAATTTAAAATGTAATGGCATCGACGGAAATAATATGTACCGAACAACAATTCACCATTTCATTTAGTTTATTATGCACAGGTTTGATCTCATCCAATTATAGGAAAACGGCGTCCAAAATATCATCGTTTTGTCAAACTTTGCTCGGATATTTAAATAAAGCGAGTCTTTTCATAACACTTGTTAAAACACAAACTCACTGAGGTTGTAGATATTAAGAGCAAGTTTATTATTAAAATATGAATGGTTATGATAATATTTTCTAATAGATGTAAGTAAATTAATTGAATTTGTAAGTATCCTACTCCTACTAATATTATAAAGGCGAAAGTCCGTGTGTGTGTGTGTGTGTGAATGTTTGTTACCACGTATCTCCATAACTACAGAACCGATTTGGCTGAAATTTTAAACATAGATAGATAATGACCAGGAATAGGACATAAGATACTTTTTATCCCGAAAAATGCATGGTTATAATGCATGGTGATAAACAAAATAGTAGCCCACGCAGGCAAAGCTGCGGGCGTTAGCTACCTAGTTATTAATAATTTTAAAGCATGACTATTATGTTCTTATTTTAAGTTATAGGCGAATCCTGAGCAGGACCTTAGAATAGGTTGCATGTTTATCTAAAGAAAGAAAGCCATTTTATTTTAGAATTACAAAAATCAGACGTCAATTCTGCACTTTAAATTGAAGAGTGAAAACATTGAACTAAATAGGGAAAATGTTGCAAACGCAGAGAATAGCTTTATTTACACAAAGCATGTTTGCGATGTATGTTTTTTAAAACCACGGTGTTATCGAGTTGAAAATTGAGATTTTATTGAACTTATTTGCCAATAATTGTGGCTGTTACATGTTTATTTTCAAAATAATGTCAAAAAAATGTCAAACACAAGTTTTTGAAAGTATGTAAATTATTATATTTTATACTAGGAATATATGAATATCAGGGCAATGCTAGTAATTAATCAATACTTACTATTTTAATCAATACTAATATAGTAAAGCAGAAGTGTTTGTTTGAACGCCCTAATCTCTGGAACTACTCCTCGGATTTGAAAAAAACATTTCTGCATTTATTAGCTCATTTCTTAAGGAAGGATATAAGAAGGCTATTCAAGACTAAATTAAATGACGGACAAAACCACCGTGTACAGCTAGTATTTTATAACTACTGACCAAAACAAAATTGTCTAAATTAATGACTAAATTATTTCAATATTTTTTTTTAAACCATGCAGTATTAGTATCACAACTTAGATCTCTTTTCACAATGTAGTCAGAAGGTAGTCCAAACATTACTTACATTAAACAAGAAGTACGTAAGCGCTTTATACAAGACTTGTATGTTAATACAGTGCAAATAAAAAATGTTAATGGTGTTTTAGTGCCCTTTCAAAAGTTGTTTATAAAGTCTCAATCTAACCTCCCCTGTTCGCTGTAGATCAGTGCACTTCGTACCAAGCCAGATTAAGCTACTTCTGCGGCGAGCTGTCCGGATAACGTTAGCTGCACCAAGGTTTTTACTGAGTAAACCTTTTATGCAGAACTCTTTGCATTTAAAAATTTAAAACAGAAGAAGGAATTCTATCTCAATCACTTCATTCAAAAGTTCTCGGAGTTTTTCCTCTTGTTAATTTATAATTTCCATCTATAAACACGTCGCGTATTTACTGAGGAACGGAAACCATCCGTTACGTTGGAAATCATAATAAACAAAGCTTTTGGTTCAGATATGAATGAAATAGGAGGCAATGTGTAGGACCGTGTCGGCGCGGGTGGCACAACCGTCGCGCCGCGCTAATTGATTTTATTTTCAACGCTACGTGGGGATAAAAATGTAAGGGTATTAAAATGATGATGATGATGATGAAAAATTAAGTAGGTAAGTACTTGTAATCTGCTGATTGTACTACTTCTGTTTATATTTTGTAAGTACTTTTACTGTAAATAAATATGTTTCTAATTTATATCAGTTATTTCTATTGATTATGACACTAGCCGATTGTTCAATCGTCTTTGTTGTGTACCTACAACTTCTAGTTTTACTATGATAGTATTGCAGGCGACTGTACTTTTGATGCTACGTAAGTACCTACATAATACAATTACAGTTCAATTCATTAGAAGTGAATAAAGTGTATAAGCATATGTATTTTGTAAGAAGAGGTTAAGGATTTGGTTTTGACAGATTAAAAATAGGTAAGTTAGACTAGTTCTAAGCCGATGCGGTTTTATAACTATAAAGTGGATAAAACTCAACTGTTATCATCGACTGCTGGCAAGCAACCATTCTACCCAGGCTCGCTGAAAATGTACATTTTAATTTCATGAAATACCACTAAAATTGCACATATTTCAAAAGCAGAGATGGAATGACAAAAAATGTCCAGTTTCGCATTCACATCTTCATTTAAAAATAATGACAGCTATTCATTTCATACTATTTACTTTTTCCACTATTGTAGATGCATAAACACAGATTATAAGTATTTACAGTTCAGCATAAAGTGCTTGCAATTAAAACACCTTTATCATCCTCAATTATCTCTTAAATCTTAACCAACAAATAAATAACAATTAAATTAAAAATTTAATGAAAAACCCCCTGACATTTCCCTTCATATTTCTATTTCTTTTCTAGAAAAGAACTGTTCAGCCGATTAAAGAATCGGCTGAACAGATTTTTATAAAACGTAACTAAGAACACTTTCGACAAAGACACATTTGAAACAAAAAAAAAATTAAAATCGTTTCTTCCGTTCAGGAGCTATGATGCCACAAACAGACACACAGATACACAGAGACACTGATACACAAATACACACTACAAACTTATTACACCCCTCTTTTTCGTCGGGGGTTAAAAATAATGTCCGAAATCAGTAATTTAAATCGAGCATTGTACGAGGCCTTAGTTACGAACAATAAAAATGTATCGCCAATGTATCACTACTGAACAAAGGCCCGTTCAATCTTTATTTAGGGCGTCTCTCCCCCGATGCATTGCCGGCTCTCACTGTTCGGCATATTTATTCGCGGCGTGATTTTTGTTATAAATTACATCGACAGGCAATATTTTCCATTTAGAAGGGGCGGCGGAGGCCGGTACAAGACAACGCTTTCAGGCGATGACTTGTGCCTGCTTGGGCCGGTATAAATATTTGCGTATCACGCGGGCGCCTACCGGCTGCCGCCTACCGTCGCCCCAGCGCTGCCCGACACGCAACCTGCCGCTTCCAACTTACGAGTCTATTCATAATTCAATATAGGCACATTGTATTGTAGGTACATTAATGCTCGTGCAAACAGTGATTAAAAAATATTGTCTGTGACGTTAAAAAAATCAGGCTGAATCGAGTTAACCCTAAATTAAAAACAAATATTTGTCTAGAAATCTAAAAAAGTAATTAGTACCCTAAATATCAAAATTCAAAGATGTTACAAAGTCCATCGATCATCGGGACATTATCACGCCATTAGGAGCAATAAGCTAACTTGAATGTAAACTTTTCAGATAAGGACCGAGAGAAGTAGATTATTTAAAATATTGGGTGAGTAACAAATTTTCGAACGATCGGCGCAATTCGATAAACTTCGGCAAGTTAGCTGTAAGTTTGTTCAAGTTCGCGGCGTGTTTCTGTACCTTATCGGTCGTGGAAGTAACAAGCCGAGATAAATGAAGTTTGGTTGCTCTTAATTTAATGGCAGGACGGAACTTCTGCGACGTGACCGGATGCGGCGGGCACCCTTCAACCGATAATTGTCCAATTATTAATAAGAAACAACCAACCGATAAGATATTTGTATCGTTCGCTTTGGTCTATCCGATCTCGGGCTTTGATCTTCTATTATTCAAAATTTAGACATCGCCTGCAGGGGGATGGGATAACGACTGTAGTAATTTTCTTGTCTTTATCCGGAAAAATCTCAGCAGCGTTCATTTGTCACTGTGTTATGTGAATAAAACAAATTGCAAAGCCAGTTAAAGCTTCTTTTTAAGAGTTTCTGGTTTCGGAATCCGAACAAAGGGAAGGAGAATACACGAGAATACAAGGGCCTAACGAATTCGGACCGATACCGTGACAGATTTATGGAGGTACAAAATGTAACGGGATCACTAACAAACGCTAATCCCTAATTAGTTTTGAATGTTTGATTGGACACTTTGAAACTTTGTTCCCTGTTTTCTTAATTTACGACATAGTTGTCTCCTTCTGTAAATGTAAATATAATATGTAGGTAGTTTCTTTCTGATAAAAATTATTTGAACAAGTTTCTTTGAAATGAGCGGCATTGCTTGATTTGTAAGACTTCGCAGCGTGGTAGTCTGTACCGCAGCAGCCTGCACCGCGGGCAAGAGTTACTATTGAATAATAAATTAAATTATGCTCGAGCGACACTCTTGACCCCGCGGCAGGTCAGATTGTTCGTACAGTGCGGATTGATGAGCCTCGGCTAGGATCCTTTATGCTGTTAAGCCGACTTAAGCGGCAGGCTTTGGCTGTTACAATAACAGTCTCGTGGGATTCGCGTTCAAAGGTCTTGCACACAGCGATTCCATTATAAATCTTGTTACAAAGGCTTAAGAAGCATTATCGATAACTTCGTGCCTAACATTAGAAGTCTATTAAGCTGTAACGTTTGGTGGAACGTAATTTTCAGTTGCAATTTCGATAGTGTACATTTAATGAATGTTGTAGGCGGCTGATTAAGCGTGGATTGCCAATCAAAATGGCATTATCAAACAAGCCGAGTAAATGTAATGTGGTCAGCTAAATTGATTATGGTTGATAACTTCTGATTATAACTACACCAATCTGTAACATTACGTCATTTACTCGTTTGGTGTTTCAGTCAGGAAATACTATCCAAAAACGATCGAATATGAACTATAATAAACAGTTACGAAGCGAAATTGTAAACATTATTTAAAATAATAATTGAAGAGCAGGCGTTGTTAACGAAACAGGTGCTAACAAATAGTACATAATGTTATTATTATTTTTGAATGTCTGACTTAAATTGGACTTCTATCACGTTGAAATTACTGAGTGGATTTTAATTAAACTTGGTACATTGATAGCTTAAACTCTGATTAAGAAACTGTGTGTGTATCCTTGTAACACGCTTGCAAAGCTACGGGTTCGAATTACTGATTGAATACAGTTAAAAATTTCCGAGAATCCAGTACTTTACCAAGCTGTCTACTCTCGATGCTAACTGTACTCTGCTGAATAAACAGAGAATACTGGAGTATTCTGATGTAGTTTGATTTGATTGTGGGTAGTGAAGTTGCTACAAAGGATTTCTTACGATGAAACAGCTTGTCTGGAATATTATTATTATTCACAGTATCATAATGAAATTAACGTACACACGTTAGTAGGTATACTATTTAATTAAGATTAGGTACTTATTAGTATTAGAAAACATTTATATTTATTTATTTTTAGATGCGCTTTTATGAACCAGTACTATATAAACTTTGAAATGGTTGCAATAACTTTCTTGTAATGTTTCTTGACCGAGCGTTATTTATAATTAAATTCTTATGATTTAGTTCTGTTTCTTTATAAGTAGTAAGTAAGTTTGTATGAGCAAGTGGCCTTCTCTGGTGACGTGGTGATTTATAAGTTAAAGTAAATAAATATACATGTTCATACGTTTCATACCTCAAAAGGTAAAAAGGAACCCTTATAACATCACTTTATTGTCCGTCTGTCTGTCTGTCTGTCCGTGTGTCACCACCGATTTTCTAAGGAAGGGACCTAGCAAGTTGAAATTTATACCAAATACTGGGATTTATAGTCCCTATTAGGTGTAAAATAAAAAATAAATAAAATAAATATTGCTGGACATTTGACACAGCGCCATCTAACCCCAAACTAAGCAAAGTACTATGGGAACCAGATAACAGATAGAATACTTATATTTATAATAAACATATAAGATAAATAAGAAAATATACTTATATTTTCAACTTTTTTATTTTTCAAAATTTTTCCTTTACTTGTGCTGCTTTTAACCAAAATTGACAATTCTAGGTCAACCGGAAGTACCCTATAGGTTTTGGGTCAAAAACCTACATGATAGTTCCCGTTGACCTAGAATAACGAAATTTGGTAAGGTCTTACAGCACAAATAAAGGGAAAATTCCAAAAAATAAAAAAAGTTGAAAAAAGGGTGTCCCCATACATACATAGTTGACGCCAATTAGGATAGTCCTCTGAGGTGTATGTATGGGCGCTCATACAATTTAGAGGACTAGCTTAATTATGGCGGCATAATGGGTAGGTACGGAACCCTCGGCGCACGAGTTCGACTCGCACTTGACCAGTTTTATTTTATTTTATAACTCGTTGTTTTGATAACTGGACATTTTGACTAGATACTTGGTATGTTATGCTGGACATTTTCACACCTTGACATTTTGATCTTTGGACTAATACCCTGCGGAGTCAAATAAATATAAACCAAAATGACTTTTGTCATGACTTTTTACATAAAAGCATTTTTGTTATTGGTTAATAAGGCAAGCAATTTCTACTATATTTTACAACTATTTGAAAAGTTTAAGTGAGCTTAAAATAATTTTGTTCTATAAAACTAGTCATGAGTATTAGGTAATTATTGTGGATACCACTTCAACAATAAACTACGCACGAGAGAATTTCAGCTACATGAACGCGTGATATTTAGTATCACGCGTTCATGCGTACGTACCTATAGCTGAAATTCTTCAACCAACGTCTTTAATAAAAAAGTTGCTAAAATTACCACAAAATATCCAAAAAAACTTGGAGTTACATAAGACTCTTTTAGATTGTATTACATTTTCAGTCTATTGAAATAATAAATCAACTATCAAGTATATACATACGTGACTTAAAAACTAACATTTTTTGCTGAAAGTAATCCAATCCACTACAAATTTACATGGCCTGGCCTATATAAAGGTCATTCCAAACGATCTGTAGATAACTCAACTAAGGTTACTGCCAGTCGGAAACTTGCCCAAACGATGTCAGATAAAAATAAACATTTTAAAAGGTACGAATATTTATATTCAGATTAGTTGTGCTACAAATATGAGCAAAATACATTTAGCAACATTGAGATCATTCATTCTATTGCTTTTTATAAGTCCAAGCTTAAATGAAACTTCCCTTGGGTACATTCAAAGTTGTTTTTGTAATCTCTTACAACGTTCCTAATTGTCTTAAGAGGGTCCAAACTGGTCCAGTAGTGCTCTGACTTAAGACGGAAGTAATATCCTAAGTACTTGATAATCCTTTCTACCAAAACTTCCCTTTGACTTCTCTATAATCCACCTGAGACAGAATTACGGTAACATTGAAATATATTTAATAGATAAGTCGCATAGAGTTAATAGCTGAAACGGTTGGAAGAAAAATTTGGCTTCTCGATCTTTTTTCGTCAGGTTAGGTTTTAACGTCACTTTATTTAAAGACAGTATTATGAAAAAACAAGGTCCTTGAGGAAGTATAATTTGCGTTCCTACTGAATATCAAAGCACAACCAGAACCCAAGAAACTTAAAACTTTGAGTGAAACTATATTCGTATTCTATCTATGGAACACTATCATCAGACGGGTGCAAAGCAGGATTTCAAAACTCATATTGCAGAGAGCAGTTGAAGTTTGCAAAGAAACAATCCACGCAAAAGAAGCGTAGTATTTGCATGTGCAGCATAAGTAGTAGATATGTTCTAAGAATTTAGAGTAGATAAAGTCAAAATGAATTTCAAAATGGAACGACTAAAAATCAAAACAGGATCGCGTCTATCCCCACAAAGCACAGTAGACATTCTCTCTGATTTCTCTAGGTTCGAGGTCGTTCAAAAAGGTAGTCACAAGCACGTCCAAATACCATTTTTGGCACGTGCCCTCATTTTGCAGAAGCTAGCATTCCATACCCGATATATTGCAAGCCCATCACCCAACGCCTAATATTACTAACTTTACTCACAATGTTTTTCTTCACCTTAAGGCTCGCCTCGACTTTCGATCCGAAAGTGGGTTCGAATCCGAACCGTGCATCAATGCATTTTTCGTTTCGAATACATTATTATGCGCATTAACATTAGGTTAATTAACGGCGAAGGAAAACATCGTGGGGCACGTTAAATTGTTGGTCTCGGCTTATACGTCGTTAAACCATAACGGACTTTCAGGCTACCTAAAAACTTCGTCACCAGAGATAGCCACTTGCTCATACGAACATACATACATAATATTTGGTGGCGGAAATAAAACGTTTCAATTACTGTATTAAATGGAGTGTTTTATAAAGCAATGCATCTTGAAGGATTAAGGGTTACTAGCACTATTTTATACTGGTACGGCTTGCTATTTAGTGCGAGTTTACCCTCATTGATCTTTCGCCGAGTCCCCATTAGCCGTGCGGCCTGCCATGACAAATTGTGCAGGGCCTCGGGAGCTTGACCCTATGAACGATAACTTCAATATTTATCCCGCGGGAAAAACATAGCTTAGTGTACATTTGAGGAAGTTTATGTTCAGTACAATACTTAGAGCTAGGTAATGAGATGAATGATGAAACGAGTTTTTCAAGGATTTTATCTTGTTACTATACGTCCTGGCTTTACTCGGGTTAATACTTAGCCTATGTTCATTAGGAATAATGGGACTTTCAAATGATGAAAGTTCTTTTCAAATAGGTTTCGGAAAATACGTTCTAATATACAAAATATTGTCTCTCTCTCTCTTTATAATATTATAATAGGTTTAGATTATTCCTTAATATGTTCCGACTGAGTTATTACAGTCGTGGTCAAGGGAAAAATATACTTAAATCAAATTATGCATTGTTATAAATCAGAGATACGCCCTGATTCGCGGCATTGTTTTCCATATGTGACAGTAAACAAAACAGTGAGACGCGACCGCGAGGAGTGCAAGGCGTAGCTATAGCTTTGTTAAGGGGGGGTCCAAAGGTTTCAATATTCAAAGATCTTTGTTAAGGGGGGGGGGGATCCAAGGGTTCCAAAATACAAAAATTGACTAGGTTTCCTCCGAACTTAATGGGCTAAGGGGGGGGGGGGGGTCCGGACCCCCTAAACCCCCCCCTTATATAAGTCCATGAGTGCAACCTTCCTACCCAGATGAAGAGGGTCAATCTTCAGAATCAGCGCACCTGGTTGATCGCTATGGCACCCCTTAAATATCGATATTATTGCTTTTCTGCCCCTTCAGGGGTCAATATGAAAATATGCTTAATTAGACACCTCCTTCTCGAAATAAAAATACAGAAAAGCAATAATATCGATATTTAAAAAGCACCATAGCGATCAACCAAATACGCTGATTCTGAAGATTGACCCAATTGATTCTCCGGATGAATCGAAACATTGTCGGTCAATCACGATATTTCGGGTGTCTAATGCAATGTCAAGTAAACAAAACAGTTTCGTTCTCTTTTTCTCCCAAGTCAATTGTAATATTAATTTCCCTTTCTAATGCGATTCACAATGAAAACATTGACACACCATCGTTCAAAGCTAGGAGCGCATTTGGATTCAATTCTTTGAAAATGTCTTATGTGGCACGTCCAAATAATTGCTACATGCCCAACAAATAATAAAAAGATCAGTAGGTACATGATATTTGAGAGAAATTACTGTGTTAGAAATGTTGACAGAATACGTTTCAATCGTTTTTAGGTTTTTTTAAATACTTTTTTCAGTCTGTGCATTCGTTTGCAAATTGTGCAAAAACTACTTGACAGATTTTGATGGTAATAGTTTAAATCCCGGAGTAACAGTTTTATAGATTTTTTTTATATTAACGTGAAAGAAGTTGCAGGCGGAAGCTAGTAAATAATAAATACATACGTTGTGCCAACTATTACTCCAGGCGTTATAAACAAAAGAGGTGCTGATAGAGTAGCCCTTCGCACTGAACCATTAGTAAAATGTCCTAGAAACACTGTATTTATCATTGTCTCTCTCATGCAGTTTTTATACGACTCTGTAAGACTACGTTCAGATGAACGCGCGGCGACGCGCGTTGCCGCGTGGTTTAGCTGTTCAGATGGCGGCGGCTTGGTGCATGGCGGCGGTTCGCGCGGGAACGCGCGGGGACGCGTGGTGACGAGTGGTCATGTACACAACAACATTAATTTGTTACAATCTCAAGCTGCGCGCTGAGCCAACCGCGCGTTGCCGTGCGTTCATCTGAACTTAGCCTAAATGTTTGGTAGCAATATAAACAACAAAGTACTAGGAGTAACTTAACCACAGCATTGTAGTTATGAATGTTGAAATGACCTTAGCATCTAGATTTTACGTTTTATGACTGACGAAAATTGTATTCTGTGTATTAAGGCTGTACTATGTGCTAAACACTATATTTCCCTATCTATCTCCTCGAGAAATAAAGTAAGTGGAATGTAACTGAAAAGCCAAATTGGATCTTTAACATTTTATCTTCGAATCCACCAATTTACATTTTTATTTAACGCCGTATTTGTTTGATTATAAATCAACGAAAACACCTCTAAAAACAAGATAAATCTTCTTATTCTTTTTAAGTTGAATATTTCTTTGGATTACACCATTGGATAGGTAATTTAATTGACAAGCGTACCAAGTTAATTTTACGATCGGTTGTTATAGTGATGAGAAATCTCCAAAAAACTGCACTTTTGTCGTGTTTCTGAGCATGCAGCTGTCGTCAGCGCCGCAGCCGAACGCATTCTAAATTCATCTTTATTTTAACGAAGCTAAGAAAAATATTTGAAGTTGTACTTATCAATGTGCTAATTTTAGGTGATATTACCCCCTTAACTGTAATTTTTGGTACTTTCGATGAAAAATCCTAACGAAAAATAAAAATAGAAAATTTATTTATACCATGTTACATTGGATATAGGTATCGCTATTCATCTAAAGAGCGTTGGAGTAGAGGTAGGAAAAAATAATATTTTAATAAAATTCTATATTCTGAGTAAAAAAATACTCCAAATTCAATTTCGTGATGTTGTCAAATAAAAATGCAGAATAATTTATTAAAAGTATTTTAACAGGAAAACAGTTTTGTTTATGCTAATAACAAAATATATTAGTGTATGTAACCCAAATTATTTTATCTAAATGCATGGGCTGCCGACATAATAACAATTATTTTTCATGAATATTATGACGATAGGCAATAAAGATACGTTTATTGTTCAGCGTTTACTAATTTTATACGACCGTCGTTGGTTCGCGCCGACTAACATGATCGCTTTTGTAATAACACCTTTACGACTGTTTACTCCTCATATTATATATTCTATATTTACCTCATTTATTTTAAAAGATTAAATAGACGTATAAAGTGAAGTAAGGTATTGCTATTTTTATTAAACTTACCAACAGTATCTTTAAAACAAATCACAACGTGGAAGACAAGTCCGAAGTGTACATAGAACAAAAGTTTTCCCAACAACATCATTCAAATCACATTTCAACTTGGAAAATAAAACTTGTTTCGCGTCATAATACGCGTTCAATGTAGAAGTTCGTAGCGCGTAGCGGCGTAGAGGCGCTACGAGAGCCCGCTCGTAGCGTCGAGGCTCGACTGCGGCTCCGAGCGACCCTTCTCGCTACTTGCACATGCGCTGCCTGAAACTTAATAATTTTGCCTTTCCACTTCACTACTCAATCAAATAACTGCCAGATATAGGATTTCAGATTTTTGTAACTGTATTTCTATATCAGAATGCTATTTTTTGTCTCTCGGATAGTCCCACTTTTATGTTTAAAAGAAAATATAACATAGTTTTAGTACAACCACTATGATTTGTAACTATCTTTTCTCAGTAAGTGAATTGTTAATTTTTAAATGAGGTAATTAAATGTAAACATTTTATCATAAAATTACGCAAAAATTTGATAAGATGATTGCGCTCGTACGTTTTCTTCCAATAATGATAATTAAATTTCCAAGACCGGATATTTAATATCAGGGACGGATATCGATAAATTATGTTGTTTTGGTGGCTTTTTGACTTCCTACGAATTTACAGATTGTTTTTTGATAGTAGGTACACTTAGGAACCTTTTTTACCTATTGTGAAAACTTGAAACTTTCCAATAAAAACTTAGGCCTTTACATCTTTTACTAGATGACTAATACAGTGTCATGACTCAGGAGGCAATATTTGCGTACATTTTACGGGACACTGTTGTGCCTGGGACATTATGGAAATGGAATAGGCTTGCCCAGCATCTGAACCGTCCTCTCAGCTTAATAAACCATATCCACAGGAAAGGCATAGTGTGGAGATGACTAAGCCGCAGGTTTTCTCACGATGTTTCCCTTCACCGTACAGCGCATGTTTTGTCCAATAGGTGCTATTTAAAATACACACACACTCGACGAAATCTATATGCAAAAGCTGCGTCTAACTACCTATATTTACACTACACAACGTCAGTTTTGTACACAGTAAGGTTGTCACTGTATGAGTAATGTATACTGTGGTCTCGGTCTCGTCGCCGCGTCTGCGCATGTGGCGCGTTCCGTGTTCAAAACCAGCTCCTCACCAGCTCAAACTCACAGTGTCCATTCAATACGTAGTATTATTATCTGTTCTGTGACCGAGACCAGAGACAGGCTATGTAGGGGCGCGTAAAAGAGACAGAACACAGTGACTGGTCTCGGTCTATGGCGCGAACCGTCAGCAGGGAGTATTTAGAGCAGCGTTTCTTAACCTTTTTCGTTCACGGACCCCTAGGACATCAAGCACAACATCAAGGACCCCCTTATTATAAAAATCACTAAATTTTGTACCATTTATACTACAAATACGAACAAGCGACTAAATTTTTTTTTTTAAACTGACTTCAATGTTCGAGCTCAGCAATTTTCTGCACTTTCGAGGTGCACTTCTATTCGTAACTCCGAAGATGCTTGACAGATCCTCACCAAATTTTTGTGGGACCAGTCGCAAAAATCGGAAAGTACCCTTTCAAACAAAATAATTTTCCAAATCGGTTCAGGCGTCTTCGGGTAATCGGTGAACATACATAAAAAAAAACATTCACACGAATTGCGAAACTCGAAGATGAGACTGCGGACCCCCATACATATACTCGCGGACCCCCAGGGGTCCGCGGACCACAGGTTAAGAAACGCTGATTTAGAGGTATGTCAAAATACAAAACTCGTACATGCTATTATCATTATATACGATACAATTTTTTTAATCAATCTAATAGCGATACAATGTAAAAGGTAGTCAATTCAATTATCTTGATAATACTCGTACTAGCTATTCTAAAAGCTTTCTTCCTTAAAAAAGGGCGGAAGAGACTGAATTTCGAAATGCTATCTTGTTCGCGCTTGCCTGCCGACACCATACTTCAAGTATGGTGGCTTCACATTGGTTATTTTTATTCCAATAAGTTTCTTTAATTAAAAAAAAATATATTTGCCTATCTGGTTGGCTAAAATAAGTGTGTGTTCAAATGAAATCCAAAAATGTTTCAAGTAGATTTCTTTTCAAATTATTCAAATTAAGCATCCGGGAAACTTCATCGTCTATTGTTACCTTCATTTTTCTCATATCTGTGAACTTCAATGATTTAAACATGTAATCATGATTCGACACAGCAAATTCAGTAAAAGATTGTTTTAGTGATAACATTTCGAAAGAAGATGAATTTGACGGATTGCGCTGAAAATGCGAAAAGGCCGACACAGATTTTTGAAATACAGGGTGTAACTTCAGTGGGTGTAGAATGTTAAGGAATATGAAAGTTCAACTACCTATAAACGAAATTGCTTTATATAAAAGGTCTTAAATTTGCTTATCAAAGTAAACATGATCTTAATAAAATAAACTTTAAATGAAAAAACATTTCGAATTTGCAGAAACATATTTATTTTCTCACAATATTTTTACTAAAGTAGCTGCATTTTTATTTTAATTTTTAACAACACATTCCATATGCAAAATACTTATTACTTTATGAATTGTAATGATTACATTACATTATTTAAATAAGTACTACATAATTGTGAATCGTCCCATTTACATTTAGGTATTAAATACCAGCATAGTGAAATATGGTTGTAATTATAAAGTAACTAACATCAAAATAAAAAAATTGTTTCATAATAGCTTAAAACTCTTTTAAACTTCTGTTACAAAACAATATAACCATCGGTACTTACCTAGAGATTTTATAAAATGTTTGTTTATACAAATTATCGTCACACCGGTATAAAACCGATAATTTCTATAATCGTGAGTCGATTATCGTAACATGGATATGGAACCGATAATTTCTATAATCGGATTTAAAACACTAGTCCAAAAATCTATTTATACTTTTGTTAGTTTTTTGTAACACCCTGTATAATACTGTTGAGCATTTCGAGATTACGTAGAGCTTTGGTGTCGCAGACCTCTTTGACAGAGTCGTTTGTTTGCGAAGACACAAGAACGTCAGCTGGCGCGAACCGAACTTGCGCTGAATAGAATGGAATGCGGTTTAGATTTCCCTACACCGGCAGTGCAGTGACATAATTCTACTAATATCATAAATGTGTTTGAAGGAAGAAATTGAAGGGATGACATGATTTTAAATAATTACCTATGGAATTTATTTGGTGGTTCTATTTGGTTGATGTCTTTTAACTTTTTTCAACCTGCTGCCGTACGACAAAGTTTGGGTCCCGTAGTTTTGAAGTCTTTCTGTCATTTTACAGGCAAAGGCACAAGAAAAAAGAAGCCTATTCCTTTATTTCGTTATCAACCTTAGTCATTTTTTGTGATAAATACACCTAAGTATTTTTTGAGTTACTTACATACTTATTTATACTAATTGTGAACATAAGAAATGTCAGACATGATATATTTTTTTAAGAAAATTTACCTTGGTAAAATGTATAGCTAGAAGTACGAAATCAAAATGGTTTTGATAAATTATAAGTACAAATTAATTGTTTTTTGTATATTGTGTGAGCTTGAATCAGTTTTCCAATTTATTATAGATTCTGAGTACATAACAAAAGCACTGTAAATATACGCCTGGACAACCGATGCAACTAGTAACAGTTCACTAGTTTGAAAACACTACTAAAAATACCTCATCATACCTCATAGACAGAGCGAGTGAAGCGAGCAAAGCGTCTTTGCGTCAATCCTGACAAAATTTTCTTGCTTCTGTAAGTTTGTTGGTCTACAGGTCGTATTTACAACAAATCAGGACGAAACTTGTTAACCAGGTAAATAATTTTTTATATAGGTAATAATATACGCACAAGTACCTATGCATTTTTTTGTCGTCATGAGTTTTCGATTGGAGGGGTTCTTCCAAAAAGGGGATACCGGATAATAATACATCCGCCTTATGAGATCCGATTACGACTGTTTTTTAATTTGAATGGCAGTAACTTTAAATTGGTCTTATAAAAATTTGGTGAAGATCTGATGAGGATCTTCGGCGTGATGAATAGAATAGAATAGCAGAATATCCTCAAAATCGGCCCTTTAACTAATAGGTAGGGATTGATGGAGCACCTGAGACCACCTTCTCATCACAAACTAACGAATTAAGTAACAAGTGAAGTTAACCAAAAGCTTCTAAAAACGCCAATTCAATTGTTTTGTCTACTTGCCAACTTATTTAACTTTTCCCATCTAATGAATTCTCTTTTTAGGATATAGAAAGAACAAACGCTTCGAAACTACTAGCAAAGCTCGAAATCCGGAGACTAATACAGTATGTCAAGTCGCCCCATGGAATACTTTGGCTACATTGCGGGGCGGAACCCGGATAGCATTGAGAGACTGATAATCACTGGTAAAATAAACGGACGAAGATCGAAGCCCCATGTGCTAGACTCGCCGAATCTGCACCACACTCGACACTCAGCTTCATAATGCTATCCATGTCGCAACGGATTGGACAAACGATGGCACGTATGGAAAACCCTTGTGTCGGAGAAGGTCGCAACCCTCAGCAACACGGAATCGATATACAGAGAATACAATCGAATCGAGCTCAAATTAGCATTTAAATCAGCTCGTGATCATCTAATAAAAACTTGTTTTGTGACACAAACTTATTCGATATCAACTCAACCTCTAATCGACCTGAGTGATGTGCTGCGGTTTTCATTTAGCTTATAATTTTTACCACTAGTAAACATAAACGTCCCTATTTTGTATGAAAAAAACAGTAAAACAATTTCGTATTCTGCCATTTAATTGGTAGCGACGTAGCTTTTAAAACACTTCAAAGTCCAAGTTTTTGTTTTGAATAAAAAAACCACTTTACGGTATTTACATTTAAATATATCAAAAACCAGGAAATTAATAACATTTCTATTATTCAGTTCAAGAGATAAATTGGAAATGTTCGAGGTAATTTGTACGTAACATGTTTGTTTGTGCTTACTTAGGGTCCTCTTTTGTGTTTTGTCGAAAACAAACTAAGTCCTTTGTCTGCTTGCTCCTTCAGGCCTACGGCGGTTTTCTTATCACGGGTCGGCCCCTCATTTATACATAGATACCTACTTACGCATCTCGCAGGAAACCGCACAATTCTCTGTATAATGGAACTACTTATTAAATGATTGCTATGTTATTAGGCATTACTAAGCAGCAAAATCATTTCATTCAAATATGATGCACTGATGGCAGCATCTTTTCAGAGGCACTTTTTTCAAATATTCCTCGCGGAAACAGCTTTCTGTTTACACAACGCTCGGTGCCTTTCTCATCATCATCATCATCCTAGCGCCTTCCCGGTTGCGTCCTTTCGGGGCCCGGGGTCCGCTTTCCTACTTTTTTTCCTCCACTTCGGACGGTCTTCTGCATCCCTTGTTGTGAGTCCGTTTGCACGCATATCATCCACTACGACGTCAAGCCAGCACTTCTTGGGTCTACCCCTTCTACCGGGGCCTGGCGGAGGCAACATAGCTAAGCATTTGTTCCCCACGTAGCTTGCCGGTTTTCGTAAGACGTGTCCATACCAACGTAGGCGACACTCCTGCAATTTATCTGCTATGTCACGGACATGAAGGCTGCCGCGGATGCGAGAGTTCCTGACGCGGTCCTTCCGCGTAACTCCGCACATCCAGCGCAGCATATTCATCTCCGTGACCCGCAGTTCTTGCTTGTGCCGCTCAAGTACCGGCCACGCTTCACTGCCATATAAAAGGGCAGGTCTAATGATGGATTTATAGACCTGTCCCTTCAGCTTAACCGGCATCTTGGGGTCACAAATGACACCAGTTACCTCACGCCATTTAGCCCACGCTGTAGCAATGCGTGCCTTGACGTCGCAGTCGATGTCACCGGACGCGTGGAGTACAGATCCCAAGTATTTAAACTGATCCGTGCGCTCGACCATGTCTTCGCCTATGCGGACGGATGTGGGATTTGTTGTATTGCAGGCCAAGTACTCGGTCTTCGCCACGTTGAGTTTCAGACCACCGTTTTCAAGTGATTCCTTCCACGCATTCACACGTCTCACCAGACGTCCCCTGTCCGCATCTGCCAGCGCGATATCGTCAGCATACATGAGTAACCAAGGAGGCCGCTCATGACTGTCCCTGATGCTGTCCGACACTACGTCTAATATCACGCTGAACAAGAACGGGCTAAGGACGGATCCCTGGTGAACTCCAACAGTGATGGGGAAGGGTTTGGTGTCACCAACAGCGGTCCGAACCACAGAATCGGAATCGCGATACATGTCTCGGATGCTGTCAATATAAACCTCTGGTACACCTTTGGACCGCAATGCCCACCAGATCACCCCACGAGGAATACAGTCGAAGGCCTTCTCCATGTCCAAAAACAGGAAATGTAGAGGTGTATTCTTCGTCCTGTATTTCTCCATGATGGTCCGTAGGGCAAAGACTGGGTCCATGGTCCCGTGGCCAGGGCGAAAACCATATTGACACTCCGAGACCGTACACTCTTGTCGGATCCGAGAGTCTATTATGCGCTCAAAGAGTTTCATGGTGTGGGACATGATCTTTATACCGCGGTAGCTGCCACATTCTTGGACAGATCCCTTGCCTTTGAAGACTGGAGTGATAACACTCAGTCTCCACTGGCAAGGAATCCCTCCAGTGTGCAGTATGCGGTTGTAGAGATTTGTTAAGATGCCCACACCACGAGGGCCCATTGCCTTCCAGGCCTCGATGGGGACTCCATCGGTTCCGACGGCTTTCCGATTTTTCATGCAGCGAAGACCTTTTTCTACTTCTTCGGGCGTTATTGGCGGTACTAGTCCTTGATTTGGAGGGAGGTCCGGTGGCTGCACCTCTCTATGCTGCTTGTTCAGCAGGTCGTGGAAGTACGAGCGCCATCTCTCCATCACCGCGAGGTCCTCGCATAACAGATTTCCGCAGGGGTCTTTTACACAGCGGCACTTGGAGATATCCTGCGCCGCTTTGACCCTTGAACGTGCCAGCTTGTAGATGAGCTTCTGCCCTTCAGACGATTCTAGCTTATCGTAAAGTGGTTGTAAGTGATCTCGTCTGGCTCTAGCTACGGCTCTCTTAGTGGCACGTTTCGCGGTTCTGTACGCGTCGCGGTCTTCAGGACAGTCGGACGCTTGCCACTTTTTAAAGAGGGCTTTCTTCACCCTAGTCTCCCTCTGGACTGTGCCGTTCCACCACCAAGTCTCCTTGTCACATTTGCGCCCACCCTTAGACGTGCCAAGCACCGCCTTCGCCGCTTCAGTAATAGCTGCCTGAATCCTATCCCAGTGGTTCTGGACTGGTTCGCCGTCAATCTCAGCGCACTTGTCGCCGATAGCTGAGGCGAACACCTGGGAATTGACTTCATCAAGCCGCCACCACCTGATTTGGCGTCGGCAACGCTCAAAACGTTTGGCTTTGGGTTTTACGCGGAGGTCCATGACAAGTAGACGGTGTTGTGCAGTAAGACTCTCACCGGGTATGACTTTGCAGTTGGTCACTTTGCCGATGTGGTGCCTCCTAGTGAGTAAGAAATCGATCTGGGTAGCGTGCCTCCCGCTCTTGTAGGTGATCAGGTGATCGGGCTTCTTTTTGAAATACGTGTTCACGATGGCAAGGTCAGCAGCCGCACACGTTCGGAGAATGGACTCTCCTTCCGCGTTGCGACCGCCATACCCAAAGCCACCGTGGACATGATCAAACTCCTTCCCTTCTTCACCCACATGACCGTTTAGATCGCCTCCCAGAACGACATCCTGCGATACCGGAATGCCACGCAGCACCTCGCCAAGCTTGTCCCAGAAAGCAGTCTTCTCCGTGTCGCTACAACCGACCTGAGGCGCATAGGCACTTATCAAGTGGGTCGTAACCCCTTCGATAAGCACACTAACAACCATCAGCCGATCGCTAAAGCGCTTCACATCCAAGACGTCGTCCTGTAACTCGCCGGATAGCACTACGGCAACTCCGTTCTCCCCATTCGGCGCACCCGTGTAGATCAGCTTGTAGCCATTCCCTATGGACCGGGATCTGCTGCCTTTCCATCGAGTCTCCTGCAGGAACGCCACGGCCACCCTCCGCCTGGAGAGTACGTCGGCCAGCTCTCTCGCGCGCCCGGTCAGCGTGCCCACGTTCCATGTCGCGAAGCGGAGTTTCTTTGCTTGGGTGGGGGCTAACGTCTTTGGCCGTGTCCGCCCCAGACTACACGGTAGCCCTTGTCCACTTGCCACAGGAGACAGGCGAAACTCCTGCGCGCCGTTTTGCGGCGGCGCCCTATCCATGGCAGTATTCCTTTTCTGACTTTCCATATTTATTTGGCTAAATTGTGGCCTTTACGGGAGCGACTGCCGTCTGACCTCCCAACCCCGAAGGGTAAGCCGACGCCAGAGCCTCGTTCGTTATACAGCAGGGGTACGGACTGGCACGTGAGGCTGGCTTGGGCCCTAAGATCTAAGCGGACCCCATCCCCCCCAACGCTCGGTGCCTTTCTGCTCATATCCAATGTAGTTTTCAGTTCAAAATTCATAGCGCAGCTTTTAAACTCGGTTAGATTCAGAATATTCTAACAGAAAAGCTGTTTTCTAAATGAGCGTTTGGTCATTTTAATATGGCGTTTTATCAGAAGAAGTACTGTGATGCACTCAAACATTGAGAGTAAATACAAGCTTTGTTCATGAAAAAGCTTCGGCATTTAAATCCATGTTTTACTAAATTTTAAACGTACTGAGTTAAATTAGAAGTCGTTAAAATTACTTTATTGGTGTTAAATTTAAATATTTTAGGAGTTTTCTGTTTGAATCTAAGTTTCAAATGTAGATGCTAAAAAATAACTACCATGCTGAGTTGTACGAGTATTTACAGTGGCTCACATCGAAGATATTTAGTGGACAAAATAGTATTTTTCAGACGCACATTGATAGTGGCTGTCTTAGTCATTCAGAGAATGTAAATTTTTAGAGGCGAAAAATGCTATTAAATAGAAGTCTGTTTAATTAGCACCCAAAAGAAACGAATCAATACCGAAGAAGGAAGCACATTATGCACAGTTTTAACTGCACTGCACTACACTGCACTTTTGCATGGATACCTATTTCAATTTTTTGTTAAATGTACCTTACCTATAAAACTTGATATTATAACTTGTTAATCTTTCGTGATTTGTTAACATCATGATAATTATTATTACGGGATTTTATCGCGTACCTTTTATTTATTTTGTTTCCCGATATTTTGAAACTTGATATTTTCAAAAAAATAAAAATCATGATTCGATCATGTTGGTCTTCAATTTATTTCTCCGTCAGATTAGCGCAGGATAGTATGATGCAAAGACGGGAAGCCAATGTCCTGTCCAACAATAGGATGAGACGAGTTGACATGATGATAAGTATATTTTTATATAATGTCCAATCAAGTACAAACAATGTTTGCGTCAGATGATGACTGAACAATATTAACTTGATTCATGAATAAAAAATTCATGTTTATTAACGACAGCAACAACAGATTATTTTTTAAAAGTACTTACTAAAAATAAAATTTCTTCTTTTTTATTCATTTTAAATTTCGTAAAATTCATACATTTACAGTAAAACCAGAAAAAGAATGCGTTTACAAAAACCATTGACAAAAGTCATTTGGAAATGAAAATTACTCATAATTTCAACTTTATCGCAAACAAATAATTAACAATATTTTTAAGAAAAGCAAATTAGAGCTGCTGTCGCATTCTGTTTTGTGGAATCATACACTGCTGTCGGACGTATTCGGAAAACACGAGAATAACCGAGATCCAATCTAGAGCTTGAAGTACTGTACCGTAACTAATAAATAAATCATCAGTATCGATTAATATGCTACAGAAATATCGGGTAAACATAAAATACCTATATTTGGCTTAAAAATGGAAATTGTGAACGAGTCCACGTGCTTACAAATACCTCGCTCAAATAAACATTTTCATGAAAACGTGCATTTCACGAGGATGGTCATTTCACATGCGAATATCTTATACATGTTTTATTGGTCGGCCGATATCAAAATAAAACCAACTATCCCGCCCGTAGACACAGAATTGTTTGCGTTTAATTATTCCACGTGATGAAATCGCGATCGAATTCTACATCTGACTATATCCAATAATTATATTTTAACTGGAAAATATCAAACTTACCTATTTTGTTTAGTATTAAATACTCTCTAACCGATTAATTGTACTTAGAATAGTTAGAATATATCAAGATAGTTTCAGTATGTAAAATACTATAATTTATGTTTGTATGAGAAAATAAATGTCTTTAAACCTAAAATACTCCCTTTCGCGGTTTGACTTTCAAAAAGCTCACACGCTTCTCTGAGCTACGATCCAAGTCCATACCACTTCGTCGGGTAAACTAATAGATTCTCAAAGCCACTTTTGCAAGCTCTGTGGCATACACGTTCATTTTGCCTTAAAACTTCTTCACTGCATAGTCTAAAAATAAAAAATGTGTCTTAGAAGGGTTCCCATTTTGTCTCCGAAAATTGATTGTCCGAATATCACCATCAATAACAAGTATCTCCGAAACATCACAATCCATAATATTATGGTTTCATTCATACAATTTTTAATAATTTAAACTTTGTATTTTACTACACCGCAGTCGGGGTTTTCACTTTTTTTATAAGCTGCCTCCTGTAATTGTTAATTCTTAAACTTTATATGAACTATAATCTTCAATTTCTCTAAACAGTAAATTGTAGGAATTTCATATTATGTACTTATGAAAATAAAATTTCGGAGACAAAATAGAGAACCGTCGCGTCGGCGTCGTAATGAATAACTAACATTGATTGAGAGTTATAATTTGAGCACCCTTGTCTGTAACTGTATATTACGATGATCCTAAATCAAGAATCACAATAACAGTATGTTCTGTGTAGTGGTGTAAGTACGTATGACCTAATGGCCAACTCTGCTAGCCTAGTATCGTGAGATTTATCAGCGTGGTCGTACATTGCAATGGTATCTATAGCTATGCAGTACCATTAGATTCATGTTACTTAGAATATGGGTTCAAGGAAAGTTACAACCTATTTAAACCATTCTTTTGAAAGTTACTACACTACAATAACAATGAAATTTTTTTTTCTTTGGGAAATTAAAGATTATGGTTCAATACATAGTTTGAGAATAAACAATTAACAGGAGGCAGCTTATAAAAAAAGTTAAAAACATTAAATAAGTTTTGACAAGACATTGTTTTATGTAGGAATACGAAAACTGACCAGAGTACGCGAAAATTGATACAAAAACCCACATTTTACACAATCCAATTTCGAAGGAGGTTAATAAGTAGCACGTTCTTCCGTGGCAGTTTATTTAGTTGGCTGGGAGTTAGAAGGGCAAGGCAATTCACCCGCGCTAGCATTCGGTGCCGGCTCAGCTCAGCTATTCGTTTTGCCCGACCAGTTCAATATCTCGGGTCCGCCGGCCTCAGGGGCATATTATATCCCATTTTGTACATACTACGTTAAAATGACTTGCTCTGTGACGATAACAGAAATGACACTCCTTTATCTCAAAGGAAATGAATTTTGCGCAGCTTAGTGTGAGTTATAGATGCAGGGTTTGTTTATTTTGCTGCGAGTAAAGTTTTGGAGACAATCTAATTAGCCTTCTTATTGATAATCTTGGCACTACTAACCACAATGTTAGTAGTCATGATTTTAGATGTCTTATGCTTTTTTGGGTATGATTTATCAATGTTGTTTAGTCTTTTCAAAAAATATTAAATTTCACGTAAATGATGAACAAAAAAGCTAGTTACACACAAAGACCAAATGAACAATCTCAAATGTATTATGTATGTATGTTAGTAGACCGTCTTGATTATAACTCCTACATCTATCTATGTAACAGAGATAAAGAGAAAAGTTAGTGGGACTGTGGCACTTTAGGGACGAAATTAAATCCATAGATTAGAAGCGTGTGAAGGTTGTAGGTACCTGTTGGTTCCATGTCAAATTGACCTGTGTAAATTTACTCGGTGACCAAATAAGCTAATCCTGAGGGAAACAAACTGGGACTTAGTAATGAATGAAGCTATTTTTAATTTTCATTTTGAAAGAACATGTTTAATTGGAATAGTTGACCCCTGTTAAGGCACTCTGATGTGTATAGTAAAACAATTATAAACATAATGATCGATTTCATAGATTAAAATCTAGGTAAGTAAGTATGTTTTAGTTTAGTAAAAACAAAACTATGTAGACTTAGAGCAGTGTTTTGATAATCTAACTAATATAAAATCTATACTTACTAAAATAAAAAGAGTGCGTGTTAGTTTGTTTCTATGTAAGTATAATCACCGAAATCACCACACATTTGAACTCTTTTATCATTGGAATTATTTCATTATTTCTTATTTCATAAACTGACGAGGATTTCACAATAAACAAAAAACAAATAGTAGTTTACACTATGAAATTCTATCCAACAATCAATAAAGACCACGAAGAGGAAGCCTTTAGTATTTGGCTTCCTTTGCGATAACCTGTCCGTAACTCATCGATGTACTTAGGTACTTACTCTTTAGTACGTAAGAGAGCTTCTACACATTAAATTATAGAGCATGTTTGTAGAGGAAAAAATACAAATAGTATGCTGCTAGCTATTGCCCACGGCTTCGCTCAAGTGGTACCCCTCACAATGATAATGCAATGTAGCTTCTTAGTAGTGAAAGTATTTTCAGAATCGGATCCGTAGTTCCAGAAATTACTCATTAGATACAAACAAACAAAACTTTTGCTTTTATATTATTATATTTATACTTACTATAGAATATGTTTGTGTCAGTGAATATTTAAGGTCATCAGCAACTTCTCGTTTTTATTCCATTTATTCCTTGCTATGTTAATGATTGAAACTGTCATACGACACTTTATGTTCGAACGCAATTTCTCTTCAATTTTCACCCATGAACATAGGCGTCCATATAATGATCATGTCATGCAAATTACAGTGTTTTTATTTCAAAATGCTCTTTTCAATAGTGCCAGCGTATGACGTGCAACTAAGTGGTGTCGATAAATCGTTCACGTGGCATGTCCTGTCTCGTCGAGTGTCGCGTGTCCGTACTGCATGTTGCTTCACGCGCCATTCAACCCGCTTTGTATTATTTTGATAATGTTAATCAACGGCGGAAAATATTCAGTATTAATATTTATGTATTGGTTTAAAATTTGGAATCAAAGTTTGAAAACTATAGTAAAAAATTTGATAGTTCGTTGCATTTATTTGTATACTAGCTGACACCCGCGGCTTCGCCCGCGTGGACTACCATTTTGTTTATCCCATGGGAACCGTGCACTTTTTTCGGGATAAAAAGTAGCCTATGTCCTATTCCCAGTCATTATCTATTTATGTTTTGAATTTCACGCAAATCGGTTCAGTGGTTGTCGAGTTATAGAGGAATAAACATACATCCAAACATCTAAACATCCAAACTTTCGCATTTATAATATTAGTGTGATAGTGTGAAGTGTGATTATAATGAGTAGAATTGAGTCGCTGGCTAAAGATTATGAAGAGATTGTGATACCTATATCGCTGTGTTTTTGTGACGAAGGTTCTCGATTTTATTACCTACTCGGAACTAACAATAGGAACTCTTCCATCTGTTACATACAGTTTTGTGTTCGAGGAATATAGCATATATTAGTCATATCAGCTCGTATAAGTTTGGTCAGTTCAGATAGTTGAGAATATCTAGTGGCAGCATGCATATTCCGGTTTTCATCTCCAAATGTTTGCAGATCCAATTTAATTGATATTATATTTCTTCTTCGAAATAATAGTAGAGAATATGAAACTGGAACTGTTTTCTGTGACTTGTTTCATGCGGATTGTATTATTTTTTCTGTATTTTTTAAACACACCGTAGTGAAAAGAAACAATCTCTACTGTATCTCTAGATCGTAGTACCTATAGCTTCCTAGTTTCTATGTCGTTCTTGATGGATCGATGAAGTGTCGTTTTGCTCTGAGCACTTCTGTGCTTCGGAGGATATGTTATACTAATAAATACCTACATTATTTTTGAATAATAATAATAAAATTTATAATAGTTACCAACCTAATAAAAAAATTATCAGTCCCGGCTATGAAGTCATTAAGCTGTGATGGAGGATTTCTGGAGCCAAAAAAACTCCGTCAGCAGAGCTAGTCCAGAGACTAGCTCCAGAGACTATCTCTTGATGAGCTAGTGCTTATACGAACTTTTTTTAATCAGCACACTAAAAATGTAAAGTTGACTGTAAGAGCTTATCTAAACAACCTCAATATCCCCTATTGAACATTTATGAGTGACAACTAACGTTACGTGCCTCTATAAATTCATCTCTCATTGTCAGGCGCTATCAGCAAAATATCGAATCCACATTACGCTACGCTTTACGCATACGAAAACACAGTTAAATCGTATTATGATTGCTTTTAAACTACAAGCGTTTGTGTGTAAATTATAGATTTGCAATCTACATAGATAGCTGGGTTTACAAAGGATTAACAGCGGCTTGGTAATCCTTAAAATATTAAATTATAAATATGCAATTATTCATGATGTTTGGTCTGGCTATAATGAGAGCGCCTGCATAATGTTGATTATTAAAATTGTTGGATTTCGATAAACAATTTCAATCATTTTTATAAAAAAAAAAAATATGACAAACTTTTAAAAAGTGTTAAAAATGTTTTAAACTAAAACACGTGTTTTAACCTAATACCACATACATAAGTCGTTTGCAATTCAAACTACTTAATTAAACTGTTTTATTCATGAAAACTGCAGAGATCATTTACTAACCACCGCCATAAAATTAAGTGAATCCAGCCGTTTCATAATCATACCTGATCTCCTGTTGGCAAAGCTTTTTAGGATCATTTCGTTTGGCTTACTAATATATTATACCTACTAGCTACGACCTACATAACTTATAGCCTATTTTAATCCTGAAAGATCATTCTAAATACTGGCAAAACAATTTTAGAAATCGGTCCAGTAGTTTCGGAGCTTATTCGTTACAAACAAACAAATAACCAAAAAATCTTTCCTCTTTATAATATTAGTGTAGATGTAGAAGTGTAGATAGTGTAGATGGAGATTTTCGCAGTTTTTCAATTAATTGTTAAAATTGCAAAGCACATTTTTTTATTTTTTGTTTATGATACCTAGCTCAAATAGCCTCCTCAACACCATACTAGACAGGTCTGGCTGTCCCATCGCATGCAAATAGAATGCCATATATGGCTTCCGAACCGTTTTGTTCAAGGTACAGTAGGGTTTAGAAGATTTGTGTTTTGTTTTGTTGAGTGTAATTTTGTTTTGACTCTTTTTAAAAATGTTTTTGTATGGACCAGCGAGCTTAAAAAGGTTGCTATAGCAGAATCACAATAGGAATTGAACTATATGCCGTCTCTTTTCATTGACTGAGAGTGAAAAGAGACGGTATATAGTTCAAGTGAATCTGCTATAGCGACCTTTTTAGTTCCGCTGTTCTGAAATAAATAAATAATAATTATTATTATTTAAAGGGAAGTAGCCTCGACATCTGCAAGGCCGTGGGTTCCACGTGGTTCAGGGTAGCGCAGGATCGAGGCTGGTAAAATGGCTGAAGACGATGGTGATGAACCTCTGCAACCTGGCACAAAAACAAACAAACTCTTACATTGTACTTTGTCACTGATTTAGCCAACATTTATGTCATTCAAAAATGAATTTTTCACCTCAGCAGCTCGAAATGGCATCCTTTGCTGCGAGAAACCAGTGTGCAAAATCGCATTTTGCACACTGGTTTCAGTGAGGAAAAGTGATTTGAAATTCGAATGTCGTCGATTGACACGTGGTAGTGCATGGCGGTCAATCGCTAGCCTGTCTATGGAAAAAAAAATCAAATAACACACCTTTTAAAAATAAAATAGCGGGAATTTGTTTCTGTTACGCTAGTTATTTGTTGAAAATTCATAAAACAATAAAGATGAGTGAAACCAGTGGCGAATACACTAATTTATCTCCAGAGAGAAGAGTTGAGACAAAAAGTGATTGTGATGAACAAAGTTCCCTTCCTGAGAAGCACGTAGGTAAGTTCTGAACAAAACAGAAACTTTTAATTTACAAAACTACAATAACTGTTATATGTTCGTTTAATTTCTGAGAAAAATGCGTTATTTTTAAATAGATTTAAATGAATACCTATTATGGATTAGTTGCTTCATTATGTACAAAGTTGTATCTTTTATTTGTAGGTTAATGTTCTCGCTGCTGAGGTGAAAAATTTTGTGTGCTACACGAGACCAAAGTTTTTCACATCTCGTGCCTTTGAATTCCTCGCTAGACTCGGGATTCTAACGTAGAATCACTCGCTACGCTCGTGATTCAATTCTTAGAATCCCTCGTTCGCTCGGGATTCAAAATCAGCACTCGAGGTAAACATCAACTTTGCTCTCTTGTTGCACAAATAACTATTAAAGCTCAGTTTACTTTGGTTCATATAATATAATAGAGATACTTCCAAGTTTTATTTGCATTAACTATATAATAGTCATATTCATAACATCCTCAAAGTTCCTTTTTGCGTGGTGGCAGGTTGGCGTGCTATTGAAGCAGCCAGTGGTCGCAGGTACGCGATCAATCTTGCAACGGGACGGCAAACCGCGCAACATGATAATTATGTTTTCACGAACCAGACTAATTAATGATCATTTGGAATAGCTGCTGTGGTTCGTGAATAATTGAGCCTTCTAGCTCTGATCAAATAAAATATTACGTCATATTATAAATTATTAGAGGTTAGTTTACAATTGACACACCTACACCTCATTATAATATATTCGGTATTTTTTAGATTTTGTTCTTTTTCTTTTGACGAATGCGCAATCGTATTAATGCGGTACAGTCTGGGTTAAAAGTATGTAGTATGGTAAGCAGTCAATAAATTCAGATCGATCACTGTTAAAGTTGTGACATTTCATTCTCAAAAACAAATCTAGCACCCTAAGAAAGGGTCTCCAGATTCCCGGAAAGGCGCCATTTGTACATAGCTGATATTCCCAGTGCTCGTACTAAGCGCTTTGAGTCTACATTTTTCATAAATACAGCAAAAATGTGGAACTCCCTGCCGGAGTGTGTATTTCCAGAAAAGTAATTTGGGTGTCTTCAAATCGAGAGTCAATAGGTTCCTTCTAGGTAAGCTTGCTCCATCTTAGACCAAACCAAACCTATTTAAGTTAAAAAAAAAAGATGAAGCTCAGAGTCGGTCAATGAGCTATGGAGAGGGCTATGCTTGGGGCTTCTCTACTACGGAATCGAATCAGAAATGACAAATATTACGTAGAAGAACTCGGGTCACTGATAAAGCCAAACGCATTAGCATGTTGAAGTAGCAATGGGCAGGCCATATAGCGCACATAACAAATGGTCGATGGGGTTGAAAAGTTCTCGAGTGGAGGTCACGGACCGGCAAGCGCAGAGTTGGACGTCAACTGACAAGATGGACAGACGACCTTGTAAAACTGTAGGTCGGCGGTGGATACAGGCCGCTTAATATGGAAATCTTTGAGGGAGGCCTATGTCCAACAGTGGACGTCCTACGGCTGGGATAGTGATGATATGATTATAATTGAATTAGACAATCAGGGGGCTGGACTAGAATGTGACATCACACTATTGTTTTGTTAAAGATATTGGCATTGCCTGTCAACTCTCGCAGCTTATTGGAGGCTTGTGAATAAATAATGTCGAAGAGTTGAATTCGCCCCGTCATTAAGCGATGACTTCATTAAATTCCCAGTCAAAATCTGCATCGTCATTTTTCAACGCCATTTAACAAGAAAGGGCGGGTCCTTTTAACCTTAGTTTACGATTTACCTGGTTAAGCTCACCTCATTCTCTAAAACAGATAAAATTTGACCACTGAGTTTTGGGTTAATCGAAAGTCGTATAAAAGTATTTAGCTTTTCTTCGAGAATTCGCTCAAGGGGAAATATTATTATTATTATTATTATTATCAGCCGTAGGTGTCCCACTGCTGGGCAAAGGCCTCCCCCCACTCCCTCCAAGGGGAAATAATTATTTTAAAATAATAAAATAAAAATTCGTTTAGTATAATTAATATGCGCATCGACAGGAGCTCTAAACAGCGAAGAAAATATCGAAAAGAAAACATCGAAAAAAAAAACAACTCCAGAAACTTTGACCATGTAGATAATGCTAAATAAGCTTAGAAGATGGATGAGGTGCTTGGCAGTCTACGCCATCAACAATATCCCAGGCACTACACTGTATCGTTAAATATAGGCATAGGTTGCCTCCTGATGCTATTTAAATTATCTCAAAAGCTTTACGCGTAAAGGCCTCTAAAATAATAACTCAAGTAAGTACATGTTTGGGTTAGGTACTTAAATTTTTATAATAACAAATTGCCATCTTTGTTATTTTTGAAAGGATTCTCTTCTAGTTTATTTTGATGTTGGTTAAATCTATACCTTCTTAGATTAAATTCTTGATTGAGGCCAAAGTGAGCACGAAATCTATGTTTAATTAGAAGGGTTCATCGATACTTGAATATTAATTTTAATTAGAGCTACGTGCCAAGGTGTGTGTACGTCGGATTAATCAACAGAATAGCAGGTAGATAACAATTATATTTAAAAATGAATAGATATATTTCTAGCGCGCGCAAAATGAAGACTCGAAAAGGTCCCAATTGTGACGTCTTGTCTTTAGTCCGCGTCAAGCAGGGCGACGACCTAGACGTGTTTGTCACGTGAATTAATTAAAGTTATAAGTGATTTACAAAAACAATAAAAACGCTATTTTGTTATAAATGTAGGTACTATTCATTTGCGGAACTTGTCAATATAGTGTGCACTATATCGGTGTGTGTGTGTATACCAGTGCGACCATGTTTTAAACGTCGATTACTATGAACGTAACATATCTAGGGTATAATATCCACGATAGATAAGTAATTTATGTAGATTAAGAAGTTTTTCTCCCTTTAATTAATAATTAGTTTTATAAATCATTTACAAAACTCAAATATTTATTGAGTAGGTACCTGGGTCGATCAACTGTTTTACCCACACTTTGGACAGGTTCAGACCATATTTTTTTGAAAAAAAAATTTTTTTTTTCTATATTCTGATTAAAGTAAGGCATTAGAAATATTATGGACTATATTCTCATATTATATTTTAAAATATTATGGACTTCGCGGACTGGGGCGGCTCGACGGTGCTATCAAAGGACACCACCACGCCACACGACCAAAGGAAAACACAAGCTATCTACGGCAAACATGGCCTTCTCTGTGTTTCCGGGTCAAATTTAGGAGGGTAACTCAGCAGACACAAGTAAGGGGATTCTAGTGAGGGACAGATTTTTGAGAATTTTTTTTGGAAAAGTTAATTAGCCTATTTCTATTTTGTTAAGTTCACGATAAACTATAACATACTAACTTGTTCTAATAAAAGAATTAACTAAAACCAATAAGCGTAAGTACATTTAAATTAAAGTTTACATGTCGAATGTGGTCTTCGAACAGCAATATTTTGTATGGAGCGGACTTTTTGTCTACTGAGTTACCATAAAATTTTATGGAAATTAAAGAATTTCGAGAACGTAATCAAGTTTCCCGTTGTGCCTAATGAGCTTAGATACCATTGTTATGTTCGTTATGTGTGTCTAGATAACCATTTAGCGTATTTTAATAATAAATGGTCGGGGACAGCAAAGTGTGGGTAAAATAGTTGATCGACTCACCTACCTAATTATAACCAAATTGCTCCTTACTAAGATAAGAAATACAAATTAATTGATTTTTGGATTATTACGCATAGGTTACAAAATGAACATTAAATTATATTTTATTACTAGCGGATGCCCGCGGCTTCGCCCGCGTTGACTACTATTTTTTTATTCCACGGGAACCGTGAATTTTTCCGGGATAAAAATAAATTTACGTCCTATTCCCGGTATTTATCTATCTATGTTTCAAATTTCAGCCAAATCGGTTCAGTGGTTGTCGAGTTATAGAGAAACAAACATACATCCATCCAAACATCCAAACTTTCGCATTTATAATATTAGTGTGATTAGTGTGATGGTGTGATGTGAAGTGTGATAGTGTGATGATGTGATTAAGTAGGTACCTTTTTAGTTCTTAGAAATATGAACTATAAATAGTTTTAAATGCAGTTTAGCAATAAATACTTTAAAAATAAAATTACGAAATAGTGTTGGCGAGTGCCTACTCCTTTGAATATAATTGTTGTTATCTATTCCGTTATGCTAATAAGCGGCCGCGAGCCGTGACTACTGGCCATTGCACTAGGATGTACTTGTAAAGGACGAATGTGCATAAATTATAAAGGCATTATTTCCGCATAAGTTTGCTGCCCTTACTTAACATAAATAATACAAACCTCTCATAATAAGTTACACATAATACATAATCTTGACGTTTTATGCTATACCTACCTCGGTGTAAAAGTCCCAGCCATGCGATAGGGGATGACGAAGGATATAATAACTCAGAAATAAAATATTCTCTCCGCTCAATAAACATTGCGGAATTTCTAAAAAGCTGTGAGACGGTGCTGTAATTTGTCAACGGAAAAAGTAAAGTAATTAATAACAGTTTTAAATGTAAAAACTTGCATCATTTACACCTCAGCGGGAAATTATTCAAATTTATTCATGAGCTGCGGGAGTAGGTAATCGTCTTTAGGAGCTGCATGAATAAATAGGAAGCAGTGTACAAATCACAGGGACGGCCGTCGCGATATAGCTGTTGCGGTCGGGACTTCTACTGCTTGAGGGCTCTATAATGTAACCTCAAATAGCGGGCCGCGAGCGATTGCCTGCCTGCTTTGTTTCTACGTTTGCCAGGTTCTTCATATTCGTACACTTGTTTTAACTTGTGCTGGCAAGTGTGTTAGCCAACTGCATCCAGGTTAATTTTCTGCTGAGAGAAAAAAAAAGAAAACTCGTTGCGATGAGACCCTTTTTAACGAACAGACAATCCACGAAATCCTATCGTAGAGCTTTTTGCATCTTAGTTATATACTTATGTGAATACATTTTATAAACATCACTGAAGTACCGGACCAACCAACGGTGGGCCAAAACTACTACCTGATAGTGAGACGGCGGAAGACCACGCAAGCGATGGCGAAACGAGCTAGACACCTTCAGTGACTATCAGTGGTAGGCAATGGCGTTGGACTGAAATACCTGGAAAACACGACGGGAATCCTTTGCCCAGCTGTGGGACAGTGTGGGCTGAAAACAACTAAAACAACAACACTGAAGTCGGTCTTTACTTCTTTAAAAGCCTTGTATTTTATGCTAGTTGTATTCTGTTCTGTTCTGTAGCAAAAAAACAGACGTCAAAGTAGTGGTTCACTAACCTGTAAAATTGTACGTCAATATTAGCTAAAACAGAATAAAACCAACCCAGCACAGATTGACCTAAAAAACTAAATCGACTGTAATTTGAATCAGAAATTTGTTCAATACCAAATCATAAAATTGTTTCAAATGTATTTATACCTTTACTTATACAAAACTAGCTAACAATGTTTGGATCCATTTTACAAACTGAAAGTAGGTATCTAAAGTTTTGTTTCAGTAAGCTTTCAAACAAAGACAATTAAGCTATTTAGTTACAAATAGTCCATCTCCCACTGTTCCATTATAAAAATTAACAAATAAAATTGGTATTTTTTGTTTCAACCTTACATTAGGTAATATTCTTTAATAACAGCAATTAAGACGAAAACGGTAATGGAAAAATAAAATAATGCCTTGAGGTAACTAAACAAAATGAAACAATATTAAGGGTCTACTTAATACAACCTTTTATGTTTTAGCTTCGTGTATTTATACGTTTTCCAAAGAGGAAATTATTGTTTATCATAAATCCGTACGCTTTCCTAGACGGAAGTCGTTTGTATATTCTAACATGAGGTCGAGTAGGTATAATCATCAAATGAGAAAATAATAATTTTCAATTCTAAATCAATATTGTTAGAGCTTTAAAAAACACTTTTTATAAATAGATAGAAGATACTAAGACAATTGGCCTACATCAAAAATTATTTTGATAACCTTTTTATTTTCCTTCGCCGGGAACCCTTGGGTAAAATAGCGGTCATATCGACTAACAACACGGCCTGCCTGAACACATTAACCCTTTCTATGTCCCATGAGGATAAAATGCCCATATGACATCTAGGATTACCTGTTTGTGTACGAATGCGAAACACATTCTTGAGCTCATTGTTATGTTATACAAGTATGTAGGTAAGTATGTCAATCTAAGTATTTTTTTTACTACATGGGCAGGTTTATTATTGTACCTATCATTTATGTTTACTGGCAGCGGCTTTCATCAACTTCGTAAGTATCTTATGTACTAATTATATCTAGTTCTGCTGAGCTTACTGAATTGTGCTAATTGGTGAAAGAATAGATTAGTTTTAAAATATTCCAGTATTTATTCAATTAGACTTATTTTTTCGTACCTGATATAGCGATATTACGAGTTGATTTTAACTCGAGTTGACTCGGCCGCTAACTCGAATCGCAACGCGAGTTGACTCGACTCGCATCAACCGGATGGGATCCGCTTCGCGGCAGCAGCAGCCAAACGGATCGGCGCGGCGCGGCGAGTCGAGTCGAATGCACCGTATTCGTATTCTTATTCTTGAGTCGAGTTTCGGTTTCGAGTTGGCGAATCGCTGACTCGCGACCTCGCGTGCACTCGCATTCGCATAACTCGCATTCGTTATCCGCATTCTAGTAGATAGGTAGGTAAGCGAGTTGATTCGAGTTGCGAATGAACTTGATTCGAATCAACTCGTTTAGACTATGATTCGAGTTATTCGAATCAGCCAACTCGACTCGCCCATCGCTAACCTGATATTTACATAGCATTTAGAAATATACTTCTAACATTGAATTTATAACTGCAGATTTAAAAGCACGTCAGTCAGTCTTTCATCAATAGGCTTTTATTTTAGGGTTTGTATAGCGTCGGCGCCACTGTTCATCAAAGCATCAAAGTGTAAGTTCATTATGAATTTCAACGTAATGATTACTGAATGGCGACGAGAAACGACAGCGATAACGTCAGTGGGTACCTAACCTATCTATCAGAATAAGAAAAGACAATAAGGGAGTGGCCACACTGTGTTTTTTGCAGCGCGTTTGTATCGATATAAACGCGCTGCGAACGCGCGCCTCCCCTCCCGGTTCGCATTTGTATGGAAACAAACGCGCTGCGGACGCGCGTTTGTATCGATACTAACGCGATGCGACCGCGCAGCTCAAAAACGCGCTGCAAAAAACGCAGTGTGTCCACTCCCTTACCAGTGAAGTACCTATATCGATAATTGGAAGTTGCAATCGCCCAATATAATACTTTTCTGTCAAATAGAAGGTCCGAAATATTATTTTCTTAGAATTCTTGAAGCGTGGTTGTTGAGTCGGCAACCAAATAAAATAGTCTAATTTAGCCCTTCTTTCTTATTCGCTGGTTGGCGCTCGGAGTGCTGCTGTAGGCAAATTTTAATAATGCTTACAGCGTCGACCGCGCAGCTATTTCACGCCATTGAATACTTGAGTACATTTCACCCTCCTATAGAAGTTGTGGTCCAAATGTTTCGAGTATTTCTTCTTTAATATTATCTAACAAAGATGGTATTTTTAAGTACTTACCTATCTATAAAAAGATCGTGATTTTATTTTTTAAATAATTTTAAGACTGAAAGAGTGACCAGCATTAAGGAGTGTGGAGGAGGAAAGAGTGGAGGAAGAAAGATCGGAAGAGGGAAGATGATATTTGGGCCTTCTTACCTATACGACATGACATGTTTTATTAAGAACATCATTGTAGGAAAAGTGAAAGGAAGGAGAGGAAGAGGAAGACCGAGGATAGGCTACATAAGCCAAGTGAAAGAAAAGGTTGCTGTCATATCGTATAAGGAGGTCAAGTGCCCTGGAAAGAGCTTCGTGGAGAAAGAGGCATCAGTTATGCCGACAAGGGACAATCCCTTAAATTGAAGACGAAGAATAATTTCTTACGAATTATAATTTTTATCAACTTGATTAAAAGGAAAGATAATAATAGTAAGGAACTTCAATCAATTAATAGAATAAAAACTTCAATGAAAAAAAAATCAATCAATAAGGAACTTTAATAATAGTAATGAATTTTATAATTATATATAGATTTTAACCCATTAGGTGAATCTAAATGTGAATAAAATTAAAGAATCTCAGCTGTTAATTTAGGCAGAAAATCACTGGGGAACGGGGAGTTTTGAATATAAATTGGCGTGATTAATGATTTCAACTCATTCTCCCTGAAAGCTTACTGTGCCAATAAGTGTCTAGAGAAAGGAACTGTTTAGGTTAAGCCCAATTCACATTGGAAAATTACGTTTAGCCCCTAATCCAAAACTTTTAGTTGATTAAAACATAGCGACGTAAATAATTGACGTGAATATTTCAACGCCAACGTAAAATATCACACCTTTATCGGCACCAATAGGAAAATTTCTGTGAAATATAAAAGATTTACTAACTAGATAAACTCGTATGTTGTTTTTAAAGTAAAAGCTTTGAAGTATCGTCAACAGTGCATTGTTTGTGAGCATAATGCACTACTTAGTATACGGTATTTCATGCAAAGTTTCTAAGCTAAAAGGTAAGACTGTACGAGTAAAATGTTTTCCTTGTTCGCACCCTGAATTGGCTTTGATTTTACTTCACCCGGCTTTGATATTTGAAGGCTAATATTGAACGGTCTTTGCGACAAAGTTTGGGATCGGAGACAATGAAACGCTCAGGGATTGCGTGTTCCATCGGATAGGCTCCCAAATATCTATAGTTCCATTTCTTTGCTGTACTCATTGTAGGTAGGTATTCAGTTTATTAAAGAAACTGTGTTCGTCACTAGAAAATCGGATATATTTTTTAGACTGGCAAAATAAAAAAAATTCTTACATAATACTTAATATAACTAGTAGTTCGCCCCGAACTGAGATCTCGCGCACCGTAGATGGCTTACGTTTGGACTTTCTTCTGACTACCCCTATAATTTCAAGTGCTACTACTGATACTGCCGAGTATGCCTATTGCGCTAGCTCTTCATGGTAAAAAATACTGGCATGCATGCAATACATAATGTCGTGTCTAATTTTTCATTTAGGTATTTCATATTTATGAATTCTCGTCGTATTTCTAAAAGTATACGTCCTAGAATAAAAATAATAACTATTTTGGAATGTACAAATAAAGACCTTTCATTTGACAGCCCACTCAATATATTTGTTTACTTAACTTTTTTTACCCCAATTATTTTCATTCTTTATCAAAAATTTTTTTATTATGAAAATAAATCAAGTAGCATCTAAAATCATTGCAAACCAAACCGCAACGATGCCACTCTCTTTTTAAGACCGACCAGTCAATGAGCTACGAAGTCATCGAAACTCTATGCAACGGGAGCTCTTGCAGCTCTGGTTTCGTAGTTTTCGGTCTTTGGTCGTATTTCAAAAACTATACATCCTAGATTAAAAATAAAAACCATTTTGGAATGTACAAAATAAGCCCTTTCGTATGACACCCCACTCAATTTATTTGTGTAACTTTCATAATTTTTTACCCCCTTGGGAACCCAATATCTTCACAACCCCTTCATCGATTAAGCTCATATGCTCCCCCGTAAATTTCCTTACCACAACCTATTGACCTACCAAGTTTCATGCAGATTGGATGAACGGTTCGACAGTTATGCTCGAACAACAATTCGTGAAACATACAAACATACAAACATACAAACATACAAACATACAAAGCAAAATCGCCCAACTTACCACTAAGATCTTCGCTCGCTTCGCTCGCTCGATCGAATATGTACTTATTTGAACTTGCCTCTTACTCCCTATAGTATAGATACGTGGATCCTTAGACATCCTCAAAGGATTTTGAATGTCATGAAACACGTTAATCCGTCATTGATTTTGTTAGCATTCCCCAAAGTTGTGATTATTTTAACTGAAACAGTGTTCAAAGTTTCGTATTCCAAATTTTAATATAGACAATGAACCAGCGGTGACCTACAATCGTCAACAAACAAAAGAACAGTCGGCAATGTAAGCAGTGTACCTACTTTATGAAGCAAGTCTCAGTAAATTTGCCCTGAACGATCTAAGAGGGCTGATAACGCGACGCAAAGCGTCACGCGAAAACAAGGCCGCGAAATAATCAGCCTTCATAACTCATGATAGGCACACGTTTGTACGAACCATGGAAACCGCCTGTCTATGGACTTATGACTTCTAAGAAACTAATGAAATTAGACCGAACATTATGTGCTTACAAAAAGCTGTCAGAGTGAACAATTCCGACAATATTCTTTTCCGACCAATTCGGTTACGCAGTTTTTCTTATGTTTTTAATTTATATAGTAGTGCCGGTCTTGCATCAATCGATTTTATCTTTCGGATAATTTAAATGCACTTTAACACGTTCGTTAATGGTGACGGAAAACATATTATGGAAATCCGCGGCTTAGTCAGCTCCGTAGATCCCGTGAAGTGTAGGATAGATGCCTTCTGAGATGTTGTAGAAATTATCCAATAAAGATGTTCCGTGTTTTTTTTTATTAATATTACGACAGCTATTTTTCAAATCAGTTGTCTTTTTTTAATTATATCTGTTTAAAAATTCAACCGCACATCTACCGCAGTATCTTACTTTAAAAAAAAAAACAAAAATAAAATTATCCTGTTCAGCAGATATCTGTTTGGTGCGACTGTAGGTGGCCCGCGAATTCCAATAATGGCAACAGCACTCGTAACTTCGAATAAAGCGACTCCACAGCAAATATTGTTCCCTCTACACTTAGGAGGCTCAAGCAAAAATACTTTTTGAGAAAATTGATTTTCTGATGTTTAGTGAGAAACGTGTAGGTTTGTGCCAGTAGCTGACAAAGTATGCCAAAGGACTTAATGGCTTGGATTTTTATTAAAATCCAGCTTTACCATCTTTAATTTCTTAAAATCTTTTTAGGTTGCAAAAGCCTAGACAAGTAGATTCTATTAAGAAACAGTTCATCAGTTTTATAGACCCTAAATTTGTGGTGGTAGGAAACTGCCCCGGGGCATGCGACTATAAACTCGCTGACTGGTGACACCGCGACAATGAAGGAATACCTTGATTGCCGCACTCCTAATGGAAATCAAATATTGTTCAACGTTACTAATCTCTCAGACTACCGCTGCGATTATTAGCTCAAGTCTATTGTAAATATTGAAGTGCTACTGTCACATAGCATCCTTTGAAAATTTGCACGATTTTTGTTTATAAGTGGTTCAACCAGAAGTACATCGAATACAGCAATTTACATCAGGAACTTTGAGAATCCACTACTTGAAACCTACAAAACTGTATCGGATGTGGACTTTTTCTTTGTGTAATTGTTAAGAAAACTTAAGTCGCACGGGACTCAAGTTGGAATCTTAACAAAACGTTCACCTCGTTGGGCCATTCTTATGGTAATTCGGCCTGACTGTCACGCGACCTTCTGTCCACACCCCGATAATATGCAAATTGGTCCCGTCTATAAGGTGACCTGAAAATACTTCCTCATTAGGCACGTTTTGTCTTTAAATCTATTAACGGTTTTATTAATTTTTCCTTTTATGTATTTGATAAAATAAACCTAACATTATTATCTATAGATACCCTTTGAACCTTACAAACAAATATGTTATATAATATGTAATATCGAAAATAATGATTTCAATAATATGTCAGCCTTATTTATTTTACTTATTTTAGTAATTCTATGCCATAATGACTTGTATTACCGCAAATGCCACAAATTGATATGATTTAATTCTCACATATAAACAAATAATTTACCCAACATTAGATTTTCGCATTTTGTTACTTTAATAAAGAAATAAATTGATGAAACTTCAAGTGCCATCAGCGTGAAGCATCGTCATTCTCTCAGCAAAAAGTCGAGCTTTTTACTGCAATAAACTTCCTGACAAGCCATTTGTGGCCGGAAAGTGTTCGCTGGAATTAATCACATGACCCACAGCAGGCTTGCGCGGCCCACCCCGCGGCCGCGCGACTTTTGATAACTTTATATCTCATCACGAATGTCCTTTATACGCTTCAAGTAATAAATAGAAACAAAACGGACAACTCCAAGATGTCTTAATAGTTTTGAAACTCGTCTTCAAGACAATTTAAACATGCTAATTAAGATTCACAAATTGAAGTTTTCTTTGTTCTCGGAATCTCACAGTTTATTCAGCGAAACGTAAAATTATACGAATCAAAGCAACTCGTGTCAGACACAGCAATATACAGCACATCGAGCTGAATAGGATTTGGACTAAAATTCATATAATTGTTAATACTGCTTTGATAGTCTGCATCTCAAAAGTCACGTATCCGAGTAAGTATAATCAAGTCCTCGCTTAAATTGAAAAGTCAAATGGAGGTATTAAATGGAAAGTACCTATAGGTACAAAGATGATAGCGATGTAAACGAAGAAATTCATTTCATTCGTTCGTTTCATCAAAGAAGCAGCAAAATAGAAAGGTTTTATCAATTTCAATTTCTTGGGGACGATATTGCCGCGCCGGTCCCTCTTGGGCGTTTTATCAAACAGTCCCATTGTCCGAACATGAAATTATAACAAAGTGTCCCTGAGCTTTCACATCTGACATTATTCTTACAAATTGATAAAGAAGGCTGAAGTCAGGAACCCAAATCAAATAAACCGGATTAGGTCATCGCTTTACGGCGAGTGGAAGTGGCGGGTCATCTCGAAGGAAGCAATTCTCGTGGTCGTAGATTGAATGCAAAATTGGATGAGATCCCACTGTTTTTACTGTATGGGTCCCGAGGCTGTTACGTAGAAACATCTCGCGTTTTATTCGTCGAGGGCGCTCGCTGTTTGAATGGTTTGATTGAATGTGACAATAGTTACTGTGACGCTCGACCTCCTTGGGGTTTCTTGTTCGGAATGTTGTCTATCCATATTGGTTATTTGACCTCTGATTCTGCTGAAACAAAGAGAAATTTTGCACGAAAAGGGATAAAACTATTGTTTTTATGGAAATTAATGTCTACTCTTGAACATTATTAGATTCAGTAATATGAGAGCTGAATATGTAAACGTCTACCAAAATATTTGAATAGGTTCATCCACTATTGTAACAACGATTTTAGGGAAATGTTTTACATGTAGTCGTTTTGACTTACAGTTCCGTCAATGTTTTTTACAATACCTACTCATATTTATTATAACCAGTTTGGTGTAAAACTCTGAAGGCATTGAATGCTGTTACTGTAGGTAATCAACGTACTACCTATTCGAGTAAGTCGCTCCAGGATAAGTATATCGGCTTGACTGCTTGTATAGAGCAGGTCAAGTGGCGACCGCTGTATAGGCCATCGTTGCAATGTTACCGCGTATTCATTTCGAGATCAACTCAACGGGGTTTTGATTACCAGTAGTGTATGCTTGCATGTCTGATTCTCTTTTCTAGGTTAGAAGGCAGTTTTCAGTCAATTTTCTTATTTTATTTAAACATTATAGAAAAAGAAATAGAAATAGAAAATAGTTTATTTTGTGTAAGTGCTTAGACTAAATGATAAATTCGAAAAAACATTATATTCTCAAGTCTTTATTGGTTTATAGTGTAAGGCGATCTGTAAGGTTTGTGCTAATCTACCTACTAACTTACGTATCTTTGGTCTAAAATCAGAGCAGCACTGAGCAGTCACTTGTTACATCATATTGTCATAATTGTAGAGATCGTTATATTTTTAACTAGTATTTATAATATTAGTGTGATTGAGTAACACATATAGTACCTATTTATTTAGTCAATAATCAATTTATGCATTAGAGTGCGTGAGTGAGTAGGTCAAACCTGCCCCCCTAGCCATATTACACTATCTATCGTCGCTGTAGAATAGAACACTTCAAAATGTATAGGAATTGACGTTTCAAGGTGATGAGTCACGTTGTGAGAACGTCAATTCCTATACATTTTGAAGTATTCTATTCTATCGCGACGGTAGATAGTGTAATATGGCTAGGACCCCAGGCATTGTAATACAACAGACGACTATATCATTACGTTTGAAGTACCTATGTAAATAGAAGTATGTATTTTAATAATGTAAATATCTTGTGATATATGATAAAAATAAGTTTAAAAGGCTAATGACTAACTCTTGCAGCGAAGTTTTAAGGCCTGAAGTTCTCTAAATGGCTCAATGTCCATCAAATATATTGTCAAATATATAGTCATTGACTATAAGGGTTTTGGAGAACTGGGTGGTAAGTTCCCCAAAGGCAGAGTAGGTGATTCCTCTGCAACGGGCCGGCCCGTCTGGCCCACTTTCCCGTGGTCTTTCGACCGACAGATGTTGTCGGTTAGTCCTAGATATGTCTAACTTCGTTGTAAGCTTTGCTTGCGAGTTTTAGACATTCTGATTTTGAGTGGCGCCATCTGTAGTGCGTAGCATGTTTCTGTAGTTCATCTAGCGACAGGTAGATGTCGCTACAGGGTCATTGAGCATTGACGAGCATTGACGAGGCGTTGAACATTACCAGGTACCTACTCAATGTAAATGTATCCGTGTATGTACCGCTAATTAGACACTGTAACGTCATATAAAGTACCTACGATGTTTACCTATCGTTATGTTCGACCATTTTCTAAGCTGTAAAAACTGAAACTGCTGATTGTGTTTTGTAACAAAAAACACAATTTTGTTTAGAAAATTGAATCGGATACTTAACAGTTTTCTGTATTTTATATTGAAAACTCTTGTGAGTCGACAATTCTTCAACACGTGGCTTACAAAAGAGAGCTAGCTCAAAGGCGTGCGTCATTTTGTGCGACTATACTGTTATGTGATTCAAGTACAGAAAGAAGTACCTACCTAAGTTCACAAACTTACTTATTGGAAATGTTTGAACATAGGAAATGAAGTTGAGGTTATAAAATATAATATGCAGAAGAAAACTAAAACAAATATGGGGAGAAAACCAAATCATAGTAGGTAAATACGAAGTTATTCAATTATTAGGATGTAGACCTTCAAAACGTCTAATAAGCTACGTGAAAAATATTCCTTGCGTTTAACAAAATAATTTCTTATTCAAAGGTTTATCTTTAGGGTTATCTTAAATATACCTAAATCTATTTTTAACTAAAGTAGGTTTTGCATTCGACTACATCCCCTGCCTGATGTAAAGCAATAATGTGGTCTAAGATGGAGCACGCTTACCTAGAAGAAACCTCTCTCGATTTGAAGACACCCAAATTATACTTTTCTGGAAATACTGACCCCCGAAATTTTCTGGAAATATCAATATCTTTTTATTTGAAGAATAATTAATTAAGTATTATTGAAAATAACTCAATTTAATTTTGTATAGGAGGCTCTGTCGAAACAGGATAAAGTGATAGAAACGCTAACGCTATTTATTATGGTTACCTACATAATAATGCTCAGTTCTGTATCCATGTATTCAAAATTATTGCCTAGGCAGTTAATGATAATTTATCTACTTGGAAACAATAAATTGCCTAAGTTTCGTACATTATATTTCTAGATAATGTTACGAAGTTTGTTAGCACAGTTTTCGGGCAAAAAGTAGGTACCTTCCAAAATAAGATTTTCTCTTAATTTCGAGAACTGATTGAAAGCTTATTAATAAAAAGATAAACAAAGAAAGCTGTTGAGCTGAGTTGAATATTCACTAATTTACTTTTAATATGCCTAGGAGGTATCAACTGGAAATACCCGCCAACCATCTGCTCCACATCAATCAAAAGCTCGCTCCGTGAATGTCTATATTAATTTTTGCAGAGCTTTATTTGGAAACTTTGCACTCGAAATAATTTTCCACTGCAGAGTTGACGGTTAGTATTTGCTCAGTTTATTTTTCTCCGAGTACAAGAGCCCTACACAGTTGAACACACAGTCTGTACTGAAGAGAGCCGCTTCGTTGCGCAGCTCCGCACGCCAAAGCTAATATAAAACTGTATGTGACGTACTTTACCACTGTAGTCTTTTGACTATAAATCCCAGAAATCCTTTTAAGAGGATGGGGTGAGGGTAGTTTGTGAAACTCGAATTTCACAAATGAGTTGTTATTGTAGTAGTGCCTACTTCTGTAAATATTAATTACTTACTCGTAATTAACTTTTTATAAACTCTACCTACAGTGAAGAAAGGAAATATGCTATTTAAAAAAAAAAATTTTACCAAGAATCTGAAAAAGACATCAGGTGTAAATGTGACTTTATTTGATTTCAGCTCAGGAGCACGAAAGTTGTGGCATCTGAAATTCTTGAGTACCTACGTTTCTGAGCTAGAAACGAGCAAGAGCCCTTATCGCATTACCCAAATCCACGAGCAGGTTACCGCCATAATTCTTGCAGCAGGTCTTTGGGATGCGCTGCTATTTTTTCATAAAAACATTTTATGACGCATGGCCGCCATAAGTCTACAAGAAATGAGCCCAGAGCTGGATCCTTGTAATTAGACGCCGTGAAGATTTATGTCCCGAAATTTTTCAAATTCTTTTAATTTTTCGGCCGCGACACGTGCTCCGTTCCACAAGTTATTTTTTTAATTTCGTTCTCAGTAGTCTTTTACTAGAACTAAGTAAAATTGGCGTCTGAATTGTTTATGTGGCGTTGATGACTGTAATTAGAGAACTATTTTCGATGTGGTGAAAAAGGCAAGCAACTGTGTAATATGTAAGCATCGTGTTTATTTGGGTCCGCTTTATTTGGACCGTTCCCCGGGGCCCGGTCCATGTATCACTGCAGACGTCAGCCCAGGGTTAATTGTCTACGTGCGTTTTCAGCTGAATTCGTCACGTTCACCAGTTGGCACCCCCGCCCGCCCCGCACCTCACCAGCACTAACAAACGTGATTCGCCGAATCGAACTCCGAAACGTATACCCTTATTTAAACGGTTCTGTTTATCGTATCTTTGTGTAGCTTCTTTATCCCTCTATCGACCCATAAAATATGAAAGTAATAAGTGTCATAACTCGTATGGAAATATCGTATTTACTCGGGTAACAAATGATAAATGTTGTTGGTAGAGTACCGCTTGCACGGATATTAAATTCTTCTTTATTTGTTCCGAGACATTAATTAGTTTATAAAAGGACCTGGCTGTGACAAAACTTTTCAAATGCTTAGGATTTTCTTGTTTATTTGTAATGTTATTACTAAACTTTAAACTGGCTCAGATTAATCAGTTCCTGTTTACGCAAATCTTTCAAATGTTTGAAACAAAATTAAATAAGTACCGTGAAGTAATCTCTAGAAACTAGGCATTTGATGGCTACATTATAAAGTATTTAAAAAACACTAGTTTTGATACCAAAAATATTGTCTGCTTTATACTCTCCATATCCATGCATAATTATTTAAAGTAACGTGTAAAAAGCTGGCGTAACATCTAAAGCTTTTTAACATACATATTAAAACCTTACTGGTTCAACATGAAAGCACCTGGCCGATGTTACAAATATTTCACTCAGAACACTCGTTTGAATTTACGGGCTCTTTGGTATATAGAGGGTATTTTTAACTAGGAACCGTGCTCGTTTGTGTTAGGAAACCAATCTCGTTGATATATCCATTAGCCAAATAGAGAGCGGGACGGCTCTCCGCCCTTCACAAAACAAATGTGGGTACCTATACCTATGTATGAAGGAGCAAAAATTGTTTCACTTTCATTTCTGTGACACGAATCGTTCTGTAATGTACCTTTAGTACCCTTTTCAAATGAAATGGTGGATGAAAGCGTAATGAAGGTTCTTTATGCTATTAACCAGATGTAGGTAAATTGAAACATCAAGAATTGATGAATGAAATACCAACCTGTGTTATTTCGGAAATAAAGAACGTTAATGTTCAGTAAGCTATAAAATTTGCTTAAAGAAGATGGTAAATGATCAATTTTGTTTTTTTACCGTAGGCACTCTTTGCGTGTAGTATTGTATCTCAAGATATTCTAATAATTATATACTTCCATAGTGACATTGATTTTTGTGTAGAAATGCTTATTAACAAAAGATAAAGGTGCAATCGTCGCTGCTGTTCCATAATTGGCTACTTCTAGCCAGTAATGAAGGGGTGAATAAGATTAATATTGAAATATAATTGCATGCAGCACTCGCCCTAGGTTCTGGTGCGCGCAACGTGTTATTATGGAAATAGTTTTCAAACTTGAACAGGTCAGTGTTCTTTGTTTCACTGAAAGTGCTGCTCAATTGGTACAAAAAGCGGCTATTTCAGAATACCAATTTGGCGCTCCATTGAAAGCTTACAACTGCTGTATTATATTTTTGCAGTAAGTACTGTTTCTTCCGTCAGCCATTTAACGATGAGAAAAAGTAAAACTGTTATTTTAATCCCTCAAGCCGGATTGTTTGCGATCTAAGATATTGCTTCAGTATTATGAAAAGGAAGCAAATAACTAATGTACCTACAAGAAACGTTTCGTTTCTGTTGAAATATAAAGAGCCCAATAAAATAGTGTTCTGCAACAGCTATCGTTCAGTGGAGCGGCTATCTGCATTTTATACTTTCGACGCCATCAACGCCCGGCACTTTATTCCTTTACTTTGTATGTACGGGTACGGATCTGATATAGGTACCAACGAGGTGCTTTCACATTGTTTATTTATCGGATCGTGCGCGATGAACGATTGTATTGAATTCTATATGTATTGGAGCTTGCATAATTCCGATGTTTTAGTATAAACGTAAACCTTTATGTTTTGATAAAATTATGTTCTGACAGTCCATTGAGCCAGAGTGTCTGACGACATTGGATGTCGATGTCACATGAATTATAGATTTTTGTGTTTGCATATTAATTCGGTACCTAGCTAAATCATTTACACAGCGTAGGTACACAACGTTAGTTAGTTGGTCGTCGAATCCAGAACAGAACGAAACTTAGAGGAGAAGCAATCTAATGGGAACAACAGTACATAGAGCAGTCGCCGAGTGGAGCCCTGCGTAATTTAAAGAACAAACAAACCTAACAACTAGGTTTACGTCGAATGCAACAAACTCAGTCCGTTGCTTTAACTAATTCATTTGTCGTTCAAATACGGCTAAATAAAGTAAAACTTGAAATGGTGCCTACCATTTCAAGTTTTACTTTGGGAGATTTATGAGAACGTGCCTCATTTCAAGTCTTTAAGAATAAAACAAACTGTGAAAAATAATGATTAAGTTCTAAATATTCTATAAGCCCGTTTGATTGGCACGACAAAGGCTCAAAAAACCTCAGCAGATGAGTTTGGCTCAAGTGAAGCGTTATCAATCCCAGTTAATCCTGTCTTGTATTATTGAATAAATTTACTCTCGTGACGTAGTAGTACTTTTGTCATTTTCTATCGGCTCAATGTATTGGAAAAAACCCAGATGATTCGCCATGTTTTTTGTTCGGCTCATTTGATATTCAATAAAGGGACTGTATTATGCCTACTTAGTTGTATAGAACGATATGGTTGAAATGATTTAGCGGATGTTCATTCATAATGGGGGTTTATATGGCTGGTGACGCGCGTAATGCTTATTATTAGGGTGTCCAAAAGCCGAGGTCAACCGAAACGTTGCTTGTTATTGTTATGGCGGCAGAAAGCGCCATGCATCGGGCCCGAGAACCGTTTTGACTCAGGACGTCAAAAAGTACAATCGATTTCGTCTTGACCTAACCACATGTAAACTAGTATATTCGCGCGATAAGTTACTTATGTCTACTGCGCTAGCTCATCATGTCATCAAAGATTACTTATGATCCCGTATTATAGACCGCGTTTCATTAAATTCAGTAATAAAATCAAATAGATATTTAAAGTTCCTAAGTTCGTATAGCTAATTCTGGTGACACAGTAAGTTACTCGAAAGCCTTCATCTTGGTCCGAAAAAAGAATGAAACTGGTTTTCAAATATTGCCTTGGAGTTAGTCCCTTGGTTGAATCCTTCTATATAAAAGCATGTATCTAGTCCGCGCAGGTGCCGCTAACTGCCGGCAGTGTACTGGAAACTGTCGACGGAGACACCGGAGTGCCTACAAACCATACATTGTAGAATTTCACGGCTTGCTGATGCGCATGTTGGGAGCTTTTACCCACGTAAACTGAGCTTAGTTTCTATCTGTATATTCTGGCTGTGTTTTTGTAATGGGATATGGTATATAATCAAAGGGGACATGTATTGCTTTGTTCGCTTACAAAAACTGTTTGTAGATTTTTTCATTGTTTCCATTTTTCACGTTTCCGGCTCGGCTAGGAATCTATTAATGGCTCACATTTTTCATCTGCGCGTTTGAAAGATTTGAATGAATTTCAAAAAGTATTTTCTCTATGGAACGAGAATTATAATTTCAGACAGTTTTTTGCCAGGAGTGTATCACTGTAGGTTGATGAACAAAATAGTGTGTAAGTTTGTACCTATATAGAGATAGCTTTACAAACAAACATTTTTTTGCGGTGGAGCGTTTTTCTCTAGGTAGGTATTTTTATAGATCATTCAACTGATAAATTGAACTTTAAGTGCAATACAGATTCTGCTAGATTATTTAAAGCTGCATGGGTAAACAGTTTATGATCTAAATCTGAGCACATCGTATGTTACTTCTTAATCTCATACAAGTGTTCCGTTGTGATATTTATGTTCCACGTCTACTTAATGCCGCTAAGCTGTGCCAGACTAGTGGCACCGTTTAATAGTTAAACATACAAGCTGTGCACAGATTTGTAACTCTGTAAATGTTGATGCGGTTCTACATTGAATTTAATCTTCTGTTTCTAAGTAATTATTCTACAAATTCTATCTAAGTAGTTATTAAGATTAAACTTTTACCTATCAATTTCTGATTATGTAGTGATGATAATGAAGATAGTGAACGCAAATGAAACATGGAAGCAACTCTTAAATCGTGCATTTTGGTACTAAATCGAACAAACTCAACAATTGAAACTCTAACTGTTTTGGAAACATTTAAGTCATCAATTTTTTTATGGAAGTGGTGAGCAAACAAACAAGCGGCTCCCCTGATGGTAAATGATTACTGCCGCCAATGGAAAACTGCAACATCAGAAGAGCTGCAGGTGTGTTGCCGGCCTTTGAGGTAGGAGTAGGCTCTTTTCTGGAAGGTTCCTATGTCTTATCGGTCCGGAAATACCGATGTGGATAGCTGATTCCACAAGGTAGGTAGTTGTTACGGTAGTGGTTACGGCACTGTTATGCGCAGTCAAATAATTGAGGTAGGCACAATATCATCGCCGTAGAGCGAAAAGTCATTAAGTCAATATTTGGCATTTTGAGATATCGAGCTTCAGCTGCTTTCCTTAAGCTCGATATCTCAAAATGCCAAATATCGACTTAATGACTTTTCGCTCTACGGCGACGATATTTCCTTTTTTGTGTTGTTCTTCGCTAGTGGTTCAGTGAGAAGCCCCGACCACTGCGGCTCAGTTTGGTTTGAATTTTCTAAAGAAGGACATTTTTTATTTGCGCTCACTGGATGACAATATAATGAAGAATAAGTACCTACTTTTTATTTTTATTAACTTTTGATGGATTTTTTAGTAAGAGTGACATGTAATATTCAGAACGGACTTTATTTACACTAACTGAAACTAGGTAAGTACTTAAATCTGAATTAGCCTTTGAGGAAAATGGCTAATTCATTTTATTCTACTCTAAATATATAAGTACTTGTCGGGGACTGGGAATTCAAGTTTTTGTGTTTACTTTTATCTGTGGAAATAAAATAAAGTTGGCAAATTCAACATAATTTTCAAATGAGGAAATAAAAATATTAAAAGCACATTCTGGTTTTGCGTGTTATTTTTGCTGAAAGGATCTTTGACGATTTGGACTTTTTTTAAACTTTTGTAAACTTAAGTAACTAACACAAATAAATGAATACCTATAGGTTACTTGCTAAAATGTCCGCCCGGTCCCAGGTCGAGTATCTACTCTACACTACAAGACTTCATGGACTTCATGCAGTGCACGAAAGTGGCCATTGAAGTGGCCTGTTTCCGGAAAAACACCATTTGAAGTATTTATAACCGAGGTTAGTCAATAGAAATGAAAAAAAAAAAACTACCGTAGGTATACTATCTCAATGCAGGGCAAAAGTCACCCCAAGGTTTACTTTTGTTATGTTAATTTTTTCAATCATTCAATCGCAATGTTGTGGATTGCATAATACAAATTACATTCGGAAATCGGGTCTTATCCAAAGCAGCAATAACTCTAAACCGCAGCTCGCAAGCTCACGGTAATTCCCCTAAAGCCAACATCCTCTCTGTGCCCCGGTTACACCTGCTGCTTCTGAACACTCCAACTACTTAATGTTATTTGTAAAACAACCAGATTTTTATGCAAGGACTTTTTTCCAAGAAATGTCTTTTTTAATAATATTTTGACTTAAAACTTAAACAATTCAAGGCTAGAAGGCAGACAGAAAACTTAGAAATTATATTTTTGAGCTATCTCAATTCCTTATACCCGGTTACCTACACCTGCTGCTTCTAAATACTCCAACTATTTAATATTACTTAAAACAAAAAACAACTTGTAAAACAACTTGATTTTTTTTTCCCACGAAAAAAAATTGTTTTATTTTATAATATTTTTAAATGAGAAAACTTGAAAGCTTATTAACAAGTATTTATTTGAACCTCACCATGCACTTTTATTTTTTTATCAATCTTTGTCCAGTTTTGCTGATGGTATTAGAAGGAACTAGATTCTTGAAAAATAAGATCAATCTGGAAGTATATTCTTCCAAAGTAAACAATTGTTTAAATCTGTTTATAAACGACGGAGTTCTGATATAACAAACATAAGGCCTTGTGACTTATGATGACCGATACTGTCTTAGGCACAAAACTTAGTGCGCCGACCAGGCTTCCTAGAGCGTTGTTTCCAAAAACAAAAGAGCGCAGGTTTTAATTGTGAAGAGAAAAATATTTGGAGTCTAAACTAGCGTTGAATATGACGTGACTGACGCGGCTCGTTTGTCCCGAACAAAATTCAACTTTGTGTGATCGGCTCATATTCTAAAAAAGTCATGCTTCAATTCATGTCATGTGACCGTACACAATATGACAAAATCAGCTGATTTTGTCATGCTGATGTTACTCTTTCCTCAAACTTCATTCAATCTTCAATCACACCTCGCTTGACAATGACAAGAAAGAATTTTGAACTGATCGGACAGAATGTCATATGAGAATGAGTGAGTAGTTCGCCAAAATAATGAACAGTCAACTGAAAATGACCGGCTCAAACGAACCGGCTCACGGTACCGGCTCAAAATGAAAATGAGCCTACTCTGACAAAAGTCAATCTAAAATCATGTCATACCCAACGCTAGTCTAAACGAACAAAATTGTTGTGATAATATTTTAGTTTTAATACAACAAAATTGTTGTACTTACCTACTAAAATTTCAATAAATTATTCAAACTCTAAGCGTAGTTGAGTCTGCCAATTTTGAAGCCTATTTTAAAGCAAATTTATTTCTAACAGTTCACACTTCAGCCCTTTGATAAATTAAATTTAAATTCAGGTTAAGTAATTCCATCAATTCACAAACAATCTTTTCGGTCACGAAAAGCATTAAAGGCTGTAATAAAAACTTTCATAATGAGTACGATATACCTACGAGATAGGAAGGGTAATAAAATGTAGAGTGTCCCAGTTTGAATTGCGAATGTCCTTAATAGTACTGAATAATAAGATCCTGTGGTTTAGCTAGCATAAATTCACCCAATTTTCGGGACGATTCTTGTGATTTTAACGAACAAAATATTTTTCTTTGCTCGGGCATTTTTAAATTGCTCTACCAAAAATCTGAATTAAAATAAGTAGAAGTAAAATCATTCGAATTACTCCCATGTGTTTACCGCACGCAATAAATTTAAAAAAGTTATGAACGAAGTGTTCATAAGTTTTGAATTTATGTGCACATCGTGGTCGCCTTTATTTGAAGATGCCGGTACATTCCGTGTTATTATTGAAAATAACGAGTTGACCCCACAGGTGATGTTGATAATTTGCAACATTAGAAAACAAAACGCGACTAACTTGTAAATTTTTTTCTCTGGTTTTGACTCTTAGTGTTTAGATTAGAGCTCTTGTTTAGCAATCAGAAACTTCAAGGCCTAAGTATTTGATTCAAATCTCAGTAGTTGTAATGAATTAGAGCACAGTATAAGTTAGTCCGTTAAGTGAACGGCAGGTGGTGCTAACCGCGGCTGCTACGGAAATTGCCGCCGGTCCGTCTCGTCGGGAACTTGGCACTCGCTCGCACCGCCCATACGGGCTTCCCTATAACACCCAGAGGTACACGCCACGGCAGAATGGATCCTTTTCTTATACCGGTTCTACAACACACAAGTCAAAGTATCTAATAGCCTGTATGCTATTCCATTTTCCTATATGCTGAGTTCCGAGTTTCAACTCAACCAGACTATTTATTGAGGAGTTCTGTTGAGCAGCTCTTGACTCCATCATCAGATCAGCTTGCTGTCACCATATTGTTACATTTTAGTCGGAACTTAATAGATATGCCGAGTTTCAACTCAATCGGCCTATTTACTAAGGAGTTCTGTTGAACAGCTCTTGACTCCATCATCAGATCAGCTTGTTGATACCATAATATTTAATTGTCACCGAGAATCTATAAGTGTGCAAAATTTGTTTCCGAACAAATTCGCTAATAATCAGGGCAATATGATTCTAATTATAATTATAATTCTAATTCTAATATGGTTTGGATTCCAGTATTTGGTCTCGGTTTTAAAATGAATAAACCTCATACGATAAACTACCTGTCTTCGTTTACTACTTTTGGGGAATGCGATAAGTATCTTTTTATCTCTTTTATCCAACATTTGTAATGTCAACACAGTTTTGTATCACTCGTCCCAGTTCACTGTTAAAAAGACCCTGCTTCATTTGGTCAACTACATAATTAAAAAAATTTGAATGTATTTTGATTTGAATGTTTGTATATTCTCTTTTTATCACTATCCACGGCTCAACCTATGCTCTGTTTAATTGTTGCCTAGCACAGAAAACAATTAGGTAGCAACCTGTGCGCTCAGGCGGGATTAGTGTTTAGAACAAGGTTAGAATGTAATTAAACGTAAAGTCCTGCTTACTTTTGCAACAACAATAAAAATATTATACTTACCTACCAAACATAAAAAGTTATTTTTTTATTGTTGTCAGAAAATCTACAGCCGGGTTATTTATAACTTAAGGACGATTAGACCGAATTTTAAGATCTTTGATTTTTTGAAATCGTCTCCGACCCTGAATAGCAAAATAACTCAAGAATATATTTTCACACATTTTGTATGGAATGTATTTTTTGATGATTCATCAACGTTTTGTGATTTCTTCAAAACAAAACAGCGTTCAACTGTTGAAATGATGATAAGTTAAATTGTGAATGGTTAGTAAATGATTGGGATTAGGTAAAGTTAGTGAAAAAACAGCAAACTAAAATATTTCTACAAAAATAACTCTTATTCACAAAACATTGATTTAATTTGTTTCTTGAAAAAACGAACTCCTCGAACAGGCCTTTAAACAAATGTTGCATGTTGAAATTGTTTTAAAAATATATAGGTCTTTGTCAGCGCATTGCTTCCCAATAAGTAAAACACGATACATTGTACAAAACATATAGGTATCACTGACGACTTTCTCTCACTTTGATGCCAATAAAGACATTTAGAATAATAGCAAAGGAATGATCAAACACAATAGGTACCGTCAAATAAACCCAAAATAATAACAACCAAAAATCTTCGTTACTTCAAAGAAACAATATAAAAGCTCCAATAATAGAACATAATGTTAGAAGTGAAATAAATAGGCACAGGCAACAAACGAATGGCGTCAGGCATACCTTAGGACCTTTTACACTTAGATAATTCATGTTATTTACTGGGAGTTTGCTCAACTACTACAACAAAACTGAACATATTCATGTAATAAAGAAGTTAATTCAAGACCGGTTCAGTACTAGTTAGTTTATTGCATCGAATAAAACTGGTGAATGAATTTAACTAACATTAAATTTTTCATTTTAATACCAACTTCAATATCTAAATTCAGTTAAAATTTACTAAACACCTACTACATAAAAAATAACATGAGCTGCAGAAGTACCTAAGTGGTGGTCGATGGTTATCTGTAAAAAGGTTTCTGTATTGTAACGTGTAGTTTTTTTACTATCGCTCATGTTTTCGAACGTCAACATCCATAGACATAATCAGTGTGCGTTCAACCTTGTCGATCGAGTGAGCGAAACGAGACGCGATCTTAGGGCGCCTTCAAATTTGCCGTAAAATGCCACGCGGAGCCAGCGCGTCTGCAGCGCTGCGGCCGCGCTGCCGTCGGTCGCTAGGTTTGAGAATTGTACATTTGTACATTTAGTTGTTGTACATTTAGTTTCACGATGGACTCTGACGAAGAAACACTGCTCCTACTGTTACTATTAAAAGGAAAAAGGAGTTTGTCACGTCACTAGTCAATCGATGAACTGATGCGCGGCCGCAGCGCAGGGTGTGTAAAAAGGTCGCTATTGCAGCATCGCGGTGAAGGAATTGAGCTATTGCCATCTCTTTTCACTTTCAGTCAATGAAAAGAGATGGCAATAGTTCAATTCCTTCACCGCGACTCTGCAATAGCGACCTTTTTAGCTCCGCAGGCTGCAATCGCGTTTTTTATATTTAGTGCGTTTTTAGGGTTCCGTACCTTAAAAGGAACCCTTATAAGATCACTTTCTTGTCCGTCTGTCCGTCTGTCCGTCTGTCCGTCCGTCTGTCCGTCCGTCTGTCCGTGTGTCACCATCGATTATCTCAGGAACGGGTAGAGCTAGCAAGTTGAAATTTATACCATAAACTAAGGTCTACATATAGTCCCTATTGTGAGTATAAAAATCAAGGTCCTGAGTCAACACTATAAAAAGATATAGGCAAATTTAGGTTTTCGTGAAAACTTGTGAGTACCAAAACTTACCTTAATTATCAACTTTTTTTATTTTTCGGAATTTTTCCTTTACTTGTGCTGAAAGACCTTGCTTGTAACCAAAATTGACAATTCTAGGTCAACCGGAAGTACCCTAGAGGTTTTGGGTCGAAAACCTAAATAGTAGTTCCCGTTGACCTAGAATAACGAAATTTGGCAAAAAGCAAGGTCTTATAGCACAAATACCTAAAGGAAAAATTCCAAAAAGTTAAAAAAGTTGAAAATTAAAGGGTGTTCCCATACATACATAGTTGACGCCAATTAAAATTGTCCTCCGAGTTGTATAAGCGCTCATACAATTAAGCGGACTAGCTTAATTGGCACCATGGCTAGGTACGGAACCCTCGGCGTACGAGTTCGACTCGCACTTGACCGTTTTTTTTTATCTTATGCATTAACAAAGCATCGCGGCCGCAGCGCTGCGGACGCGCACTATGCGGCAAATTTGAAGGCACTCTCAGGCGATTTTGCTTTGTATGTTTGTGGGATTGTATGTTTCACGAATTCTTGTTCTGGCATAACTATCGAACTACTAGTTATAAATGACTCAAGACCAACGCAAACAAGCCTTGGTGGAAAAGCCTCTTTGATAATGCTTAATGACCCCAAGGTAGTGTTTGACGTTGCATTAGTGGAACAATAGACGTTAAAACTAAAGCTTCGCTTTATCTTGGCGATTGTTATAAAACAGAACGCTTAACAAGCTGAAAGCTTTTACAACGCACAAGTTTGAGCTTAGATTATTGTCTGTGGTTTGCTGTTTTAACAAAACATTTTATAACTACAGGAGGTTTTCTGAATGGTAGCGAGACTACTGCCAAGAAATAGGTAAATTTATAAAATAAAATACAATTGTTTTAAAAAACTTGCAAGTAATTTAGTTTTACTGAGTGATGAAGCCACCACTAAAAAAAATACCTTAAAATAATATACCTATCTAAGTCTACTATTAAGTTTGTTTCTTTACTGAACAATCCTACGTTGCCGCTAATAACTGTAATTTCCTAATAGGTATTAACCTATGAACTTATTTTGTATCTGATTGCACGCCTCATTGTACTTTTTCAGATCACTGACTATGCACCCAATAATACTACCTAATGCTTAAGATGTACCATTTCTACTTGTAATTATGTAGGTACAGGTAAGAGCAGTATGTTTGCAAGGCCATTCTTGAGAATAGAGTAATTACTCGACAGCTAAACTTCGAAATCAAGTGCATACCGAAGTTCAGGTTTGGAGTCGTTGGTGTTGTAATTTAAGGTTGGGTGTGCACATAGAATTTAGCAGATTAGTCTTTAAAGTTTCTTTTGAGTATTTCGTTTGTTCTGTTCACTCATTGTAGTTTTTTTTTAATAAAAACTCGTTTTTTCATTAGGGTCTGGGGCTATGCCAGGGTAGGATGACGATTGCCATTACAAGAAATTATATAACAATACGCTATCGTATCGGATTGTAGAGTATAATCAATTGGTTTATTCATAATTTTAACATATTGTAGATACGTGCCTACGTGCCTAACTTCGCAGTCAAATCAAATAGACTTGTTTGCATCTTGAAAAAAAAAAAAACATTCATTCAGTAGGACCAGTACGATCTCTTTGAATCGTCATAAGAGCTAGGTGATTCGACTCATGTTCTTTCGCGAACAACACTGTGAAAAATAGTTGTATTGATTGCAACCACTGCAATTCAATTAACGTCATCACTGTGCGCTGCAGTTAATCTGCTCAGTGCAAGGAATCGTCAGAGTCATCCGTCAGTCTCACGAACCGTATTCAACGTTCGTTCTGAAGGCGAGACGTGTCGGTAATACTGTTAGCACTCTCTACTCGACTTAATTGAATACGTCTGTGAAACGCCACGGAAGGCTCAAATTCGATTGGTGTAATGCGCGTTACCCACAAAGTTTCTTGTTGATAATAGAACACCGTCTTACGTAATGCGCTTAGCTCGCTTGATCTTCTTCAGTTTGGCTCAGAGTTAAGCGACGCTCTACGCGGTCACAAATGTATTAGCCGCTTCTGGTTTTAAAGGACATATTACATTACGGTCTTGACTACAAAGTCGTTAACCTAAGATGGTTGGAGGTGTTCTAGTGGCCTACCTGTGGTACAAATAAGCATAGATATTATTATAAAATGTTATTCCAAGAATAATTTAGGAGTGAGCAAAAATATCCACTAGTATACTCAGAAATTAGTTAGTTTCACTGAAGTTATACTACGTATAAGTTATTCCGACTCGGAATAACTTATACGTAGTATAACCTGTAGACAGAAGTAGGAATAACTAACTATTCTAACTAAACAAGGTTGTCATAAGACAGTTTTTTATGAAACGCGACGTCCCTCGTTGCCGCCTTTTGCTCGTGGCCATACCAATTGATTGATCGATTTCCTCCTTTATTGGAGAGTGTATATTAACACACATAAGTACTCGTATATTTTTAATCAAAATTAAAAAAAATTAGACCCATAATAGGTACGTAATAATGTCATATACCTAAACTATACCAACAAAGTGTCTTAGCCGAGGCGAATGTATTAGTTTAACATATCAGTCAAGTAAACTTTTTAAATTGTTCCAAAAAGTTATTACAAAATATACATATTTATCTTTGAATTTATTTGTTCTAAGTTCTCTATTGTTCCTAAAACACAAAATTAATATTACTTCCATCTAAAATTCTAAACTATAGTTGTACAAATATAAAAAAGAATTAGGCTGCTGCCGAACCGACCTGAAACGCACTAATAGTATTGGATCGTACGCTTCAGTGCCGGATCGCAGCTAAAACATGCCATTGGTAACATAAAAGACGTGTATTGTACCTCCTTCTTGTGCTCCTCTTAAATATCCACAGCCGCGTCTTAGCCGCATCAGTATGGAGGAGCTTTTAAGCTGAGTGTAATTTCAATTTTGGTGCCACTTTGCTCTTTCCCAAATTCACTACTTACGTTGTAGTGATCCCTGAAGATAATTGGATAAATCTTATAAAACGTGATGCTAATGCTGGTGGTAACTGCTAACTAGCAACAGAATGGAAGCTAGTGGTATGTCAGTCAGGTAATTTGGAGGCGGCACTATGTGTGCCATGCAAGGCACGAACGGGGAGGGATTAAACGCGGCCCGGTTTTTGGCAAACAGGACGTTTCTGTGATAAGGTTGAATTTTTAAAATGTTTACGAGATTGAAATTTTGGCCATTGCGCTATTCTGACATACAATTTTGCGTAAAATTCGTAGAATTGATAGAAAACTTATTTGAGATTTTGCAATATTTTCTTTAAATATTTTGTTCTTTTTAGTCTTATTTAATAGCTCAGCCTGAGGTTTCACCTGCGGCTATGCAATTTTAATATTTTATTCATCAACTTTTACGGGATAAAAAGAAGCCTATACTTACTTATTGTTTTTAATGTTATTTTACATACAAACGCTGCCGGGAAACCGGGACGTATGAAAAGCACTAAGGCCTGAGTAATCACATTTTTGCAAACACTAACACATTTTAAACTTTCGCGATCTGTAGACATAATTTAAACGAACTAACGACATTGTCCCATATACCTTTCTGCATAAAAAGCATCTCGGTACTGCCTCAACAACCGGGAGAGGGGTCATTGAGGCAGTTTTCAGACACGGGCGTTATTCAACCTTGTTATTATTAATATTTTCAGCCTAATTGATGCACTGCAGGGCAAAGGCCGTGATAGGTACTCCATCTTCCACTTTTCACGGTCGAGTGCGATTGTGGGCCAATCTTTTGCGAACGACTCCAGCTTCAAGTTCGAACTTGTGAAACTAGAAAGTCTTCAGAATCAGAAACAGAATTTATTTATTCTTATTTAGTCTTTGGTAAAGCCTAGGCGTAAGTCAAGACGCTATCGCTCATCGTATAAGCCGTGATACAATTCTCGGAGCCCTAAGTGCTGTGGGTGCAGGAAGCCACAGGCGCTCAGCACGCGCCGTGCCGTATGGCGTGTTACATGCCCGCACACCTCCGCACTAATTGAATCCGTGTCTACTTTCAACCATCCAGGTCACACGATAAAGGCAACATTGATTCAATTTGATTTCACAGAATAGCTCAAAATAAAATTAATAAACTTGTTCATCAAAAACTATTATACTATTAGGCGACCAAGTAGCCACAGACAGTACCTTCAAACAAAATCATGACGTCATCGACAATAACATAGAACCATTAAGATTATGCAACAGTTTAGGGCAGTAGCATTCAAAAATTACAATAATTTACAAAAGCGTGATTCCGAATACATGTTACTGTAATTTAATTTCACAGGCGCAAGCCACTAAGTAGCGTTACGTAAAATTTTATATGTCTACACGTCTCGTATAAAAAGCAGCTATAGTGAGGCAAATTCAGATTATACGTGACTGCCAGCGCGGAGTCTTGAAAGACAGCTTCACATTCTCGCCTAGACGCAGCGACAGCTGGCGAAACCAAGCGTGTGGTAAACCAGTCTCGTCTCATCTTTCGTACTACTCCAACTTTCTGGCTTGGAATGTCTCGCTCAAAACATTTAGCGAGAAGTCTTCGCGAGAATGTGGAGCAAGCTGGTAATTCGCAATAACATAGCGCTAATGACCCGGCATTCACAAGGGAGAATTCTCAGCTAACTGCGACATTAAGACCTTATTTGGCTATTTCACTTCGTTATGGGACCTTTGTGGGAGTTCGTGAAAAGATACCAGTTTACAATTGGAAACGCTTAGAACGACTGGTTCGTTTAGAATTTTTTTATTTTTCAGTATCAACGTATTAAGCCACCGAGTCAATGACACCTAGGGTACCTAAAATTAAAAGTGATTTGGCTGTCATTGAATAAATGAAACATTATTTATGTTTCATTAGATGAAATATAACGATAACACTAAATAAATACTACTTAGCTGGTGAGTTTGTTCACTAAGTAATGTACTCGTAGGTGGATACAAAATACGCGTTTTAGGTACTTGCGGCTCGATGTTAGCCTAACGTGTACTGGTTTTCTCAGTGCCACTGGTATAGAGGCCGCCCATTACGAGATGAACGGAAAATTCAATACGTTGAATGCGGTAGAGAACATTTTGATTACATAGCGAATGGCAAACAGTGCCGTGCAGGTAAATAATTGGGTGTGTACAGAAATCGGGTTGCGCTCGTTCCGCTCCGATTTGTACAAGTTCCGCCATCCTGATCCTACGACCGCAAACTTTCGAGTTTATAAATACACAGAGGTTAAGCAAATACAGAGGAAACCATAGATAATGAACACATTAAACTAAACTACGAAGATTTCGAAACTCTAACAAAAGGGAGCTCAGGTTACCTACAGCGGTTGCTTAATTTTTCTTTTTTCATTGTATTTCAAAAACTATTAAATAAAAAATAAAAATCATTTTGCAATGTACAAATTAGGTCCTTTCGTATGACACTCCAATCAATATACACAATATGCATTTGTGTACCTAACTTTTATTTTTTTACCCCCTTGAGAACTCAATATCTTTGGAACCCCCTTCTATTACACCCATATACTCCCCAGTAAAACATAGCACAACATATTGACGTTATGCGAGAACGTGAAAGTGAAACATACAAACATACAAAGCAAAATCACCCAACTTGCCACTACGAGTTTGGCTCGCTTCGCTCGCTCGATCGATAAATGAACTGAAGTATGCGGTGACTGAATAACGTAAAGAAGTGTTACAATATCTTATAACTGAACACTAAAATCATTTAGGAAATTTGCTTTTTGTAAGCATGATGTTTTAACTTAATATCTTTACCCAAATGATGACACGAAACGACCACTAGTAATACATTCACTGCATAATTACCAAAATTGGCTTTTTCCGTGCGTAATTTGGCCTCACGACATCGAACTTAAAATATTTGACCTTATAAAAAAACTGCAACGTCGTAATGAAACAAATTAATTTTGCCCAAAACTTACTGATCTCAACTTTTATCCAAATCAACTGAACAAAGTTGAACATTGCTTATGTTTGCGTAATCGTCAGCCCAATGGAGCACCGCAATTATTACAACTGATTGCACTTGACTCTCAAGCCACTCTGATTGTGTACGAATTGTCGAAAATCAGGGCGAATTGTACCATAAGTGAGTTGCTACGCTGGTTTTACTGTACAATTTGCTGAAACAAACCAACTTGTTTACTTATACCACTTATACTTACTATGTAAGTGCCTATATTTACGAATATTATAGTTTCGTGTTTTTACATAATTTACTCGGAATAGACATAGTTACAGAGTAACTAGTAAATTTAACTAAGTAAATAGGTTCTTGCAAAATATTTTCTTTCAAACATTTTAGATAGATAATTACAACTTTATGCAGCAATTACGAGAAGGAGAAGAAAGTTTTTTTTTTAATTGTAGATAGACCTTTGTTTAGCCACAATCTCACCCGAAGGTAAGCGACGATGTGGCTGACGATGGATCACAAAGTTCTAGAAGACACCTATTCACTCTTGACTTGAAGAGACTTAGGTTATAGTTTTCGGGGAAAATAGAAGCCGGCAGCGAGTTCCAGACCTTAGCAGTGCGGATGATGAAGGTGGAGGAGAACCGCGTGGTACGAACCTAGTTCAAATGTAAAGTGAACGAATAACTCTTTCACATAGCACTGTTCAAAAATTAAATAGACGCATCAGAATCACGGGCGCGTAAACCAACATACCCCGAAACGATGCACGGTGCACTTAAAATATTGTGACAATTTATTGGCAGCTTTTAATAAAATCCGCGGATATTTTTTTCAGTAATTTTAATATCCCAAGCGGAGAATTTGCAAATTAGCTGGTTATCTTTCTCATTATCAATTTCAATGTTGCATTCTTAAAATCCTCATATATACCTTGTTAAACTTTCGCGATTTGTTAACATAATGATAATTAATATTACGGGATTTTATCGCGTACCTTTTAAGTATTTATTTTCTTTCCCGACGTTCCTCATATATATCCATAAGTGTATAAATATGGGTTTCATAATGTAATAACAGCTAGGTAGGTTTTGTTTTTGTACAATAACTGCGTCGGGATAGAGTCTAAAATTAGTTCGTCTCTGAATAATTGAATAAGTACCTACGTAGTTGGTTTAGAATACATTTAAGCGTGCGATAAGTATACGATTGCTATTTCTTCACTAATATGAACTGTTTAACCTACTATAGTTTAAAAAAAAAGATTTGTGTTAGCTTGACTCATGGGTCTGTCAGCACGTTGTGCAGTCTATTCATTTATTATTCAGAATATTCGTACTATTACTGTTTTCTAATCGTATTTATCAACGGCGAACGTTTTTCGATTGATAAAGTTCATAAGTTCAACTTACGACATTGAAGAAAAAAGTCCCTTCCACTAAACGCTACAAAATTGAGGTGGGTTATTGAAAAAGCGGAAAGATTACAGCAAGACATTCATTAGCAGCAATCAGTCAAGCGAACTAAGCAGGGCGGCCTTCCGACAGCTGACTGCCACTTATCTAAATAAGATCGGTGTCGTGCGTGATGGATTTTAAGACCCTTGTCCTTCCACAGCTTTAAATTAAAATGCTTCGTGTGCTAAATTTTGTCAACTTTTGAACCTAATTACTTTGAGTGGTTTTTTGGATATTGGATTATCATTTGGTGCATAGATTATCACCATCACGTCATCATCTACGCTTATCCCATTTTAAGAAGGGTCGGCACAAAACGATTTTCCTTTCGATTCTTTTCTATTAGACGTTATCTGCATTGACTTCTTTCAACTGTGTAATGTTGCAGCGTTTTATGAAAAAACAAAAACGTAAATTATAATAAACATCAAGCATCGGCAAAGCATTATCATATTTTAATATGGAATCCATTTAAATACCAGTAGAAACAAATACTGGAACATCTATAATAATATTTTGAAAAGAATGCGACTTTTATGAGTTTCTATGTCGCCACTGCACATATTTCAAAAAAAAATCCACTGGAAAAGAACATTACCTACTCCAGATAGACATAAACAATATAATTAACCCGGACAAAGTAGGAACGAGCCTCTAGTTACCACTAAAGAGAAAGCATTTAACATAATCAAGCATAAATAACCATGGAATCACGCACTGGTCGGTTTTACAACAATTTCCACTTGTGTGTGTAAGTGGACTCTAAATAACCGATTGAGTGCTCTTATTTGAGCCACCACAGCAAATAATACGATTCATTGATCACAAAATTACCTGACATGAACTAAATTGATGGTTTGATTTTGTATTTAGCAATTCAATCCGTATACTTAATTTGTTTCTTATTAGTTTTAATTTTAAAATGGTTGGTAGTTGCATTTTACTTAGGTACCTACTTACATTTTTAAATTGTGTTTTTACTAGTCGTACATACCTACTAGTTGATTACTTAGATTATATAATGATCGAAGGTTGAAGAATCAACAACTGAGCGCTTCGTCCACGTTGTAAAGACAATACAGGATATATAAGCTACGATAAACTTTTATCTCCAACATTATATTATGATTTTTTTTACTACAGTGAGTTTAATATAAATAGTCAAGCAACGTTATATGTTACTCAATGAAGAACTAACTGGTTTATCTGAAAGTTGGAGTAAAAAGCCAACAATAAAATTACCCACTTTTGGCGCGTACTTTTGCTGGAGTTGAAAAAGGCTTGCGCAGCGATGTTTTATCTCTAGCTCCGTTTATTTGCTTTGCATGAAGTGTTATTTTTCACTATTCTGGAAAACAAACAACTGGACTTATTCGTTGTATATTGTCACGCGACTGTCCTCTGCTGGTTTTCGCATTGTTCTTCCTTTTTTCACGTCCACATACATAACAATGACACAAAAATTTTGGTTGAAAAGCTGTCAGTTTGTGTCATCATCATTCTGTCTATTAACAATATTATGTAGGTAGGTACTAGAATTCAGTGACATCATCTGCTTACCCATTTGGACTATGACTAACTGAAGTTTGCAAGAAATAGGCGATTAGGTGACTTAAAATAAAATGTTTATAGTTAAATTGGTACAATTTAACCTTTTTACCTACAAGATTTCCAACTAAAACTTAAAAAAGTTTGTAACGATACGGTAGCTCTACTCAAATATAAGATTATTTAGGTAATTCAATTATATTGTAATTGAAGTTTGACTACTCGTTAATGTTATAAATAGATTCTTAATGCTATAGAAACAATGGCGACCAAATTCGTGGTAAAGCTCTAAAGTTAATAAGCGCTTTGTGGCTTTGTTTTGTATTGCAACATTTAGAAGATAAAGGCAAACTTAAGTTTCATTTGCGAAACTATTTTTTGTTTATAGGTAGAAAAGAACATTGATGGTTCATTTAAGACGCTGAAGGTTTAATTTTTAAAATTGTGCATTATTTACCGATATGACACGGTTTATCTAAAGTAAAACAATCTTAAAAATGAGAATTACTCGCAAATCTATTTGATTATACCTACACAATGGCTTTATTAGTATGCGACTACAACGTTGTAGTATCCTAAATACTATACCAAGAAAGGAAAATTAAGTGCGAAACTATTGTAAACCTTATTTTACACAACCGATGACTATTCAGACTCTGTATATCAAGTTACCGTGCACACTGTTACACACGTAACCACTCGACGCTCTGATTCCGACTGGTGTTAATTTGGGAACCAAATGAAAGGCAATGGTTTAGTTTTCGGTGTGGGTACATTTGATCTCTTGGGAGTTGGATTTGTTGTTAATTACAGGCACCAAACGTAGGTACTAGGTAGTGCCACTGGAATCGCAGTGCAAACTTAATGCTGGGACAGTAGAATAAACTTGTTGCAACGGGAGGACTGAATTATTTCTAAAGAAATATATCAAAAACTGTGATGTCTGTTTTTCATTTCCACTTTTACGAAAAATTCTAAAGTATCTAAGCTGGTTGGTTCACTTATTTTCATAATTTATACTGCTAATATCTTACCCAAAGTCTTTTAAAAACTTCGCTCGGTAGAAGGGAATGCCAACGGTGCTCCACTTAAAATTTCCCTAAAGAAATATGTAGAAAGTGGTTCCGTCTCAGGCGGATTCGTCGTTGGAATCTCGTCGGCTGGTTTAATTAGTCGTTTTAATGAATGTCGAGGCACGTACGCTGTAAATGCGGCCCATTACCTGCGTAACTCACGCAATGATAACAAAGAAGCGACGCGTCGCTCTAAGGCCGCACTCACGGGGAACATGACTGTCCTCAATCTTCTTTCCATAAAGCACCTGCCTACAGATACATATAAATTTCATCTATTCTGTGACTGAAGCAAAGCTAACTCACTGTACCTATACCTTAACCATCCGGTATCTACATCGGTACCTGCGCGTTTCAAGAAAGTTAGAATATAAAGTACTGAACGAACAGCGGTCTAGTGCACGAATTTATGCTGAGCACGACATCATGCTATCAACAAAAGACTTGTTCCATTATTACTACTTTATAAAAAATATTTTTCAATATAAACCAGTTGAGCAACTAGAGTAGGGGCAATAAACAACATTGAACACAACTGCCATGCTTGTAAATGAAAACTGTTGAGAAAACGCTCCAAGCAATTACAATTCCATTTCATAAATTGACTTTCAACGAATGGGTTCAGACTCGAGTATCTTTGTATTTAGCATTGTTTTCAATGTTTATAATAGCAATTTTTCCTTTATGTAAATGTTTTGCAGTTATCCTGTGTGCTTGCTACCTACACAGCCATTTTTAGGGTAAAATTGGCAAAGTTGTTACCTTAAATAATAATGTTCTTTAGCAAAGCGATTTAGAAGTCGTGAAGTTCTAAAATGAACAATTATCTCATTTAAGAAAAAAAGATCTCATTTGGAAACAGAGATAGCGATTACCTTATTTCCGTGCGTAATTTTTTTTAAAAGCTTTTCATACTTTTCGCGTATTTATGCTAATCTGAAAGTCGAGAGCAATATTACGGAAAAATGCGAGCGGCACAGACATGGGTCTCCATAAAATGGTATAAGTGAGGGAAACTTGAAACATTATTTAGTCGTTTTCTGTTTGTTATAAAACTGTGTTTGCACTCAGAGTATAAAATAAAACAACAAACATAAAGAATTCAGAGTTATTTCATCGTAACCATGCTCTGACTTGTTTTTTTTCTATGTCCAGTTATTTAGGGCTACTGAAAAGTTTTAAGCCATTCAACCAATTGCGAAGCATTCTGGCTAAGTCTTATGGGCTCAGTGGAAACAGCCAGACATAAATGCAAAGAAAGTCATTCTTCAGATAAAAGCTCAACTCTAAACGAGCAAGTTATCACGTTTTACAAAAACATTTTTTACGAGATGTTCACAAATTACAGTTAAGAACAAGGCTCGTAAGAATTAAGTGGGCAATAACACATACTAACGAGTACTCGGGACTACGGGCTAAACGTGACAAAGGACGATGTTCTTTAGCTGAGAACACTTGGCGCCACTCATCACGTTGCCTGTTTTATCAGTGTTTATAATATTAACCTCCGACGAAAAAGAGGGGTGTTAAGGTTATAAGTAGATGGCCAGTCGCCGCCGCACCCAAACTACACCGCATCGCCTCGGTATTCTTTGTATGTAGGTAATTCTATATCTATAGAATTTTTCTATATCTATAAAATTCTAGCAACGCTCACTGCATCAACTCCGTAACGCCGCTGAATCGCCGCATCGCAAGCCAAAAGTAACGCCGAAAAGGCGATGCGGTGTGAACTTGTCAGCTATAACCTTTATAAGTACTCATAATTTTGCACAGCAATATTAGACAACACTCTGCTTTCATCAAATTGAACTGGTGTTGAACCTTTTAATACATAGGTAAGTGAGTTTTTTACCAGGGAGTTGACGTAACTGTTTTACGATGTATTGCTACGACGCCGACGTAGCAAAGGTCTACGAAAAAATATTTTTGTATTCTTTTTTTTTCTGTCGTCTATTTTATTTAAGATGAATCTCGCTTTTTAATACGCGATATTGTTTAAATAGAAAATTCAAGAGTGAATTTAAATTTAGTACCTACCTATTGAGTGTTACCACAGTTATGGTATACCTACTACGTTTATTATTTATAGTATTTTCGTAATAATTAGTACCTAAAACTATTAATTAGTATAGTAGTAATAGTGCGTAAACGCCCTTTGACTTTAGTGTTGGCAGATAGTGTATTATTAATGGCATTATCAAAAGCTACGAACTTTGGATGTGTAAGAAAAAAGGATAATGATGTTTTTACATGAGTCGTTAGAAAAATGCGCGAATCGTCTTCACGTTTCATGGTTCATGCTGAGAAAATAATATTAAAATATTGTATAAAAATTCTCTCAACATTTTGACAGTGGAATAAAATTTGAGGTAAAAATTTATAACTTTATTAAGTACTTGATACTCTATAGTACCTACCTACTATAATAAATATAGAGTACGAATTTTGTGAGTTTGTGTGTAGAAGGAAGGGCAATCCCTGTTACCACTGCTGCACTATTATACTGCAATATATTAAAAGTTATATAAAAGTATAAAGTCAAAGTCCAACACATCCTATCCTATTAAATAACCAATATTTGTAAGTAGGTATATTAAGTATATAAATATACTTAAGTATATATTTATTTGTAATCACGTTCTCGAAAACGGCTCTAATGATTTCGACGAAATTATGAAATTAGGCACACGGGGAAAAAAAATCGATGTATCTAGGCAGGTGACAGGTTTGTTTTGTAGTTTTCGTTTTGTCAGTTTTTTTATTATTTTTTGGGTGATTCTCTTTTTGGGTGGTTTTTTCAGGTTTTTTATTATCTTTTCTTTTGTTTTTTTTTGTTTTTTTCTAATGTCTCTAATTTCAATCGAGCAGAACTCGGTCGCCCAGGTACTTATTTTAAATTAACATAGATGCATGCACCCTTCACCCGTACGAACTATAGGTACACACCCGTGCGTAGTCGGAATGGGTCACTAGATATATACAATATAACAATAAGCAAATGAGTACATGTAAATGACATCGTGGTTACGAGAAACCACGAGTACCTACCCTAATACCACAATTATTCAGAAACAAAACAGATTATTATGAAATGAGTTTCACGTAAAAATTTTACAGAGACATTTTGTACTTTATAAAAATTTAATTCGGCACTATTTCTGTCCTCATGTGCCTTAACACGTTCAGTGCGGTACAGGACATATATGGGTTGTACGCGACTTTCTTCTGGTGCGGAAGGTAAAATTGTAGTTTTACCGCTGGTGCGGGGGCTATTTCTATACGAAATCCTTTATGTAAAAAAGAGTCAAGTATACTTTTCTGTAGCTTATTAAAAATATAAGCAAAATTTGCCATAAAATTGTACAGGACACATATGGGTAGTACGCACTTAAAAGCAATTTTCGTAATTCTGTGCGTTACCATACATATATGTCCTGTATCCGCAGATCCGGTGTCACGCAGATTTTTACAGTAGTGCGGAGCAATCCCTATCTTATTAGCACGTCATTTGTCGATTATTACATTAACGCCAAAATTAAGCGATCTCATAAAATGTTATCGATGGTCGCAATTTAATTGAGGATTGAAAATCATCAACATCCTAACCCAGTTATTAAAAAAATCAATTGCCGCATGTATGTTCCCGCATTACTTGAGAACGGCTTGACTGATTTGACTGATTCCTTTTTTGTTTTGTTTGTAATTGTACGGACAAGGTTTTTATAAATTAAAAATTTGTAAGTATGCGGTGGAGGTCTGCGCCGAACAAAAATGACCAAGGATGCACCAAAAATGAGTCCTGCATATACTTCCACCAGGACCATAAATCCATGCCGGGGTGTTTAACTTAGCTTGTATTTTAAGTAAATGATGTTTTGTTCATATTCAGACAAAAAAATGCTCCTTATCGATATCGATTGTTCAAAATACGGTTAGAACATCACTAAACTTGTGTAAAGGACAAACGTTTTGACCCTATTTTCAGTGCGGTACAGGACAATTTTGGTGGGTATTTAGTTTTAGGTATAGCTTCTAAAGTATTCACCAGATCCCCGTCCTGGCTTACCATATGTTAGATAAGGTTATAATCTACCCAAATAATTAAAAAAACAACATTAAATTACGAAATTCATTAAATTATAGGCATTTCAAAAAAAACATATTACAGGACATATATGTCATGTACCGCACCAGGAGTAACTCTCGTACCTACCATAAATGTCCTGTATCGCACTGTCTGAAAGTCTTGCAAATACGGTCCCGCACCGAACGTGTTAACTTGGAATAGTGAAGAATATTCTATGAACGCGTTTAGTGTACATGACGCACATGCAGAACTTGCGTGCAGTCCGTCACGGCACTCTCCTTTGAAAAGCACCGTGATGGCTGGTCAGGAATGTGTTAAACTCTACTTATGCAAATTTAGTTTAAATATAAAAATATTCAATAATAAATATAGCTGATTTAGTTTCTGTAGTATATTTGAGCACACTACTTAACTCCTAGTACAAAAAGAGGTGTAACCGTTTACAATAACGTGCTGTTAAGAGTGTAATTAATTCAATACATCGACAATCCTTCAGTGTAATATTCTAGAAGTCTTCAAAGCCAATTGTACTCAAAGAAACGTATTCTTTTATACTTCAATTGAATAAAATTATTTCATAAAGCAGTTGGTAAAGATACTGAACACTCGAGAACTTACTGAGAATTCATTCAAAATGGAAAATCAAATTGCTTACAATGGCATTAAGCCACATTTAAATAGTCTTCGTGCGTTTGGGTATTATCAGATTGATTCTGAGTATACAAAGTTTCGGAGAAATCTACAAAGCTTCTACATGCTTTTGATATTAATATTAATTACACTTTTTACTGTGCAGCAAATGGCGAAAGTTTATCAGGTAGAGTTTTATTTAGTTTTTTTTCTAGCAAATTATTTCTTGTTCTTTTGTAAACGTATATTAACTAAATTATTATTATGATGATGAATATTGGTATTTCAGGTGATGGAAGACCCTAACAGAGTTATGGATACAATGTTTCTTCTTTTGACGAATTCAGATTCTATTTACAAACAAGTTATTTTTTGGATAAAATACGACAAAATTGAAGAACTGTTGAAAATACTAAAAGGTAACTTGCTAGGGTTTGTCAGCACATAGCATGGATGATATTTATGTAAGTTATCCATCTGCTTTTTGCCAATAACTTTGAAATATTACCTTTTCTCCCCTATTTTTAAAAAACTGAAATAGGTTTGTCGCATAGAAAAAATCAGTAAGTAATATTTTTTGTCATTGTTTACATCTAACTTCGTTCTTTCACTCAAAAACTTAAGACCCATACTTACTACCCATCTTCAGACACCAGACAAGATGGTTATGCCCTAAAATATATAAATCTTCAATCATCAGACGTAAGTGACGTCAGATGACATTTAATTCACGAAAAACATCTCCGACAAAAGTTTACATATTTTTTCCTAATTTCTGTTTAAAGGTCCATTATTTAACCAGGACGCGGCAGAACATCGGATATTACTATTACGTACATCTCAGCAGGCTAGAGTACTCCTTAGAGCATTTAATATAGCTGCTCTCTCAACTTGCCTCCTCTGGGTTTTGTATCCGATGATACTGTATGCGCAGAGCAAGCCCGTTGAATTTGCAATATGGCTACCGTTTGACCCTAGCAAGAGTCCGCAGTAAGTCGGTTTATCTAACCTATTTTGATAAGCATCGTAATTAGCTACATTGAATTTCACCTTGCACCGCTATAACTAAATAAACCTATGAAGTGAAGTAATAATACCTACTGATGTAGTACAGTATGAGAAAAATTTTTGGTATCTGTTTTTAACTAGATAATTGGCATATAAGATAAAAATATTTATATAAATAAATATTCATATTAATTAATAAAAATATTCATACCCTTTGTATAATTACAATCATTACGGACATGCACGATTCTACCTCCTCCATGCCATCTTTAGAAATAATAATATTTTAGTGATAGTTCGTTGTAGAGGCTACGATTTGTCCAGTCGTAGCAAGTCGTAGCACCCCGTAGCAGAGAACGTAGAGACAACACAACTACGTTTTTTGCTCGAAAACCGGCCCTAAAAACTTAGGGCCTATTTATGAAATGATGCAATATAGTGGAGAGGTTTTTTGTTATCCTCTTACACTCTTCGGTTCTGTTTTATTAAACAAAGAATTAGGGAATGAGAGTTCTTAAAGTTTAAGAGATTTTTTATGTTTAATAAAGTCAGGAAGTGAAGAATAAAATCTTGTAAATTTACTTATATGAAATCTCAGACCGTGACCTTACTTATGTTCTTTGTTTGATACGATTTTAGTAGATTGAAAAGGTAGCTAGATTACTGAATGTCAACAACATTATATTATTGCCTGGTAGTTGGACGACAAATTGAATAATAATTATAAAAATAAGGATGGTTTATAAAAAAAAATTATGTCCAACGATGGTTAACGTGTTTTCAAACCGACTTTGTTTTATTGATTGTTGAAATTTTCAGATTCTACTACACAATATTCTACGTATGGGTACAGACTTCATGGTTAGCATTTGGTAACACGAGTATGGATACTTGTATATCTTACTTTTATGCCCAGTGTAAAACTCAATTGACTATTCTCAGGTAAAGTATCGACCAGTTTCTACATTCTACTCGTATATTGGCATCGATTTTTCTTACTGTGATTTGATAATTTGACTAACTTATAGGATAAAATGTTTAAAGATACATATTTAAAAGTAAGTTCTTTGCTACATAAAGCGAAGGCTTCAATGCGTGTGGGGTGTATAAGGTTACAATTTATATAGAAACATAGTTAACATTTTTAAAATTTTAGCAAATTACTTTGTAAAGCCCTCAGGGTAGAATTTGGTAACACTAAAACGATATTTCTGAACAAATCAAAAACATTACAGATGGAACTTAGAAAACGTTGTCAACGACAGTAAGGAAGAAGCAAAGCAAACCTCGCAAGATTTTGTAACCATTTACCATAAACGTTTTCAAAATATAATGCAACACTACAATAAAATAGTTGAACTTTCAATTAACACTCAGGAGATATTCGGAGGTGCCTTGTTGTATTTCTTCCTGATCAGCGCTTGGATTGTCTGTACAACTGCATACAGAATAATAAGCGTAAGTGTACCTACCTGAACTAATAGGGACTTATTGAGTCATTCAGTCAGTCATATTGAGTATGAGTTAAAGACACCAGCCAGTGTATTATGATAAGAAAACATTATTTCTACCGAAGAACACAGAATAAAAAAATAATAGCAAACATAAAATAAAAAAGTGCCATAATAATTAATTTCTTTTAATCTAAAAACTTTCGCCGTATCTGCTAGATTCACATTTACTTTTTCTCTTTTCTTCCATACATAATCTCTCTCATTCTCACCTCAAAATCCTCAAATAACTTATACTTACTCTACCTACTTAGGTATGCTAGCAGAATGAAGGTATAGAGGAGGGACGTATATAAGGGGGGGGTTTAGGGGGTCCGGACCCCCCCCCCCCCTTAGCCCATTAAGTTCGGAGGAAACCTAGTCAATTTTTGTATTTTGGAACCCTTGGACCCCCCCTTAACAAAGATCTTTGGTATATTGGAACCTTTGGACCCCCCCCCCCCCTTAACAAAGCTATAGCTACGCCCCTGGTAGAGTCCCGTTAGTATCCTATAAATAACGTGTTAGTCTACTATCTAACACTGTATGTCTTATGCCTACCTATATAGATACAGTGATAAATTTTTATGTTAAAAAATTTCAGATTCATCCTACTTCAGTAGCCTTCTTGTCGATGATTATGTATATGCTATGTATACTAATAGAAATATATCTTTACTGCTACTTTGGGAACGAGGTTGCTCACGAGGTAGGTGATATAAAAACTTTATATTTATGTTACTACCTAGATGATTAAGTGTCAAGAGGTAATCTTTGTCTACCACTTAACGGGACACTGTAATGCCAGGGACATTGTTTGCAATGGATGAAGTAGGCTTGCCCACTTGCCCAGCACCTAACTAAACCATTCTTTCAGCAGGATATTTCTGCTAATATTCGTTATGTATGCGTCTTGGTAATATTTACGGATTTGTGGTTGTGGGTTCGTAAATAGGTGGGGAGGGACCTATAGTCTAAGTTTTATAAGAAACAAAGTTTTACATATTCAAATTAATTTTCAGAGTAACAAGCTCATGCAGTCTGCATTTGCCATGGACTGGTACAAAATTCCGCAGAAATACCGTTACTCGTTGATACTATTTATGGAAAGAATCAAACGCCCAATTGAGCCAATGGCTGGCCTTATAGTTCCCTTGTCAAACACTACCTTTGTGTCAGTAAGTATCTTTCTAATTACTATGCAAGGATCTCCCTACCAAAAGAAGTTTGGCTGAATATAGGCCTTTACATCTTTACTAGATGATTTATACAGTGTCAGGAGGTAATCTTTGCCTACACTTATCGGGGCACTGTAGTGCCTGGAACAATGTTGAGATGGAGTAGGCTTGCCCAGCACCTACACCATATCCTCTCAGCTTAACCGGCCAAGTAACCAAAAAAAGAACAAAGATAGACAAACAAAAATAAATTACTTTCCACTAATCTATGGTTCGAACTCGCAGCCTTCTGCTACGTATCCAATCCATGTAATCTATGGCATGTAATCCATGTAAGTAGCTATCTGAACGTTCATGGTAGTGTATGAAATAAATTATGAACCACATTGCACTGGTACCTAAATCTTTTTGCGTGATGAAAATGTTGAGAAAACGAATTTTCCTAGTTAGTAGGAGACCTAACTAGATTGAATTTTCGCCCCCGCAAAACCCCGTAAGTACCTAGGTACCGCAAATTTTATCGAAATCGTTGGAGCCATTTTAAAACAAACAAATAAACAAATACTTATTCAAATACCTATTGCTCGTTTATTTTGATGAAATTTGCAGTTGGTAGATACGGGGGGGGGTTTATGGAGGCGAAGAATCGATCTTTACCAGTGCAATGTTCTGTTCTTTTTTCAGGTAAGTAAATTTATTTTTTTGTCTATTCGCACTCGAGCAGAGCTCGGTCGCCCAGATAATTTAACTGACCTACCCTAACAGACCGGCTGAGTTTTTTTTTTCAAGGCCACTTATGAAAATTCTGAAACCGTCAGAGATAGGTAGGTACCTACCTACCTATCGAAAAGTCGTGTTAGGAGTTATGGGCTCAATTTGAAAAAAAAAAAATAAGTTCTACCTACCAATAAGTACCTACCTACCTACCTAAATAAAAAAAAAATATATTTCTAATGTAAAATTGATTTTTCAAAATCGAGTCCGTAACTCCTAACGTCATGTCATTTCCATAACTCTCACACGATTTCAGACTTTCCCTAAGTGGCCCAGAAAAAAAAAAAACTCACCCTGTATAGGTACCTACATAATAATACTAGGTAGGTACCTACGTAGTACCTACATAAGTACTTGTCTTGTTTCAGATTTTACGTAGTTCATACACATTTTATGCGTTTTTAAAGAATACAGATAAGTAAATAGAAGATTCTTAAAAGTCGGTAGGTACCTACTTATCTAGGTATAAATCTATAAAGGTACTGCCCATACCTACACTTAGACATATTTTAGTAGGATGGTTACATACACGAGTAGAGGAGTAGGGAGAGCCTCAATAACAAACTATCCACGAACGAAAGCTGTTCAGAAAAGAAAGTAGGTAGGTACAGTCAGCGTCATCAATCGGTATCCCCCTATTGATTTTAACAAGGACCCTTTTCATTTCAACTTTGGATTTCAGTCGGATTTGCTAGAATAGGAACTCGAGTGAAATTAGATATCCATAAGTATACTAGCAAATCCGACTGAAATCCAAAGTTGAAATGAAAAGGGTCCTTGTTAAAATCAATAGGGGGATACCGATTGATGACGCTGACTGTACCTACCTAAGTAGTTATTTAGCCTAGTTGCCACCATAACGTGGTGTTTTACTGAAACATCATTTACATCATTAGGTACTTATGTACCTACACATTACACGGACTTTCTAGGATAGGTACCTAGGTATTCTAGGCAGACAGGCACTAACCTTTTTGGGAGAACTCGAAATGCAGTTTTCCAATTTTGTTTCCTTTGCTCTCTTACCCGTTCACGTTCACGAACACTCAACAGTTAATAATACACCAAATAACTACCTATCATTTAAAGAAACAGAAACACAAGTTTTAGAATTAATAAAACAAAACCCAAGGAATATACTCAACGTAACTAGATTATATAGGTAACTTCCTTGACAAAACCACAAAAACGAAAACAAGACTTTTTAAATTCCCGCCAAAAAGTTTTAACACGTTTGTATTCTGTGGGTTCCAACTCTGCCCTTCTTACGATAAACAGCGTAAGTAACATTTTTTGCGAAAATGAGTTATTAGCATATTTGTAATCAGCTAAGCGAGATCTATATGGAAAAATTATCCATTTTTCTGTATGTTTGATAGAAATAAAAAAAAACATAAGTATAAACATCGTACGTGCACAATTTTCACTTTATTTCTAAACATAAACAACGTATTGTCCACTACGCTCAGAGATTTTAATCAATCTCCTAGTCATAAGTATCGCACGATCACTAACGTTGTTTATGATTAGCAGTACCTTCAACTGTCGGCTCAACTTACAAAACATAATGATTATATGAGCCACTTACCTACGTTGTTTATACCTTGTACTTATTTAAGAAAGTTTAACAATATTCTATACACACACAACGCAAGTAGCGCACATACGATGTTTATGTCTGGTAAATACAATACAGGGAAATTTTTTAGACAAATGCAACATGACATTTGTCACTTGATTTTGTTAACGGTGCTCTAAGAAAAATATGGGTGCTTATCGGTTCCTAACAGTAAATTACTTTGCTCGCAAAATACTCATGAAGCTAATATGCGAGCGAAGCGAGCACCCACCTAAGCGAGCGAAGCGAGCTTCCCCTGCTCGCGAAGCGAGCGGAAATTTTTTAGAGCAACATGACATGTCGTCACCGGAAGTATCATTATCATTAAGTAAGGGACATTTTGTCGAAAATGAGATAAATATGCAGTTCGATCTAAAATTTTCCGCTCTATCGACTGGCATACTCAGAATTTAGATATCTTAAAAAAAATGTCCCTTACATTACAAATTTTCATCAGTTCTAGACAGATTTTCTTTTTCTCTAGTACAAAGTACGTTCCCTTACGTTAAAATGACCCATGACATTTATTTTTTCACTTGTTACTTACCTACTGTTTTAAACTTTTGAATAACGTAAGGGACGGCTTTACGTTGAATTTTAACGTAAGGGACAGGCTATCTCCGAAATCTTATGGTTAATTTGAATTTTGAATTAACAGTTCGAAAGATGACAAAATTCTAAGAAACTTTGCCCTTGAAAGTACAGTGTAAACTCCATGTAACGTCACTCTATTTAACGACAAACTCCCTTAAGCGTCGAAATCAATTGGCTTTGGTTGGTTTAGCTTGTCTTTCATACAATGTTTCACTCTACATAACATTACACCCACTCTCAATAACGACAACAATTGAGTAATAAAAAGTACCTTTTAAGTTGCTAAAATTAGTAAAAACTGCGCAGATGTGTACGATCTATTGTCGCTTTATTATCCTAGCCCGCAATAAACTCGACTGTCGGCATCATGCATACCTAAGAAATTCGTTCTTTTGTTTACAAATTGGGATTGCTTGTACGTGTAGACTGTTGTTGACCATGACTCATACAATAATAACTACTAACAATAGTCGGAAATAAACTTTTTCTTTTTCTAATTCTGATGTTTCTTCTCTCCATTTAACGACAACTCTCTATAACGCCATTAAATGCACAGTCCCTTCAGTGTCGCTATATAGAGTTTACACTGTATTTTAATAGGACCACAGGAAAAAAAAATACAGACACATTTACAAAAAAAAAAAATCTTATTTCGGCTCTCCTGTAAACCCGAGGTTTGTCCCTTACGTTAATTGATACATCCGGTGACGATGTGTCACTTGATTTTGCTAAAGGTGCTCTAAGAAAAAGATGGATGGTTGTCGGTTCCTAACAGTAAATTACTCATGAAGGTAATATGCGAGCGAAGCGAGCTTCCCTAGCTCGCAATGCGAGCGGAATTTTTTTAGAGCAACATGACAATGGTCACTTGATTTTGCTAATGGTGCTCTAAGAAAAAGAGGGATGGTTGTCGGTTTCTAACAGTAAATTACTCATGAAGGTAATATGCGAGCGAAACGAGCTTTGAATTAAGTGAGCGCAGCGAGCTTCCCTAGCTCGCGAAGCGAGCGTAAATTTTTTAGACAAATGCAACATGACATTTGTCACTTGATTTTGTTAACGGTGCTCCAAGAAAAAGATGGATGGTCTAATGGTGTTCTAAGAAACAGCTGGGTGCTTGTCGGTTCCTATTCTGTTGTCGGACAAAATTCACTTTTCTCGCAATATATTTATTATTGGTAGGATTATGAAGCTAATATGCAAGCGAAGTCAGATTCAAGCCAAGAAAGTGAAGCGAGCTTCGATTTAAACAAACGAAGCGAGCTTCCTCATCTCGAAATCCAATTTTTTTCATGTTAAATGCTTGATGATACGATTTTTCATTCAACCATTTTTAACTGTTTTCTTCCCGTTAGGGGTAAAATTTTCAAAAGTCCTTTCTTAGAGATGTTGTTTACCTTTATGAAAGTACACATACAAAGTTTGAAGCAAATCGAACCACCCGTTAAGAAGTTCCATTACCAACTTGAACACCCTCTGGCACTCCCTCTGATGGATAATTTGGATTTTTTTTTATACAGATAGTTTTTATTTGTACTGAAATATATTTGTACCGAGTTTCAAGCAAATTAAACTACCCGTTAAAAAGTTCCCATACAAACTTTAACATTCCTTTCATCCCGTTTTGAGGGTAGTTTAAAAAAAAAAATCATTTACCTAGTCATAAACATCGCAACTGCTGCACATGCGATGGTTATGTTTAGTATTTCAAAAAAAGTGACATCACTTTTACTAATCATAAATAGTTTTTAAGTTATAATAACTCAGAAATAAAAGAGAAAACAGAAATATGTAAGTAATTATAAAATACACATTTTAGCCTACAAGTAAAAGTAACAATTTTGAAAATAACATAATTAGTGTAGTCGTGACACCAAAAATAACATTAAAAACTTTAGACGCGATTTTCTCGAAATATGCTGCGCTGCACTTACGTTGTTTATCATAAGAAGGGCAGAACTAGCTTCCTTTGATTTCACAAAAATATTCTCGATAACGTTATTGAAAGCTATGACAAAATCGAAGCTATCTCAATTCAAGGAACTTCTAAACCATAATTTCCTTGATTCAACTCAAGGATTGGCAGTTGGCATGGCAGGGCAGTTCGTTCATCTGGTGCAAACACACGTTGGCCCAGGTTCGCATTACCTCTCTATCGCTCTCGTTTTGCATCGATTCGTCTTCTCGCTCGCGCTCGCCTACGCTGGCCTAGGCTGGCCCAACGTGTGTTTGAGCCATAATGGCATAAACACACGCTGTTGGATTATTGCCAAGATCTTGACATTTTATTTTCGATCTTCGGGAGTGTACGTACACATTGCGTTTTTTGCAGCGCGTTTGTATCGATACAAACGCGATTCGAACGCGATGCGAACGCGCAGCCCCCCGCGCAGCCCCTCCCGGTTCGCTTTTGTATGGAAAAATACGCGTTGCGAACGCGCGTTTGTATTGATACAAACGCGCAGCTCAAAAACGCGCTTCAGAAAACGCAATGTGTACACTCCCTTCTTGCTAAAAAAAATAAGCGACAACTATTTTCCGAAAAAATCTCTCATCTCATCACTATTTTGACGTCTGTCAGGTCAGACTGTCAGTGTCAGTAACATAAAACTGTCTTTGTCAAATCCTCCGTCTACTGGCTGCATGCACAAGCCGTGCGAAGCCAACAAAATAAAGAAGAAAAATACCGCCAAGTGTTGCCAATTTAGCGACTGTCGCTAGAAACAGCGACATTTCAGCGAAATTAATATTTAGCGACAACGTATGTATATAAATTATGATAAAATTTTATATATTTTGTTACTGTACCTACTGACCAAAAAAATTCTAACAAATTATGATTAAAATTTATCATTTTGTGTTTGTAATTCAATGATGGTTTTTAATTGTAGTGACTTTCTCGCGACATTTCAGCTTATATCTAGCGACTCGGATTTACCGGAGCTGACAACACTCAACCTTCTTTCTTCACTCACTTCACTTCATTCATCATTTCATTCATTCTAGGGATGTTCGATATTTCGGATTGTATCGATATTTCGTATCGCAATATATCGTAATGCATTGTATCGATACGCGTATCGATACAGGGCATTTGATACGATATATCGTATCGATACAGTATCGAATCAAGACAAAGTATGCAGGTACCTACTTAAAACATTAAAAAAATATATTTAATTTATTAAACAGAAACTTTTAATAGCCGTCAAAGTGCCTTAGGCCACTGTACTGGCCCGAGCTCTATTTGAGTCGTTCGCCGATTAAAATCACGATTTCTATGGTGTTAGGGCTTCCCCATATGTGGAAAGTGTCTTTATTTGTTGGTAACATTATTGTCCCACTACTGGTAACACTAAAAGTCATAGATAATATATAATATTTCTACAATGTGTCAAAATACCGGAAGAGAAAAATACGAAAAAAACTTTATTTTTGAAAGAAGGTTCAAATAAGATTTTCAGCGATGACCTATACATGTTTTGCATTAATTAAATCTGACAGGTATTTAGGATAATTACTGAACCATTAAAACCCCGTTTTATAGTAAAAAATTTGAATTTGATCAACATTTTGAATATTGCGGGTGAATTTTGTTTGAAGGTCGGCTATTGTGATTGGTGTGTAGTAGTGATGTGAAGGAGGTTTGTTTTGTTCGTATTGTTTGCTAACTACATATTTATACCAATCAGAAAGACTTCAAACCAGACTATAGGATGAGAAATGAACCAGTATTGAATTTTTATTTGCCGTGAGCGCACTCCCGCTCCTGGCGCGCGGAACAAAATGGCGTGTTTTGGCCTTTTGCAAACGCGAATTAGATAATTACTTTAATGTCGATGTGTATATGTTTTGTGTTAAATAATAAAGGTGTGTAGTGTACTAAGTGTGTGCACCATGTTGACGCAGATATTTGCTATCAATTTTGAACAATTGTGAGTTTTTATTTTGCAAGGTGCCAAACATGTTTACGGAATGGAATAAACAATTTATTTGGTGGTGACAATGTAATACCCTTGAGCAGGTAAGTAAGTAGTTAATAAGCTTGTTAAATTCCGATTCCAATGATACCACAAACAGGTTTAGTCCAGGAATAAAATCACTGGCAAAAAAAGTTATACCGCTGGCAACAGTTGCGCGGGCGTTGGTTAGGCTAGACAGGCAATCGGTCCGGGGGGCGGGGCACCTCAACGGATAATGTACACTATATGGGAGCGCTATTACGAAAATGTGCGTAGTTATAACTGTCAAAAAAGGTGTTTTTTGATATCAAACTAATATTAAAAATGCGAAAGTTTGGTTGTATGTCGGTTCCTCTAAAACTCGACAACCACTGAACCGATTTGCCTGAAATTTAAACATAGATAGATAATGACCGGAAATAGGACCTATGCCACCTTTTAACCGGGTAACTTGCAAGTTATAACAATTCGTTATCAAAACTATTTGATACGAAACTTTCCGATACACCTTCCATGCGTTGTATCGATATGCCGTCTCGTATCCGTTGAGGTGCCCCGCCCCCCGGACCGATTGCCTGCCTAGCCAAACCAACGCCCGCGCAACTGTTGCCAGCGGTTTAACTTTTTTTGCCAGTGATTTTATTCCTGGACTAAACCTGTTTGTGGTATCATTGGAATCGGAATTTAACAAGCTTATTAACTACTTACTTACCTGCTCAAGGGGATTACATTGTCACCACCAAATAAATTGTTTATTCCATTCCGTAAACATGTTTGGCACCTTGCAAAATAAAAACTCACAATTGTTCAAAATTGGTAGCAAATATCTGCGTCAACATGGTGCACACACTTAGTACACTACACACCTTTATTATTTAACACAAAACATATACACATCGACATTAAAAGTAATTATCTATTCGCGTTTGCAAAAGGCCAAATTACGCCATTTTGTTCCGCGCGCGACGAGCGGGAGGGCGCTCACGGCAAATAAAAATTCAATACTACTTCATTTTTCATCCTATAGCCTTGTCTGAAGTCTTTCTGATTGGTAGAAATATGTAGTTAGCCAACAAAACGAACAAAACAAACCTCATTCACTTCAGTCCTATACATCAATCACAATAGCCAACTTTCAAAAAGAAAATTCACCCGCAACATTCAAAATGTTGATCAAATTCAAATTTTTTAATATAAAACGGGGTTTTAATGGTTCAGTAATTATCCTAAATACCTGTCAGATTTAATTAATGCAAAACATGTATAGGTCATCGCTGAAAATCTTATTTGAACCTTCTTTCAAAAATAAAGTTTTTTTCGTATTTTTCTCTTCCGGTATTTTGACACATTGTAGAAATATTATATATTATCTATGACTTTTAGTGTTACCAGTAGTGGGACAATAATGTTACCAACAAATAAAGACACTTTCCACGTATGGGGAAGCCCTAACACCATAGAAATCGTGATTTTAATCGGCGAACGACTCAAATAGAGCTCGGGCCAGTACAGTGGCCTAAGGCACTTTGGCGGGTATGCAATTGTATCGATACAAATATCGGGTGTATCGTATGGCATTGTATCGATACACGAAAATATCGTATCGTATCGAACATCCCTAATTCATTCCATTCATTTCATTTTTTCTTTTTCTGTGCTGTGCTTTTACAAATTGTGTTGTTGCATTGTGGTGGAAAAATCTTGGTTTTCTTGTTTATTTGATTGCTGAAAGCAAGAGACTTACTTGTTTTCGAGATGTTTCGATACATATTTGCGTTGTTTCTACTAAATTCTTCATATCGTAGTTTAGGAGTCCCCCTTCCGTCAAGCGTTACTCCTGTTTCACTGGTGAACTTACTAAATTCACTTGCAAACAGTTGTGAAAATAGGTTTTTATCGGATCAAATTAAAAATAAATTAGAATACTGCTCTGATCTTTCGTCGCTTCACGGTCGAAAACAACTAGATTGCTTGATATTCTATGACATGAACAAACAGCTTTGTTTCGCTGTTGGTGGCTCTACGTTGGCGCTCAAAGAAGATTACTCTGCCAAAATAAGCGAAGTACAGGATGTTAATCTTCTATGTGAAACTGCAAATGAATGGGTATTCACAAATCTTACCGAGTTCCCACATTACAAAAGCACAGTTGAAAAAATTTTCAAGCATCCTGTCAATTGCGGGAGAGTCTGTAGTGTGGAGGATGTGGCCAATGACGACGCTAATTTCTATTGCAAATACTTCAAGTGGGGTACTGACATGCTTAAAGTTCAAATTCCTGTGCCGACACTACCACAAGAAAATGCAGTAAATTCACCCTTGGAAATGATAGCAAATGATAGCAAACAAGCCTCTAATGATCTCCTAGATATGAAAATCAAAAATACTTCTACAAATACTCCCAGTTCACCTTCAGAAACAGCATCAGGGAAAAGTGAAGTCATTAAAAGCGATGAAATTAAACCAGAAGCTTCTGAAAATAAGCCAGAAACTAAGCCGCAGAGTGCTATTACCGCAGCAGCAGATAAATTAGAGGTCAAAAATGAAGAACCAGTGCCTGAAGAGAACGAAATCCCCAGTGATCAAGCTGACAAACCAGCGGAAATCACTAACCCTGAGGATAATAATAATGAGCCAAAAAGCTCTCCTGATGCTACACTCACCAAACCTGACCCTGATGCCCAGAAAGCTGAGATTCAGAAGCTGAATAATGAGCTAGAGCATAAAGAACCAGTAATCGAAACCCCTGGCCAATCTAAAGACAAAACTGGTGACTCTGTTGATTACCAAGGTGAGTACTAATTTAGGGTAACTCACAGTTGCAAGCTACTGATATTTGCGAGTAAAGTAGTGCCAATATTGAATTAGATATGGACAATTTTACTTTAACATGAATGAAATAAGAGCTTTCAGATTAAGCGATAACTTACACAGGCTGGATTTTACCAAACTGTCATCTTACTCCTAGAGTAGTTATTCTCGTAGCCGACAGAATTCGAAATACAATTGTTTAGTAAGCGCAACCGAACATTATTAGGTACATTCAAATTATCCTGGTTATAAGGTGTCAACTTTACAATGTCAAAATATTCAAACAAACAGCAGCCTAATCTGTGGTTTAATCTCCAGATAAAGCTTAATCCAGTTTGGTAAAATCCAGCCTTAAGTGTACAATTACAGGTTCATCGCCATTAACAATTCTATAAACTTTGACATTGGATTAGTCTATATCCTTGTAGTGTGCTTGATGATGGTTTCTTGAATATAATCACTTCAATGGTAATTGTTAAAAGTTTTTTTGTTGCTCCCTTTAATATTATTAATGCTATTGTGTTTATGAAAGGGAGCAATAAAAAATACTTATTTTGGTACCTACCTACTTATTTTTTTTCCAAACTTGGGCCTACTTATCTGGCTAATGATGTTAGAATAAAAAAAAAACTACTCCATCCACACAATGAGTGAATTTTACAGCATGTACAGTCAGCGTCATCAATCGGTATCCCCCTATTAATTTTAACAAGGACCCTTTTCATTTCAACTTTGGATTTCAGTCGGATTTGCTAGGTAGTATACTTATGGATATCTAATTTCGCTCGAGTTCCTATACTAGCAAATCCGACTGAAATCCAAAGTTGAAATGAAAAGGGTCCTTGTTAAAATCAATAGGGGGATACCGATTGATGACGCTGACTGTACATAACCTTTTAATTTAAAAACGAAAAAGAAGTCCACTTTACACTTTATTTGTAAAAACAAAACAAACTGATAAAAAAAATCCGAATTCTATGATCTTAGTCTGACTACATTTACATTTTCAGATGGTGATGAAGGAAAAGAAGGCTTGAGCGACATGCAGGGTGATGATGATGGTGACGATGATGACGCCATGATAGGTGATTTAAACAAAGCCAAACTCGAAGACCAGAAGGAAGAACCAAGCGAGACTCAGAATTTGAAAAACATTGTTTCTGGTATTACCGGAGAAAGTAGTAAGTACTGGGTTTTTAGTATTGTACTTTTGTTCCAGGATAAGCTTAATGTTCTATGGATTGTGGAATTTGTATTGATTTATTACTATTTCAGTGTCCACATACAATAATACATGATGATACTAAAAGATGAACTAGCTACTTGTCATATGGATTGCCAACAACATGGAAATATAAAAATGCGTTTGTTCTTGCGCATCTGACTACCCCCTTAGACATCTTCAAAGCCTGTTGATCTGAGTAGATGTCTACCTTACTTCAGGATACATTCATGAGACTACCTTTTATGTTAGCTAAATACTAAAATGTTGAGAGGATGGTGTAGGTGTTGGGCAAGCCTACTCCATCTCAACATTGTCCCAGGCACTACAGTGTCCTGACAAGTGTACTAAAATGGTATAACTTCTAGTTTTTTACCAACATAACTTAGCCTTGATGCTAATCCATTACCTACTCCTGTTCCAAGTTTCATCAAAATGTGTATTTATTGAGACTTGATTGAAATAATTAACAAACATACAAACTTGTAGGTAAATACATTAGTAAGAAGTAAGACTAGGCCCTGATTTCAGAACAGAGTAAGGTAAATCTATGTAGTTTAACTCAATACCTTAGAGAAAATAGACATTGCAATTTATTCACTCTTGAACTAAAATGAATAGTAAGCTCAGATAAGCTTGGAATTTGAAAAGTGAACTTTATTGCATGAAGTTAAAATCTTTTTTCCTACATCTGAAAGAGTTCTTAAATAGCCATTTGTTTATTCAGGTGATTCTGAAAAATACATAGTTAACGTGACGAAATAAAGATAAAAACCACATGGAGTCTTACAAAATGTATATTGTGTATTTATTTGCATTGCAAGTACCTACCAATACAAGTATTTTTCTGCAAAATATCCTTCTTTTTATTTTTGAGGATGATTCAAATTTATAGTGTTTGATAAGCAGAGTTTGACTGTTGAATATTATAAGGTAACAGACCTTCAATTAAAAAAATGTAATGGCTCAAGCTAATTTACTTTTATTCATTCAATGTTTTTTACTAGTAGATACTAATATCATACTAAATGTATTAAAGTATGAGTTAAAAATCGTGACGGTCTTGAGCATGATGAGTCATCATCAATCATAAGCATAACCTGCTGTTTTATAAAAAATCGTGACCTCTCGTCAATACATCAAGTATTCAACTTTTATGAGATTACTTAGATTGCCTAATATGTTTTTTGAAGCATTGAAATAAATGACTAATTGTGATGCTACGCTGGCTTTAAGCGACCGTGTGGAAACGTTGTTAGAAAAAGAAAGCAATGTTGCAATGTACGCGGGAGAAAAAGAGAACGACTATACCATGTTGACACACAAAAAAACTATGCCACGGATTTTAAATAAAAACAACTTTAACAGTCTAGTCACTAAACTCTTTTCAGAAATACTCTTGAGTTCGAAATAAAATGACCCTTTTTCATTTCAGGTCTCTATCCTAGCTTTGGTCAGGACGAATACAGTGACGATGATGATGATCACTTCTTCTCATTCTTCCTAACAGCTGTCATCATGGTTGTGTTGATCTATGTTCTGTACCACAACAAGAACAAAGTTGGTAAAGTGGTAAGTAGAAGCTTTAATTTTATTGATTTGAAATTTTTTCTACTGGTTATTATTTATTAGCTGTGCCCTCGCGGCGTTGCCCCCGTAGTGATGGTAATATGGCAATGAGGATGATGCTGATAAAAAGTAGCCAAAAGTTTAACCAGCAAATAAAATAACTAGACTAGAGTCCTATGGCGGCATTACCAATTCAAGACAATACTAGTTTTTTCCAAATCATTCCACAGGGAATAAACGTTACAAACATACGAACTTTCAGATTTATAATATTAGTAGGATAGTTAAACCGTGGGTCGCAGACAGTCGCAGATAGTGTTTATAATTCCAGTTATGATTATTATTATAGTAAAATACTGTTTAAAGACGAGCTTGCATAAAGCACGTAACGAGAGTGAATGAACTTTCTCAGGAAAATAGCAAATTGAGATCTGTGGTCTCCGCCTACTCCTATGATAGGAAACAGGCATGGTTTTATGTCTTCTTCTTCCTCTTCAGCATCTATTCACCTACTGCAGGGTATATGCCTCTCCAATATTCTATCACACTGCTCTATCACTAATCTTCCTGGTCCATTCTGTTCCGGCGGATGCTTTTATGTCGTCGGACCATCGGTTGGATGGTCTGCCAACGCTCCTCTTTCCGAGCCGTGGTCTCCACTCCATGATGAATTTGGTCCGTCTGCCGTCTACTCTCCATACATATCCGGCCCAAGCCCACTTGAGTTTTGCAAAGCGGTATCCTAGTCTACCACTTTGGTACGCTCTCGAATAACGGTGTTGCGGTGGTCTCGTAGAGATATTCCGAGCATATTCCGTTCCATGGCATGATTCTTCCAGGCATGATTTTATGTATTTATGTAGTAACTTACTGTTTGTAATTGCAGTTCTTCGGACTAATACTGGAAGGGCGGCAGTCAGGTCGTCGTCGGAACAGCCGTGGCCACGCATACAGACGACTGGACACGCTTGAACAAGCTATGAGCACCAACTCAGCTGCGCCACCGAGCAAGATTATATACTGAGCTCAGCCTTAGGTAATAAACCTTCTGGGCCTTACTTACAAAAGCCTCTCAGCTTTGAACACTGGTTAGATAGTGACAAATAGAGACAGGACGTTTTATAACCAGTGTTCAAAGTTGAGAGGCTTTTGTAAGGCCCTCTGTATAATACAGTCTGTATAGTTTCCTTACAGTGTTCTTTTTCTTGTAAGTAGGCTTTGATATCTTTAACAAGAGACCGCGACAATTTCTCGTTTTGGCGTGGCTCAAACTTGGATCCATTTATTTTGCTATCGACTCGAGATTCATATAAAACCGTCGTTTCTGTGTCCAGTTCTCGAGGCGCAAACGACAGTTTCCATAATAAGTACCGAGCCGGGAGCAAAAGTTTTTTATGTAAAAAAAGTTAAGCTATATTGGCCATGCCCTTATGTCTAAGGGTAGGCAGAGGCCTACGCTTATACATATTCAAAGAACCAAACGGCTAAAAAAAAACTAGATTTCTACCAGCTTTGGGCGTAGTGAGCCTCTAAACGTTTTCGTCTGCAGTGCAAGACAAGCTTACCTTTAGAAGATAACATTATTACACTGTAACGAAATTGTATAAGGAGGTAATGTGAGGGTTACTTTTACTCAAAGTAATAATAAATAAGCTGTAATAACGAAATATGAACGACAATATTTTCTATTATGTATGGGTAGTCTTGGCATCACACGTCAAGATTTTGCTCACTTAATACGAAACAAATTGTTTCTTAACCCATTTGGACCCAAATACAAACTAGTAGAAAAATTTAGAAACAAACTTTATTAATGTATTTATTGGTGGCTTAGTAAGATATTTTGAAAAAAAAAATTTAAGAAAAATAATTCCTTATATATAAAAAATACACGTCCTCAAATGGGGCCAATGGGCTCATGTATGAAACTTTTCAGACCATACTTTTTCGATGCACAATGTTTTGGTACAAATTTTTCAATGCCAACAAGCTTTATTGTGTAAAACAGTGCATCTTAGTTGACACGGCAGTTTCTGGAGGAAGTGTCCATCACCATCTTGAGTCATACCGGCCACTGTTGAAGATGGTTTACGACGTTTTCTGTCGAGTCTTTCAAAGTAACTCCTCAAGTATGGTCGGGCTGCGCTTCTCCAAAATTAGAGCTGGTCTATTTTGGCTCCAGCGGCGGTCAGGACATGTAGATGCCAAGCATTAGCTACAATCAGATCCAGCACATAGGTACCTAAACAAACCCCCTACCATTTCAGCGTAGGTACGAGAATATTACTGCGAATAGCGGTTCTGTATGCCATGCCTTTGTTATAGTTTTGGAAGACGAAAGGGATGTTTGTCCACGTCTACCTTTCTTCATTCTGCAGAGCTCCATTTTTTTACCTTGGACAGAGGGTGAACAAAGTCGTAGTCACAGTTACGCCAACGCGGTCCCTGGATTTCTACCTCCTGTATCATTGTAACGGTTCATCATCGCTGCTGCATTCATCGTTATTCCTGGACTCAAACACTTCAATTTTACCTAGGATATCATGCTGAAGAATATTGTGTTGAACAACATCTTCATCGCCTTATTATCAATGAGAACACTCGGGTCTGGAGGGATGGCCACTATATCATAACTCAGCAGGATCATCTTCTGAATTCAAAATGCTTTTAAAAGCTTCATCCAGTTTTCGATTATCATTGGAAGCATTGAATAATCGTTTAGTCATTATTTACTCTGAAACTATACCTACAAATAATAAATAAAAAATATATCAATCAGCCCATTGGACCCATTCGAGGACACCATACTAAAATACCTCGAATTATGGTTCAATCTTAGAAAATAACTGACATAACAGCATTATCTACTAGTTAACACTACTGCCGAGTGAAAAATACAAAAAACATACAATAAATAACTGTGCAAATAAAAAAATTATGACTTCCCTTTGGTCGAAAACTTTTTTGATCAATGAAGTAAATAAAGTCACTTGTTTTATTCAATTAGTCCAATAAATTGCAAAACCATACGTTGCATCATAAAGCCACACTCTTTGGTACCACAAATTCACCTCTAAACAAAAGATAGCTGAAATATACTAGAAAATGTAGGTACTTCAATAAGTGGACCCAAATGGGGACAGCAGGCGTAAATGGGTTAATTGAGCAAAATCTTGTTTCAAACAATGTTAGTACAGTAAAATGAAAAGTCTTATCAAAATTTTCGATTCCGACGGGATTCGAACCCGCATTGATACAAGCGATTCTCCTTAAGCCGGAGTGCCTTAACCAACTCGGCCACGGAATCCATTTTCACCACGGAATTGATTTTTTTTTTAAAAACTCATTTTCAATGAAATCTAAGTGTGGTTTAACACTATAAAAATTAAAAATCAATGTTACAGTAAATCTGCAATTTTTAAGATTAGATACGGTTTCATTATTATTACTCTGATATTTCTTCGAACGCTTCTGTGGTATTGTAAATAAGTTATTATCGATTTGTAAGACTTAGCCGTTATTTATTGAAAATGGTACGATGTAAAGAGCTGTTTAAAATTAAATAAATCAATTATTTATACTTGACACTGAAATGATAGGTTTCTTTCATAAAAGTTCATAGTCGTAGACAGGAATACTATAGACTGCTGGACTCTTTCCTTTCAGTCACTCAGAACAAAGAAAGATTTTTGTAAAAAAAAGGGAAAAAGCGTAATACTTTTGTCCCTTACTGCGTGCCGACAATTCTTATTCTTTAGCACAATAATGTGAGTTTTGTTTTGGTGGCACGCCAGCTAGTAGTCTAATAGGTTTCTCTCTATGTTCATAGTTCAAAATGTAACAAAAACACGTTTTTATCCAGCAATTATATAGTTCGCGTCATGTAAAAAGAACGCTGGAAGACAGTGGAGGAGTGTGTTTTGTCTCATGTTTGCGGATAGGTAACCCATGCGCAAACAAGAGACAAAACACACCCCCTCCACTTTCTGCCGGCGTTCCTTTTACGTGACGCGAACTATACTTGTTTTATTTTCTTCATTTTAGGTGTCGACCTCACACGTGAGGAAGTGGAGATTTAATAGCGATGATGTTACATTGATACTATAAAACTAAAATCAACTGAATCCGTGTAGTTCTGGACCTATTTCGTCGTTCACAGACACTTCACGCATGCAGCTAAGAATATTACTGCAATTGTAAGTTTTCAACCACTTATTTATTTAGTTCGATTCGATTTTCTCCAAATAACGTTCGTTTGGAGATATTAAAAATTGAAGTACAGTATCTACATTTTATGTATCCTTTACACAGCTCTAAAGAATAATCTAAGATGTATTATACCTTTATCATAGACTATTATAATAAGGACAAAATAACAAGTACAATGTATAGTAATATATGCGTCGTTTTTACCTATTATTGATGTGTATATCATCAAACCATTATAGTTTCAATTATTAATATACTAGCGACCCGCCCCGGCTTCGCACGTGTCACATTACACATCACATAGAAACCACTAAAATTATCGGTGTTTCTCTACTATATTATGCATGTATTATACATTAAACCTTCCTCTTGAATTACTATCTGTTAAAAAAACCGCATCAAAATCCGTTGCGTAGTTTTAAAGATCTAAGCATACATATGGACAGACAGCGGGAAGCGACTTTGTTTTATACTATGTAGTAAAATCATAGGTTCGAACTGATGTCCCCAAATCCGTGGCATTGTTTTTTCGAGTATGACAGTGAACAAAACAATATCTTTTTATCCCGTAACTTGATAGGTCGTTCATAATTTACACTTTGCATCGCTCAAAGCTAGGGCCGCATCCGTAATTTATATCAATGATTTTAATTAGTACTTTTATTGGAATGTTACTTAACTTGGCGACTTCGTTGGCGTGGTGAGGTTGAGACGTAAGAGGTGTGAGTTCGATTCTCGCGGCGAGCGAAATATTTGTATGACCTGCAAATATTTATTTCGCTCTGGGTTTTGCGTTTCGTAGTTTCTATACGAGGAATCCTAGTGTGGTCAGGACTAGGTGTGTGACTTTTGGATATTATTAATTTAATAAACGCAATAACTGAAATAAAATATTGTAAGTTATTTTATTTATATTGCTGGTCAAAGAATAAATAAAATAAAACTTGGTAACTTATTAATTGAATGACAGAAAATCGTATAGCCTCATGCACGTACACACTCTAGTTAGTAGGCAAGAAAGGCAATACATATTAATATGATTAGCTTTTTCTCTAATTGTGTGATACCGTCACATTAAAATTATTATTAAAGTATTTTGAGCCACAATCGGACAAACTTAAATTATTATTACCTACTTATAGCCTTTGTAAAAAAAAACCTAACTTTTTATGCAGGTAGGTAGGTACATATTCTGTTCTGTAAAGACCGTCACCCCCTACTTCCAATAAGAATAATATGGCGCGGTCAAATTATATTTAAAGAGGAACACTCAACTCTCTAATTTTGAAACTTGTTATGAAATACCTTACAAATTATTAAAATGTAGTATTTGCAGCATGCTGCAAAAAATATTTCACGGTTGTTAAATTTCACGCTGGCTTTGAATATATTATTTTATACTTGCTTCAGATTTGTGATAAACCAAGCGAAAGTAATGTTTCATGTGGCAATTTTGATACATTACTTAGTGTCTAAGCACACTATTCCGGAGTTACGCGACCGAAATTCCGCAACTGATGTTACGTTCCGACGTATTAGGCGCAGGCCAGATAGAAGAGACGGGGCGCAGACATTTGTCTCTTCCGCGTCCCTTTCATACAAAATGTGACGGCGCCCTTTCTCTTCTGTAGGTATGTTTTTCGGCACGACGCTTCTATACATTTTCTTTGAAAGGTACGCGGAAGAGACTATGTCTGCGACGCGTCCTCGTCTTGTGTTTTTTCTGTATGTCCCGCGTCTTAGGCTGATTTTCGTTCAAACGTAACGCAACAGAATTTCTGTCGTAATTTCCGCGCTTATGGTGTGTCTTATCAGCCTTATACCTGTGCTAATACTAATACGTCGGAACATAAAATCAGCTGCGGAATATATAATAAATGCGGATATAAATCAACTATCAGACGGACCTTGCGGTCAGTCTTCTGTTTCGTTCAAACGTTCGTCGTCAAACGTCGAACTTCCGTCGCATACAATGCGATACTATAATAAAGAATACGTTGCCGCTGAAGTTACGCCCGACCGAAGTTCGGTTGTACGCCAAAACTTCATGTCATTTCGGCAAATGTGTTGCTAAGTAATTGAAATAGCATTGCTGGCGTAATCACGCCTAAGTTCGGTCGCATATCTTCGGCGAGTGTGCTTAGGTAGGTACTTATTCTGAATAATGTTAGAAGTCACAGTCCTGTTTTAAGTTTAAATAAATTGGTTAAAACTAAAATAAAGGTAAGTACAAATATTTAGATTCGTCGCAAGAATATACTGTAAGTACCCGACATCGGATAACTTAAACTAAACCGACATTGGATAGGTAGGACAAAATAAATTCCGTCACTCTCCGTAATATAATTATTCGTACTATATTTGTCCGGTTGTGAATGTATGCTGCAAATAAAAGTCCTTAGTATGAATAATTTAATATTATATACTTACCTAGGTATAATTCTTGTCTGTCTTTATTTTCATAAACCTATTTTGTATTTTGAAAGCACTAGTGAATAGATTATTTTCCATATGAGTTTTAAATAGGGTAAGTATTTAATTACTTTTGATTGTCCTAAGGGCCTAATAACTAAGTTTCGACCTGTTATTCTATAATAAATTCCTATAAAAAGTACTGCTGTTTTTTTATCCGACATTTAATGCTAAAATACCTACTATTACTATAGATTATTATTATTATAGATTTACATCTTAGCATAGCCACAGATAATATAATACTATACTAGGCATAGCATAGGTAGATTAAAATACTATAGTCTATCTAAATACAGTATTAGGCATATAATATGACACATAGGCGTATATAAGAGAGAAGTTGAGGGGGTCCGGACCCCCCCCCCCCCCTAGAACCCTTGAACAGTTGAACCCCATTAAATTCGGTGGAAACCTAGTCAATCTTTGTATTTTGGAACCCTTGGTCGTCGTCCCTCATAAAAAAGCTATAGCTAAGCCCATGGTAGGTATGGCAGCCACATCCGTACACATTTGAAGCGCGTTTGAATGTGTAACACCATTGGTTCTTAAAACGCGAGTTTCAAAACGCCAAATGTGGACTAGCTCATAGTGAATAACATTTAAATTTTATACAAACATAGACAAAGAAACATGTCTGGCGATTTGATGCTTCAAAAACATTAAGTACTTTAATCTTATGTTGATTTTGCTGGCACTATGATTTAAGCTGAGTGTAACGTTTTTTAATAGTGGCGCCATCTCTTTCTTTTCAGAAAAACTAATTTTCAGAATATATAAGTTGTGGTTTCATTGTATTCAAAGGCTTTCGGATTCTATTCGAAACACAGAAACACCATATTACGTACGTGCACGCTAGGTGGCGTTACTAGTTGTCGTGAACCTTTTAAAAACCGTAACTTGTTATATGTGATATTTTGAATTGAAATACAGATTTACATGAGACTTTCAAAAGCCTATGCCGGAAAGTGGTGCCTTTTTTATATTGCGCGGCCATCAACCAAACATCAAAATGTAAACTCTTAGGAGTATAACAAACAATATTTGTAAAAACAGTAAACATCTACACTCAGTCAGAACCAAGTTATACTTACAGGGTGAGTTTTTCAAGAGTTCCTCTAGGGTCAAATCTGAAACTATTAAGTAGTACCTACTTATATTATTAAACTATTAGCGAAAAATACTCAAAGGAGTCTCGTAACCGATTTTGATAAAAAGTAAAACTGCAGCATTAGATTTTAAAAATAATCATTTTCGTGGCCAGGAATCGAAGCTGTTGAATAGTAAAAAAAAAACTTTCTCTTATATTATACCATCCGATAGTGTGGATAATAAGGATCAATTTCTGAAAAGACTACAACGGACATCACAACAACACTAACTTAAGTTTACTTGTGAATAAGATTTCAACGCGCACCTAGTGCTACGAATTAGCTACGAAACATAGTGTCATAAATGCCAAAATTTCGGAACTCTCACTGATTTAGGTAGGTACCAGAGAAAATGGTGTGTCGTACACAAGTAGGTACTATGTAGTAGTATGTACTGAGTACTATTATTCTGTGTAGTAGGTAGGTACACTTACCTACTATTACTATTCTGTGGCTCTACGCACATTTCTTGTACCTGCAAATTGCCCTGCTTTACTTAATTAGTTCAGAATACAAGAATTAGGTAGGGAAGTTTTTAAACCGTCGAATGTCACGAAAGCGTGATAAATCTTTATCTACCTACTAACCCAAGCTAATTTTATGGAAATAGAACAAGTTTTCCTGGATGAAGGCCGTTTTCATGAAAAAGGAAGTACCTAAGTAGGTAGGTACCTACACAAGCAGACTTTCAGAACTCTAGGAATAAAATTAAATGTTAAGCACCGACTGAGTCTGATTTTATAGGATAGGTTAGGTACCCACTCGTAGTAGTATATGGTAGGTAGTATATAGGTTAGGTACCTATACTTAATAAGTGGGTTCGAGAAATAGATTTTAGAAAAATGACAATATCTCATGCTGATTAAAAAAACACTAGACCTAGGTACCTAAGTATTTACCTACCTACCTACTTGTTCTACTTTTTGGTAAAAAGTGTGTACCTACCTATACATAGTATTATTATCTGTTCTGTGCCTATACTTACGTTATTTATAAGGTTGATAAAAAATAGGCTAATCTGGTAGCGCCGCGTGACCTGACAACTAAAAATTGACTCTACTTGTTTACCCTGTGAAATAGAGCGCTCAGTTTGGTCTATCAACTACCCACATCAATAAAGTTTGTTTATGTGTGGCTTACTATTGCGAGTAAATTACCTACTTATACCTACCGAACATTTCGGCAAATAAAATGTGGTTGTGGGTACTGTAGTGTAGGGACCTATTTATCTACTGCCTAAATAGTAGATACCAACTTATTAAATTATGTCTTACCTATTAGTAGTTATGTACGTTAACGTATTTTAACCATACAAATGTGAGATACGTAGGCACAATTTGAATGTTTTATCAAATTTTTATGCACAAAATTAACTTAGGTACTTACTTACCTAAGTATTACGAATATTAAATCATAGAAACACACTTACATACCTACCTACCTAGGTGCTATTATTCTTTTTCTATGTTTGAAAGTCATAGCACTTATCGCTTCAATAATTTGTTCAACCTCAACCTATGTCTATGTCAATCATGGACAGACCCTGTCATTTCATGATTGTTCAAGAATATTAAATCTAGTTATCTACTATAAAAGCTTTCTTCCACAGAGAAATTACTGTCTTCGAAGAAAAACCTAAATATCCAGAGGAGTAACTTTAGAATTTTCTAAGAAGTCAATAAAGTTACTTAATAAGAGCAATATTAAACACAAACAGAGATATAATAAAATGAACAATCATCTGCTTAATCAATATAGTTGAATCAGATTTCTGAATCATAGATTCGTTTATATGTACGTGGTATTGTAACCTTTACACTGGCTTGTTGGCATCACAAATAAACGGACACGCTATTGACCATGAGTTAGCCAACGTGTAGGTACCTCTACGGATCGTACCTCTACCTGTCAAAGCCATTTTCAGGATCAGGGGTATGTATTCATAGAGAATCACTTCCTATTTATCTTCTCTAAATAAATAACTACGTGCGAACACGTCCCGTGGAGTCCCATATCAACTAGGCTTACGTAAATAAAATAATACCTATCGATAGCGTTTAGGTAATAGTGGAAATAACGTGCTTAAATAGTTTAATATCCTAAATTTAGTTTATTATACACGTTTTGTCAGAGTTTTTTTGCATATTACTAAATACATCAAGCATATAAAATAAAAAAGGCACAAAATAATCGTTCGTCTGGTTGGTCGTCTGCCAGCAAACTGTGAAGAAAAAATATTTGAAAAGCATGTGTGGCAGGTTGCGACAATAAGTGTTTAAATGTGTGCTCAAAATCGACAAAAAGTGCGCAAATGTTTGATGGTGTGTCTGCTACCTGCAGACACACCATTAAACAATCATCAAAAACATCTACTTACCATGTTATAATAAACTGCTTGACATATTTCCGAATGGCATCGACCTGGTTCAATTGAGATGTCTAAAATACTATGCAACATTAGTAATTATGTAAGTACCTACCTAAATCATGAAATCATAATATACTTAAGTATATCATAATATCTACTTACCATAATATCTATATACTTAGCTAAGTATCTTTAATACCTAATCATAATATCTCCTTACCTAAATCATGCAATCAATTACCTACGACAGTTGGTGAAATTACCAAACCTAATTTAAATTTGTAATTTTCGCGCAAACCTAAATTATGCTGAAGGCAAATTAAATTAATCAATTAACCGGGTGGAAAATAATTCCAATGACAGTTTTAACAATTGAAATAATTAATTTGAACTTTGTGCATTGAGTTCCTCTGTGGCGCAGTGAACGAAGGCCCGCCTGAAACAACGGTTGCGTGTTCGATTCCCGATGCGAGGCAAACAGTTGTATGATCTCGGGTCTGGGTGTTTCGTCATGTAAAAAGAACGCAGGCTGTCCAGCTGCGCAGTAAAGCAATTTATAAAAAGTAGGAAAATTCATACCATCGCGCACAAAAGTTTTGAATTACGAAATGGTTTTCCATCGAAAAGAACAAACAATAAAAAAAATAATAGCTACCTAATACCTAGGTATTATGGTATTATGTAAGAATATACAAAAAAAGTATATCAGTCATGTAGTAACTTTAGGTACTAGGTAGTACCTAACCAACGCGTAATAATCAAAGAACACAAGCTCTGCTTAGGTACTGTACAGTGTACATACTACAGCCGTGACAGGCCGCAGCTCAGTGTTTTTTTTTTTTTTTTTTATTTTAACGGCCCTATGTGGCTTAGTGCTTTAGTTCAGCTTAACGACCTAAAGCCTTGACCGACATTTGCGCCTCATGAAGCGCTTAGTTGAACACTAGATCCGATCCATTTCTAAATTGCACAGATTGTCGATTAAATATTATCCTTGATTGTCTTTGCGTATGGACAATTATTGAAAGCAAAATATGAGTTTTATAGGGACTTACTTACATAATAACTATTTTATTTTATCAATACTGCCCTCCTAACTAAGAGCAGCAGTAACTCGATTTTTGGCAAAAACTAAAATCAAGTCTTATTTACATGTGATGGCTTGATTTTAGTTTTTGCCAAAAATCGAGTTACTGTACTCTTAGGAGGGGCAGAATATATCTACCTACCTGCGTATGTATCGCTGTCCCCTTACAGCCCCATTATTATCCTCAATAATGTTATTTACATGTCATTGAGACGGTAGAGAAGGGTCGGTAAAGTGTTTTTCGACCTTTGCTCGAATTGTAACAATTATTGAAGTGCAGTGCACTCTAAAAGACAGGATATTACTCGTACTTTCGATGAATTACATACACTATCACACTCATATTATAAATGCAAAATATTATAAATGCGAAAGTTTGGATAGATGTATGTTTGTTCCTCAATAACTCGACAACCACTAAACCGGTTGGCTGAAATTTAAAATATGGATACTTACTTAGAAAATTATTTATTTATTTCAATGTAATTAACACGGTTACAACTAATTACATTAATAATGACCGGAAATAGGACATAGGCTACTTTTTATCCGGGTACCACGCGAGCGAAGCCGCGGGCGGAAGCTAGTGGTAAATAAGTAGTACCTACCTACGTTTTTTTTGATTACCTAGTATTACTGTTAGGAATCACTATCACATCACACTAATATTATACCTACCGAAATGCGGAAGTTTGGATGGATGGATGGATTTATGTTTGTTCCTCTATAACTAAACAACCACTGAACCGATTTACCTGAAACTTAAAATATTGATAGTTACTGACCGGGAATAGGATATAGGCTACTTTTTATCCCGGAAAGATGCACGGTGACCGTGGGATAAAACAGTAGCAGTCCACGCGGGTGAAACCGCGGGCGTCCGCTAGTTTATAATATTAGTGTGATTTTATTTGGTAGATATTTTCCATGTATGATAATAAGCCTCGACCTAGGAGATCCAACAACTTTGACCGTATATTCTCGTTAGAAATTATACCTACATCATAAGTACTTTGGTGGCAAACAGGTAGGTAACTAGGTGATAGAAATATTTTACCTTTTGATCGAGAGGCGACTGTTTGGTCCGTCTATGGATCACCAACGCGAGAATTATCGCTAAACTTACCAATGGATCACCCACTTTATAGAAAGTTGATGTTTGTCAAACAATAAAGGGTTACTTATCTCAAAAATTAATTTATTTTTGCTCACGATCAACACACGGAAGTAGAAAAGGATGATCTAAAGCATAGGTTCTCAACGTGCCCGTAACGCCCCCTTGTGGGCATTTGAGACTTTCAGGGGGGCAGTAGAAGACGCAGAGAAAATTAGGGGGCATTGAGATGGCGCATTAAAATAAGGGGATGGGGGGGTGCTTGAAAAAAATATATTCTCAAAGTGGGCGGTGGGCAAAATAAGGTTGAGAAACTATGATCTAAAGCATATTCATATATCATCCTAGAGCGGGATATAGATCGATGATCGTCCCAGTAATAACTAGTTCATATCCTCTGTATCTACCAGGCACCCGTCAGATTGATTTGGGATTCAATTTAAAAGGGCCGCTTTGAACGTTTATCATCCGCAATAGATCGAATTACAGGTTAATATTTAAAATAATTATGAATAAACCGGACTTTTTAAAGCTTTTTGATACCTTGTAAATTGATTAAAGAAACTAATTAGGATACCTTCCGAAGTAGGTATCTTATCGTTTGTATAAAAACATTTAAGTAGGTAACTAAATTTTCTTAAACGTCTGAGATGAAACTTTTATGTACCTACCTACTTAAGTACTCATTTATTATGTTAGGTATTTATTCTTCTGTAGGTACGATCAAGGATTCAACAAATTTGGATTAAAATGTGTCAAGGAACGATAAAGTTATTATTTGATTTCATAATTTACACAATATTCAATTACAAGTAAAAGCATCTCCGTTAATCAAACAAAAATATTATACCAGAGTTTGTGTTGCTAAATTGCCAAAGGAGACCAAAGTTTGTTAAAAAGACAATTCCAAAGGAGTTCACGTCAATGGTCTTAATATTAATTTACGAGTTGGGGCACCATGTTTTATTCAATTAGTTAGAGAATCGCTGTCGCACTGCGAACGATCGGCCTTCTGCGCGTATTAAATTGATAAGAATACTTTTGAATGCTGAATAATGAAACAATTGCTTTGCTTACGTCAACATACAATCCTACAACCTGATAATTATGTACGTGCTTAACTGGATCGACGTACGTATTATTATACTGTAGGTAGTTAAACCGAAAATCGAGGCCGATAAGAAATAATTGACGTTATAAATTTTTAATCGACTTATCTAATTTATGTAACTTTTACGCTATCGTCCTTTGAATTATATATCATATCAGTTTAATATTTTCTTGAATCATAGCTTATTTGATACCTACACTAGCGACCTGTTTACAGCTTCGCACGCTTGGTACCAACATAGCGATGACACTCAAAGATAATGCAATCGTGGAAGAATAATTGAAATCGGATGTATGACCCAAACCGTGTTTGTTGCCCTGGTTCTTCACGGTCTTGGTCGCGAAGGAACAGGAGTAGAATCACCTAGCTCTTAAGACGTTTCAAAGTGGTACACTAGTGATCTTATTGAATAAATGAATTTGACTTTTGACTTTTGGATACTTACCTAAATAGTTTCAAAGATTAAGTACCTCATACATATAAACTAAAGAAAAAAGTTTAACTCTTTATAACATTAGAGCAGAAGAGTAGATAGATAATCATAAGATTGTACACATAAACTATTGTGCCTATAAAAATATTCTGGTTATAATACATTATTATGTTACCGAAAGTCAACAGTATCCTACAGCTGAAGTAAGCACACGGCACGCGTAGAATACACAATTCTGCGCTGAATTAATTATCACTAATGACATCCTGTTCTTGTTAAGTGACTTTGTATTTGTGATTTTTGCGCCATTTATCTAAAATTACGACATCACCCTCTACGAAAAGAGCTTCACAAAAATATAAATGAGAGGAAAAACCTCGTTTTTCCCCCGTAATTTTTACTACAATATCTGATTACAATTTTCATCCCCGAAGAAATATCATTATCCTCTTTGACTTTCGTATCAAATCCTGCCAAATCCAATGTTTGCCATTCTTGAATTTTTGGGGCAGATTTATCTGTACCTATAAGAATTATATTTTTATTAACTGTGTATGAAAACCGTATCTGTGACTAAACTTGTTTGATTGATGGAGTTCGTTGAATTGTGATAAGTGAGCTAGGCGCTGTTTGACCTCTAGTGAAGTAGGGTTCAGTTAAACCCCGACCGCGCTCCCGATTACACGCGATCACGCGGGCTCCTTGCCATGTCAAGTTCTTGTTTTGAAGTTAAAAAAATAACAACATTAGAACATCGACGCATAAGAATCTAAGGAAATAAATGTTAGTAAATAAATAATAAAATGGACATATTATCGTGCAAAAAAAGTTTGGAAAAGTTTTCAGGTTTGTAACTTTACTATATTGTTACTTTAGTACTTTTTATAATCAATTCTAAAATTAATAATATGATCAATTCTAAGTTTATTTAATTTAAAAATACTCTTCAAGCATTCGTTTTAATACCAATTGAAATTGTCCTCACTTCTGTATGATAAGATACTTCGTAGCGCTTACTGCTACGATCGTAGAACTCACGCTACGTATGATTCTATCACTTTACATCATAATGCAATGTAAGCAAAAATTTATCTGTGGCTTTGTCAATTTGCTCTATTTCTAATTAAATATTAATACAAATGCATATTTTTATTTTAAAGAAGCTTGATACTCCTATTTTGCAGCAAACCTCTTGATCTCACTTATTTTTAAAAGTGATCAAAAATAATTTATATTACTTTCAATATTTAACAGCCCATAAACATTTTTTGTGCATTGCTAATGTCCCGCAAATTTATGCCTGGAATACACATGCTACGTAGTAGCACATAAGCAAACTATTATGTGATATAAGCAAGATATTAGCACGTGTATACGTACAAAAAGAGTATGATTATGCCGGAAGCACCTTACGTGCAAAGAAGTATGATTTTTAGTAGCATGTGTGTCAAAAAAAATGGCTTACGATTGTTAGTAGGTAAGATTTTTACTGCGTTCCCCATACTTCCTAGCACTAAAAATAATTTTCAGGATATAGCTTTTGAAACTACATAATTATCTTGGTTACGAACATAACTGCGTCGAAAATGTATTATTCAGGATATCAACGTCCCAAGCTAACGTCTAAAATTTCCCTTATTGTCACTTTTTTTGCCATGTGAGTTCTCGGACTCGTAAAAGATTGTAAAAACACATCAAAAACAACAATTATCCCTGAGGTCAATTGGGATGCATAAGGACAGGGAACCTATTAAGGAAACTTTTCTTAACTCAATATTAGAGAAAGTTCGTTCCTTTCACCCTCGTGGTAATTATCTAAAGTGAAAGAGGCAATCACAGTCGGCGCCGAACCACAAACCTCCCCGAGAATTTCAATAGTCGTTGCACGATTTTGACAATTCGATCTGTGGTTGATTGATGATTGGCGATTGGCTTTATTTTATAGCCTTGAAAAGTTGGAATTTACAAATGTAGTTTTCGTTTTTATGTGCTACACTAAATTAAGAGACGGGGCCAAATTATTGTTTGTTTTTCTTTGTGGTTGAAGATGACTATTAGTACTCGATTATGACTTTGACGATTTGGAAGTATTTTTGAAATTGGAATATTTTTATATTAAGAGATAAAAGTTTTTACAAAACTCTCAGAGTCTGACCCGCACGTTCCGTTTTTTAAGTACATTTTGAATTAGGTACTTACATAAATGAGTTTAAGGATCCTCATATATGTTTTTTAAAGATAGTAAGTATAGGTATTTCACCTGTAAAATAAATTTTATTTGCGTCTTTAAACAAGATAAGAAATTTGAATAAAGGCATTTTAATATAAAGATACTGGTTGAAAGTAATATGAGTGTCGTTGACTCGAATGAATGAATGAATATAAATTATTTTGTACACTTTATTATAATTATACTGTTTCTTCGAGGATAGCTTTATTTAAATTCAATCAAATAAACTGCGCAGGTAAAAGTAATTAGAGTCTTTTCCGTTGCAATAAACAGTTTTAACTAAAAACGAATCAAACTGATACTAGGTAATAGGTAAGTATTATAATATAATCAGTAGAATGTAATTTTTACGTAGAAATATTTTAACAATTTCCGAGAAACTTTACCTAATCAACCAAAGCGACACTTTTGAGGATTTCAAGAAGCCTTTTTCGTTCTGAATTAAATAATAAAATAGGTACCTACAATGTCAATTTTTTGAGCAAAACTCGTAATTAGGACTAGGTAAGTAATGAGTTTTTGTGATACCTACCTAATCTCAGAAAACTCACCGGCACGCTACTCGCTTTCTCTAAAAATATGTATCCTTAATGAGAATGTTATCTGTGGGCATCTTACTGAAACCAAGCTCGGAGCTTCGAGAAACTGTAGGTAATGATATAAGACCTTTATTAGATTGAAAATGATTTATGGAAAAAACGAAACAATGTTTTGGCAAGTGAGAGTGAGCATTCAAAGAATCATTTTTAGAATCATTGGAAATTGAATTCGATTTTATAATTATTCGTAGCATTGAGTGAGCTCGTGAGACACAAATAAATGCACTTTATAACATTTAGGTAGGTACTTGTCATTGAAATAATAGGAATAGAATTAGGAATGCGGAGTTTCAACTCACTCTGCTTTTTTAAGAGTTCGGTTGAACAGTTCCGCTCGCTGACATTTTAATTTTACACGTTCACTAGGAAAAAAGTTATGCTAACTAGTAGCCAGGCCCGACTTCACCCATGTTTATATAATATAGCCTATTTTCATCAGGAATAATGTACCTACCTTACAAATGTTGAAAATATTTATTCAAGAACTAACTTTTTAGATAGGTTTTTTTTCTATGTAGATGCAAACGAACAAAATTCGTAGGTACGCTTAATACGCTTAATATGCTGCTAGTATTACTAAGTATAAGTAGATTTTAGCTAGTGATCTAGGGACACATACCTACCCACGGGATCTTTGTTAATTAAATTAGATTCAATGTATCAATTCAATCAATGTCATGACTAGCTTTTTTTTAGAGTTCCTCAATATAAATAAAGACTTAACCCATAAAGGACAATATTGCAACCAGAACGTTTTCCCATTAACGACTTGACTTAAAGTATAAGTATACTGAAATTATAGATGTAAGGCTGCGTTTCCATTGACGCGGAGCGGTGCTTAGCGGTGCATGAATTGACCAATCACTATGCTCGAAATCTCTGCTCCGCTTCAATGGAAACAGCACGAGCGGAGCGGGGCAGAGCTGAACGGATATTCATATAAAATAAGCGAGGTGATGCGGAGCGGAGGACAGCGGGGCGGTGCGTTGCGGAGGGTAACTAGGAGAGCGAAGCGGTCCGCTCCTCTCCTTTCTGCTTCAGTGGAAACACTAACCACTTTTCACCGCTATTCTCCGCGCATCTCCGCACAGCTCCGCGTCAATGGAAACGCAGCCTAAGGTCAGGAGTGCGATTAAGACTTACGAAAATGCATCCGATTTTCTTCGGAAAGTTGACGATTTCTCAGCGAAGAAACGTCACTTTCCGAATGCGTAATGCATTCCGAGAAGATCTGAGGGAGTGTACACATTGCGTTTTCTGCAGCGCGTTTTTGAGCTGCGCGTTTGTAATACAAACGCGCGTTCGCAACGCGTTTTTTTCCATACAAAAGCGAACCGGGAGGGGCTGCGCGGAGGGCTGCGCGTTAGCATCGCGTTCGAATCGCGTTTGTATCGATACAAACGCGCTGCAAAAAACGCAATGTGTACACTCCCTTATTATTCAGTTATGACTTTCGACGATTTAGAAATAATTTTTCTAGAGAAGATTTTTGAAAAGAAAAATACGGAACTCTCAGGATGAGTCTAGCTCTAATTACACCATTTTGCTTACAAAGGAGATTTTTATATTACTTATAGATATTAAATCTGGCACAAAGGATTACAAAAGAGATTTTTATGTGATAGATATTACCTAAATCTGGGTTTTTAGCATTTCTGTATACTTACACTTAGCCACAAATTGACCCGTCGAAAGTAGGTATAAGGACGTAGTGACACGCTTGGCTACATTGATTACGGTTTTATTACGCCCTTATGGCATTCGTAAATTCTGTCCCTTTTCTTTGGTAGCAAAAGGGACGGTGTTTTGCTGAAATGCATACTTAATGTGCCTTTGATAAGAATCTCTATTTTATTACGGAGCAATAAATGTAAATTCTACAACACAGCTACTTCTCTAATACGAGAACAACGCTAACAGATCTATTGTTATTTTCCACTTTTCATGATGTTCATTCATTCATTTATTCATTTATTAAGAATGAAGAGAACTCTTAAGACTATCTGTGTGAGTCTCTCTTACTTATATTATGTTCCTAATATTTAAGTATTTTTATTTTATTTTGGTTTCTGGTAAATTATTCCATCTACTTATATTAATGGAGTCGACTTTCGTAGGCCACTGAACTTTCACGTACCTACGTATTGTCAATCTCTATTCAAAATAAAGTGACCCCTATGTATTTAAATCACTCCTCAAACAAACATTGGACCGATTTGGATGAAAGTTGGAATTTATAATACTAGATTGGCACTGATTCCGTTGTACACTTGACTAATTTAATTATAACCATAATTGAAAGTTCTTATTTCGTTCAAGCTAAAAAGACTAAAACAAAACAACAGCCTGAGTGACATTTCTAAAGTTATAAATAAAAATACCTAAATAAATATTGGTGGTCATTTCACACAGTGCCATCTAGCCCCAAACTAAGCAAAGCTTGTATTAAGGGAGCCAGATAACTGATAGAATACCTACTTATTTATTTATTATGTTTATTTTTAATAGAAATGAAGTGGTGCGGGAAGAATATATCGAGACCAATTTCAGATTCTGAATAAAACTACCATTGATCAAAGAAAACTACCAATAGAGACGCAAAACAAAGTAGGTAGGTAGGTACTTACCTACTTTTAGAAATCTCACTTTCAATGTCATTCTGTTTTGGTCTTAACGAAATAAAAGCTATCGGTTTCAGTAATTATTTTAGATTGGCGCTGATTCTATTGTAGGTACACAGAGTAATTTAAATTTAATTTAACTAAAATAAGAGTAATTTTAATTTAACTAAAATGAAAGCTCTTGTTTCGTTCACGCTAAAGGCCAAATCAAAACGACAGTCTGAGTGATATTTCTAAAGTTAATATACTTACTTTAGTAAAAACAAAGTGTTTGCGGATAGAATTATTCGAGACCAATTTAAGGTTCTGTGAATAAAACTACATTTGATCGAAGAAAACTTCCAATAGAGACACAAAACAAGGTACTTTTAGAAATGTTACTTTCATTAAATGTCATTTATGTCTTTAGTGTGGTGATAATTTAATTAGTGTTAATATTTTAAGTTAGGTAATATAAAATTATTGTTATTAATTGTCAGTCAATAAATTAAACTTAATTTAACAACGGAATCAGCGTCATTGTGGTCTTAACGATAGATTACTTAAAATGTTACCAAGTGACCGAAGTTGCTGGTGGAAATAAGTAGACTTTATTTAATGTCCTAGACGGCCTTACGTAATCTATGACCTTCTCTCATCCCAAACCATGGTTCTAACTGACTAAAATATTGGCCTACCTATACAATTAGAGCGAGTGACCACGAGACGGTTTTTCGCCGGGTCTAAGCCCGGCGTCAAACCGGGCCGTCACAGTAATGTATGGGACACTATGGAGCCAAGCACACGACGACGTCGGCTCCCCGGAAACCGAGCACGGCGCTCGCCCTCGCAAAAAACCGGGCCGTGTTAAAACCGTCTCGTGGGCACGCGCCCTTACAATATTTGTTGACCAGCCTGGTAATTACTAACACCCCATTTGGTCAACATGGCTTATTTATCGTGGAGATAGATACTTTTATCACGATCTAACAATTTATTGCTTTAATTACCTATTTCGACCTAAAAAGTCACAAATTGGTTGTTTGTTTATTGTTCTTTTGTTATTGAACAAAAGCCGTAGGTATTTGTTTTCCTGAAACAAACTTCATTATCATTCGCAGCCTGATTTCGATTACTTTATGACAAACCAACCTTATGTATTTAAAGTATAATAATGCATTTACATTAACCTTTTAAATGCACAACTATTTGGTTTTATAGTTTTTCAATTCAGTCATTTAAACTACAATAACACCATAATTAGAAGTCCATGGTTAAGTGCGTGCTTGGTTTAATCCCTGATTTTCACTTTGCTTAAAAAAATTATGAGAGAGAGAATTTCAGTTAAGTAGGTAGTATCTAAGTACCTATCCTACTAGGCAATGGTGGGCTTGCAACTGAGCGCATTAAATAGTGTGTCAAATAAGTATTTAGACGTGACTCTTAGATTTCTTCCTTCTTCTTAGACCTCTTAGATTTCTTCAAAAGATCTTGAATACCCTTTAGGATCTTTAGATCTAACTAAGAGATGGTCTACCATGCCTTGAGAGCACAAGCGTGTTCTTGTTTATTTTTTTTTTCCATAACTCGAGCACTGCTAAATAAGCTCGAGTAAGCCTCTATCAATTTACTCACATATTGATGTAAAGAGATTCTGCAAAATGTAGGCTTGTACCAAAATGTATTTGGACATACCTCTGACTACCCCCCTTAGACATCTTCAAAGGATCTTAAAAATACCTAAAAAGATCCGAGAGAATGTCTACCACGTGATCATATTTCTTTTTTTTTTTTAATTTTTCTGTAAAGAAACTTCCGATAAGAACATAAAACATAATTTTATGCGGGTGACTTTCACAACTTAGATGAACTATGAAGTCTCACGTATTACTTCGTCTTTGATAAGTTCTTGGAGGATTAAGTTGAGTTAGCTGCCGGTGTGTTATCTTTCTAATCATCGTCAAAAAGTTGTCAAAGTACCTAGAAGATCCATTGTTCAACAAAAATTACAACATTCTCTGCTATGTTTCCAGTAAACAAAACAAATTGAGTTCAAATTGATTGTAATTCATCAACAGCGCAGGGCAATTTGTGTAATAAGTATTCTTTAGAGAGCTCAAAGGACTCTCAAAATAAAGTGATTACTGATTACCGACAAAATAAATAAATAGCTCCTGTGATCCCTGTTTTTGAGGCATCCTCGACTCTCTAGATCCTTAAGGAACCAATTATTTATTATTAGAATATCCGCCCTTTGCTCTATTTATTTTTAGAGGTATTCATAGTCCTGAGAACGGTGAAAAGGTACTTTATAGTGTCCGCCTTACTATCTGTCTATGAAGACCTTTTATCTCACTTACAGGGCTTGATACGCATCGATAGATCACTTGAAAGTACTTATACGCACTCGCATGTGTATACCTGACATTTCTGAACTCCACAAGAGTAGAATTCTTCTAAAGTGCTTACAGTTTATGTATCTGTATTTCATCATCCACAGCCCGACTTCGCCCACTGCTGGGTATAGGCCTCCCTTAGTTTATGCCATTCGTTACGATCCTGCGCCAGTCCAATTCATATTTTTCCCGCGACTTTGTCGATGTCGTCTGCCCATCTTGCCGCCGGACGACTAACATTTCTGAATCCTTGTCTCGGCCACCATTCAGTTACGGCTTTACTCCATCTGTATCTAATTCGAATAATTTATTTGTTTCAGATCAAGCGAGCTACAATAGTTCGTGATTTTTTCCACATTGACAATCAGTGATTTTATTTAATCATGACAATAATGAGTGAAAGTGAATAAACTAAGTGCGATGGACTCTGAATCCGATATTCAGAATTTCATAAACTGTACTCAAGAGATTCTGGGCCGGCAGAGGGCTTGGGACCACTTGAATGTCACGCAGATCTTGGATGTGCTCTCGTCACAGGTGCTTGAGGATATCAATTTAAAGTGAGTTATTATTTATGTAAACCTAGCTTTACCGACAGATGTCCTGCTTAAAAACAAGAATATTTTTTTTTAAGAAAAAAGTTTTGGTGCTGCTGTTTTGAAGTTATGCGCTTACCAACGAACAACATTATATTTTAACTATTACTTATTGGTGAATAATGCAGATAATTAACCCACAATAAAAAAAATTGTTTCTAGCATTACCTACTTATCTTTATTTATGTAATAATTTTGAATTGAGCTTGAAATTGATTGTTTTTTTGTTCATAATAATATAACTTCAATAACGTGATATCCTCTTATCTTACTTAATATTATAAATGTGAAAGTTTAGTTAGATGTTTGGATGATTGTTACTCAATCACGCAAAAACTACTGAACGGATTTGGCTGAAACTTATAATATAAATAGTTTAAAGACCTGGATTAACAGATAGGCTACTTTTTATCCCGAAAAAATGTGGGATAAAAAATAGTAGTCCACGTGGGCGAAGTTAGCTAGGGCATGGCTAGTTTAACTATTTTTGAATGTGCCTTTTGTAATCCTAGACGAGTTCAAAGTATCTGTAAGATCATAGAAAAGGTCAGTCTAGCAAAATGTGATACCAGTGTGATCCAGTTTGGTTCTTTCATTAGCTATTAGGGAAAAGGTTAGATAATCCTACCTTCTCCACCTTTCCCTTATTATAGCGCTATGAAAAAAGGGATATTAAAAAGAAATAGCTGAGCTGGTCTGGTGACATTTACACCTTCATTTAACTGACAAAACCATTGGATTTTAATTTTTAAAAAGCGTAGGTATATTTTACGCTCATAAGTGTCTCAAACAAGAAAATCAAAACTGGTATGTGAATTTAAGTTCAAGTAATTTTCTCCAGCAATAAATAAGTACCTAATTAACAAAAAATAATTACCTAAGTAGGTAGATCGTTACATACGATTCACAACCCTTCATTACTTCGCATTCAAAGTTGGTTTTAAAGAGACTTTGTAGGTATTTATACAGGAATTTATATATTACTAGCTGACCCGGCAAACTTCGTATTGCTTGAAGCATACCTAAATGGTGAGAAGCATATATAAAGAGAAGCAGAGAAGGTTGGAAGGAGAGAAGCAAGGAAGCATTGTGTTTCACTCATCAAGCTCTTTCATTTGATACCCATATCACTAAAAAGTTCCATGGAACAGGTCCTGACTCCATCATCAGATCAGCTTGCTGTCACCATATTATTACATTGTAGTCGGAACTTTACAGATATGCTGAGTTCCTAGTTTCAACTCAATCGGCCTTCTTATTGAGGAGTTCTGTTGAATAGCTCTTGACTCCATCAGATCATGACCTTGAAATTTTTACTGGACAATATTTAAAGTACCTACTTTCTAACAAAAAAGAATCAATGAAATCCGACTACGCGTTAATGAATTACAACCAGATCCTCATTTTGACTTTCATCCCCTCTCCCAAGGGAACCGTGCTAAATTTTGGGATAAAAAGTATCCTATATTAGACCTCGTAGTATGCACTCAAATCATACCAAGTTTCATTTAAATCCATCCAGTAGTTTCGACGTGATGCGCGGCCAAGATACAGACAGACAGACAGACAGACAGACAGACAGACCGACAGACAGACAGACATGAATGAAAAAAATTACAGTGGCTTCAAAAAATTACAATTTGGCTTCAGTATCGATTATAGAGTGCCCTCCAGAAAAAAATTTCAAAATATCTTCAATGTACAGAATTTGACCTGTTACAGTTTTATTATAAGTATTGATTGATGTGTATCGTGGAGACAAGTCTTTAATATGTAAAAATACACTACAGAATACAAACTAATGCCCACGCATGTTATGAAAATCAAACAAGAGTATGTTAGTTTCGCGCTAATGAAATTTTCTCATGCGAACTTTCGGAGAACAAACAAATGAATTGCCATTTGCGCGCTTTCAACCTAATCAAACATATGCGCTTCTCTTGCAATTGAATTCGCTCGTTTTGTGGCCTTTTTACTTTTTATGAAGGGTCGAACCCATGGAGGGTTCGCGAAAGGTCGACCTAAGGTCGTTGAAGCCATAGACCGTGTGAAAAATGGACACCCCTATGGCCAGGCCCATTCAATACAATACCTTCCCCCGAAGTAATTGGAAGCGAAATGGTGACGGGCTCTTTCATGGAGTTAAAGTGGCAGATAATGACGGAAATAACTACTTTATTTCCCGCAGTAATATTGTGACATATTATCTATCATCAAAGAATTCTGAATACCTGAAGATTTAAACAAATGTCTACCTTATTTTTGTACACAAAATGTTTTGTAACATTTTGTTTAAAGATTTGTACCTACTGGTTTTCAATTTTAATTTGCCTAACAGTTTTGAGTCAATCAAGGTGAGCTTAATAAATTGAATATCCGGCCGAGTCCGAATAGTAATCCCACTAAGTTTTTACAAATTAATTTGACACGCAGAGAGATAACAAATGAAATCCATTCCTGCGCATAAAAAATGATAACGTGAACTATGATATTTATTTTTTATTTATTTATAAGCCTGACGTTTCCCACTGCAGGGCAAAGGCTTCCCCTCCCTCTCTCCACCGATCCCTATCCTGTGCCTGCTGGGGCCAGTCCTCGCTATAGGAGTCAAGCTCATCCCGCCATCGCCACCTGGGTCTACCACGTGGCCGTGGTTGTTGCGGAGCCCAATCGGTGGTTACATCGGTGATGGAACTATGATATACCTAATTAAAATATTTGTAAACAAGGTACATGGCCATCTATCACAACCCCACTGAATGAAGTTGTGGGGTCGTTGGCCAAATAAATTCCCAACGACCCCAGTGGTGGGGTGGGCCAGTTTCATTCTATGTATATTTATTATCTTCTATCTAGTGTTGTTTACTGTGTAGGTATAGGACATAACTTCTATACTAAAATTGTGTCTAATAATAAAACCACATTAAGCAAAACCTCAAATAGTGACTCTGATTTTATAAGGAAAAAAAATAAAAGAGATCAAACAAAAAAAAAACCAAAGGAAATTCAATTAATTGTGTCAGTGAGTTGTTACTTCTTGTGGCTTGATCCGAAAACTTCGGGGTTGCTTATGATAGCGACCCGGAACTTCTAACTTCGGCTGTTTTTACTAAGTTTAATTGTGTTTTATTTACTCTCCTCACCTTCACCCATTTCTATTAACACTATACTTTTTGAAAACCCAAAAACAATCACGATTGTATCCCAAGGTAGGCAGACATTCTCTGTGATCTTTTTTAAGGCGCTCAACTTGCCACATACAATGGTAGATAATTACAAAACAAAATGTAGGCATGTGCCAACCGTATAGAGTACCTATTACTTATAAGTTACTTAAAGAAATAAGTATAAATATGTGTTTTGACTTTGCCTTTGCCTTTGAATACTCTAATGACTTGTTTTTTGAAGTAGCCGAAAAAATATGGAGGTATTCAAATAAAATTATTATCTTAATATTTAATTAAATAAGACTATTTCAACTATTTAGCGTTTACAAACTCTCCCGCCACTCAGTTGAAATTTCCTAAAATATTACAGTTTATCACCTAAGTATAATTATGTAACGTATCTAAAGAATCCTTAACAATTTTAAGTTTCTGAGGCTTCTTGTTATTCAGCCTCGTAATCATTTTAATAAATATCAAAATAAACTCTAAAATGTACAAAAAACCTACAATAAGTAATTTTATAAAGAGGTAAAAGTTTGGTAGAGTTAATTTCGGAAACTACACTAGGTACTTCAACTACAAACAACTACTACAACAACTACAGATTTAGATGTAATGTTCTTGTTACCATGTACTAGAAACTTACTTGTAAGATGTTTCTCAGGCTCCATAACCAATTTATTTCATTGGCCAATAATTGATTTGGATAATGACACCGAAATCCAATACCAATAGGAAGTAAGTACAAACAACTATTCAAGTTGGTTGGTTGTTTTTAGTCGCTGTCTTTTTATAAAAGCAGTTTTAGTCATTGTCTTTTTATAAAGCTGGTTACAAAAAATAGTGGAAAATTAGTTGCCTACCTAAAATATTATTACTGCACAATTATTACCAACATTGCGACTTTTAAAAGGTTGAAAGATAAAAATACTTCAAAACTAAGACCAAAATAAACTAGCTTCAAAATAATAAAATAAAACTTTTTTGTTTACTAATAAAATAAAAAGAAATACTCTTTATAAGATAAAAAGGTTCAATATATTTATGAATGTAAATCTGTTTATGAAATTCCCCACGTCTCAAAAGAAAATGTGGATGCGTTTATGCTTTCAATACTTACGTCTCAAACAAAAGTACCTATTGCTACTTCAAACAGCATTTTGACAAGATTTGCTAAGAACTTTTCTAATCCGCCAGTACTCCAAAGTTCGTGCGAAGGAGAATAATGCCTTCCAAACTTTTCGTAGCAACTCGTAGCTTTTCGTAGACAACGTAGCACTTAGCGTCTACTTAAACACTCGTAATAAGTAATTACTGTGTTTACGAGGCTAACTCTGTGGGAAAAAGACGACGAAACGTAAAAATCAAGACTTTTATCTCCGATCTTTTAGGTATTGAAGATTCGAAGACGTAAAAAGGGATAATCAGAGGCACGTCTAATCACACTTTAGTACGCGCACACTTTTTGAAAAAGTTAACATTTCATTCGTGACAGGTTGCAAGCCCCATCACCACCACTTAGAATACTAACTGGTTTCGTTGCGAATTGGGTCATCCTACTTTAATTAAGCCTTTATATTGGTTGTGAAGCGCTCGGGTTGTTGCTCGCTTAGACGTTCTTCTTTGACTTTGACTGGCCTCTTAGCTCAGTTGGTAGTAGCTCTGCCTTCTGCGCTGTAGGTCGTGGGTGCGATTTCCACTCAGGACAAACGTTTGTGTGATGAACATAGAGGTTTGTTCTGTGTATGGGTGTTATAAAGTATTATAAGTATGTATTTACAAATATACACCGTTTATTTTTGGTCAGTTTAAAGCCGGCGCCTACGTAATCTATATCGATAACCTTACTCAAAAATAATAATAAATATGAGATCTATTTTTTTGCAATTAATAATATCAAGAAACATAGGCAGGATAAATTACGGAGATACGTGCTCTGTGCTCAGCTGTTGCTGCGGCGTAGAGTCTATGCTACGTCGTAGACATACTACATACCTAGGTCATTAGCTCTGCGCGCCTACGATACCATAACAAGTGTTTTACTCACTTTTGTTAATCTTTTCAACTATTTAGTTTCGTATGAAATACTTATCAAATTCAAAAACTAAACCAACGACAAGAATACGATTAAGCAATACAAGCAGTGGGTGCTGGCTTTAAACTGACCCAGAATTAACGGTGTATAAGTATTCTATCAGTTATCTGGTTCCCATAGTACAAGCTTTGCTTAGTTTGGGGCTAGATGGCGCTGTGTCAAATGCCCAGCAATATTTATATTTATTTCTTAAAAGATCGTTGAAGTTATGCGAAGTTCTGAGCGGTCATAATTTGAATGAGTTACCGCAAGTGGCATAAACAGCTGAGCGCTTCCGTGCTTCGGAGGGCACGTTAAATTGTGGGTCCCAGCTTTTAAGTCATTAAGCCATGACGAAGGTCTTTAGGCGGCCTAAAAACTCCGTCACCAGAGTTGGCCACTAAATAGTTGTATTTCTGTGCTATGTGTCACTATTGACCTACTAAAAGTGGGTCACTATAAATATGGGGTTGCCCTAAATTTGTGATCTAATATTGTGTGCATATTGTCTACATGCCAGCTCTAAAACATTGCGAGGATATCAAAACAAACAAAACAAATATTATAAGTATGTATTTACAAAAGTATCCAAGTTTTACTTCTTTTTTATTATCTGACTGACGGAGTGACTTGTGTGTGTATGTCCATTGTCCATCTTATACAGCGTGTAAAAATAAACCCTGTCAGATCCGAAAAGAGCACGAAGGGACCCTAAAAACAATTAAAAAAAAAACAAAGTTAATAAATCGTAAATTAATAAAAAAATATGGGACTCCATTTTTGATCCAAATTACGAAAGTGTGAGTCATGTTCGTCTCTCCATTACCGCCATGGTCTACCGCGTAGTCACTTCCTCATCTACTCTGAACTTACATAATATTAATTTTAAAAATTTGTTCTCAGGATCACTCTTGGTAACTGCATGGGTTTGGGCGAGCGACCATACAGCCCACCATGGTGGGGGCAGCTGGCTTGGTTTATGGTGTTCGCCATAATGCTGCTACTGGCAGTATTAGGAAACACTCTTGTGATATGGATTGTTCTAGGTAAGTGTTTACTACTCGTATATTGTTATAAAAATAAAAAAATTAAATAACTGTTTGTAAAAAAAGTTTACTTAAAATATGCCTGATATGAAAAATGTGAGAACTATGATAAAAACTAGCGAACGCCCGCGACTTTGCCCGCGTGGGCTATTTTTTATCCCACGGAAGCTATACATTTTTCCGGGATAAAAAGTAGCCTATGTGTTATTCCAGAACCTAAACTTCAAATTTCATCAAAATCGGTGTAGTAGTTATGGGGATACGTGGTAACAAACATTCACACACACACGGACTTTCGCCTTTAAGGATTGAGTACGACGGAACAATTATTAAATGTTTCTCAGCAGGTGGACGTATAGCACTAGAATTTGGACAACTTTCAGATATAAAAATAAGTAATGCGCATTTCCTTTCAAACGATAGTCCAGCGCCTGTGGTCATATTACATATCTACAATCGCTAAGACTATGAAAAAACTGAAAAAGGTATAGGAATTGAAGTTCAATGACGATAAGTCACATAGAGAGAATGATACGAAGAGAATTGATACGAAGCGTTTGTAATATGGCCTGGGGGGCAAGTCACGTAATCTCCGACATTTCAAAAATATATAAACACTTCCAGCCGGACTATCTGCGCTTTTCAATTCAATTCAATTCAAATTATTTATTCAGGCAACAAAGACCCAATTTACACGCACACACAATGTCAATATACAATATACATTCAAAAATTAATATACTTACCTGCAGAATAAAACAAATTAATTATTAATAAATGAAATAATAATATTTTATTACTTATGCGTATTTATTCTACGTTTTTATTAATAGCCTTACTTTATTTGTCAGAGCTGGCTTCATTAATTAAAATATTGGAACAGTTTCGTCGAAAATTTGAATGGATTTAATTAACGCCTGGAAAACATAGCCTTATACAAATCCCACGCGATCGAAGCTGTGTTTCAACACAAGCTCCACATTCTATTTTTACAGATATTTTTACGCTCGCCAAAATATAGAACAGGAAATAACAAAGGCTGCCGCGAAGAGAAAGTCGCGAAGCGAAGGACGAATGTCTTAGTACGATAAGTACGTGACTGCTTGTAAATCCGCACTGGGTCCGCGTGATGGATTATGTATGACCCTCCTTCTAAACTAAGTCGCAGCTGTAAATACAGTGGATGATGATGAATTACCTGAGGCATTATGTACCCGCCGTTTTATCTATAACTAGCAGCGCCCTCGCGGCGTTGCCCCCGTAGTGATGGTTTATGGTGATGATTATGATGATAATGAAAAGTAGCCTATAACCTTCCTCAAGAGTTTAGCTATCATGTGTAGAAATAATTTTTCAAATCCGACTGGTAGTTCCTGAGATTAACGCGTTCAAACAAACAAACAAACTCTTCCGCTTTATTATATTAGTATAGATAGATATATATTAGTATAGATAGTTTACTTTAGATGAACTCTGTAGCGCAGGCGAATGCCTAAACGCGACGTAAATGTGTGATTTCGATTCCGTCGGCCGAAAAAATGTTCGCATGATCTGAAAATTCTGGTAGGTAGTAGTATAGTACGGGGAATTCTTGTTGAATTGTGATTAGAGTTTGAGTAGTCGGTGCCTATTGTATTGTCTAGCTAGTCAATGCCCAAACAACATAACATGCTTACAACTTAATCTTAGCGCTCGTAGCGTAGCTTGCTAAGACGTTCTTGATTGATCGTTGGAAGTTAAGAAGTGCTGTGTGCATGGTCACAATTTTGATGGGTGACCGCAAGTGGCATTACGAGCTGAGCGTTTCTGTGCTTCAGAGGGCACGTTAAATTGTCAGTCCCGGCTTTGAAGTCGTTTAACCGTGACGGAAGGCTTTTAGGCGGCCTAATCTAGGTATCACTTGATTGTGTTAATAAAAACCATTAAAAAAAAACTCCGTCACCAGAGTTGGCCACATGCTTATACGAACTTACTTACTTTGACTTATCCAAATCCTGGCCGTGCATCAAATAATTTTCGAAACATTTATAATATTTTAATAAAACGTAGAAAACTCTTCTAAGGTTAAGCTCGCCTTTTACATGTACTTTTTAATGTCTCATGAGTATAATAAATAATTTCAGAATTACAGACATATTTGATGTCCAAATGATTAAAAAAACACGCAGCTATACCTATGTAGGTATATAAGGCCGATTGAGCTGAGAAGGATGGTTTTGTTAGTTGTTGTTGGGCAAGCCTTCTCTATCTCAAATAATGTCCTAAATAACACTGGTTATCTCCTGACGTATAAATTATCTAGTAAAAGCCATTTGTTCTCGTTAGGACATATTCGCTTTACGCCAGATTAGCGTTAGGTCAGATTCGCGTCTTTACAGGACGTGGGGCCCTTTGATTAATCTTTAGATAGAATAAACTTGCTCAATATAATCATGCTCTCGATTTCAGCCCCATGTTTGTGCATTCTAATTTTCCGAAATGGAAATTCCACTGCTGTATCGTCCAGAATCGAATTCACGGACTCTGGATCAAATGTCACTATTTATTCTCCTGGAAAATTGGGCTTCAACCAAAATGATTTGTAAAATCCCACTGAAACCAACCTGTCAATTCAAAGTGTTTACTTTTATAAAAAAAATATTCTGAAGAAGAACTTCGAAGAATTCTTAAACAATTACCTTCGATATTATTTAGTCAAGGTTCTCGTTTGTATTAATTAGGGAATCAAAAGTCAGCGATTGATTGAGAATACTTCAAAACACAAGGCAATAAATATTTATTATTTCATCTCAAATGAATAACTTTACGAAATCAAAGGTACAAAAGTCTAAAAAGTACCAAGAGACAAAAGTTTGTGTTAATTTGCAAAGTTTTACACAAATTAAATTATAGACAATACCTTATTTGTTTTGATTCAAACTGCCAGCGAGACACAATAATCAAAATAACATCTTCACTAAGACGCACTTTAGACTTCACTTGAAATAAACTGCTCGTAGTTGATTTTAGTAACTTTGTTATTAAATTCATTTTGAAATAAACTGTTGAAGAAAATTTACTAATCTCCCAGATCGAGATCTGAAATAAAAACAAGTTTAAAATCTTCAGCAATTTTACTTTAAGTTTTCTTTTTTAAAAAGTATTGATATAATTAAACCATAAACTAGTAAATTATTTCGTAGCCGTGGCTCATTAATTTCTTTTTCAAGAAACAATAAAGTAAGGGGCCTTTTTGCCAATAACTGTTATGCTACGAGTACATTGCGTAATCAGCCAGTATAATGAGTCTATAGCCTATTGAACTAAACTTGATTTTGTATGGTATAATTTTCTCACCAAAATACGATTATGTTCACACACCATCCAAGAACATATCGGTAGATACGTGGAAGTCCTTAGGCCACATCTCTATAGTGGTATGGTTTCGTCCCACCCTACCCCCAGGGGTATGGCCAGGGGTATGGTGGGTCCATAATGGATCCCTTGCGGCTTTTCATTATCTTGTAGCACATAAGGTCTACCTAATTGGCCGGGTGGCGGGTCTCTTTGTTTGTAGGTTAGGTACAGTCTATAGGTGGGAATTATAAAACAATCAATGACAAGAGTACCTACTCAGGGTATTAGTACACTGGCGATTCACAAACGAGTTTCAGGCTATATGTGTTTGATCATAAAACAAGTCATTAACATCCACTATGGGTGCAACGCGACACAATAGACTTCTATAATATAATATGCCCTATATTTACGCATTTGCTGCGATCACGTTGCAAAAATAAGCCGATCTCGTTCCGCACATATCGAAGAGTTTTCTGATCCGATCGTTACCTTGAAAATACGCTCGAAAATCGCCATTCTGATAAGGGCCGATGTAAATGGCGATGTCTGTAGATGGCATCGCTCTCGAAACTTGAGATATGGTTTTCCTCCAAAATTCAATTGGCTAATCAAATAGGTAGACATCGATAGGCAGCTGAAAAGGAGGGTCAACAAAACGTTCATAGTAAACTGATACGGCATTGTAGTATACCTAGAAAATAGCATTCACTAATTGACGAAGGAAAAGGCAAGGGATGAGCAGAATCTATATTGGATTATGTTAAAAGGGTGGCTTTCAGACTCTCAGGTTCCTTTTAGTAAGTTCACTATGGACAATATGTTTTGTTTTATTACGCTTGGACTATTGTTTGGTTTTGTGTGGATGGTTATAGTTTTGTACATATATCTAAAATTTAATGAAATAATGTTTAAGCCAGTAGTAGTAGTATAAGTAATACAAAGATTTTTAATTCAACAGCTCATCGCCGTATGAGGACAGTGACCAACTGCTTCCTCGTAAATCTGGCGGTAGCAGATCTGCTGATGGCAACCCTAAATGGCGCTCCTAACTTCGTGTTTCTCGTGACTGCGCACTGGCCGTTTGGAACTTACACGTGTAAAGCGAGCAACTTCACCGCAAACTTGACCGTCTCTGCTGGCGTGTTCACACTGGTCGCTATAACCGTGGATAGGTGAGTATTATGAATAACTTTTACTACTTCAAGCCGCTGTTTTGCAAGCTCTCAAATGTAAGGAAGAGACTACTCCTTCGAAAGCTTGAGCTCACAAGCCTTGAGTGAGGTAGTAAAAGTTATACATTTGGAGTAATCGTAGTCACCGTCCGTTTTAGTATTTCTGAGCACGTTTCTGGTTCTTTTCATAATTAGGTATGTCTCACACGTACATTTAACATTGGAGTAGTCTTGTATTTTCCGTCTTGAAAATATTCCAATGAAAGTGGAAAAATTACAGCCTTACGAGACTTTTCACCATAAATTGCATAAACGAGCAAGGAAGTGGTGAAAATACCTAAATAAAACTCAAATTGACTATTTTGTAGGTGTGGAACCTTCTCGATTTTTCCCCTCTAAGGGTGAGGCCCCATTAGTGCGTTGCGTTGCGTCGCGTCGGCAAAATGTATGAGTTAAAACGACGCAACGTCAACGCTGCGTCGTTTTACTCATACATTTTGCCGACGCGACGCAACGCAACGCACTAATGGGGCCTCACCCTTAATAGAATTTTATACGAGACGCGATGTTCGTTTTCATCAGGAAGTAATCAAGATAGATAATTGTATTTAATACAGTGCTGCGACATAATACGTCGGTACGTACAATAATTAAACACTCCTAATTACACATTCACACAGACAGATTATCAGTCATGTTTCGGGCTTGTTTCACAATCTCCAATTAGTTTAGATTTGATATGTACTGACTGTATAACATTATTCGGCAAGTAAAAGTAACCAATAACTCCTACAAATAACAGCATCATTGCTACCTCAGCGATGGTGAAATTTACAAAATTCTGTTTGTAAGTTTGGCAGGGATTTAGTATTTGTTAAGTATATAAAATCTGTGTTTAACTCGTATTTCATTCTATTTTCTTAAACACACGTTACAAAAGGACTTAGGTAGGTACGTAATTTATTTTCAGTACTTATAAAATAATTTTGGAACACTTACTAATCTGAAATTGCATACAAGGAACATAAAATATATTGTTCTGACGTTTTCTATAAAAATAATCTTATTACAGTTCGAAAAAGTTTTCTATTTTGCAACCCTGCTAGTTCTCCGATTAAAAAAAAAACAACCTACGAATATGTAAATGTAACTCGATAATACTTGTCTTAGGTAAGTAGGTAAGGTATATCGTTTCACGGCTAATACTCGGGAGTCTGGAAATAAAATATCGATTTAGATAGATTTCAAATAACCTAAGTATAAATACCACCAAGGTCCCAGAATACTTGAACAAAACCCTGTATAAACAATGATAATGTAGTGGTGACGATGATCCATCTGAAATTATTATACACTTGGATTAATTACTATCTGATAGGTTCCCCGATTTGTAAAGGCTTTTGTCAATAGTGAGTGTACCTACATGTACAAAACAAAGGATTAATCTTAGATGGGATGCTTTGTAGCCGCCTTGATGGCTGATTGAAATGGAGTCTACTATCGAGATTGAATTTAAGTTTCTGTATCGTATATTGAGCCATGGGTATATACTCGTAACTTAAGAGCATTAAAATTATAACGATAAAAAAATGTGACTTGCACCTTTGTGTGCGATATATTTGGATGTTTCCTTGACTGTATATTCTCAGAGATCTATTCTCAAATATGTCTAGGGGACATCTAATAATCTTTAATAGTTAAACATCTAAACAGTTGTATCCCATGTCTATACATACTTAAATGGTAAAAATTATTTGCCTGTGTACGTTTCATAAGACATTAGAAGATGCATACATTTTAATGAACCAACACTCTAAATATATAAGTATGTACCTACCTAGTACCATTTTACAATACTAAATACACGTATAACGGTATAAGACGAGTAGCAAGCATTTCTTTTTGATCAAAGCGTTAATATCTTGATGCGAGTAAATGCATATTAACTAAATCTGACCATGACAATAACATTAGAATACAATTTATTTTTGCTTTACTTTTTTTACATCAAAATCTACAATTGTACATAACGTAAAAAAAAACCTGCTTCTATTTTACCACAATTCAAGTTATGAAATTAAAGCTTGTGTGAGCCACTTGTGGAACGCGAAACATAACAAATTGCTGTCTACAAAGCCAAACCTTTCGTCTCTATTTTGTAGTAAAATCTTCCATGTTCACGGGTACCTACCTATAATTTTCCTTGTTTCGTTTTCGTGGTACCAAAAAAAAGGATTTTATATTGGTTTACAACAACTGTTACATTCCACACTTTCATATTACTAATAAAATATTTAATTTTAGAATAAAACCTTGACCAAACCAGAGCGTCCGCGGTGGCGTGCAAGGTGGCGATCAGTTTTTGTCCAATCAGAGAACGCATCGTGAAAACCAATTGTCATCATCGGTGTCACGATGCGTCCTCTGATTGGACAACAACTGATCGCCACCTTGCACGCCACCGCGGACGCTCTGGTTTGGTCAAGCCTTAAGAACTACATAGGTGCACGATTTTCACAGTAAAGATGTTGCTAATTTAAAAAATAAAAAAACTTTGAGGTATTTCTTCTCGTTTGTGTTTAGAGATAATTATCGTGGTAGATCCATTTAATTAATCATGGCATTATCATCCATTTAATTGGAAAGACCTCTGATATTTTATTATTTAAAGGTAGATTGCGTTTACTTCTTTCATTAGTAATATAAAATCGAATAGAACTATCTAGCACCAAATTAAATATACAGCGTGTAAAAAAATCATGTCAGATTCAAAAGGGGTATACTATAGGAATCCCAAATAACATTTCTCCAAAAAATATATAAAAAAATGTTTAATTCATGTACCTAACTAAAACTTTTATTTTGCATTTAAATTACACCAATAACTCTTAAATCTAGCAAATATCATTTAAAAATTATGTCATAATTTGACCCTCATCAAATTGCAAGTTTTTTAGAATTTATGCCATTGTCGCTCAAGAGTTTCTTTGATACTAATAATTTCCGCTACCAACTAAAATAAAAATGTCAAGGAGCCACCATCTTTATTGCACAGAACTTACTTTCTTGTTTTTCTTGTTCCATAATTTTAAAGTTAAAAAATCTCACAGCTTTTAACAGATGGTAAGTTTTAAACCCTAAAATGATTTACAAATAAATTACAAATTGAGTTTACAAATTGAGTTACAAATAAAAGAAAGGCAAAACTAGTCGTTTTGCCTTTTATGTAATTTCTTTGTCTATTGTCAACCTTGACTGAAATACTGGCCATATTTTTTCACGGAAACACAAACATCATGTTGAGGATAAAAAAATGTTTTCTTAGAAATTGAAGTAAGCCCGGTATGCCGTAAACTAAAAGTTCTCGAGTTTTTGGTACACAAATAAATACTTGTATGTAATGTTAAAGAACAGTGAACTTGAACTAAGTCTCAGTTGTTTATACTAAATGAAAATATTTACTGAGTAACCAGTTCCTATTTTGGAAACGTAATGTGTTGGCTACGTTGGCTACTACTAGCCTCCTACAGCTATTAATATATTTTTTTGACTCCAATAGCTAGGTTTAGAATAAAAATATACAAACCTTGTGGTAAAATACATGCATACTTAAAATCACGCCTCTTTCACATAGAGGTAGGCAGAGACCATGAATTTAAGTATAATTATACAAACCTCTTTCAAAATAGTATAAAGTACCACCGGCTATTCTGTTCAGTTGAACCCGCGCAGTTTTTAGAGTAGTTTTGTGTCGCTCCCGTTATATTAGGACCTTCTTTTTTTAGTTCTATTACAAAAAACGTATGACAAAATGGTGTGACAGCGAGTCTTTCATCATCATAGTTTGAAGATAAATAATTTGAAAATGACAGCCGTTAATGATTGCCACCTGAACAACAGTGTTGGGGGCATAAAGAACATTAATAAAGTTACGAGTAAATACTGTTGCTGAAAGTACAAAGACTTTACTTATCTAAGTGGAAAACAATTCGAAATGTTACGGCCTTAGCTTTGAACTTGCGTAAAAAACCCTTTGGTGTACTACTGAAGATAAAATGAACAGACAAAACAAGTTTACTTTCATCCCGTTTTGAGGCAATGAGTGAAATGGAATATGTCTATTCCAGAATACTTTTGTTTCTTTTGGAACCAATTCTGTATTACAATGTCGTAAAAGGATAGTAGGTACCTATAAATACGTTTTTTTGTTTACTATGACATTACGAATGGCCCTCCTGTCATTTGACAAAAGCAAATTACCTAATATTTTTTTTAGGCGTGAAGTATCTTAATTTGAACAGTATCCTTTTTGGTGTAAGGTCTTTTATAGACTAATGACTTGTTTCACTATCTCAGAGTAAGATCCAAAGCTATATTTTATTTAAAGTGACACTGCTTGAACAACCACCATTAGCCAGCAGTCATTTGTAGGAGTTATTAGTTTCTTTTATATGCCAAGTACCAAAACTTTTATTAGAGAAAGTGAAACAAGCTCCAAGGGCAATTTGTGTCTTTTTATTAATATAATAAATTTGAAACTTAGAGAGAATGTTGGTGTTTTGACCTAAACATGCTCCAACGGCTAATCGGGTCTGAATGAAACTTATAACAAACTGTGATAAATAAAAATAATGCCAAAGTTAGGCAAATTTATTACGCAAAAATGAATGAATGAATGATTGAAAACTCTTTATTGTAAAACTCTTTATTGTACATACACAACTTAAAATAACATTAAGAAAGGAATAACCCAATGAGTAATCGTACAATGGGCGGTCTTATCAAATTAGTGGCTCGAATTCCCAAAAATATGAAATTCAGCGGGTTTAGTGTTTATTTTGTGTGGTTATAGTTTACAAAGTTTCAGCTATCATTGTGCCAAGGCAGCTCAAACTTGAATTGTAATCATCATCATTTCGGCCCGTTTATAAATCACTGTTAGGTATAGACCCGAAGTTCAAGTGCCGTTCTTATTAACCGCTAAACTTAACATTTAAACTCGACAAAATTCGATAAAAATAAATTTTACAATTTTATCGAATTTTGTCGATTCTAAATGTCAAATTTAGCGATTGATAAGAACGGTACTTGCACTGCTGTTGTTGTTTCTTTATCGCTACTAGTTGCGGGAGCGACATTTTTCAGGCTGGAAATATCGCATAACAACTCAACATGCAAAAACAACATGTCAAAAATCCGTACAGTTTTTGCTAAATCTTTTTACATTTTCACTTTATAATTTTTAGAGTCAAGTAAAGACTTATTTTTTTATACAGGTACGTAGCGATAGTGAAGCCTCTACAACACAGGCTGAGCAGAACAATGGCCCGAGCTGCACTATTTACAGTATGGTGTGCAGGGACTCTACTCTCTTTGCCGAGTCTTCTCTACTCCGATACTTATAAAAAGCAGTGAGTACTTTTGATTCATTATATTTTTTACCCTTTTTTCAATGTTATTCTAAACCCTAAATATGTTACGTTCATAGTTAGAACGTTCAAAATCTGGTCGCACTGGTATACACACCGATATAGTGCACACTATTTTGACAAGTTTCGCAAATAAATAGTACAATCATATTACACATTATAACATAATAGCATTTTTGTTGTTTGTAATTCACTACACGTGACATGCTGTTTGTCACTGCGTCGTTTCCCTGCTTGACGCGGACTAAAAACAAGAAAAGAAAAGATTTTTAAATAGGTATCAAGTATTATATTATCTGTGGTATCAATGTCTTTTTTATAATAAATAGACGTTTTTATAATAAATACACGTTTGGAAACTTACTCGCCTGATGTTAAGCGACGTTGTGACCGAGGAAGGAGCACGTCGATCTAGAAGAAATCTATTCACTCTATTCTTGAAGACGCCTAGATTATATTATAGTTCTCAGGAAACAAGAAGGAAGGCAGGAAACTCCATTTATGAGTAGGTACTTAGTAGGTACACATCATGAATGTGGATCTAAATCGTTGCGTACGAATTTTGGGAATGTTACCATATTATGTCACAGCTGGGAAAATTCTCCATCATCCTTACGGTTGCCAGCTTAGTCCCACCAGTCAGCCCGGAATCATAATTATTTTAGGAATCAGAATCCGTACCCATAATGTGAAAGTGTGTTTATTTGTTTGTTTATTTGCCCTGCTTTCACGTCAAAACAGAGCGACGGATTGACGTGATTTTTTTGTGTGGAGATAGTTGGAAGGCTGGAGAGTAACATAGGCTACATTTTATCCGGGTACAGCAGCTAGTTATATCATAATAATAACCTAGCCGTCGTCGCCGTACCAAGACAGTTGTCCGAGTAGATGGAGTCTCGACTATAAATAGATCCAAAGAGTTCAAATGCCAGACGTGCATCGTTTAATTATCCTTTTTTAAGTCAAAGCAATTATATTCTCTTTGACATGAAACTCATGTGAACGTAGTATTAATTTCTCTGTGCTCATGTGAACGCAAAGACTTTGTACCTGTGTGAACGTAAAGGAAAAATTCAAACAATTTGCAAAAACATGTGCCAATTGTGTCGTTGGAACTGCTTCTGAATAAACTTCAAAAATCTTGTATTTAAACTCTAAAATTTGAATATTACCGTGCTTGAGAATAAAATCGTGATTGTGTTTCGCACAAAACTTTTTGGAGATGTAAACGTCTTGTCTTGAAATAACTGATAATGAAAAAATGTAAAAAATGTAATGTACTTTGAATAACAGGCATTAATTAGAAACTAGAACAACTAAGATTCCCCAACGGTAAATTAGCATTGTGTTATTTGTGGGCGGAACACTGCGCCACACTGTTATTATACTTACAAGATAATTTCAGAAATCAGCATAAAGAAACTTGTTTTCGCAGATTTCAATGTTGTAAACAAATTGTAGATATGGCGAAGCAAGGTTTATGTGTTGTGACTTTACTTAGCAAAGTCCTAATTAGGGTAAACAACATTGCGTGCCAAAGTGAAATTAGGAACAGTCTATGATAATAACACTAAAATTTTATTTTGTTACTAAAGAACTTCAACTCATGGCGGCTTTTGTTATAGAAATAACCTACAAACCCAATTTTTTATTAATTAATTACATTATAATTAGCATATTTAGAAGACTAGTAATAAGTGGATTATAAATTGTAATTAATTTGCTAGATTAATCGTGGATTTTTAAGTGATACAGCGTTTCATTTTCCAAACATTTAAAATTGTAATTCAGTGTTGTGAGATCATTTCAGTAATGTAACAGTTTATAAAATAGTAAATTGATATACAGATTGAAAAGAACGAACCTACATATAGGGAAAAAACTAAATAAATATGAATTAACTAACAAGTACATTAGTAAATAATTGTATTGAAAGGAAATAAAGCTGTTTTTTTAATTATAACTTTTTTTTTGCTGTTTGTAGTTTTTTAATTAGAGATAAAATGTCAAACAGCAAGTAAACGTTTTTATTAATTAAAAAAAAATCAGTCCTTAGTAAAATATGCTTTTCCTGTATGTTTTGGTTCGCTGGTTTCGCTCTATATTTTGAAAGTGTAATTATCATTGTCATTTCTTACGATATCGTTTTTACATTACATTGTTTAACGGCATTCTGCAAATGTAAATGTCGAAAACAATTCTTGCATATTTCACCCCGAAGCTCCTGTCTACTTGAGACATAAATCATTCAAAACCGCTCTACGTGTTTCAAGTAACTACATTATGTACAGTACTTCAAGATAAATAATGCGCATCGGCTAATTTCGTATTTTCTGAATATGATCGACATCGACAGCATCTAGCTAGGCAATCTAGATGGCAAAATATAATATGACAGGAGTGCACGTTGTTAGCTGCGCAGCTCGCACGGCTTGCAATTAATTTGCTTTTCTTAAAAAAATGACATTGATATTTATTTGTTTGCGATAAAGTTCAAATTGTGGGTGTTTTTATGACCAAATAGCGGACGCCCGCGGCTTCGCCCGCGTGGACTACTATTTTTTTGTTATTATCTATCTACATTCCAAATTTCATCAAAATCGGTTTAGTGGTTATGGAGATACGTGGTAACAAACATTCACACACACACACGGACTTTCGCCTTTATAATGTTAGTAGGATTTACTTTTTGTCAATCGTTTTCGTAATGTTATACGATTGTTTCCGATGGCTTCCGAAACGCATTTTTTATCTGGAAGTAGTGTTTCTATTTTACACCAGATTTTAGTTGAACAATAGATTTTTGTTCTTGCTATTTCAACAGGCTTTTGTCGTCTTATTTAAGCAATGTGAGGTCACATTTCCATTGTTTCCAGGTACATTAATGGAGAGAGGGAGATATGTTTCATAAAATGGCCGGACGGAAGCTACCCCACGTCGAGAACTGACTACTGGTGAGTTTATCTTTCTCCTTTACGAACATACTGAATAAATTCAGTGTGAGTCTGACACGTTATTACATAAACAGACTTTATAATTTACTTACATCATTGTTTGTAAAATATATGGAATTATTGCATTATAATGCTCTTATGAATGTGGATGGATACAGCGGTAGGGGTAAGCCTAAGAAAAGATGGATGGACTGTGTGAATGCAGATTGTGCGTGAAAGGAGTGAGCACTGAGATGACAAGTGATAGAATGAAGTGGAAGAAGGAAACATGTTGTGCCGACCCCACCTAGTGGGATAAGGGCACAGATGATGATGATGATGAATGCTCAGTAAACGAGCTCAGTGCTCTTATTATTCTGTACATACCTATTTATTATTTAACTTCCATACCTCAGAATCAGAATAAGAAATATTTTATTGCAAAACTCTTATACAGAGTCTCAACTTCTGATATAGAGACTTAATACTTTAGCTACGTTCTGGACATACAAATTTATAGAGGCGAATGTCTCAAAGGAAAAGTTTTACATTGGTTTGTACTTATGGAGCCAGCATTCACGGCAAAGAAGTGAGAGAATTTGTGAAAATTGTGAAATAAACCAAGCCTACATTTATCAAGCACTTAGTATAATGGTGATTCGTGATCAATCATGCGTAAAATAACCGCGCTAAGTTCTTTGTGCAATAAATAACAGACACCCAACTTCTCAGTGGCTGGCGCGCTCTAATTTGTACATCTCTCTTTTAATTAAGTAATTGTTAAGTATTAAGAATTTCGGCTCAACTTGTCTGGTGTCTTTATATTTTACTTTTCCTTAGCTTTACCCATCAAAAATGATCAAATAAGAGTTTTAATTAGGTATTTATGTTGTTCACAGCATTTTTTTATTTTAAATGACAGAGTAAGATAGAGCAAAAACTGAACAAGAAAATGGACATACGTACAATTAATTAATCATTATAAATTAATTATTACACGTTCATTTCATTTATAGACAGGGTGTGATTGGCTCCTTCGCTTACCGCGACGAATAATATTTTACTAAGAGCTAACAGACTTTGTAAAATAGTAAAACCTCTTAAAGCTCCCTCTTAAAACCTCTTTTCTTTTATTCTGAAACTGACTGACAGATCAGACATTTAATTCTGCGCTAGAAAGAAGTAAGTAGGTATTTTAAATTCTACCCATAATTGGAGAAAAAAGTGTGGATACGTTTGTATGGAAGTTAGAGCTTGTTTTAAGAACTACTAATAAATTTAATTTTTAAATTAAGTGTAAATAAAGAAATGATTATTAATTTACCTATAAACTTATAATTTAACCTTATAAATTGTATTTACGTGATAAATACCCGTATAAGTACATTTGTATTTATAATTCTAGGACTAAAAGTTAAGAACTTTGGTGTTTTATTTAAATATACTGAAATCTGTATTTATGATTTTTCTGAATAGAAGTCAATTATTATCAGCATGTTGATTTCCATAAGGAGGGAAATTCAATAATATTTGTACCGGAATGCGTCAGACGGAGGGTTATATTTCAGTGGACATGTAGTGTAGAGTCGATGTAGGTACTCATTTGGCTTGGCTTACAGGTTTTATAATGTAATGTAGGTACCTATCGTTATAAAATGTAATTCAAGTAAGGACGTAAAAAAAACAAGACAGTCGAGTTTTTTGTTTTTACAATATTTATTACTTTAATTTCACCGTTCCTTGGTCAAATGTTAGGATTGTAAGTCCGTATTAAATCAAAGTACTACCTAAGTAAATCGGGATAATTACCATGATTATTGAGTTTTCTTGCTTCCCGATATTTCGACGCAGTTGCATGCGCCATGATCACGAAATATCGGGAAGCAAGAAAACTTAATAATCATGGTAATTATCCCGTTGATAATTAATAAGTCAAAGTCAAATTATTTATTGCACTTATGTTGTTTACAATAAGGTGTTAATGTTACATTGAAAGTTTCAAACATAAACCCTAAATATTTATGTTCGTAACCATGATAGTTTCAAAAGTTAAATTACTAAGTAAAAAACCAAAATAACTATGTTTTTTTTGGCCCAAATATAATTGTCATTGATTGCAGCTACAACCTCGTGTTCCTGGGTGTGACGTACGTCGCTCCCATGCTGGTTATGGTGTGGGCCTACACTCAGATGAGCAACGCACTGCGGGGGCGCGCCATTGGCGAGTGCACGCATCATCAGATGCAAGTCGTCAGAGCAAAGCGGAAGGTACGTTACTTCACAAACTCAAACTACTCAAACTCAAATTCATTTATTCAATAAGATCACTTTGTGAATCACTTTGAATCGTCTTAAGAGCTAGGTGATTCTACTCCTGTTCCTTCGCGACACAATAACCTGTATTAATGTTATACTAATAAACGAAACGAAACAAGATCACTGTAACTGTATGCACACAATATATCGCACGCTCAGAACAATACCGAATTATGTCGAAAAATCTCAAAATCTTATGTATTTGAATCTGCAAATTTTTACCGCGTAGTATTTATACCACGAAGACAGTCATATCGATATTTATAAAAATATCTATCAAGTGGCGCTCAAGTCTCTCTTGGTGAATTAATGAATGCAAGGTCATATCTTACTAATATTATAAATGAGAAAATTTAGATGTTTGGATGGATGTTTGTTCGCTAGTTTGCTAATAAAATATTAGCTAATTTAATTATATTATAATATCACAGCTTTTCATACAAACTGAATAAGGTATTCGTTTTCCTAGAACGGGAAAAATAAAATACTAGATTTGAATTTTTCTTGGCATACTTAAATAATTCAGTATTTCAGTCGCATTTTGTTTTTCTTAGATATGTTGATACTTTATCATCAGTTTCTCTGGAAACTCGATACACTGTATTTAATGTTGCTCTATAAAAGTAATCACATGCAACTGTGAGAGAGATTTCAAAATTACTAGTAGATCAGTAGATACAGTTTCAAAGTAAACGTATCTACTACAATAGTTGCTGTAGTTTCAATAGTGTGTTCTCTAGTTAAACACCACTACTGCAGTCTACAAACTTCAATAGATAGAAGTTTACTTACAATTCTGTTCCATTGTCTTGTTCACTCACATGATCAGAGCTTTCTCAAACACCAGAACTAAAACAAGTACCTACCTATTAATAATAAATAAATAATAATAATAAATGTGAAAGATGTAAAAGGGAGGGGCGCTTAGGTTAGGTTAGAAACGGGATCTTTATGACAAAAAACAGTTGTTGTGTGTCAATATTATTGTCAATTACCTGAATAGTACATTACTGCCGCGGCCCAAAAGTGCAGCATTGCCGGACGATCGTGAGTATGCGGGCGGAAAGCGGAGCCGAGGCACGCATCACAGAGTACGGCAATGCTCAGTTATGGCCAAGGCTTGTAAAGTGCTTTTCTCAAACATGCGGGTAAATTAAAGTAGGTAAAGTCAACCTAAACCAATTTTATAGACAATAAAAATAACTGCGCTCAAATATTGATTTCTTTTCTTTTCATGTGTAAAACTTAGGTGGTTTACCTGTATAGTCAACATGTTCGGGTTTAAAAAGTTCGTTCTATTTTCAAATTACATTTCCGGCCGCTCGAGCAGGCAGATAAGAAATTACTCGACACTTTCTGACCCAGTTCTGCAAGAATGATTTATCCCAAAGAAGGTTGTGTAAGAAATGGTCATAGCATGTTTGACAAAAAGTTTTTTTAAGTAGGTATTTTATAAAATTACACTCAAAATCATTGTGATATTGCTGAAATACTATTAAAAAGATAAAAATAATATTAAGATCTTTGCTTCTACTAATCAAAAGATTACAACATAAGAATGTTCATGATAAATAAAGCCTGTTTCATGTACCGTATTGAATTATAATTATTACGAAACTTTCTATGATCCTCAAAATGAAACTACTATTAATGTACTTATGTACCTATAACTTTTCTTAGTATATTATTTAATGTCTGCGAAGCTTCTATACTTGATAAAATTCATTTCGAGTATCTCTAGAATATATTATACAGGGTGAATTTTTGAGACGGGGCAGTAAGGGCAGCTACCTTAACCGTTGTAGCTAGAGGAAAACGTTCTTAGAAGACCATCCTTAATTTTTGAAAATATTTCGACCTGCATTCACAGATTTTGAAAAAAATGTACAGTCAGCGAGAAAATGGGCCATTTACACAAAAACTTTTTTTGATGCCAATCGATCCTGTTTCATCTAAGGATAAAAAGGCTCTTTCAGACCAACTGAGGTTAGAGTACTAGAAAAGTCAGAAATCGCTAAAATGTATTTCTGAGACAAGACAGTAAGGGCTACCTTAACCGTTGTAGCTACAGGAAAACGTTTTTAGGAGACTATCCTTAACTTTTGAAGATATTTCAACCTGCATTCACAGATTTTGAAAAAAATGTACCTACAGTCAGCGAGAAAATGGGCAATTTACACAAAAACTTTTTTTGATGCCAGTCGATCCTGTTTCATCTAAGGATAAAAAGGCTCTTTCAGACCAACTGAGGTAAGAGTACTAGAAAAGTCAGAACTTGCTAAAATGTATTTTTGAGACGGAGCAGTAAAGGCAGCTACTTTAACCGTTGTAGCTACAGGAAATCTTTCTTAGGAGACTACCCTTACTTTTGAAGATATTTCGACAAAATGATGAAAAATTATGACAAATGACTAATTTATTTCGTACGAAATGTATAAGTAATCAAAGATATTTGCGTTTTCTGACTTTTATAGTACTCTTGCCTCAGTTGGTCCGAGAAAGTCTTTTAATCCTTATATGAAACAGGATCGACTGGTATCAAAAAAAGTATTTGTGTAAATTGCCCATTTTCTCGCTGACTGTACATTTTTTTCAAAATCTGTGAATGCAGGTCGAAATATTTTCAAAAATTAAGGATGGTCTTCTAAGAACGTTTTCCTGTAGCTACAACGGTTAAGGTAGCCCTTACTGTCTTGTCTCAGAAATACATTTTAGCGATTTCTGACTTTTCTAGTACTCTAACCTCAGTTGGTCTGAAAGAGCCTTTTTATCCTTAGATGAAACAGGATCGATTGGCATCAAAAAAAGTTTTTGTGTAAATGGCCCATTTTCTCGCTGACTGTACATTTTTTTCAAAATCTGTGAATGCAGGTCGAAATATTTTCAAAAATTAAGGATGGTCTTCTAAGAACGTTTTCCTCTAGCTACAACGGTTAAGGTAGCTGCCCTTACTGCCCCGTCTCAAAAATTCACCCTGTATATCTCAATCAAACTACCCTTCAAATATTCAGATAGTTATTTATTAACAAATTCAACTTCATATTATATTAATTTAAATTACTCAGTTGATTCTTAGAAATATCAGCTAGGTGTAAAATTACCTATTTAGGTTTTAATAAGCTGGCGTTGAATAGAGTCTGTATTTCAAATCCAATAATCTTATTAAGCTTTCAAACCGAATTCACTAACCTGATTGAAAGCCACAATATAAATGTTGGGTCTAATCTCATCTTTATATTGATGGATTTAAGTACCTAAGTTATTTAGTCAATGAACAGAACAATTTTTCACTAAAAAATTATTTGTATTTTGCCTTTTAATTTTTTTGTGCACGTTGTTTTTTGTTTTGTTATAATGTCATATTTTATTACCACGTATTTACGTCACTCTCTTGTTTTTCTGTTTGTCGTTTCGGGTCGAATCTTTCAACTCTTTCAAGCACATTCCGATTTTTTTTTTTATTTATTCAGACAATTTATACAGTTCATTTTGTTAGTAAGCTTAAAACTAGGGGTTAGTTAGTATCTAAAATGTAATGGAGATTTGGTCCTCTGAATAAGCTTAAACATCAGAGGACAATCAAATTTTTCAGCTATTGCGCTTAGGATGGTGTTGCTGCTGGCACGAGTTCTGCTGAGGAGAGAGGCTGTCTTTTTCCTCCAGATAGAGTCGAAGGTATCGACTCGGGAATGGGTGAACATTCCCGAGGCACTGCAGTATCGCGGCAGCCGCAACAGCATCCTATTGCTTATGGCTGAAACTTTCTGGGTAGCTCTCGATAAAAATGCATTCTAAATATAAAATAAAAAACGTGGTTTTAAATTATTTTTTAATCCTCATTAATTTGTTTGTAATAATAACACACCTAAGGTATTTTTGCGGTATGTCTGTTATTATAAATCCATTAAACTGTTATCTCTTACATTACCCACAAACTATTAGTATTTTTAATTATGAGCCATCATAATATATCACCTGAATTATTCAACCTTAATGTTACATGTATCGACTTATAATTTATGTGTTAATTACACATTCTATTTTTCTAGGTAGTTAGATACTCCTTTGCCAGTGGAAACTTACTTATAATTAGTATTTAGTAATTGTAGTAAGTATAGTGTAAAATTCGGTCTATAACATGCAAACCACTTAGGTATTATTTTCTACGCAGTGTAAAAAGAGAAACTTACAATTCCTGATTTTATCGAAAACGACTCAGACTCATCGCTTTTATTCGTATTTCGAGGCACGGTAAGGCAAAACTGAAAACTTTAATTAAAAATACTTAAAAAACCAAGTCAGGACTCGAAACTTGCAAGAGGTACATAGGTACTGCTTTAAATATATATTGCTAATAATATATTTGTGTTCGTCAATGCCAGGACTCTATATTTCTTCCGTGAACACTTTATCCGGGCTTATTTTTCGTAATATCCAAGTCTTAGAATAATAATAACCACATAGTTAACTTTAATGTGCGGTCCAAATTATAAGGCGCCATGTTCACCATTACATAGACCAATATAAAGGTACGAAAGTAAATATAAATAGCATTTAATTTTAAGTAGTTTTGAGTTTTGAATTACGTATAAAAATAAACCGTACATCAATACGTCTGGACACGTAGAAAGTCTTGTCATGTAGAAAGATTTGATCGAATGTGTTCTGTGAGGATATAGTCGTGAACCTATTTACGTTTGTTTGTATAATCATAATCAATCTTATTATAAAAGTCAATAGTATGCTTACTTCGGTTGGCCGCCATACCAATCCAAACTTAATTCCGACTAGTCCCTTATGTAGAGACTTGAGAACTTTCTAACATTTGTCGTGTACCAACTACCAACCAACTCCTAACTAAGTATATTAAACTGCTGTGAAGAATTTAAACTTTTGCACCATCACGAAAGCTTCAGCTTGAATGCGGCTACTATTTAGTTTTAATTAAATACAATCAGGTAGGTACGAGTATATAATAGCAATGTGACTTAAAAATACGACACCAAATTTTTTTACATGTTTTGATAATTATTATTTTATGGCCTAATCTTAGGATCGTGGGTTCGCATCCCAGCCGCGCTTCAACACTCTTCATTATGAAGTTTTTGTGCTTTAATGATCAGTAGGTGAAGGAAAACATAGTGAGGATACCAGTAAGTATTCTAATATAATTGGAACAACCTGTTTCGTATAGAATGCTACCTACTGACGACTTCTGTGGTGCAGTGGGTGAAGGCCCGCCTGTGACACAGGAGGTTGCGGGTTCGATCCCCGCCGCGGGACAAATGTTTGTATGATCTGCAAATATTTGTCTCGGGTCTGGGTGTTTTCTATGTATATTATGTATGCATTTACAAAAAAATATGTATTTAAGTAGTATATCAGTCATGTAGTATATCAGTCATGTAGTATATCAGTCATCATAACACAAGCTCTGCTTAGCTTGGGGCTACCTACATGATGCTGTGTGAAATGTCCAGCGTTATTTATTATTTTGCAAAGCGTGGGCCTGCACCAATGTACAATGTACGTATTTGGAAGTGCTTCTGACTTCTTTAGATATCTTAAAAAAAAAATTCTCTAAGAATCTAATAAAATGTCTATCGTGCTTTGACGCACAGTCGAGATCCTGTTAAGTGTAGATAGATAGGTACTACTCAGTTTGTCACTAGGGCCTTCTTTCTTTTATTTCTCCTTAGGGCCATTTTTACGAGTTGGTTACTGGTATGTTGCTATCTATAATGTCTTTCCTTCTTGTTTAGTCTTTCACAAAGTCGTTATACTTTCAACCACAAACCATATTTTTGATAAAAGTAACTCAGAAAGGAGTAAATAATTTATCTACCCAACTTCTAAAAATAGCAGGTGTGCGTTTCAATAGGCGCTTGAATTGATTGTCGCCAAAATTTTCGCAATATTTAGCTGTCACAAACGTCTCTTTGAGAAAGTTGTTTCCGAGATAAATAGGTAATAGCTTTATAGGCATTTATAGGCGTGTGTCGATCACTCACAGGACTTTGTGATTATTAGCGTTGCCTCTATATAGATCTCACGTAACAATAGGTTAAAGCTGTGTGTATTTTCAGAAAATCAGACATTATTACTTGTTAAGTACCTACTTCAAAAAGAGTTGTATGTACAGTGAGTATCAGAAGTAAGTGACATGATCAAAGAAATCAGAATAACTGACTAAACATTTGCATCAATATTTTAGATCAAATGCAATTTCATAAGGATCAGGCCACCGTACCACTGGGGAATGGTCGGTGGTACGGTGGGTCAGTAGTGGAAGTCGAAGTCCTTAGGTCACATCTCTTCGGTGGTATGGTTTCGTCCCACCCTACCCTCAGGGGTATGGCGGATCCCAACCCGCTTTTATCCCCTTTTATTTGAAGTTTGAAATCTAAATACTTCGTTCGTAATTTGGAAATCCGCGACTGTCTTGCGCTAGTGTTGGGCGTAGCTGCAACTAGTGGTGCGCCGCCACAGACATACCTATGAGATCATGCTTGCTAGTCTCGGTCTCCTTTATCGGTCTCGGGCGCGAACCGCCACCTTTAGGTATAGGCGTGGTATACTAAACAAACTAAAAAACAGTTGTCACTTGAAAAAAAAATACTTTCATTTGTTTCAACAGTTATAATCTTGTAAAACTTTAGTTGTGTGGTAAATAAGTTTTTTTATGTGTCTGAGAATTGAAACTTCACGTTTAGTTTAGTTGTTTAGTGTAGTTTTACATTTCTATATATCTACTGAACCCGTGGAGTTAGTAGTTATTAATCAAAGTTTTAGCTAATATTAGATGCTTTGCCCTACTCTTTTACCAATTTTAAACAAAAGTTACCCGTTTCGCACAAATCGTGAAAAAAAAGTTACTTGAAAAACTCAAAATGTTCATCGATTTTTGTCGTTGACTGTACCTAATTTAACATAAACATTTTCTACTCTGAGATCCTTTCTCTTGCCTCCTAAGTCGCCTTAATTATACATACGTCTAAGTTACAAGAATTATTTTAAAACTTATATAAATTCATTCCACGCGCCTCTTGCTATGCAACTCATTCTAACAATGGTCGTTTCTGAGATAACAAAGGTGACAGGGGCAAAACGACAAACGAGTGAACAAAGCAAGACGGCCTTATTTCCGGCGCGCTATTCAAAAGGCAAAAGCCAGTCGTAATATTCAAATTAGATTCATTCATAAAAGTGATATGGAAGTCAAACATCTTTATAAATACTCTTAGGTGAAGCTCCTTTCATATCACACTTGCGATTCAACATTTTTCTTTCATATAATGGAATAACTCTTGACTAATATAAGAATGCTTTTGGAAATGAAATTATCTACTAAATAGTAATATTTAACATGTTTATATTTCTTGGCTGAGTTTAATTCCATAGACGTATTTCGTGTATTCTTCACGCGTAAAATAGGCACAGAAATGTAATTGATCAGGAATTATGATGTTGGATCTTGTTGGATCAATTTGTGTCACAAAGCAGTGTTCATTATGAGTTTCAAAGCCCAGAAATTCAAAAGAGGTTCATCTAAACTTTCAATGGAGGATTGATTTACCCATTAAACCCACTATAATGTAGTGCGGAAATTAAACGGATACACTGAAAGTTATAATTCCATACACGTATTTTGTGTATTCTTCATGTGTAAAATAGACATAGAAATGTAATTGATCAGGACAATATAATGTTGGATCAATTTGTGTCACAAAGCAGTGTTCATTATGAGTGTCAAAGCCCAGAAATTCAAAAGAGGTTCATCTAAACTTTCAATGGAGGATTGATTTACCCATTAAACCCACTATAATGTAGTGCGGAAATTAAACGGATACACTGAAAGTTATAATTCCATACACGTATTTTGTGTATTCTTCATGTGTAAAATAGACATAGAAATGTAATTGATCAGGACAATATAATGTTGGATCAATTTGTGTCACAAAGCAGTGTTCATTATAAGTTTCAAAGCTCAGAAATTCAAAAGAGGTTCATCTAAACTTTCAATGGAGGATTGATTTACCCATTAAACTATAATGTAGTGCGGAAATTGAACGCATACACTGAAAGCTCGGACGAAAGAACCACGGGACGCGAATTGCCATATGTCCCACTTGCTGGGGGGGAAGGGAGCCAACTGTCACAAATGACATATTTTTGACATAATGATGATATATTTCTGTCATACATGAAAACTTATAGTGATACCACTATCATAATTTTATGTTCCCCGATTTGAAAATATTTTGTTGAGACGTGTAGCACACTTTGTCTTTAATCAATAAATCTTAAAATTGTAACGATTTTATTTACAGAAAGTGATCTCCCCCCAATTCTACTAGAAGACAACGCCAATCATTCCGCTGCGTTTTGGTTCGATCTCATAAATGTCTGTCAGCCATTTGGTGAATAGTAGAATAGCTTTTCAAAAATGTGTTCTGCCAAAGTCCAAACCTTAGCTAAAACCTCACCACAACTGAGTCGTTTGTCATTAGTAGAATAGGAAACAGTCGAAAATCTAAAGTTTAGTTGAGGTTTTGCTTGAGGTTGATAAAAAGTTTGGTACTAGAATTGACACCCTGCTAATTAGTTAAGTAAGTAGTTAACTTTACAAAGTAGGGACGTACATCACCTACATCTTTAGATTTCTCAACATGTTCTTACATTTATAGAAATATACCTACCTACCTAATATATTTTACTAGCAGCGTCCTCGCGGCGGCTTAGTTTTTGTGTGAGAAAAAGAGAAAAATGATGTTGCTTGTCACAATTTTTACATTAAGTATAAACTTTTAGTTAATCTTAAAATAAAGCTCTATCTACTTACTCTAAAAATCTGTACCTACCATAAATATTGCGAGAAAGTATACTGGTATCACTACTACCAAATTTACTTTTGACATGACTTTCATAGGGATTGATAAATATCGATATTGGAGATGTCGATGTTTTTTACACTAACAGTAGAAAATGTGTAGGTACCTAAATTAGGTTACAAGTTTTTTACCATTTCTATCCAAAAAAATACTTGTAATAAAAGACTAGGTAAAATCCAGTTGATCTAATGTCTTGTAAAGCTTATAATTGTTGATTATAAAATTCAATAGGTAAAAAAAATATTGCTGAACATTTCACACAGCGCCATCTAGCCCCAAACTAAGCAAAGCTTGTACAATGGGAACCAGATAACTGATAGAATACTTATATACCTTTTGTAAATACATACCTACATAGAATACTTTATAACACCCAGACACAGAACAAACATCTATGTTCATCACACAAATGTTTGTCCTGAGTGGGAATCGAACCCACGACCTACAGCGCAGAAGGCAGAGCTACTACCAACTGAGCTAAGAGGCCGGTAAAATTGTACCTAATTGTACCTAGAGTCCGCGTCAGTACTAAGTGCTACGGCAGAAGCGGGAACTAATAGTTTTATTTACTTTAATAAGCTCTTTTAGTCACGGTCGTTCAGTTGTTCTGATGTGTAGAATTAACTAACGTCCAAACTTGCATAATTATTATTGTTCAAGCCGCATTTGGACAGTTAGTAATTTTTAACCTAACCTAGTTTTGTGATAGCAGCGCCGCGTCTATCGGACTTCAGTGGGGGCGCGCACTCTACCTATTGTTATTATGTTCAAACGGCTGAACCGATTTTGATTAAGCATGTCTATGAACCATTACTAATAAAAAACCTGCTTTCAAATAAATAAAACCGCATTCAAATTGGTTCACCCTTTTAAGAACTACGGTGCACACATACAAACATAAACACACACAGCGGTCAAACTTAGACACCTCTTTTTGCGCCGAGGGGCGGGGGGAGGGGGGGGAGGTTAGAAATAAAAGTCAACAAAAAGTTTATAGGTACTTCATCATAATCATCCGCAGCGCAACTCGACTTCCCCCATTGCAGGATATAGGCCTCTTTTTGGTCGTGCCACTGTGTTTGTTCTCGGCTTTGTGCTAGGCTCATCCACTGCGTGCACCAGCACGACATTGTCGGGCGCATTTTACTTACAATATAATTACAACAAATAAATTATAGAAAAAGTAGGTAGGCACACGAAAACGTTGAAAATCTTGATAAGATACTTAGGTGTGATTTAATACTATAAAAATTATAATTATGTTGTTATGTGCCAATTTGCACAACTACACAACTACCTAGGTACAATACAACATAATTTAGTATATTATGTAACTTCAAGAAACTTAAAAGGGCCTCCAGACTCTCGTAGAGAACCCCCGAGAACACCCGAGAAGCGTGAGTGTGAAGAGCTTCTCGCCTTCTCGTTCTCTGGCTCGCCTGTTCTCCGATCGGTGTCGGTATTTTTGGCCGAGTCAAAGGATTTCTCGGGCGAGAAAAGAGAAGGGTCCTACACTCACGTTTCGTCTCATTGCAGATTAATGAGCGGCGGTGGGAAGACATCCATATTGTTTGTTTTTTCGAGAATTTTCTTTCGTAAAAAATGTGGAATAATAAATAGAGTTGAAATTTATCGATTTTTTTCAATCTGAGCCTATTTTATGGGATGCTAAATATCGAAACTACTAAGATAAAAGTTTTTTACATTAAGTATTTTTTTTTTTTTTAACATTATTTTTAGTTACAACATTCACAAAGTTACAGTATGCAATGGCACACAGAGCCAAACCGGGTGCAGTTTCAAAATCGACGTCCATACCAGATAAGCAACAGATCACGACTGAGAACAATTGAGAGTGTGGATAGCTTGTTTGTTCTTCGCGAAGTCTCGGGCGAGACTTCTCGCCGAGCCTTCTCTCGAGAGTCTGGAGGCCCTATAATGTAAATGGTTTTATCGATATCGATAAGGAGTAATAATTGTACATTGCCTCATCGTAATGCAAAGACTCGCCACGTAAATTTTGTACCTTCGTAAACCTAAATTATTCAAAATTCGAACTATTGCCGATCGCAATAAGGCTAAACATAATTTTAAAAACCGCATTAGTATCGTGGTACTGTCACTCAAGACAGTTGTCATTAGACAGTAGTGCATGAGTGATGTCCAAAATATAGTAATTAATAGACATTGCTAGGCAATTATAGACCGTATCCACCGTATCCGTTACGATTGAAAATTAAACGGAGATGTGACGGCAGGCGATGCGATCTTTTTCATGTTAGTCGTATATTTTTTGAATCGATGTTTTAACCTCAGTTAAAATAAAATAATGTTTATTGAAGTAGAAAATCAGCTAAAACACAAAAAAACATTTACATAATGAAATGTTACACCATATTTTAAAGATTTGAGGTGTAGTGGATTTTTATTGCACTGGTATAGTACCATAAATTGGCATTTTCATGGAGCACCTTCCTCGGTGATAACGATACGGAGACTGATAAGAATCGATTATTAGGGTAGTTTTTATTGACGGTACCTGATTTTGATTTGTCAAAGTAATCATAACCGTTGGCTAGAGGGGTAAGATTTGTAGGATCATAAAGGCGCGTCCCGTTCTTTCGTCCGAGACTGAAAGTTATCGATTGATTGAATTTTACGGGGTTTGCTGCTAGTAGAAGTTACCTCGCCTTTTGAGTAAACAAACATAATTATAATGAAATGTTCGACAGAAATAATAAAGACCATAATTACTTTATTAATATTTGTGTAAGAGTAAACTGCTTTTCTATTACTATCCTGTCTATTCAAACTAGAAAAGAGAAAATGAAAATACACGAAACTTTTTCTTTCAAGGATTAAAATGTAACAAGAATTTTCCAAGATTCTTAGATTTTAGTAGGTAACAAGTATTTTTTTGTTACAAGTAGTATCTCACTATTGCATGTGCTCTCAACTCCAAAAGTAATCCAAAGGTCGTGGGTTCAAACCCCGGCCGTGCGTCAATGGATTGTCGTTTTGTACAAATTATACCTTGTCCTTGCGAATAGTTTGTAGGTACTTTAAGAAGACGTGAACAGTTTCGTTGCGTGTCGATATCGCGACATTTGTTCGTGCAAGGTAATTGCCTTAATCTTGGACGTTATTAAAAAAACCGGGTTAAGTGAGAGTCCGACACTTGCGCATGGAGGATTCGAAACGAAACGAAAACCAAGAATTCCTTTACGTAAATTAAGCCAAATTGAAGAACAATCGCATGACTTGTTATCAAATGCGTATCTTTTAGAGTACCTACCTAGTTGTGTGTAGGTCTGTATTTGTAACGATTTGAGTGTTTTTTTGGAGTAATTTTTGTGTGCCTTTTTATTAACTTTAGTTTTTTTTATTGTTTAGTAAAATCTTGCTTCTTGTCAAATTTCTGACTTGTAGGTCATCAGGAAGTACCTTATATGTTTTGATTTACTTGTGGTTGTTAAAATATGCCACACGAACGGCTGTATGTCTTTCTTTGGCATCATAACTCCCGAACGGATGAACCGATTGTGATGCGTTTTTTTTTTCGTTTGAAAGTTGCGTTTGAAAGGTGTCTTAATCGAGTGTATTCTTATGATTCATTTGGGCTTGTGTTTTTATATATTTTTGTTTTAAGAGTATGGAACGAATTATAACAAAAGCATTGTTTCAGGTTGTTCGTATGTTCGTCCTGGTGGTGATGGTATTCGCGCTTTGCTGGCTGCCCTACCACGCCTACTTCGTATTAGTATACCACCACCAGTCCCTGGCTTCGGCGCCTTTTGCCCAGCACATATACTTAGGCTTCTACTGGCTAGCCATGGCGAATTCCATGTTCAACCCTCTTATTTACTACTGGATGAGTAATAAGTAAGTATCTTTATGTAATAAGACTACCTTAATATACTTGTTCTTTGATAGCTTGCTAATGTGAATCACAAATGATTAGATGCTTACACACATACATAAAATCACGCCTGTTTCCTATCAAAAGGGTAGACAGAAACCACAGATCTCCATTTGATACGGTCCTGATACGCTTCATTCATTCATAATTATTGACATAAGTAGATAAAAGCTTCGGAGACTTTTGATGTTACTGTTTAATATACCCTCAAAATTATGGCATCTTTGATGTCCATATTCTATTATCAACCGTAACAGACTGAGCTACCAGAAGCCTTTATCGCACCGTTATTATCAGCAGTGATTGAAATAGTGTAATGTTAACAAAATATACCAAAATTAATGTTGCGAAAACTCTTTGCAATATATCGCGAGAATATCACGCGTTAAACGTATCACAGCGTTTAGAGCCCCAATATTCTCGGCTTTGTCACTTTTACGTCAACGGATGAGATAGCAACAGGCTGTGGCGACAGAGATAGCAACCATTTAGGCTGTTCTAGGTTAATAGGACAATTATGAATAAGGTTATGGGTAGCACTTATAATGGATGTCCAAAGTGATAGCTAAATTAAAAATGTTGTGAGATGTGAACGTCCTACTGAAAACAATAATCATAATATTTTGTAGTTAAACATCTAAAATCTTCAGTTTTCCGCTGCGTAACACTTGAAACAAAAGCCTAATTTCAGGTTGTTACTCCTAGAAACATTAAGTAGGTTCTTAAGAACAATAACTGTTTCGTTCTTCCGAAAAATATAATAATTAAATAACAAAGTAGTAACAAAAGAAAGTGGAATTCTAAGGAGTTTTATTTTACTTTGGAACTGTAAAACTGTAGGGCCAAACAAGCCCTGATGAAAGTCGTAAATGTATAATTCATTCGGAACGTGTGGTGGAATGTGTGGTCTCAATTCGCCTTACATTTACTGAATATGAAAATATTTTTTGGTAAAATACACTTTTATAACATGCCAATTTTGGGCTGTGTTATGACGGGAAAAGTGAAATTAGGACATGTGGATCCTGGTAGACTAGGTAACAAATAATATAATAATTTCGAAGCATACTTATAATACTTACTACTTAAACCAGCAAAGTAAATTAGTATAGTTTGAACTAAATACAATTCATTTTCAACATTTCTGGTGTTTGTTTTCTAGATAATGTCTAACAGATGTTAACAAAGCTCTATCAAATTACTTCCAAAAAGTATAATACTGCTATCATGCAACATACATAGATTTGAATGTAAGATCTAAGCACACATCCTAGTTGATGGGTGTTGCCTGCGGCGAAAACTCATAACAGCCAATTTCCTTGTAGTTTGAAGAAAACAATTCTGCTTGTTGCTTAGATAAATAAACAGTATAGCATTTGAGCGATATACATCTCACACATAAACGCTTACTGTTTATTTTGTGTAATTTCCCGTAATTTCTTTGATTTACAACAGTATTTGCTCTAATTAAGTATTTCTTGATGCTAAAAGTGTAGCGTGCACACGAAACAGCTGTAGATGGGCATAAAATCATAAAAAAATACATAAATATATAAATATATGTATTATTTTTAATACACTTTCCCGTATAACCCTTCAGGAGTCAATTCACGACAACGATAATGTATATTTTAGATGGGATAGGATTTCTTGGGGTGTATTAAGCCTACATTACTGCTCCCGTGTGACGACCTTCAGGATGGCTCTATGGATATGATCAGATTTGTAACTTCGAATGCTTTGAAGAAGTTGTACCACAGCTATGATTGAGCACAGGATTCCGCTACACATTTACCAAACAAACTTTGTTGAAATTGCGTAGGTAATTGAAATTAGGTTTTTTAAATTCCTTGGAATGTTTACGTTTAGCCCCTGAACACAATTTCGCTGGAAAAGTACAAATGTTTATAGTCTAACTATTATGGTAATAAACTCTTCACCCAAAACTACAAATATACACAAGAAATATTGAAAACGAAGCAGATTTTGTACTTTGAGCCTTAAGGAGCCTTGGTATACTTAGATTAAGGCTTTAGCTCCTATTTTACAAGCTTTAGAAACTTCAAGTTGCACCATGTTTACTTTAATAGTAACCCCCGGGATACAACAGCGAACTTTATGCTATTGTTACTTCTTATCATGTCGATATTATTATAATTTGTTCAGGAGTACCATCCTTATCTGCATACACACAGGGCGTGCGTACAAACAACCCTGAATAAAATAATGTAGGCATGTATCTCCGAAAATTCAAGGAAACTTTACATACTATGCTGCCATCGGTATACCTAAAAACACTCATTAAAACATTTGTACGGAAATTGAGTACTTATAATTTCAAATAATAAAGATGTGATTTAATAAATAAAATTAGAGGCCATTTTAGCCGCGCAGATTATACAGTTACTCTAATGTGTTGTTGTTCACAGATTCAGAATATACTTTCGGGTAGTATTATGTTGGTGTTTCGTCCCGAAAGTTGAAACATCCGATCTGAAAAAACTGGATAACAACAAATCATATTCAGGTAAGTGATTTTATGGCCTTTTTATGGGACCTAAATATTTTTCTTCCAGTCTGTTCCCCACAAGTGTAATTGAGGTTTATGATTGTTTAAGAAGTTCAATGTTCTAAAGATTTAGGCCATTTTTTCAAATTGTTTTGTTCAACGGACTGTTAAAAGAACATTTTCTCATTATATCTACTTACCAATCTTGTGGATAGTCTCAAGAATATTTAATTTTAAGTCATATATTTGCTCACTAAAATTAAATCTTATTAAGATTAGTTTTTTAAATCCTTTATTATGATTAGCTTGTTTTTTTTTCAAAATCAAAATTTCAAAGTCCTCTAACTATATCTAACTATATTGACAATATGTATCGATTCTGATTAATCTTGGAGATACAGTCACTAACCAATGACTGATTGTTTTATATTTAGTAATGCCAATGTAATACTATCTATGTATTGAAATTATTTATACTTATACCTACTACATAATATATTAGTATGATTAATTTTTTGGATTCTGAGCTTGTCTTGGATACTCATATAGATAACATAGTTAACAAGGCTTACCGGATGTTAGGTTTTGTTTTAAGAGTAAGCAAGGACTTTAAACGCGTTTCTACCTTAAAAATTTTGTGTAACTCATTTGTTTTGTCCATTTTGGAATATGCCTCTGTTGTTTGGAACCCTAAATATGAGGTGTAGGTACATTGACCAAATTGAAAAAGTTCAAAGAAAATTCTATAAACATTTTAATTATAGATCTACAATTTGCGGTTTACCTACGCCTGAACAATTAAAGCCATTAAAGCATAGGAGAATTGAACGCGATCAAGTATTTTTGTATAAATTAGTAAACAACCATATTGATAGTCCGTATTTGTTAAGTAAAATTAGATTTAGATGTCCTAGAGTTAGCTCTAGAAAGAACCAGTTATTTCAGCCACCTACTATTCGCACCAATTATGCATCTAACACCTTCGTTAACCGTTCCATGAACGTAAATAATGATTTATTTTCTAATCTCGATATTTTTGAGCTCTCTCTATCGAAATCGCCATAGGCGAGGAACTCCGTCGCTGTAGTTTACCCAATGTTTAAAATTTATCTTCTCAAGTAAGTTCTTATATTTTTTGTTTTTTGTTTTTATGATGTTTAGTTTAGCTTGTTTTTTGTTTAAAATTCAACCCGTGTGTTATCGTCCCACCATTTGCTTGACGTGTATGTGTTATCTAATAGTGGAAACTTTTTTGGATTATGTTCAACTTTATATTATTTAATGTATAAGTGTCATTGTTCTGTTTGTTTCCCAAATAAATAAATAAATTAATACTATCGTGTGTATGTGTAGTTTTGTGGAACGGCGCGCCATCGGAAATAGGTTGAATTAATCAAAGTAAATACGAAATCGCTTACTAACAACCACCAACCGTGAAATTACGCGATATCACTAAATTCCTTCAAAGCTTTGGGCAAGCATCAAAGTCTATCACAGATTTGCACAGAATGAACTCTATTTACGTAATTAGTCAGTCTAGTCAGTTTAAGTACCTACTGGTTGAATAACTGGCTCCTGAAATTTAGTTTTCATCTCAGCAGCTCGAAATGGCATCCTTTGCTGCGAGAAATCAGTGTGCAAAATCGCATATTGCCCACTAAATGGGAAAAGTAAAGAGTTTCGAATGTCGTAAATTGTAATTTTTAGTGCCTTCAGAGACGCATTGTACCTATTCTAGCATTAACTTTAAATATTTCATCTATGAATCAAGATTAAAGTTTTAAGTTTTTACAGTCATCTAGATAGTCTGTTTTTCGACAGTGAACAATAGGCAGCATTCGATTGTTAGCTTTACTAACCTATTCAGGTTTATACAGTACACCGTTGTGTACAAATTCCTAGTAATCCCACTTCAAAGCGAATTTGCTGCTGGTACGTGTAGAAGAACATTTTTGATTATGTATACAGGGTGTGGCAAATTCTTGGTCACTGAAGGGTAGCTACCTTTTCTCTTGTAGTTAGAAAGTTTTGTTCTTAGGAAAGTTCAGTTTTATTTTGAAGAAAAAAATAATTGCATTTTTAGATTTTTGAAAAAAAGTACAGTTAGCCTAAAAAAATACATTTGTCAAAAAAAACAAGTTGGTCTTAATCGACTCTATTTCCCACCAGGAACACTTCTCCCAAAGTAACTTATCAAATCAAATCGTAAGTTTTTGCAATAATTGAAAAAACACATCCAATACATTTTCTATGAAATGAAGAGTTGTAAACATTACAGTGCCACTTAATAAATAGTTCTTAATTTAATTTCGTAACTGCTCCGGCAACCTGGGAGGCTATTGTAAAGTGCGTATTTAAGTTTAGAACAAACTGCTTCCCTGCAGATGTACAAATGGTATGCTCCATGCATACCAACATCTCTTGCGGGTCTGTCTCAAGGGCCTAAGGCTTTACAATAGCCTCCCAGCTTGCCGAAGCAGTTACGAATTTAAATTAATAACCATCGAATAAGTGGCACTATAATGTTTACAACTGCCATAACACAAGCTCTGCTTAGCTTGGGGCTACATGATGCTGTGTGAAATGTCCAGCAATATTTATTTATTATTATTATTATTAACTACTAATTTCATAGAAAATGTATGGGATGTGTTTTTTTAAATTATTGCAAAAACTTACGATTTTATTTGATAAGTTACTTTGAGAGAAGTGTTCCTGGTGGGAAATAGAGTCGATTAAGACCAACTTGTTTTTTTTGACAAATGTAATTTTTTAGGCTAACTGTACTTTTTTTTTTAATCTAAAAATGACATTATTTTTTTCTTCAAAATAAAACTGAAGTTTTCTAAGAACAAAACTTTCTAACTACAAGAGAAAAGGTAGCTACCCTTCAGTGACCAAGAATTTGCCACACCCTGTATAAAGCTCGTTGATAAAAAATCCCACTATCCACCATATTTTCATCTGAATGCTGGAGAAAGATCTTTCCGATCTTCTCCTTCTTATAGTGCCTCTCCAGTTATTAAAGGCCGGCGGTCATCCTCTTTGACTCTTCCTTATTTTGGGCTATTCGAAATAGGTCTTCATAGGAATTCTTTTTTATGCCTGTCCACTGCCTTATATTCCGCAGCCAGGATAGTTTTCCCTTACCAACAGATCTTTTGCCTTGTATCTTCCCCATCATGATAATTTTCAGCAGTTGCATACCATAATCTTTGCGATGGTGTGAAGTAAATGTCTCAAATATTCAAATAAAGGTCTCGCATCTGTTAGACGACGTGATTATCCATTCAACCTTCCCTGGGCCGACCCCAACCTCACCTACTTTAGAGCTGCTAAGTTACTTATAATTTTTGCCTATAAATCTATTTTGATATAAAAAAAGGAAGATGAGGCTTACCCGCCCACATGTCTCGATATCCATAACTACGCTAGCCACGAAAGGTCATACCAAATCCTTCGTGAAATTCCGTTCGCCATTTTCGTATCGACAGCGGTTGTAAATTTAGCTAATACCCTAATGAGAGGACAATCCTGTGAATTTAACTCCCTGATGACTAGCCTATGATACATATCGGGTTTCACAATTCATTAAGGTTTTCACAAACAAAGGGAATATAAAGTTCGGGTAAGGTAATAAGTAGTTGAGTACCCTTTAACATAAGCTATTTATGTTCATGCTTATTGAAGCAGTCAGCTTAAGTCAGACTCTGTTCAAAACAAGGGATGTTAGGTTAAAACAATATGTACTTACCTAGTGCTTGTTTTACTAAATCCAAGTAAGGTCCCAAGTAATCCAACTGTCAGTTGAAGTGAGCAGTGGCACGCATATGGCTTTCACCATCACTGAGTAGCATTAGGCTGCGTTTACAGAGTTTTGCGAGCAAGCTCAGCGGTGCGAAGTGCGAGGATTCGTAGCGGGCTCTTTTCATTTGATAAGTCCACATTGACGTGTAAAGAATTCACATCCATACATCCATACACATTGCTCGCAACACATCCGTAGCACAAATCCCTCGTTTGTTTTGTATGTAAACAAGCATCGCTCCGCTAAGCGTCTCAGCTGAGCGAGGCTAGGTAGGTATAAAGTGATTCTATTGGTGCTTTACAAACATATTCCTCGCTTCGCATCCTCGCACATCTTTGATGTAAACGCTGCAACCAGCCGTCATGTGTAGGTTATTAATTACTTTCACTTGTTAGTAGTTACATAAAAATAACTAATCAATACTTTTAATGTAAACAAGCCCTTTTATATAAAAAAGTTCAGGCTCGCGGTGTTGGTAAAACAAGCACTGAAGCAGCATTAACTTCTTAATTGATTGTAACCGTAAGCTCAGACTTGAACGTGTCTGGAATATGACTTAGAGCTTGTTCTAAGGTAACAAATAAGGCGATATTTCCTTCTGCGTCTAAACGTTTGTAGGACAAGAGTAACATGCAGAATTGCGTAGCCATTGCGTAGTAATAAATCGTCAGAAAACATTTTGATAGGAAATTCTGGTCAGATATTCATATTCGTAAATCCTTGCGGAACTATATATGGATGCATGGGAATTATTTTAGTTTTGTCGTATGGAAAATAGTTAAGTCATTCGTGCGTGTTAAATGAATTTGACTTTTTTGATGATAAATATATGAGTTTGAAAGAATAACAATTCGTCAAAAAACTATCACACTCTGATACGTATCGTTAGAATTCATATCATGAATCATTTTTATGAACAGTCATTCAGTAGATTTACTTTACGACCACTTACGCCCACCCAACAGATGGTAATAAGTTGGGGATTTAGTCTAAAGATGAACACGATATTAATATACATCGGCATGAGATTCGCTTAGTGTTAGGCCCCAAACCGTGTTATTTGCCCTGGTTCTTCACGGTCTTGGTCGCGAGGGAACAGGAGTAGAATCACCTAGCTCTTAAGACGATTCAAAGTGGTACACAAAGTGATCTTATTGAATAAATGAATTTGAGTTTGAGTTTGCTGCTTGGCTTCGCTAAACTGTGCTTCTGAAAAGTAGAGAAAAACGCTTTAAAACTCAGTAACCATGAAATTATTGCGTGGTCGTAGAAACATAACTAAATTAAATAACCAAATAAAATTAATCAAAACTCCAGGACCATATATTTGCTGAGAAATCGAACAAGATTTTGTACAATAAATGAGTTGAGGCAAGTTACTTACAAACAAATAAATACAACGTTTTTATTTTATTTTGTTCCAGTGAGTAAACATGAACATGTGTTCCTTTTGTGTTTACACTAATGTTACTTAGTTGAGTATGCACACCATAAAACCTTTTCTACGTAAATGTTGACTCTATTTACGAATGTTTTGGTACGTTGAATGTTTAGTTTTATATACGAGAATGGTGTGATTCAACTTTATGCAGCAACGTTGTAAACAAAAAATCTATAATCATAAATACATAAAATTACGCCTCCTTCCCACAGGGGTAGACAAAGATTATGGATTTCCATTTGCTACTATCCTGACACACCTCTTTTGCCTCATTTAGTCTTATCACATTCCTCATACAAGCTCATAAAATTACTAACTGGTATGGTGGACCTATACCATAATGATCAAAACTTCTAATTTAAAAGAAAATTTAATAGAAGTAATCCATCTGTTTTCGAGTGAAAATAAACGTGACTTTCGCTCTCTTCCTTAGATTTGAAGATAAATCGATCATAAACACCAAGAGGTTTGAATGTTGTAAACAACGATCGAAGTAGAGTGACACACCCATTAGGCCTAAAGGCAGATTTATGTTTGTCTGACGTGTTGAGTCGTGACGTGACAGAACAATACCGGTTTTCTATATTTCTCAAGGTTAAATTTTATTTGTATGTCGCGACGTCACGTCACGACACATGGCAGGCACTTAAGTATTAAAATACTAAAGTGCCATGTGTTATGTTGTTATGTCAGTGCCATGGAGCTAAATATCATCCTTAAATTGTCGTATGAGGGTAGTTTATCCTAGTAACGGAGTTTATAGACTAATTGAAAGCCTCCGTCATGGTTTAAAAAAGTCAAAATTGTGATCGCTCAGAACGTCGTTTTAATACAAAAAACTAATAAGAACTAGGTACAACAGTGTTATTTCAGCTTTAGCCCCGTAAGTGTTTATAAAATAATGACACTACACGGCACATAGTGTCACGCGGCACTGCTTGTCAGCACCGGCCACACGACTCTATAGGGAATTCAGCTTAATGTAAAAGCGACCTTCCGCTGTTATGTATACGTGTGTGTTTTGTGTGCGTCATCGTCTCATGTATTTTATACCTTTTCGTGTTGTATAAGTTTAATTTTATTATGCCAATCGACTTTTGAATAGACCTTTCCTCCTCTACGAAAATGCTACGGCGTAGCACCGTGGCTACGTTGTTATGCTAATGTTATCATCGTAACTCTAGGATTTATTATGATACCGCCCAAAAATAAGGGTTGTTTTGTAATTTTTTCTCTGTCTTGTTTTAATATCAATAAACTTGCGTGATGGCTTCCATAAAAATAGTCTATTTTAAAAGTATAATCCGACTATTGAATAAAGTCTATCCTTTTGTCTTTCTGTGCTATAAAGCTAGATTATTATCGCAAAAATCTGCCTGTTTCGGCAATAAAAACAGCTTTTTCCTAAATCAATGATTTCGGGAACAGTTCAAACTACAATATCTGAACATAGTAGCAGCTATTTCGTGCTCAGGCAATATTAAGCGTATTTTAAAGACGGTTTGAAGGTTGAGTTATGCGTCTCTGTCCTATATAGCATACCAACCTATAACTACTTGTAATTAACTCCAGTTTCAATAAATAATTTTTTTTTTCGTCATGACTTAAAAAATATTTTAATGTGGAAATTGGGTCTCTTTTTGTGCAAAATTACAAAAATGTAAAATCTCCATGGTACTTCACTACTCTGTCATTCGGAATGCTAGGAGCCTTTGTGCTGAAAGGGGTCGTGAGGTTTTGAGATGAATGTTACTTCTTTTTTCTTTATTTTAACTTTGTTGCCAGACACTGAACAAAATTTCGGAACCCTCAGGGCACAAGTCTTGCACTTATACATTTCATTTTGTAACCTAAATATTATTTTTCAGTGAGCCAAAGGCACTTTGCGTCGTCGTTCAGCAGGACATGACATTCGAGGAGGCGCAGCAACCTTTCACGGTCTACGCCGCAGCGTGGTATGTCACTTAAATTTTTTAGATACTCGTATAATAAGATCTTCAATTCAAAGCGATTTCTGATTACCGTCTTTTCTTGCGCTTCTGCGCTTTACGTTTTGGCATATGCGATGCATTTGAGATAACCTGAACGCGACGCGCTTGCACACGCTCGTTTCATATTGTGTGCATTGCGAGGCAATGAAACGCGAAGGCTATTATGCGTGCAGAAATAGGTAACGCTAATCTAAAATCGCCCTAAACCCAACAATGTTTGCTTTGCAATTTTATAAATAAAATCTTTTTTTACCGAGTTGAGCGGTATTAATTTTGACATAGGATGTACTTAAATAATTTGGAATAAACCATTTTGTAGCGGTACAAGGTCATTCATAAAAATGACCCAAATGCACTGTTTCAGTTCATAACTAACTAACTCCCGTGTGTTAAATAATGTCTAGTACAACTCACGAAAGTTTTGAAAGTGAAACTGTTTCAGTTTTTGGAAATAGTCATATTAAATTTGAAAATAATATACCTTTGTCACTTTAGTCTATTATATAAAGTAAGTTTATTTTATTGAAATTAGATTTGTTCATATTAATGTAATTTATTTTAATTGTAACTTTTGTTTCGAATTCAAAATCTTCTATTATTTCGTTGTTTTGGAAACTTTAAGTTGATGTTAATTACTTTTGATTCAACTTCACAACTTTATTAGCATTGCTTTCATCAAATAAAGTTTTAATAATTCTTAACAAAGTAAACTGTAGTGTAGATAATTCCACTCTAAAATCTTATAATCCGACGCTGTCATACAAACATAAAGTATTAAATGTTCTGTTTTCATTTCGCAACCTTTAGTTAGTTCCATTTATAATCCACTTGTTTCAGTTTAATAATCACTGCTCAAATACAATGGCAGCTAGAGTAGCTGTTATTAAAACCTAGAATTTTTATTTTAGAAAGTTCTAGGCTTTTTATTACAATTATACTTATCATCGCAAAGTTATTTCTACAGTAATCTGTATCAACATTTTTGCGCAAAAATCACCAATATAACAAATTACACTTTTATATAATTATTTAATATTTTCCATAACAAGATTAAGTAACAAAAAAAAATTAAGTAGGAATTGCAAATTGGCATAAAAATCGAAAAAGGAAAAAAATATTTGTAAAATACGCTATAAGCCATGAGCTTAAATATAATGAAGGCTGTAATTTGATGGCCGACAAGTAGTAACCCACTGACAAAAAGTCCAACATTTCGTACCAAATAAAACCTAACTACCCAGAAACAACGTTCTATTGCCACATTTAGGGACAGACTTTTTTATGGAACCGTTAGTAGATACTCAGTTTTGATAATATCCAATTTTGATGTGATAGCAAGGCTAACGATAGGATATAAAGCGGCGCAGCGGATAACTTTACAAGTTGTCAAATTATAACAAAATAATGGATAACAAAATAACAAAATATTTCGAGGAGACACGACAGTTTATTTGTAGAATACTTTTGTAGTTTCATTTGTCTTCAAACGTTTTTTGATCGTATACTTGACTGAACGATATTGTTATCGACTTCACATTGATCGCAATTATTTCGCGTTATATAGCGTATAGTTATATAGCGCAACGACATAAAATACTTAAAAAAAATTGAGCGGTGCTTTTACGATTTCATCGAATCTTTAATATTATAAATACATCGCATCGTTCTTATAACTACAATATCTGTACTTAAAAATTATGCTTGTGAAAGTTTGTAAGTATGCTAGTCACTATTTCTATTTCTATTTAATGTGGGGAATGAAAAAAGTTGAATTTTGACCACCTATACTTACACATAAACATCTAATTAGCGACTACTTCTATCTAATACCGGTATGATTGTTAAAACTCAGTCATGTTTGGGAGAATTTTGGGAAAATTCATTTTCAAATGGGATCCCGTTTGAAAATGAATTTTCCCAAAATTCTGATGAATTAGCAAGTCAAATAACTCTTCATGTGAATCAAACTGCATGAGATAAGTGGGTTATTTCTGCTTTAATTAATTACTAAAATTAGAACGCATATATGAGCGAAACAGTCTCTATTTTAATTTCAATTCACCTATTTTGTACTGCTGTTTGGCAAATGCCTCACTCCGTAAAATATGTTATGCAAACTCGCAAGAATAGCTGACTTTTGACCATTATTACTCGTAGTAAATTTAATTGTTGTTGTTGTTGGTTATCGTTCGTAATATATAGATATCATTATGAGTCCACTGATCCGATTTATAAAAGAACTTTACTGTTATAAAATTACCAATATCGAGAATATTGGCCTAAAAAAAATTGCCTTTTCAGACGATAAAATATTTGAAATCTGATACAGGAGAAGTCGAACTAAACCGGTAATAGCATTATAAAGGTGAACGCAGACCTGGGCCGCACTGCACGCGCCGCAGTTCCCGCATTCGACTTCTTTATATGAAGTTCTATGCAACCTCGCACACCTACCCGCGCCGCAGTCGCCGCAGTAGGTACATGCACCCCTATTTTGTAACACACGGTAAGTCGCTAACTCGGATTCGTTCAATAAAAAATTGTTTTTTTTTACGATGAATACTTTGAAATGATAGAAGATGGTTGAAAAAAGTGATAGGCATGTTTGTTGTGTAAAATATGTGAAGTAATTTTGCACTAAATAACTTTAATGTTGTTCGTAAAAAATCAATTTGTTTTAACGAATCCGAGTGAGCGACTTACCGTGTGTTACAAAATAGGGGTGCCTGCGGCCGAACTCCCCATGCCACAGCTGACGTCACCAACGCAACGCCGGCCCGCCCGCATCGTACGCTGCGGCCGGCGCGGCGCGGGTGCCGCCATTCGCGGCCGTCCGAACAGGATGCGAAAATCCAATGTGATGCGTGCGGCGACGGGAACGACTACAGTGACTGCGGCGCGGATAGGTGTGCGAGGCCAAACAAAACAAAAGCGATGACTACGGCGACTGCGGTGCGTGCGGTGCGGCCAAGTCTGCGTTCACCTTAAATTCCCTCCGGTTCATTCCCCTGCGGTCAAATGGATTTCCACGGGTGGAAAATTGAAATTTGATTTTAGATAGTACGTAAGAACAGTATAAACCTGTTACACTACTTTTCTCGTTTACAAGATCAAAAAGTGTGAGGTTTTTCATATTATGTCCACTTTTCTGTTATATATTTCTCAATTTCTTTGGTAATTTTCAAAGCATCTGTTACTCTTCTTTTGACTTTAAACTGAACTCGAATAACTATTTTAACATTTATCTCATTAAATGATTTGTGTCTGTGTTCTGTCTACGTAACAAGCAATTTATTCAAAAATAAAATACCCGGCTGAACTGAAAAGTTGGAAACAGCATTATCTTATCAATCACAAAACAAAATTAAATTAAAATTTTATTATTATGTAGGTATCTAGGGTTCGATGCCGTGCGCATTTTCCTAAACGTTGTTGTCACAGTTGACACACAGATGGCTCTGCAAGTACCTAAATTAAATGCGTAAGTTATTTCTTAAATATGAGATATCTCCTAAATGGCTGAACCAATTTCGATGCAGTTTGTTCTAAACGTTGCGTGTGACTAAATAGAAAATTTTAGTATGCGTTTTGGCTAGCAATTCTATTTAGGGCGAAAAATAGATTTTCAAAAATTTTGAGACTCGATTTAGTCTTCGAAGATGTCATGTTAGATTTTAAAAAAAATTATATTTGATATCAGTCCACCAACCTCTTGATTTTGACATGAATTTTGATATGATAGCGTGATTTTCATTTTGAAAATTCACACATTGTTGCATTTTTTAGCCGCGCTATTTGATTTATCGAAATAAAAAGTATCCTAGAGCACAATCGAGATGGAGACGATTCTAACGATACCTCATTCATCAAAATCCATCCAGCCGTTTAGGAGAAACGTGGTAATAAAGAATATTACTTACATACGAACGAACCCACATAGAAACGCGCGATCTACATAACCCGGGTGACTTGACAGTCAGCCGGGTAAAAATAGAGAAAAATTAAATTACGTTGTATTTCGGCGATAATCACACACATTTTAGAGATGCGTCTAAACTTTAGTCTATTTTATTATTCCTTTCACGATATTATGTGCTTAGGACCAACACATGATACAAGGCTAGTAGTAATTACAAGGCTTTTCTGTCAAATGTCCTCTGATGTTCCGAACCAAGTGTAGCTGTCTGCTACATTATAATATACTCTATCAAGCGCTACATGAGCTCTCAGCTATATTTAGACAAAAGTGTGATCATTAGATGCTGTTATTTAGCACCCGGCTTCATGTTATATAAAAGCCAACACCATAAATCTTCCTTAAAGTATCTTAAAATACAAACAGCCTATGTATTTTAGGCACAATTCCAAATAACATTGAAAACCTTCAAAGTAACTTTGGACTTGTGCAGTCATAAATTTAAGTAGAAGATTTGGAACGACGTTTTTATCATAAATGTAAACATTGTAGCTATGGTACAAAGCCAAAACATTTTATTGATAAATATGGAATTTAAATGATAAAGGAAAACGGGCAATCGCTACTTAAGTCATAAACAAACACCAGCAGAATTAATATAAAATAGTGCATTCGATAGAGCTTTTTAATAGAATTTGCCATTTTTTAACCTTGTTTAAAATAAATAAACTCCATACATTGGTGCCCATTTTCCTTTTACACTTTTGTCGTTGTAGTACATTATCTGTATCGAGGTAGTAATCTGTACTACAAACATATTCCAGTTAGTGTTTCGTCGCTGTATACCTTATTTAGATACCGAAGGATCTTCATAAATCCTCGAGACACTAAAACTTGTCCTGATGAATTCAGTCTTAGCTGAAAGGAGATTACAGCGCTATCTGAGTGACCTCTAGCCCACCTAGCCCTCTGAGATAAGCCCCATTATGTAATAATCTTAAAGCAAACAAAAGCTTCTTTACTGCGGTTTTGTTAAACACGCTAAAATGTACGAGGTTTGTGGGTATGCTTAAAGTTTTTGTTTCTGGGCCGCAAAAGGAAAAACTTTTGTCTGTATGTTTAAAATTACTTTTGATTTTGGTGAAAAGGTTAGGAGAAGTATGAAAAGGAGAACTAGCTTCTAGCCATGGGTGCACTTGCGTGGTGATCACATTTCATAATGCATAATTTATGCTATTCCAAGTTTCATCCATACTTCATATACCATCAAACATACTTAAATAAATTTCGTACCATCTTTTAGATAGGTACCTATGTGATGTAAGAAGACGTATGTGGTTCAAAATACAATTTAAGTTTAACTTATAAAACTGCTGCTTATGAAACAGTAACAAAAACACAAATATAATCATCAACCAACAGCTAAGCATTAATGATTAGGTTTATGATTTATTTGACCATTCTGTTAACGAACTCTAGGATGGTCTAGAAGTCAGATAAAAGTATTTCCAAAAGATTTCCTCATATAAATAAATAGCAATACATAACCATGGATGTAGAAACAATATCAAATAATATGGGACATGTTATAAACTTTTATCATAGAAATTTATTAAGGAAAAGTTCGAAGTCATGAAATTTTATAAGGAAAAACAACTCTGAACGGATATTTTTCTCATTTTTTGTTTCAAGAGAATTCTACAATTGACTCTGTATAATCAACTTAAGTGGAAGTCTCAATGATCGGTAATTAGCAATCCCACTACAAAAGGCTTCAGTTAAAAACCAATTAATTTCTGGTAACGAGCTTTTTTGTTCAACGCGAAATAAACCTAAGAATTTTCTTAATTTCCGTTTCGATGAAATTAATCGCTAGTCTTATTCAAATAATTAATTGATTGTCATTTTTCTTTAAACAATACCTTTTAATTAAAGCTACCGCGTTCCTTGTACTGATCTTAAGCGTCCTCATAATACTTCTGACTGTGTAAAGGAGTACTTTAAGCTCACTTAACTAAATTCACTTACGCAAATGGTTTGAGTGCGAAATTTCATTAGGAAACATAACCCCAGGCACTCCAAAATCAACTTTGAATAGGTGTCAAATATTGCGGGTTAAATGGAAACTGTTGTCCCTAAACTTCGGAATCTTTTCATTGAGTTATCGCTACTTTAAAATTGCAGAATTAAATTTAAATGCTTTTGTATACGAAGATGAATATTCGAATTCTGCTTATGCATGCTATTGCTTATAAATTTTACAAATTTATTTAGACTACAAATATTTTCAGGCAAGTGATTTTGAACTTGTTAGTAAGTTTCCTCGAGAAAACTCGCTCGTCAGTGTTTATTCTCAAAACATATTTGAAAGCACACAAACCATCGCTAACAGGAACTAGGTTGCACAAGGGTTGCATTTAGTATAAGTAAATGTAATCAAAAATGAATTTTCTCACTTCTTTATAAAAAAAAAAATAAGTTTTTGTGAACTAGCTTATCGGGTGACAGAATGCGAAAAACTTTTATAGTAGCTTTACGACCTTTTTTGGCCGAGATTTATAACTTAGTGACCTTCAAAAGACTAACACGCTCAGTTGGTAATGCCAGTAGTGGGAATAACCCTTCCATTTGGTGACTACACTGAAGAGCTTAACTTCGAAGTATTAAGAACGACTAGGTAAGATGAATCACGCGCTGTGAAATTTGTTTTATACCAAAAGTTCCTGTTTGAAACTTCATAGGGGACGACCATGTAGTAAGCCGACAATAAACTGTGCAAATGATGATGTTTGTAGCCTGAGCGATAACATAAACGCTAATGTTTGCAACTACCAAAGTATAATGTTTGACTTAAGTACTAATTTTGTGTGTATGTACGTACTTTCTAATGCGCAAATAAATTTACGCGAGGTTGCAGAATGATTTACAGGAAAATCGGACCACTTTGGTGTTTTATATAGATAAAAACGACTGTAGCACCACATTTTATAAAACAAGTCCCTAGGTTTTGTTCAATTTCAATGTAGCATAAAATTGCCTCAATAACTTTATTGGCCTTATTGATTTTGTTTTTTTGTTGACAGAGCATTCGAACGCGACCGAGTTGCTGACTAATGGTAACGTAGTGCGAATGAATCCCACGGGAGAGAGAGACGAACCGAGAGATTATCATGTGTGTGACGACAAATTATAATACTAAGTGACTGTAGATTTTATACAGAACATTCAGATGAAAAATTAAATAGGTTTTTGGACAAAATGTGACGTTGGAAACAAAATGTGAACATGTTGAAATGTATTTTTAATGTGAGTGAAAATATTTTTTAACTTATAAAATGTAGTTCTTTTTTCTCATAAATTATGTGACGAAAATGAAATACAAACAAAACAACAGATTATCAGCATTTGATAACTAGGTGGTGCCGTTTATTGCTGAAAAACATGCGATTCACAATTTCACGTAGTTACGTGGGTCTGTAAATACATCCATAAAATGTGTTATATTGTTCGATTAAAAATTCTCCCTTAAAGGTGTTTTATCAGCTTTCATAAATACATTTATTTTTATCAGTTTTATTTTTAGTTTAACACATTTTGAATAATCAAAACTAGGAGTTCTATTTGACCACATTTAAGGGGCTGTTATTTTACATTCTGTTGGTCTGTACAGTCGCCTGCACATAGTATAAGCACAACAATTCCTAAAAGGGTTTTCACTGTTTTTAAATACTGTGGCGTTATTTAAAATTATCATAAGATATGACTCTTGCAGAATGTAAAAATTGTATTTTTCTGTAAATAATGATTCGATGATTGAAAAATTGATTTCGATTTTGTGCTTATTCTTGCAATCAGTTTTCAACCTGTGCTTGTAATTTTTTTAATACACACCAGCTTTCACTCATTAAACCAGTTTTAAAAACATAAAATGTAATCTGTAAAGAAATAGATGAACAATCGGATTTATGTAATTATTATTATTTTTTGATGCCAGTCTGCCCGTGTTATGAATTTCTAAACATGAATTGTGATTGTGAAAGTTTAGGAAATAGTACAATATCTACTTTCAATGCTGAGTGTACCGATCACTTTCATCATAGATAATGTAAGTACCATGTAGGTGGGTACTCCAGACGTATCCGGTTGTAAAGCCTGGCAGCCATGAATCATTAATATTTCCGCTTTGCTTACATTTTAGAGTGAAATTCACTTAGTACGAAGTTCGAGGAAGCGTCGCTGCCAAGTTTGAACCAAGATTTTAATTATTGTTTCTGTATAATTCTGTTAACATAACAGGTTGTAAAATTCGAGACGCAACCCACCATTTTCATGTCTGTCTTATTGTGATTTTAATTAAATTTTAAAGCAACATAATGCCTACACAATTGTGCTATATAAATACCTTTCTTATTTTTGTTAATGTTATCATGGACTGTGAAAAGTATTTTATGATCTAAAATGTGATGTTCGATGTTTTGTAACTTTAAACAATTTTAATAGACGTGATAAGATTTTAAGACAATATTGAAAATATTGTACTTAATAAATTCATTCATACCGTTGTTTGCGAAATGTAAATAGACAATTAGTTTTTCAATAAAGATGTTGTCGTTCATGATTTTTGTTTGTTATTTCTCAATAAAATCTAATTTTTTAAGACAAAAAAAAAAATTAATATGATTACGATGCGACTATTGATCAAAAATATGTATTAGGGATTTATTGTATATCTATGGAATTCACCGAATGAAGGTCTAAATAGGTCAACTGAATTCTCCTCTAATATACCATAATTGAGATCGTTCGAAACAAATACCAAAGTGCGCAATTGGGGCATCAGGTGAACCACAAAAGGTGAGAGGAAAATGTTGTCCGTTCAGTATATTATGTTCTATCTACCTACTTATACCTGTCTTACGTACTTAATCACAAACATCTGGCCGACCGAGCTCTGCTCGCTGGTGCAAATAGAGTAAAATTAAAAAAGAAAAAAATAATAAAAGTAAAACTTTCAGTTGCTGAGATTCGAACTTGCAGCCTTCGGCTGGAAGGTGGGCACCTTAGCCACTCAGCCACTTCAGTCTCAACCAATTTCGTGAAATTACGAACTACATTGCACTGGTAAATCTTTTTGCGTGAGAATGCCGAAAAAACGATTTTACCCAGATATGAGACCTAGCTAGATCGATTTTTCGCCCCCGTAAACCGTCGTACCACAAAATAAATCGAAATTTTCGAGACCGTGACTGAGTACCTACAAACAAATATTGCTCGTTTATTAGAATAGGATTATACATTACGCTTCCTACACCTACCTATAAATAATAAGAATAATGCTGGACATTTCACACAGGATCATCTTATCTGAAGTATTCCCGTTGTCCCCGGCGGTCATGTACCCGACACGGGGGCAACGAGACGTCATTTAGATTAATTCCCGTTGTTAACCCTAAAGCAAAGGAAAGCTTTTGCTGTGGGCACTACATTACTGACATACTACTATACCTATACTTTTTTGTAATTAAATACATTCATACTTCCATAGGTAGGTACCCATATTATAAATGTGAAAGTGTTTGTTTGTCCTACTTTCACGTCAGAACGGAGAGACGGATTGACGTGATTTTTTGTGTGGAGATAGTTGGAGGGCTGAAGAGTGAAATAGGCTACTTTTTATCCCGAAAAAAAGCATGTTTCCCGTGGGTTAAAAAAGTAGTAGTCCACGCGGGCGAAGCCGCGGACGTCCGATAGTAATTTATACATAGGAAAACACCCAGACCCGAGACAAATACTTGCAGATCATATAGACATTTGACTCGTCGCGGGAATCGAACCCCCCAACCTCTTGTGTTTCAGGCAAGCCTTCGCCCACTGCGCCCAAAGGTCGTCAAATGTCACCTACATGGTTATCACTAAAGTTTCGATATGAATGGCATTTACACCCGAATGCCGAAACGGTACTACTTATTTTAAGTGGCGCTTACCATTGATATTACCTGTCATTAACTGTAATTTTTGTTTAGGATTCTGAAGGGTAAGGTAAAAACCTTACGGTTGGTTTGGACTGAATGTCAAAATGTACTGATCTGCATAATGTATTTATTCCAAAAAGAACTTTTCCCAAAATGACTGATTTTCTATAGGTCTTCATTATAAAATGTCGGAAATGAAACTGTCAAATGTATGTACAGTCGGCATTAGTCACTCTCTTTATTTTTAAAATAAGTAATAAAATAAAATCACATTCTATAGATGCAAACGAAATAAAAAAACATATCCTTAAACCAAGGAAGTTATATAATACATACGTAACTGGAAAACGCGGTCCGCTTGAGAGATAAAACTTGGGCGGTGTGTTTCTTTCTAAAGGGTGACCATAATTTATAAACTAAACATTCCTAGTCCATAGAGGGTCTTTTAAGTTTTACATCATTTTCTGATTTACATGACACGTGATTTCAGGGCATGATTTTTCAATTAAAATACTGATGCGATTTTGATCCTTGATTTTGATCCTTGGTTTCGATCCTTGAATTCGATCCTTGATTTCGATCCTTGATTTCGATCCTCGGTTTCGATCCTTGATTTCGATCCTTGATTCTTGAATCTTGAATCTGAAAACTAAAGTCTTGAATATTTGAAGTGACAGCTGTCAAACTTCAAACGGCCATATCTCGGAAACTACTCGTCCTAGACTCCCCGTTCCCAGTTCAAATGAAAGCTATGACCAAGATCTTCATTTGAAGTGACAGCTGTCAAACTTCAAACGGCCATATCTCGGAAACTACTCGTCCTAGACTCCCCGTTCCCAGTTCAAATGAAAGCTATGGCCAAGATCTTCATTTGAAGTGACAGCTGTCAAACTTCAAACGGCCATATCTCGGAAACTACTCGTCCTAGACTCCCCGTTTTCAGTTCAAATGAAAGCTATGGCCAAGATCTTCATTTGAAGTGACAGCTGTCAAACTTCAAACAGCCATATCTCGGGAACTACTCGTCCTAGACTCTTCCTTTTTAGCTCAAATGAAAGCTATGACTAAGATCTACATTTAAAGTGACAGCTGTCACTTCAAATGAAGATCTTGGTCATAGCTTTCATTTGAACTGAGAACGGGGAGTCTAGGACGAGTAGTTCCCGAGATATGGCTGTTTGAAGTTTGACAGCTGTCACTTCAAATGAAGATCTTGGTCATAGCTTTCATTTGAACTGGGAACGGGGAGTCTAGGACGAGTAGTTCCCGAGATATGGCGGTTTTAAGTTTGACAGCTGTCACTTTAAATGTCAATTTGACATAATCTGTCATTTTGACATGATCTGTCAATTTGACAGCTGCTATTATTTATTATTTATTTATTTATACAGAAATTTTGATTGTATAATTTTTTTTTATTTTGTACTTAATTGCACTAAGGTCACGGTAGGAGCATAAGGACATAATTGGTCCTCGTGCTCCTACCAGTAGGAGAACCAAGTAGGAGTAAGAGGAAACGTATGATCGTTGTAATGTAGCTGAATGTACCTTTTGTGTCAGACTTTACGGATTTCCGACATTTCAAAATGAAGGCATAGAGAAAATCAGTCATTTTGGGAAAAGTTCTTTTTGGAATAAATACATTATGCAGATCAGTACATTTTGACATTCAGTCCAAACCAACCGTAAGGGGTAAAAACGTCTCAAATAGATAGTAATATTTATTCAGGCATAAAGCCCGTCACAGACTTAGCTATAATATATATTAATATTTTTATAGCTAGGCATATTACTATATATTTTCTATACTAATTTTCGCGTGACCACACACTCAGCTATAATATATATTATAGCTAACGGTATAATAGTACGGTATATTAATATATATTATAGCTAAGTCTGTGACGGGCTTTAGTGTCTTTACAAAACAAAAGCAATCTGGTCTGTCATGCGTCTTGTCAAAAACAGAAGCAAAAGCAATTACAGCATGTGCGTCGTGGGCACCGAACATCATAATCCAGAGAATCAGCTATTCCTTTCAAAATTTCATGACAGACAGACATTTAGGTATACCTACGTAATTCACAAACGTTCGCATTATAATGTTCGCATGATGCTACAATTTTAGAAGAAGCGACTGCAAGCTAAGTACCTCAATCCTAAGAAGAAACTGGCTTAACATTCGTACCAAGTCAATAGTTTTATTAAGAACGCTATTAAAACTTAAGTCTACAAAACGTGATTGTCTAACTGAGTCTGAACTGATTCTATACACAAACGGCTAGTTGCCCAGCAGAAAATAAATTGTATTTTGTAACTTTTTCAATTACCTCTGTTTGTTACAGAATCTAATATTGCATTGTTCTCGTTCACTGTTTAATAAATAAAAGGATCTACTGAACATTCATGCAAATAAAAGAGAATACATACCAAAGGATTTGTCTAGCCGGCCGCTGTGACTTCAAAGAGTATTGTTGATATTGAACGACCGTCGAACCGAACTATAGCACTAACTATAGTCCAGCATTCAAGTTGAATAAAAGTAACTTTGTGTGAGCCAGGGCTATTTATTCTATGGCCAAGGTCCAACTAATGAAAGTGTGTTATTTGTATAGTAAGTATTGTTGGTTTATAGAATTCCAATTTGTGATAGGCGAGCTCGCTTTGAATACTAATCAATGACACCCCTATTGTAATAATTTATAGGGGTAATGTATGTTCGTCTGAGCTAGTTAGTGGTTTTATAGGGGCACAAGTTCAAATGCAAGAACGATATATAACACGTAACGATGTGCGATTTTTTTGTCCATCCTATACTTAGTTGTTAGAAGAATAATAAATGCTACCGGAAGTATTGATGAAGTTTCTAACTTTTCAACAACGCTTAGGTACCTATTAAATGGGGAGAAATAATTGAAATAGGGTTCGAATGTCCCCTACACTATACAGTGTGTAATAAAAATGCTGTCCGATCCGAATTGGGCATGTAGGAATCCCAATACCATTTCCAAATAAAATAAACAAATAGATTTTTTTTTTCTTATTACAAAACTGTAAATGTGATTTAGTTTTCCATTCTGTATTTAAATTACCGCAAGTTCCCCTAAATCTAGTAAATTTGGCTATGAAAAAAGAAACTCCAAACTGCATATTTTTGACCATGTCCACTTAGGGTCAAAAATTATACTTCAGGTCTCGTCCGAAGACCATTATTAACTTGCAGCATTACAGGTTATGGTGCTGTCTCCGTCACACTTTAGATCCAAAGCAAAATTACATCTCCTGTCTCGCTCTCATGCGCCGTCGCCTGCTTATGTTCGGTCGGCCGGGAACATACCCGCAACTTGTCATTACTTGTTTTTGTGTTGTCGAAGTCACACAATAAAATTTATATTTTCGTTTAAAAAGTTAATTTTAGGTAACAGCAATGGGAAAACGTAAGCATTCACCACATGACGAAAGTGATTATCGTAGTATCAAGAAAAAAATGAAGAAACTTGAGCGTAAACTCAAAAAATATATAAGACCGAGTTACTCGTCTTCCTCGGACACGGACTATTCTTGCCCTAAAAATTCATCGTATCCCGAAGCAAATTATGAAGATGAATATGATGAGATGAATAATGATGATTATCAAGATGTACAAGGTAATTTTATAAATAATTTTCTCTTCATGATAATTATGACTACCTACCTACCCACATTGGGAACAATATTTGATTTTTATCCGGTTATACGACTTTAAGTCTTATGTCGACGTAATATGGTAATCTACAATTTTTACAAAAGTTTTATCCATTACTAGCTCATCTTCTCGCATAATTTAATAAGTTGTGTGTTTAAGATTTTCTACAAGTAGGTACCTACCTATTCCTACATCGTCGTGAGAGTGCTACAACTGAAACTTGATGTTCTACCTGTCTACTGAAAATCATTCCGCGTATATCGCGTTGAGTGTAAATGTACTCGCATGTAAATCATGTCGAGAATACGAATTATTTGCTCCACGTAAATCGTGTCGAGGGTATCAGCTGATACAAAATAATCAAATAATCGTAACAACCTACTGAGCAGTTTTAAATCATTCCGCGTATATCGCGTCGAGTGAAGTTCGATGAACTACAAATCCTCGCATGTAAATCATGTCGAGAGTACGTATTATTTCCTTCGCGTAAATCGTGTTGGCCGCATCTGTTGATGCAAAATAATCGTAACTGCTTGCTCCACGTAAATCGTGTTGAGAAAATTCTCCATAATATTCTCAGTCAGTATCATCGGTCTCCATGTAAATCACGTAGAGAATTTTCGAAATGGGTATCTGTGAGTATGTGTAGGTACCCAGCTGTACATGTTTTATGCTTTTACAGATGTTGATTCACCTCAGGAACAAGTTGATTTAAGCCAAAATGATACTATATTGGAAACAAACAAAACCATCGAAGAACCAAGAACAGCCCAAGAAAAAAGTGAAGAGGTTCTCGACCCAGATATTTTAACAATATTAGGTGAAGATCCTTCAATACAGACCGAATATGGCGAAAATTTGCACAAAGATATTGCTCCTCGATGGTCACATATTCTAATCAACGGATTGTCAAAAGAAACAAAATCAGATCTTGTTAAACGGTATTTGCCGGCTGAAAACTGTATCAACATGAAGGCGCCAAAGCTAAATTTAGAGATCGAGGCGGCGTTGACACCTATAAATGTAAAAAAGGACACATTCAGCCAAAGTAAACAAAACCAATTGGCTAGCTGTTTATCTGCGATTGGAGTAGCACTGAATTGGGCATTGTCGTCTTCCAAGGACTCATTACCTCAGGCACAACAGATTATAAAGCCTTTAAGTGACGCTGGGCGACTACTCTGCGACAGTTATTACAGAGAGTCACAGTCAAGACGATATGCAATCATAAACACTCTGAATAAGAAAACTCAAGATGCTGTTAGAAATACGAAGCTTGATGGATTTTTATTTGGCACAAATCTTTCGGAACATTTGAAGTCAACCAAAGCTATTTCTCAGTCGGGTGCGGAGATGAAATTCAGCTCAGTACAGCGCGCACCATTCAAACCTCACCCCGCTTCAAGAAAAAATCAACGTGGGGCTTTAAACTTAAGGGGGATGCCGCGACCAGCAGCCGGCGAGCCGCGTCAGAATCCCAGCTCCCGCAGACCGGCACCAGCACCGAGGGATCGACGAGATCACAGTCGCCGGAGCTACTCCACACGCCACAGGACGACGAGACGTTGACTTCAATATCACAGGTACCTATCGCTGGCAGGTTGCAGTACTTTTATGATAATTGGAGCAATCTAACTGATGATCATGTTGTATTGTCTTGGGTTCAAGGTTATAGCATACCTTTTAAAAGCGAACCTACACAAATGACTCCTTGCCTAAACTCAGGTAAATCAAAATCTGAAACTGTAATTATTGATCAATGTGTTGACAGCTTAGTGCAGTCAGGTTTTATATCAGCTTGTGATCCATGTGATGGCCAATTTTTATCACCTATTTTCACTGTGCCGAAACCAAATGGCAAACATCGCTTTATACTGAACCTCAAGGAACTAAATAAGTTTGTTCATTTGGAGCATTTTAAAATGGAAGATTTTAGAACTGCGTTAAAACTGTTAAGTCTAAATAACTTTATGGCTACATTAGATTTACAAGATGCCTACTTTTTGATTTCCATTGATAAAAATCAACGAAAGAAACTACGATTTTCTTGGAAAAACCAAGTTTACGAATTTAATGTTTTATGTTTTGGATTATGTACCGCCCCTTTTGTCTTTACAAAACTGCTAAAACCTGTTTTACAGTACTTACGTACACAGGGTCTTATTTCAGTAAATTACCTGGATGATTTTTTACTAATAGGACAAACATATGACGAATGCGTTTGTAACGTCCGTACAACAATAAGCGTTTTACAATCTTTAGGATTTGTAATTAACTTTGAAAAGAGTCAAGTAAAGCCGAAAATGGAATGTAAATTTTTAGGTTTCATTTTCAACACTAAAGACATGTCATTTTACCTTCCTCAAGAGAAAAAGCAGCGCATTCTTGTCAAAACAACAGAGTTTTTAAATCTTAAAAAATGTACTGTACGATACTTTGCTGAATTCATTGGTTTGTTGACATCCGCATGCCCTGCTGTTAAATATGGATGGTTATACACAAAACTGTTTGAAAGGCAAAAATTTTTAGCCTTAAAAAACTCTGACAACTACAACATAAAAATGTTTGTAGCAAGTTTTTTACAGCAAGATTTAAATTGGTGGAAATCTAATATTTTACATTCAAAGAGTTCAATTCGAAATAATAATTACTGTCTAGAAATATACAGTGATGCGTCTACTACTGGTTGGGGCGTTGCTTGCGACGCTCGTAGCGCACATGGTAACTGGACTGCATCAGAACTGGCTTTACATATCAATATCTTAGAGCTAAAGGCTGCGTTTTATGGTTTAAAAATTTTTGCCTCCGAACTTCGAGATTGTGATATTCTACTACGAATTGATAATACAACAGCAATTTGTTACATCAATCGCATGGGCGGCATACAGCACGTACATTTAAATGACTTAGCTCGTAAAATTTGGCAGTGGTGTGAGCGTAGAAATTTACATATATTTGCCTCTTACATAAAATCTTCGGATAACATAATCGCTGACCATGAATCTCGTAAAATTGTCATAGACACAGAATGGGAACTCGCAAGGTATGCTTTTAAAGCTATAACCAAAAAATTGGGCACACCAGTGTTTGATCTGTTTGCTAGTTCACAAAATTTCAAATGTTCTAGGTATGCATCGTGGAAACTTGATCCTTTTTCCGAAGTAATAGATGCTTTCACCTTTAACTGGAAAAATTTAAATTTTTATGCCTTCCCTCCATTCAGCATGATAACAAAAGTCTTGCAAAAAATAATTACAGACAAAGCCGAGGGTATTTTAGTTGTACCGCTTTGGCAGTCTCAACCCTGGTATCCACTTTGGGAAAAATGTATAGTTTCAGAAAAAATTTTTTTTGGGCCTGATCCATGTTTGTTGTATTCGCCTTTCAGAACATACCATCCGCTTCACGCAGATCTTGTCCTGGTGGCGGCGAAATTATCAGGCAGGCGATGATATCTCGAGGCATTCCTGAAGCATCCTTGAACGTCATGATGGCTTCCCTTGCGGAAAACACGCTCAATCAGTATAGTTCTAGTCTTAAATCGTGGTGGAATTATTGCGTAAATAACGACTATCAGCCTTTTAACGCTACAAGTACTCAAGTTATTTCATTTTTAACTACTAAATTTAATGAAGGAGCTAGCTACAGTTCCCTTAACACGCATCGTTCTGCTCTCTCCATCATCTTAGGCACAAAAGTAACCTTGGATGATAATGTTCATAGATTTTTGAGGGGCGTGTATAGGTTAAAACCCCCTCAGCCCAAATACGCCGTTACTTGGGACACAAATAAAGTGTTAAATTACGTAACTACTTTATACCCTTATTCTGACATTTCACTCGAAGATTTATCGTATAAAACAATATCATTAATAGCTATTGCTTCTGCACAGAGAATGCAGACACTAAGTTTGATAAAATTATGTAATATATGTGAAGAAAATGATTTAATCGTAATTAAAATACCTGATTTAATTAAAACATCACGACCTGGGGCCTTTCAACCATTAATCAGATTGCCATTTATAGCTGAAAACCCACCGATATGTCCTGCTACTGTGTTGAAAGCTTATATTGAAAAAACTTCAACCCTACGTCGAGGTGATATGGACGATCACCTGTTCATAAGTTTTAGGAAGCCTCATAAGAAAGTTTGCTCACAAACACTTAGCCATTGGGTTAAAAAAGTACTATCAAATAGTGGTATTGATATATCGGTATTTGGAGCTCACAGTACACGCCACGCATCCACATCAGCCGCTCGCAGGCTGGGCGTTAACCTGGAGGTGGTTAGGAAGGCTGCTGGTTGGAGTGATTCTTCTAATGTTTTTTTAAAATACTACAATAGAGAAATAATAAATCCAACCAACAATGATTTTGCTGAAGCAGTCCTTAACAACATGTAATAAGTACTTATATCTTAGTCAGGTACACTTATTAAATTAACTTTGTTAAGTGATGATAAATGTATTATGATAAGATGTACTGAATACTATCATGTATTTATATATATACTTAATCCAAATAAACCTATGTTTCTAACTCATTAAATTAAATAAATATATAAGTAGCTATGTTAGTTTGAAATCATGCTCTTAAGTACCTAATATAAATTTTATTAAGTACCCATTTTACTTTTCCTTAGAATATTCATCAGGAATAGTGATGCTCTAAACATCTGCAAGTTAATAATGGTCTTCGGACGAGACCTGAAGTATAATTAAGAATCAAACTAACCTGCCTGGTGCTGTTTGATTCCAATTATGCGAAGGTCTCGTCCGAAGACCATTACAATCCCACCCATCCCTGCTATTATACGTTCTTATCCCTCGATAGGTCTGCAAAATTAAAATAGGTATATTCTACAACACCTGAAAAACCTAGAAGTAATGACAAGTTGCGGGTATGTTCCCGGCCGACCGAACATAAGCAGGCGACGGCGCATGAGAGCGAGACAGGAGATGTAATTTTGCTTTGGATCTAAAGTGTGACGGAGACAGCACCATAACCTGTAATGCTGCAAGTTAATAATGGTCTTCGGACGAGACCTTCGCATAATTGGAATCAAACAGCACCAGGCAGGTTAGTTTGATTCTTAATTATCTTAGTCGTAGAGGCTTGGTCACGTAGTCCGCATGGGTGACGATCGTGCAGTCAGGAGAGCGTACTCTGGTTGCACTAATGGCCGAAGACCTGTTTGACATCCTAGGTACCGATAGATCGACAAAGTTCAAAAAGATCGCCGTGAATTACAGGCCGTCGGCGTCGATTGGACCCAATTGGCGTTGGACAGAGATTCCTGGCGGTCTTTAGAGTCATTTCGAGTCGTTGCGCTACAGCAGTTAGTAAGTAGGTAGATAATTAGACAGTTGAATGGTCAATTGTGTGTTTTCTCATTTTAACAAATTTTATTTCTTTCTTTTGGGATACATACCTACCTACTACCTACCTACCTTTCTTTTAACAGATTTTGAGAAAATTCACGCAGGTAAATTTAACCTTAAAACATCTTCACGGATAGGAGAGTTTTTACTCACATCGTCTGCTGCTGCTGTCTGCAGTCGGATATGAACTTGTATCTTAAAGACTGGCATGTTATTGCTTTTTTTAAATGGTGTAGGTACTTCTATAATCGCAAGAGAGCGCTGATATTACTCGAAATATACTTCCTGGAAATATCCGGGAGTTTGTGACTGGAGGCATTGCCTCACGCATGCGTAAGCACAATTAGCTACAACCACATATTGGGTAGGGAATCCGAACAAACAAGTTTCTCGTGATTATTCCCTTTCAGAGTGGAAATAGCTACCCACTTACTTTGCAGCTTAGTTGTTCGATGAATCTCAAGAAAAGTATACCTACTAATGACCCTTTTTTTTACAAGCTTTTATTCTTTCTTTTGTTTTTGTTAAGAAACTTCCTTTTTTCCGCAATCAGAAATAAATTTCTAAACATAACAATATAAAATGGAACTAATTTGTCTTATTTCTAAACAAAATTGGTAACATTATACAAACAAACATCAAACTGTATGGTCAGTCTGTATGCAAAGTCTAGAATAAGGAATCACGCCAGACTTAGGTAAATTTATTTGTGTGACCATCATCTAAAATTTTAAATGGTAATACTTATTAAAAAAAGTCTAGAAAACAAGTTCTAAATTAGCATAGTGTCCATTTTACTGTTGCTTTAAAAACAATACCTACTTAATACTTTTTTAGTTGTAGTACATTAGAAAACACTGAAGGATTGAAACATTTTACTTTAACGAGTAAATAATAATGCTTTTGTCCTTGTCACATTTAAGTTCATCAAATTAGAAAGCGATCATTTATGATTGGTTAAAGTGAGTTTATAGTTTCAAGGTTTCTACAATTACTTAATTTGTAGAGTTTATTTGTCTGATTTAAAAGTTTTATATGTATGGCAGCATGCCAATGAGAACATGGAAGTTCTCGCCATGGTTTCCAAATTAAATGGGATTCACATTTGCCAAGTAAGTTTTAAATTGTTCGACGACACTTCCAAGATTTGTGCTGGGACCAGAAAGGCATTTACATTCTTGAGAGACTTGCATTTTGGAAAGAAACTAATTTAAAACTTTGTGAAATAAGAGCCGTTTACTGTTTTTGTTCTGATTCCCAATACATTTTAGGTTTAGAGTAAAATAAGATTTCATAACAGATTCAAAATGAGAATGCGGGTGATTGGCTCTCTATCGCAAAATAGTAATCCTCTTGCGTACCTATACCTAGGTACTATTTAAATACAGCTAAGTTGGGAGAATACTGTAATAATTAGGCCTTGTAAGATTTCAAAATGAATATAATAATCTCATCTAAAATTAGCTCATTAGGTAAGCCAGCGCTAGGCTAAATTTCTTAAATTTTCTCTTTAAATGTAAATATTGCCTGTGCTTAAAACTCCAATCAGTAGTTACCCTTTAGCCATGTTCAGGCTTTTGTAATAATTTAATATTTAACTTCAAATTAATGTTCTTCATCGTCAAGATTTATCAAAATTAATGTATTTAGCTTGAATCTCAGATAGTTACATGTTAGAAACATGACTGAATCATTTGAGATGCAGTTTTTTTTTAACGATAACTAAGAAAATGATGCATCCAACATCTATTGTAAGTACAGACTTTACATTTTTATATTAACACTCGAATCGCTGAAGTTGGCATTTGCTTTCGTAAAAAATTTACCTACCTCCTTACTTACCTGTAAGAATAGTATTAAGTAGGTACCTATTTACTTGCAAAAGATTTAAGTTTTATTGCATAAACTTCTATTTCGATTATTTATAGAAAGTGGTGGAAGATTAAATACCATGGAAAAGATTTGCAGGAGGCCTCTACTCAGCAGTGAGACACAACAAGTTGACAAAAAAGCTTCAGATCCAGACTAACTGGCTATACAGGGTGTGGCAAATTCTTGGTCACTGAAGGGTAGCTACCTTTTCTCTTGTAGTTAGAAAGTTTTGTTCTTAGGAAACTTCAGTTTTATTTTAAAGAAAAAAATAATTGCATTTTTAGATTTTTGAAAAAAAGTACAGTTAGCCTAAAAAATTACATTTGTCAAAAAAAACAAGTTGGTCTTAATCGACTCTATTTCCCACCAGGAACACTTCTCCCAAAGTAACTTATCAAATCAAATCGTAAGTTTTTGCAATAATTCAAAAAAACACATCCCATACATTTTTTATGAAATTAGTAGTTGTAAACATTATAGTGCCACTTATTCAATGGTCATTAATTTAAATCCTTAACTGCTTCGGTATGCTGGGAGGCTATTGTAAAGCCTTAGGCGCCTCAGACAGAGCCGCAAGAGAGAGTGGTGTGCATGAAGCATACCATTTTGTACATCTGCAGGGAAGCACTTTGTTCTAAATTTAAATACGCGCTTTACAATAGCCTCCCAGCTTGCCGGAGCAGTTATGAAATTAAATTTCGAACGATCGAATAGCTGGCACTGTAATGTTAACAACTCCGAATTTCATAGAAAATGTATGGAATGTGTTTTTTTGAATTCTTGCAAAAACTTACGATTTGATTTGATAAGTTACTTTGGGAGAAGTGTTCCTGGTGGGAAATAGAGTCGATTAAGACCAACTTGTTTTTTTTGACAAATGTAATTTTTTAGGCTAACTGTACTTTTTTTAAAAAATCCAAAAATGCAATTATTTTTTTCTTCAAAATAAAACTGAAGTTTCCTAAGACCAAAACTTTCTAACTACAAGAGAAAAGGTAGCTACCCTTCAGTGACCAAGAATTTGCCACACCCTGTATAATAGCAATTGCGTAAAGAAACTCTAAAAAAAGGTTGCGTTTCTCCCGAGAATACGATAACCATTGCCACTTCGTTTTAAATATTTATGATCACTGAATCGCACAGCCCACGTATTTCATCAAAGATGGAAAAGAGGATTATCTATTTATATATCTATCAGGCATTTCATTGAATGAACTGAGTTTTTTCCTCATGCTTTCACATCTTATTATGTGTTCATGAAATAAAATTGTACTGTGGAAATTGTTGTGATTCAGATAAAGATGGTACCTAATCGGTTGTATAATAGGATGAATCTGGTGAAGTATGATGAAAATTGAATTATTTCCGCCTATTTAATATTTAATCTATGTGACAATATTGCATTGTTGTCAGTATCTAAAATTCTAAATGAAACAGTCATTATACCATTATACCATAATGCTGTGATTATAAGATTACCAGTTTACAATTGGAAACCTATTAACCGTCAACGTCAAAGATAAATTATTAGTACGCAAATTGTTTTTGAAATCAATTCTCAAGTCTGTTTTAATAGCAGCGAATATTGCTGAATAATTTATCAACCTAAGATGCTATCTTTTGGTTATACACCGTTAATTCTGGGTCAGTTAATTAAAGCCAGCACCCACTGCTTTTATTTGATAAGTATTTCATAGGAAACTGAATAGTTGAAAAGATTAACAAAAGTGACATAAACACTTGGTAAGGTGTCGTAGGCGCGCAGAGCCAATGACCTCGTAGACTCTACGCCGTAGTCGCTGGCTGAGAGTAGCTCTACGCCGTAGCAAACAGCTGTGATGTGAATGTGTGATAGATGTGATGTGAATGACCGCGTCCACGGCGGGCGGCCGAGTCGAGCCGACAAACGAATAGTACTACTACTATCGGTTCTCATTTTATCGAGTATGTTTCGTGTTATTATTAATTGCAAAAAAAATAGATCTCATATTTATTAGACATTATTTAACACACGGGAGTTACTCACGTAAAAATATCGTCGATTTAGATACCTACCGACAATGTTTCGATTCATCCGGAGAATCTTCATCTGGGTAAGGAGGGAGTTGCGGCAAGGTTACTCCTCGCGGTCGCGTCTCACACTGCGAGCAATGTGATGCTCGGCGCGGGACGCGGGCCGCGGGGGCAGTAGTGGGGGGCGCGCTGTTGTAGTTATTATATATATATTATTATTTATTATTATTTTTGAGTAAGGTTATCGATATAGATTAAGTAGGGCGGCTTTAAACTGACCAAAAATAAACGGCGTATATAACAAGCAATTTATTCAAAAATAAAAAAACCCGGCTGAACTGAAAAGTTGGAAACAGCATTATCTTATCAATCACAAAACAAAATTAAATTACAATTTTATTATTATGTAGGTATCTAGGGTTCGATGCCGTGCGCATTTTCCTAAACGTTGTTGTCACAGTTGACACACAGATGGCTCTGTATGTACCTAAATTTAATGCGTAAGTTATTTTTAAATATGAGATATCTCCTAAATGGCTGAACCAATTTCGATGCAGTTTGTTCTAAACGTTGCGTGTGACTAAATAGAAAGTTTTAGTATGCGTTTTGGTTAGCAATTCTATTTAGGGCGAAAAATAGATTTTCAAAAATTTTGAGACTCGATTTAGTCTTCGAAGATGACATGTTAGATTTTTAAAAAATTATATTTGATATCAGTCTACCAACCTCTTGATTTTGACATGGATTTTGATATGATAGCGTGATTTTCATTTTGAAAATTCACACATTGTTGCATTTTTTAGCCGCACTATTTGATTTATCTAAATAAAAAGTATACTAGAGCACAATCGAAATGGAGACGATTCTAACGATACCTCATTCATCAAAATCCATCCAGCCGCTTAGGAGCAACGTGGTAATAAAGAATATTACATACATACCCACATAGAAACGCGCGATCTACATAACCCGGGTGACTTGACAGTCAGCCGGGTAAAAAAAAAACCCCGACACAAAAAACTTCTAACAAACATTATTGACAAAAAAGTCAATCTCGTAGAATGAAAATATCATTCGCTCTAATTAACCTTCGTATACCTAACCTAAAATGATAAAATACGGGACATAATTAGCTTTTCAATACAGCCAATCACATAACCACTGAGTGTGGGTGTGTTGTTTTTACCTCGTTTTAGAATTATGTACCTAAATAAACAACCTTTAGATGTCAAAAAGGAAAGAAGCTTGAAGCTTCTTTTTTGAAAATCTTGAAGATTTTCCAACAGTTTACTAAGCTAACTGACCGATTGACTTATTGACCGATTCCATTATTGGTATATGAGTGGACCGGGATGTCTATAGAATTTCATAGCCACTAAAATGTAAGCATCTACAATCTCCATCCTTCGATCTAAGATTAGATAAATTGGGTTTTGTAATTTAACGCATTGGTAAAGGATGTTGCCATTTATTGGCTTAAGATACATAATATGGTTGGAAATTTTGGCAGGCATTCAACCATTTGTTTATTTTGTGGGTTGTGTTCCAAGTGGGTACTAATTACTTTTACCGTGTTTTAGGGAAATTGGTATCTGTATTTTCAACCTGTATTTCCTTGATTCCTTTGATGGTAGTAATTTTGCATGAAGGTAGAGTAATATTATGGCGTATGGAATTGTTTGATTAAAAATAATAAGTTTTAGAAAACAAGCCGAAACAAGTACCTATCACAATAATTAAAATTACAGCTAAGTTTTAAATTAGTCTGTTGTAAAAGTAAAATCGGGGGTGACTTTGCGGAAGTCCATATTCAGACTTTTTTGAAAATTCCAAAATATCTAGTAGGTACCTACCTACTCCTCCGCTAATCTATACCAAAAAAGATTCGTCAAAATTTTCACGCCAAAGCCACCCACTTTCCACAGCCTAGCCCTACTATGCCAGACTAGTCAGGGCAAATCCGGGAACAGCACCAGCGCGAAAACAAAAACAACAACTTGATGGTCTTCGACACGTGTTTCACCCCTCCACGGGTCATCCTCAGGATATAATTGACTCCCTCTGTGTGCTGGCGCAGACGTCTTATCGCTTCGAGCGCCGAACAGAAACAGTAACAGTGGTTGGGTGGCTTTGGCGTGAAAATTTTGACGAATCTTTTTTGGTATAGATTAGCGGAGGAGTACTAGATATTTTGGAATTTTCAAAAAAGTCTAAGATCGTATTGCCTGGAGTACACGAGTAGAGTTAACGTCATAGTATCACAGTAGAGTTCTAACTATCCTACCAATACTTACCAATATATAATACCAATGTAGACAACGTTCGAGGATACGTAGATAGTAAACAGGTTATTCTACTGAAACTGGTAGAGTACTTGGAACTGGTAGATTGCTATGCTAGTTAGCTTTACTGTTTATAAAGTAAACATAGCATCAGGAGTCTGGCATATGAGCTAGTTCTAGACTAACTAAAGGCTGTCATCGCTCAACGGCAGTTTGATAATCGGAACCAACAATCAATTTATGCGCAAAACACACCAAAGTCGCGGACCCGGCGGCCTTTGTCGGCAACTTTTTTGAGTTTTTTTTTTTGAGTTTATTAAGATATATTAATATACTTAGCTTAGGTACAGTAATCTGCTAATTAAAAGCAAATAAATATTGATCTTAATACGAATATTATTTTTTTATTCTTATAAAATATTCGAGTAACGAATAAAAAGAATGTATTCGTCATTCAAACAATTTTTCTTAGTTAATACATAATTATTTATTATTTAAATAACGAATCAAACAATTTTTTTATTCGTTATTCGTCATTCGAATTAATATTGCCCAACTCTGGCAGGTTGTGTCGGCTTTGGTGTGTATTGCGCTTAACGTACATTTCAATGCATTCAAGCATTTCAAGTGCTCCGTTGTAAATGCAGTCACCCATTTATTTTATGGCCACTTAATTTCTATCACCCAAGAACAACTAACCAAGCCTTTATTTATATTCAGATATAAGAGCTTATGTCACAATAAATTGTGGCTTCGGTCTGCTAAGTGCAAGTATTTCATAAATCTTACCCCGAATTAGTATTCCTGACGACTCCTACAAGGGTACTTCCAATTAAGTAACTGTTAATCCTGCCTTTCTTTTATATCCATTTTATTGCGAACGGGTAGGTACCTAACAATATAAATGGGTTAGAGAAAATCAGCTCCGGAAAACCTAAGAAGGATTTTTAGAGGCCATCAACCAACAAGAACACTAAGTTACGCCTGACTTTGTAAGACAAACAACGCAATAAATTAAAGTAAAATATGGCTGAGATCTAAAGCTTTGGATTTTAAAAGATTTACTTATATTTATTTATTTATTAAAAATACAACGTCTGTGTTCTAATGAGCTATCATTAAGTTATATTGGTACTTGCGCTAGAGTAGATTAATAAAATTCGAGGAATAAACCAAATATTCGCAAAAATTTTTTTTACATCTACAAACGCCTTTTCTCACAACCGAAAAGTTCAAATTGCACATATTTTTTGCTATCAGTTTGTTTCACTTCTGCTTTACCTTCCACTTGCAGAAAAACAACAGTTGCTAACTATTTTGTGCAGTCCTTGCATTCTGTAAACTCACTTCGAACGTCGAAGAGCTAAATCCGCTGTGAGATTTCAAATTTCGTATTCGAAATTCGAAATCTCACAATACATTCTTGTGTATTTAGTGAGCTCGGTCACTTGAGTGAATTCGAAGTGAGTCTACAGAATGACTCTGCACCTCAGTTGGTAGTAGGTAGATTAGATAGCTCTGTCTTCTGCGCTGTAGGTCGTGGGCCCGTGGTGTTAGCTTTTACATTCTATATAATTCTACCCCCCTAACTAAGAGTACAGTTACTGTACTACCAACCAACTACTACCAACGTGCCAAAAATCGAGTTACCTACTGTAGGTAACTCGATTTTTGGCACGTTGGTCCGATTCTTACCAAGGAAAAACATTTGTTTCATAGACAAAAATAATAAATAAATAAATAAATATTGCTGGACATTTCACACAGCATCATGTAGTCCCAAGCTAAGCAGAGCTTGTGTTATGGCAACCACATGACTGATATACTACTTATATACATTTTTTTTTGTAAATACATACATAATATACATAGAAAACACCCAGACCAGAGACAAATATTTGCAGATCATACAAACATTTGTCCCGCGGCGGGGATCGAACCCGCAACCTCTTGCGTCACAGGCGGGCCTTCACCCACTGCGCCACAGAGGTCGTAATGTTTGTTCTGTGTCTAGTTCTTATAAAGAATTAAAAGAATGTGTTTACACAATATATATTTCTATCAGTTAACTGCAGTGCGATTCAGACTTCCGAAAATGCATCTGATTCGATGATTTTCTTCGAATTACACTGCTACAGAGCGATTCAGACCTCGGTAAAAAATTTGATAAAATAGGCTATAGATAAATTCGAGTGAAGTCAGGACGGGCAGCTAGTATTTGATATATTTGGTTATACGTCACTTTATTATGAACAGAATGCTGACCATTGAAATGAATCGTTCCTATCTCATGTGCCGATCGAGGGTCGCGATTATGTGACTTCTTTTCAACTAAATAAAACCAGATTCCAGACTGTTGAAATTCAAATAAAGCTTTATTGTACAACTTCGAACGGTCGTTCAATATTGATTTTAAGGATGAGAACGAAATAATATTAGAATTGGACAATGAAGTGAGAATTTCATTAAGTATTCAATTTTCACTCGGACGAAACAAGACTATGGAGAATTTTTCAACTCAAATCTCCTTTGCATCTTTTTGAAATTATGCGAATCAGAAAGTTTTTCCTTACCATCATTATTTATTTTTTTACTAATGAGGTCATTTTCTGGTTTCAATTCATTCTTTGCATCGGAAAGATTGTTAGAAACTGATATTTCATTTTCGTCTTTGATGTATTTTTCATTTTCTTTTTCCATTTTAGAATCACGCAAAGTTTTCCCTTTAGTAATAATATTACCTTTTTTTAACATAAGTGAATTATGATCTACTTTTTCCTTTGCGAAATTTGTAATTGCGTCATCCTCAGGGTGATATGGATTACTATAAAAATTAGTTTCAGATCTGCGAAGAATTTGGTCAGCAAAGTTTTTCAAAAAATCAGTTTTTAAAATGCCACTGAAAAGTTTCATGAGGTCATCAGTATCAACTTGCAGTTTTATCTTTTTTGCATCATTATACTGAAAAATAAAAATAAATGAACAAATAGTAAACAGAAAATTATAAAGCATTGTGAATTTTGAATTCAATACTTCTAAAATAATACAATGTAATCAAACTTCAAATAAAACGTATTTAACGACATTCGAATTAAAATGATTATGATTAAACTTTTAAGTACTTAACTATTTACCGCATTCGAGTAGGCACTTACATTAAAACCATACCTACCAATAATACCTACGTACACTCAATGCAAAAACTTTGATAAGTAGTGCATGTTGTGCATGTAATAATAATGAATGTGTATTGTAAATCACTTTAGAAATTTCACTGAAAATGAAAAGTCTTATCAAAGTTTCGACAGGATTTCAAACCCGCAGGAGTGCCTTAACTAATTCGGCAACGGAATCCATATTCGTTGGGTCGAAAATCTTGATAGGCTCAGCACCGATTACCGATTTTCAATGAAATAATACCTAAGTGTGGTATAACACTATACAAATTAAAAATTACAGACTGATGTGTTGACAAACATTGTTAACTGCCTGGTTTTATCAAGTTTCCTCAAGGACCTAAAATGTAGTAGGTTCTTCTTCTTCTTTTTCTTTCTATGAGCAAGTGGCCAACTCTGGTGACGGATAGTAAATGTAGTAGGTAGTAAATATGTTTATTTGTCGCACAGAAGGCATCCAAAACTCGCAAACTAATATAAACAAAACTGGCAACCGTCATGGGATGTATCACCCCATACCAAAACTTTGCTTATTGCCAAACTAATGGCGACCAACGACGCCATCGGATCACGTAGGGGAATTCGGTAATTGGTCTTATTTTGAAAAATTTAAATGAAACAAAGAAAAAATATACTTACATGATAACCACTTCTTTACGTTTTTCTTATAAGTACCTACTTATTTTTGAATTGTATTTTTTTAAAGCTCCATTAGTTGTTCTCTTAAAAATTAAGAAGTGTTTTTACTTAGTTTAAAGAAGAATAATGTTTATTTTTGTAAAATTATTCCTCGCACTTAAGAAAATTATCTAATTTTTTTGGAGACTGAAATGAAAGACTATTCAATAACTATATTAAGCATAAATCTTTCAAGATTTCGATGTCATTTTATTTAAAGTTAACATCTTCTAGTTTAAAAAATATTATCATAGGTCGTCAAGAGAATATTTTAAAAATAACTTCCCAATCTTTTGGTCTGTGATACGTATGTGTTAGGTGTTTGGTGCACAACACAATCCATACCCATATTATAAATGTGAAAGTGTGTTTGTTTGTTTGTCCTGCTTTCACGTCAAAACGGAGAGACGGATTGACGTGATTTTGTGTGGAGATAGTTGGAGGGAAGGAGAGTGACATACTGGCTACTTTTTATCCCGAAAAAATGCATGTTTCCCGTGGGATAAAAAATTTGTAGTCCACGCGGGCGAAGCCGCGGGCATCCGCTAGTATAATGTGTACGTGTTACAAAATGAGCGGATATAGGAAGGTTAAAGCTGTATACCCCCTTGTAGTCACAGGTATATTCAAATACATATTTGAAAAATTAAATGAATCTGATAGAAAAATGTGATGAGAGTGAATGAGGCGAAAGAGGTGTGTCAGGATCGTAGCAAGTGGAAATTCGTGGTCTCTGCCTAACCCTGTGGTAAAGAGGCGTGATTTTATGTATGTATGTATGTAAATTAATCTATTTAAATTAAGTAATAAAAAAAGTGGAGAAAAATAATACACCCTACAAAATATTATACAAAAGCAAATTTCTAAACAAGGTTCTAAAAATGTGGTGTTCTTTGCTGAACTTTACTTTTATTTGTAAGATTTTTAATACCAATATGTAAATTAATGATAGGTAACCTTGATACTTACATTATATACTTGTCTTGATAATTGTTTTATTTCATTGTCCTATCTTCACAATATTTATAAGAAAGGCAATATTATTATATTAATTATTACAATTTCTCTAAACGCACCATTTCCTTCTTTGTTCTGAAAAGAGAAAAGAAAAACTAAAAAGAAAAAACTGAAAAGAGCTCCCTTGAGTCTTGGTTTTTAAAAAGTTAGATGATGCAATAGACAACTTTTTATTACACGTTCAGATCAGACATTGGGCGTTTTTCGACTAGCCGGCACGGCACCGGCACCGGCACCGGCGCCGGTGGTGGGGATGCAAAAATGTATGAAATCTTGCCAGTGCCGGCGCCGGCAAGTGGAAAAACGAGCAGTACATTTTCATACATTTTTGCGTCACCGGCGCCGGTGCCGGTGCCGGTGCCGGTGCCGTGCCGGGCTAGTCGAAAAACGCCCATTTAATAGGCGATAAATTTAAGGTAACGTTTAAACTTTGTCGATAGCTTCCTATTCCAACTGCCTAACACATTTTGGACGCATATCGTAATTAGAATTTAACGAGGCCTTACCTATTACCCTCGAAATTTAGCAATAAATAAAGATGACCTAAGTTATGATAATATTCATGAATACTTATTTCAAAATAGTCGTGTTGGCTGAGTGGGTTAGTGCCTCGACTTTCAATCCGAAGGTAGCAGGTTCGAACCCGGGCGTGCATCAATAGATTTCAGTTGCATCTTTGAAAATACATTTATTCTAAGAAAATAGATTATTCCCGTTTCGCTGCAAAACCATTATCCCTTTCAGTTATTAAGTCAGTCGTGTAATTTGAGGAGTTTTAGAATTTGCGAAGGGCATAATGTAAGAAATTTGTAATAACTAGCTGCTGCCCGCGGCTTCGCTCGCATGGTACCCGGATAAAAAGTAGCCTATGTTACTCTCCAGCCCTCCAACAATCTCCACACAAAAAATCTCGTCAATCCGTCGCTCTGTTTTGGCGTGAAAGCAGGACAAATAAACACACTTTCACATTTATAATATGGGTACGAATTAGTGACCTGGAAGAGCTTCACCGGCTGTGAGAATATTTAGATCAGAAAAAGCTAATGGCATACAGTCTTTTTGATTTATAGGTACTTATCCCTTTTCCTGAAGTGGGTTTAATGCTACAAACACAACGTAGGCAATCTTTTTGTTTGTGTTTCATTCGATTACGAAAGTCAAGGCAGAGAAGGTTCGATTAGATCTTACTTGTTGCTTGTTTGTGTTTCAGTCTCTTTGCGGTATATCAAGGGACTACAACTAGACACACAATAGATTGTTACTTAATCTATTCTCTCCAGAAAGTTATTTCACCCAATTAGTTTGTTTGTAACCAAGGGATTATAATACCTACCTAGTTCCCGTCATTCATCTCATGCCGACAATATTCTCCTTACCAAACCCTAACTTTTGGAACGTGAGATATCTACATTATGTTCTGTGATTAGTGTGAAAGAAAATTAGTCAAGACTGTGTTGGGAATTAAGATACTCAAATGGTCACGTACAGGAAAAATATGTATGTATGCCTTTCATTCGATAGAACGATTATATTGCATGAATTTGAAATACATATATTCATAAACATTTTTAGACTTAATCGCGTATTGAAATAATTTTAAATAATTTTATTTAAATACCTCGACGTTTCAGCGACATTACAGTCGCCGTGGTCACGAGAAGTCTTCTCGTAACCACTAAATTTAAAAATGTGTTCAAGTCGCGAAAGTTTAAAATATGTATCATAAACATTCATTTTGATGATGGTCAATAATAAAACGGATTCGTCTACTTAGAACCAGATCTCTATTTTGTGGGTACCTAAGTTTGTATTTTGTCAATTTTAAGGCCATAGCTGTTTCGATCAACTCGGTACCAACACCGCACTGCATCGCCTTGTGCTCTAAGGTATTCTTTTATGGAATTCTATGGTAAGCGTCCACAGGCCCGCATCGCACGCAGCGGACGGATCGCATCAAGCGGATTATCTGTGTAATGCGATGCGTACGATGCGGACAGGTGGACGCACTTATATGAGTTTCTATACAAATAATACTACGATCCGTTGCGTGCGATGCGTCCGACGCGTACGATACCGACATGTGGACGCTTACCACTATGAAGCGTCGCAAGTTTTCACCGTGTTGATGCGTAAGCGTAGGTACTCGTCAACACGGTGACAGCTTGCGACGCGACGATCCGGTGATTTTACAGAGTTGATGTAGTGAGCATTGGTTCATAGAATTCCATGCAAAGAATGCTTAACAGCATACCTAAGACGATGCGGTGTGGTGCTTGTGCCAAGTTGATATAAAAGCTATGACCTTTAAACGGTTTTTTTAAAGCTTTTATTGTGTTACTACCCAAAAATATCAACATCATTTCAGCTATCAAATGTTTATTCGACTGTCATAATTAGAACGGTAAGTCAGAGTAGGTACTCGTCATTATAAAGCCTGGGATACACTAGGGGACATGTTGCGGAACATGTCCCTCAACAACTACGTGAAGTGTCCCGCGACAATTGTCATGGAACATTTTGCCGAACATTTTGGAGCAAGCAATATGCCCCGCGTCACGTACAATGTTGCGGGGCATGTTGCGGGACAATATGCAACGTTGCAGCGTCACGTAAATTACGTGTTGCGCGTCATGTTGCGGGACAAAATGTCCCCTAGTGTATCCGACGCTTAACTTTTATGGTAAGTGCCGACTGGTCAAGCTAATTTAATTGGATATTCAGCCTAAAATTTAGGTCACAATGCTCACTTACTTTTGATATATAGGATCTTTTTGTAATTAAGAAATGGTTCAAAGCTATAACTTACTTCAACACTTAGTGAATTGGTACAGCTATTTGGCACGAAACTCAGGAATAATGTATTCTCATATCCTATCGATAACCATAATGGTAGAGAAGGGCCTCTGTTAGGTGTGAATTATGGTGTCCTAATGATGTTGAAAGACTTAACAAGTATATTAAAAACCTATCAATTTTCATCAAAGCATCTTACACCAAATGAATAAAAAAGATTGGTATTTTTTAATGAGCAACTCTGACGTTGTATTCTTTAGGCCGCATAGAGGCCTTTATCATGGCTTAGTTATTGAATTTTTTCAATTGAATTAATTAAGCAAATTCGTTACTTTCAGCCGCTGACACTACAATTTGGACCTGTTACTGTTTACAGTACGTTGAGTATACGATGAAAAATTGTAAACAAGAAAAAAAACTTAAACTTAACTTCCAACATTCTCATTGTAATGTTTATGTAATGTATGTATTTGACATTTACTTCAAATGTATTCACTTAATCACCAACAATCACCAGCAGTGCGATTTAGACTTCCGAAAATGCATCCGTTTGAATGATTTTCTTCGGAAAGTTAACGTTTTCACTTTGTCCCTGTAACATTGTCACTTTCCGAATTCGGAATACATTCCTAGAAGGTCTGAATTGCATGCAGAACTTGCTACTAGTTCTAACGTTGTTAGGTTATTACTCACCGAGGTTGCTTGCTCTTTTAAAAAAATGAATAAAAATATTGTGAAATCTTCTACAATGACATTTTTGTTTTTGAATGTTTAATATTCTTTGAATACTTTGAAATTCATCCTAAAAGTTTTTTACAGCTTTTATTTCCACTAACTTTCAGCTTGTAGGTACAATAATATAAGGTTATGTACTTAAATCGTCACTTTCTTAAATAAATCCAAATAAACTAATGTAACTTTTTGGTTGGTTCCTGTTCAATGATGGTTTAGTGAAAGTTGCCTTACTGTAAATTATTTTTAATCTCTTTTCTCTCATGTATGTACACATTTCTATCCATAGCTCTATAATAACCTCTCTCTTTATCCCTAGGTTTGCTGTAAGAAAACTCTTTCAGGGTTAAGCTCGCCTTTGTACATTACCTTTAATCTAATTGTCTCTGTATAGTGTATTGTTTTGTGTACAATAAAGATTTTAAGAATGATTAAAAATAATAAAAACATTAATGAAGGGAATAATGTTGTAAATAAATTTATTTATAAGCAAGCTTACTTTAACAAGATTACGCTAATTAGTTTACTTATATCATTAGTTGTATACTAGGGCAAGGTGAAAAGTTCTCGGCCTGACACAGAAATGGCGTTCCAATCAGCAAAAATGTATTTTTCTTGCCTGAGTGTATCTGTTATTAGATCGCATGATAAGTTTCAACTTGTTCTCTCAAGTAGTTTGTTCACACGATTTTTTTCAGTAGACGTCTTGCGTGTTTTTCGATGAAATGGATAAACTTGAATACCGTGCGGTCATAAAACTCTTCGTTTTGGATAGATTAAACCCTAAGGAAAGGCATCCTAAGTTTATCAAAGTATACGGGGACTCTGATTCTTCCATTTTAATCGTTAAAAAGTGGGCAGCTGAATATAAACATGGCCACATGTCCCTCGACGTTGACCCATGTGAAGACCAAACCGTGTAGGCGAGTGAATGTGTGCTGAGGCCATGACGATATCGAGAGAATGGGTGCGAAACATCTTTCACCATGACTTAGAGATGTGAAAGCTCTGCGCAGGATGGGTGCCGCATTTGCTGAATTCCGATTAAAAACAAGCAAAGCATTCAACACTCATTTCTGAGAAAAAATCCAGATGTTGGAGAAACGCTGGACCAAGTTTACTGAAGTCAAGGGAGATAATGCCGAAAAAATCATTTTTTAACATCGCAATTTTCCATGGTCAGGCCGATAAGTTTTTACCCTCGTATGGTCCTCGTATTGCTCGCTCCATAACTCGTTGCTCCCGTGTTGCCTGTACCTGGGTATGTATTTCCTGGATTGCCACCGTTTGTTTGTCCTGTATTGCCTGTACCTGGGTATGTGTTTCCTGTATCGCTTGTACCATAGGTATCTTGTCCCGGGTATTCCTTCCACAGCCAAAGGTCTTCCTGCGGTATTTTATTGCATGATTGCAATGCGTTTCTGAAAATGCAAACGATTTGGTCAGTAACAAAAACTATTTTTAAAAGATTAATTACATAAAATGTCTTATTTTTAACAGACTTCAAAAAGGGAAGAGGTTCTCAATTCGTCGAAATCTTTTTTTTTTGTGCTTTTTTATATTAGGTACTCGAAGCGATTTGGTAAATTCTTTTTTTGTTTGAAAGGGTAGAGATATAATTTTACCATTGGTGCCATGAAAATTTGTTTAAGGATCTGTCAAGTATTATATTTTCGGAGTTATGAAAAGAAATGCACCTCGAGAGTGCAGAAAATTGCTCGCTCAGCTTATATAACATTGTAGTCAGTTTTTTTATTTTTAACTTAGCCACTTGTTTATTCTTTGTTTTTTGAGTGTGTGTGCCAAATAAGTGTATTCTATACAGTCTATTCTAAAATGTAGAATTCAAAATAAACACACTTTCATTTCGAACTTCGGGATTCAAAAATTTAATGTCTGAATCAAAATCAAAGTACGAGTATTTTTAAGCTACATAGTAGGTACCTAATTGTCCCACTAATTTATACAAACCCTATCAAGCCTATTCTGTTTATTTTCATAAGTCACAACTCGAACAGTTTCATAAATCAACAATTTAATAAGTATTCATAAACGTGATTTGGAGGTTATATCATCAGATACGGAAATAGATTACAGAATACGGTTACCAGCCGACAAACAATTAAATAGTTGCTTCAGCAATCCTGTTATATTGCAACATGAAAGTTTGCATGTTAATTTGTATATTTGTGGCCCAATCACACAGGCGTTAAATTAATTTATATAAAAGATTAAGGGCGTCTTGCACCACATTCTTAATTGTATTAAGCTAGCCTAAACGCAATTTTTGTATGCGTTAAATGCGTTTAGCTTAGCTAAATACAATTAAGAGTCGTATTAAAAGACGCTCTTAATATTGTTATGACTTAAAATAGCGCACTAGTAATAAGTTAATATCATGCCATGAACATAAAACTTAATCTTAATAGAACTTACGTGTCCGAAATCAACCTGAAGGCCTCTGGCTGTATGGATTTTATATCTTTGAAAGTGTCACAAAACAATCGCGCCATCGTAGTTTTTCGGATTGAATTCAATTGCTCTGAAAAGTTAAATAACATAATATTTAATATTTATTTTGCCGCTGCGGAAATCAAAATAAGTACTACATTTTCGTCTCAGCCGAACTCGCCATTACTCCACAAACTTAAAAAATTCAGCAAGTTTCCTAGACTTTTAAGAAAAAGTAAGACCTATCCCTAAGGAATTTTATACATTCTCTCAGATCTTGAGTTCTTTGAAGAAGTCTAAGGGGATACAAATAGATACCTACTCGTACTATTATTATTTTCGTTTTAGCAAACTATGACGGCAAGACAGCGACCAGATTCTAGGTCTATATTATAGACCTTGAGGCATAGCCTAAAAGCGGCATCAGTATTTTATTATTTAGACTGAAGTTTCCAAGTTAGATTTCCCAAGTGATAAGCATTTGTTGAAACAGGAGATAAAAACCACATTCTATGAGCGGTATGCAAATAAGATGAAGCCTGTGTTGTGGAGCAATTTTGCGACAGGTGTGTGCAAACTATGCCACTTTTTCAAACAATGAAAGAAATTTGGGCCTAAGCTTTTAATAAAAATCATTATGATACACACTTATTTATCGTTGATTGATCGTCATCTTCATCTCTCTTTCTCTCTCTATCCTTATTTAAGTCGGTTAGACTTCAAAAAAAGGAGGAGGTTCTCAATCGTCGGAATCTTTTTTTTTATAATTATGTTCACCGATTACTCAAAGACGCCTGGACCGATTTGAAAAATTCTTTTTTTGTTTTAAAGGGTATACTTTCCGATCGATGCCGCAAAACTTTGGTGAGGATTTGTCGAGGATCTTCGGAGTTATGAACAGAAATGCTCGTAGAGAGTGTAAAAAATTGCTCAGTTTATACATTGGAGTCGGTTTTCTTTTATTTTAATTTAGCTACTAGTTTCACTTTTATATTCACTTTTATGGTCGGCACAATAGGTTTTTTTTCCACTCTACTCTGTCAGTCGTCATCTCAACACATACTTTTAAATACATTGATGCTTGAAGACATTGGCACCACGTTTTTACCGCGTTCTGTACCATTTTCAATTTATTTCCCGACGTTTCGGTTATGTTATCACAACTGTGGTCGCATATTAAAAAGGTAATAAGGGTTAATCCTCATTTGCAAGCCCAAACGAATGAGATAATAGATTTGAGCTACTGTCACTTGTCAAAAACGTAAATATTCTCGAAATACAATCGCCTGTTTAGGATTGCCCACCGTTCGGCCACTCGCAGTTTGCATCCGATTTTGCAACGTGCGTATACGTACGTCGACTGACGTGCGAATTGACCTCGCACACTAGCTGCGTTTTTGTCCATTACATATAAAATTAGACGGACGTAAACGCACATCTAATCGGATACAGTGTGCGAGAATACGCACGAACGATCCCAACAACAAAGCGTGTTCGTACGTGTACGCATGTCTAAATTTCGGATGAAAACGCATGCAAACTGCAATCGGCATTATGATACTCACGACTTTCCGAGTGCATTTGCTGTCTCATTTCAGCGAAACCACTTCACTACTCACCCTTATTAAAACCGGCTTTTTCGTTCTCATAAAAATACCGGTCCCCGATGCGACTTCGTTTAAATTGCTCCAGCTTTATGCAAAGATAGGTGGGACCAGACAACGTTCCTTTCACCTTCGTTTCTAGGAGAGCACCGATTACCAGCTCTACATCTTCCGGTTTTTTGTAAATTTTCATAAGGAGTCTTACGTACTGAAAAGACAAAACGTTTCAGTTTCCTTAAGAAGTAAATACTATTCAGGTAATTGTTTACCTAAAGCTACCTAAAGGGATAAAAATAGGACCACCTGACATTTTTTTACACTTATCTATTAAAAATAAAACAGGCATGAAACATGAAATTGTTAAATACTAGTCGGCAGTTATAAGTAGATTGCTACACCAACGCGATAGGCAACTCTCTGATCCTTCGATGCCGATGAATAATCTGACCATGTCCTCACACGACTTCTAGTCACCGCCTTGACCTCATTTACGGACACGCGGGGCGTAGCGCGTCGTGCTTAGCGTGGTGTTTCGCGGCGCGTTGGACGGTTTTTCCGTCTACAGTGCGGCGGCACTTGCAGTGGCTCCCGTCATTGCACGCGTAAACACAAACTTATCACTATGTACATACATACATACATAAACTCAAGCCTGTATCCCATCATAGGAGTAGGCAGAGACCACAGATCGCCACTATGTACGGTATTATCACTGTGTACGGTAATGTTTATGAAAAGACGAGGCGTGAAGAGTGGAAGTGCCCGCTGCTGCGACCGCGGCAGATCCTCTTGTGCCCAACTCCACCGCGCGACGCCCAGCGTTTCCGTAAATGAGGCCTTAGCCCTTAGGTGTGCGCGGCGAGAGTAAAACGGAATGCCAAATTGAGAAGTTGGATACTGAGTTGTTATGAGTAATAACTAAGTACTAAGTATGGAACTAGATTTCAAAAACAACTGATATAACAGTGATAACATAATAAAATAAGCATGTTTGTATTAAAAGTAATAATTTTACAATAATAATTAATAAATAAAAGTACAATAATACAAGGCACTGTTATGAGCGACACCTGGCCAGCAATCCAATTAGTTTTTAAGTACTTTTGTCTTTTTTATTACCTGCTATGAGTTAAGTATGCTCGAAATAAATGTATTTTTTTTTATTAGGGTAAATACAATTTAATAAATGGGTAGGTATGTAATAATAATAAATGATCTTAATGAACTAACGATCAGATAATATTTAACAACTAACAACATTTCATCTAATTTCATTTGAAAATATAAGTAGCAAATTATAATTATAACCAATAAACAAAAATTACAAAGTAAAATAAAAATTATGTTAAGTAGGTAGTTACTACGGGTACTATTTAAGCCAAATAAAAATTATTATTTTTTTGTTAAAAGCACCAAAATAAAAATAGTTCTGGTCCCACATTTTCCTTTACCGTCGTATAAAAAAAAAAATATTATTATCTGTTAACATAAGCATGCTACTGACATTTGACGACCTCTGTGGTGCAGTGGGTGAAGGCCCGCCTGCGACGCAGGAGATTGCGGGTTCGATCCCCGCCGCGGGACAAATGTTTGTATGATCTGCAAATATTTGTCTCGTGTCTGGGTGTATCTATGTATATTATGTATGTATTTACAAAAAAAATGTACTTATGTAGTATATCAGTCATGTGGTTCCCATAACACAAGCTCTGCTTAGCTTGGGGCTACATGATGCTGTGTGAAATGTCCAGCATTATTTATTTATTTATTTATGAAAAAAATTATACCACGATACCATTATGTCTGCAAGTAATTCTTGCAAATGAGATTGTAATTTGTGTCGCCGAGGTCGGAAATTGGATCAGGATCAATGTGAGAGTCAGAGGACATAGAGATCATTTATGTTTAGTTCGATTGAAGAAAAAAGAATTGGTACGTTGTGTTCTCGTTCTTTAAGGGATGATTTATATTAGACCGGGCCGTGCCGTGTACGTGGCCCCGGATGGGGCACGGATTTGAAACGTTACATACATTTTGTATGAAGCAGTTTATATTAAACAGTGCCTGATCCGTGTCCCGCCCGGGCCCGTCTACTAACAAACGACACTCGTCTACACTACGGTTGGCCCGGACACGGCCCGGTCTAATATAAATCATCCCTTAGTGTGTTATACTCGTAAGTGTGCCAAAGTTTTCGTCTCAACTCACATCGGGTTTTATATATTTCTCCATGTCTTTGAAGGACTTAGGTTTCCCAAGGCCACAGTATTTAAGCATCACGGCGTATGTCGCCAAGCCGTGATCGCGGGAACGCTGCACGTCTGCGGCATGTAAATCATCCCCAAGCAGTTCGTTTAGTGGTCTGAATTCAAAACAAGCTGTCTTTAAAATTAAAATTAAATCGCTATTTCAACCTGTCAAACATAATCGATTCCTTTAAACGACTTGTAGTTGACCTTGCTCTATAGCAACTTTGTACCTTTCTCAAGCAATCTCTTAGTTTTGACTTTTCGATAATACCAATGTTTTAAAGTTATTTTAATATTAACGTTTGACTACCTATAAGTGCGAACTTGAATTAAAAGTGCATTCAATCTGAAAATTTACAGGAAATTTACAGTAAATACCTACCTTTAATATAGGTGGTAGATGATATTGAATAAACAGCGATATTTATTCAGTTTCTAATGTAGACGTGCACTGGCGTCAATGACGTACCACAGCACTTTAGATAGTCTCGTTTCATTGCATTTTATTTTAGAAGGGCTGTCAACATCAGAATATAAAATGACCTTTATAAAAAATGGTCTAAATGGCTTTACATTACACACTCTATTAAGTGCAGACAGAGGCCCAATCAGTCCTCGGTATTTAAATTTAGAATTTTCTTCTTCATCACAAATTACATTTTGATTGAACAATTGAACATTGAACAATACAGTATTCCAGTTTATGAGTTGTTTTATTGTATGATTTAGTTAACCTACACAAAAAAAAAGTCAACAAACTCAATGGTGCTCTCAAATCTTGCATGAACAATAATAATTACTTAGTTAATTTAGGGTATTTCTGATATTTTATAGTGTCTAAGTCTACTGAATAAAATTCCAACTATACCTGAAGAAATACTGCGAAATTTCATCATCGTAAAACCTATCGTTTGAGTTTTGTGCCTGAGTGCAGAGACCACGAGCCAGGCCTGTCGGGTACTTTTCTATAACAGACGGTCGGCCGAACCAGTCGCTCAGTCTAATCACAGCAGTGAGTTCACGTTTCTCCGAATATACCCTGCAAATTGTTAATAATAAATAAATTGCAATGCTGTAAATTGTTAAATACCGGTGTCCAACATGAAACAGAAAAATACTAGTGACTGGTGATTGTATCCAAAATACTGAAAATTAAAATTAAAATAGGTAAGGGCTACAGCAGACATGCTAGTTTTAGCATCAGCGATCGGCGATTTTGCGATTGCATCGATGCTACGTCGCGTTTTGGCGACTCTCTGCGTTCGATCGCAGTATCAAAATCGCGCGTTTTCGATACTGCACCGACTTCCTCCGTTCGGACACGGTATTGAAGTCGTTTGTTTTAGCAAGTTTTGCGATCACCGAAAAACTATAAAACTACTTAGTACTAGATCTTGCTGATATTAATTCAAATAAATTAATTTCTTATAATCCCCGCACTTAGAAAAAGTCTGTATCGCAGGGGTCAGAACTATTCGAATAAAACTTTGCTCTATCAACATTAGTTTCTGGGCTTCAATCGCTTCTAACTTTAAACCTTTAAACCTTTCATGTTATCCACCTGAATAATATCTTAGTCAAAGTTGCAATAAGAAAATGTTGTCGAATCTTTCACAATCTCATTTTAATTCTAGGTAATTCATTTTTATTTACAAATACAAAAAATACAAAATCATTTATTCATTTACTTAATCATTTATTTATTTATTTTTATTTTGAGGATTAAGTACATTTTATTAGAGTGTACCTAATACAACATTTCAAATGGACATTAGACATAGACACATCATTTATTTGCCACTTAGCACACAAAATATACACAATGAAACATAATTACAATAATAAAGCTACAGAAAGGTATAAAACGTAATCGACTAAAATAAATGAAATACCTAGATTATTTGTGTGCTACAGTAGCAAATGAGCTGCGACTCATCATTGTTGCCCACTGTTTTAGGCAGAGGGCTCTGTTATTTTGCCGCAGTTGGATCCAGATCTTAAGCCTATACTTTCAAAAGCTACGTTTTATTTTGATCAGTTAGCAACGATCCCTAGAATAAAGCAATTCCATAATCCTAATTTGTAAAAGTAGAAAGCAAAATAAAATAGACAAACTTTCCAGTGTCTGTTAAAAAACAAGAGAAGTGTCGTTTAGGGTAACCTATCAATCTTTCGAAAAACGATACACCGAATTTTGAAATCCATAAAACGTTTGATAGAAACTCGAAATCCAGATACTATGTTTTACATAATTTTATTACTCCGATTAAACGTTTCACAGAAGTCTCATTTGACAGAAACACTAATGCCAGATTATCAGTTCGTTTTTTTTTTTCATTTGACAACAATATCCTTATAGCTTATTTTAAAAGACAGAAGTAACGCTTACCAGAAAATTTCCAGCCATATAAAACCTTTTCCATCTTACTCAATTATATTATTTACGTAGGTAATTTGTGTTACTTTTCATGTTGCATCTGTCTTACCGTAAAACGAAAAGTTTTTAGGTTATTATCGGTCTCAGAACCGAATCTGCCCACCCCGACTTCCACGTAGTCTTGTCTGTCCTACCCTAGAGTGTTTTTATGAACTCGGAGGCGTGAAGGGAGATGCAGCCCCCGCCCGCTGTGACAAAACGCGGCACCAGCACGAGCTGGAGTGGCTGAGGCTGGTCGCCGCCGAAGGTGGCGACCAAACAGCCGAAGCTGCGAAGGCTCATGCTGATGCCGCGTTTTGTTACGCAAGGGCGGAGGGGCTGCATTTCCCGAAGCGCCGGAGCCGTCACAAATTCGAAATGAATGGAAGATTTAGGTTAAACTTTGATAATTTGCCAAAAGTGTTTGGTGAGGTTACTAAATGGAAATGTGAAAGGAAATGTGAAAGGTAATAAAAAAAGTAACTAGGTAGGTACAATATTTAATAGATATCTACCTACAGTACTTCAAGCTACATAATGGATATCGGTCATTTAATTTTATGGTACCTAGTATTTATGACGCTCTGAATTATTACGAGATGGCGCTACTAGTAGGCGTTTAGAAAGATTGAATACATAATTTTGTAATAGGTAGGTCTTTCCTGAACCATGATTTTTCGGGATCACAAAATATATGGAAAACAAATTATATGGAAAACAAACATGCGGTAAAGTGAATTATCTGGATGTTAAAATTTCTGGAAAATGTTTAGATGTATTTTGTATTTCTGTCTTGTAAAAAAAAAACAAATGAAAATCTGGCTTAAGAATTTATGGAATTCGAATTCCTGTATTATGAAAAAAAAGAAATCAAAAATCTGTCAAACGTTCCTATGGATTTCAAAAATCTGTCTTGTAATTTTCGTGACATAAATACGTAACCGTCGTTTAGTTATAAGTATGACTAAGTTCAGACTAAGATACAGGGGCGTATTTACCCTTGGGCCAAGAGGGCCATGGCCTGGGGCGGCAGGCTACGATGGGCGCGCAAGCCGCCCCTCGCTCTCAGCTTGCGCCTTTCTTTTTGGCCTTATAATGCCAAAACTAGTAGTTCGCCCCGAACTGAGATCTCGCGCACCGTTGCGTTGATAGCCTAGATTTGGACTTGTTTCTGTTTACCCCTATACCTACGTTAATGTATTGCATTAACGTAGGTAATTAAGTCGTGTCTATTTTTTTATATTCAATAGTTGACACCGCGAACTTCGTATCGTGCCTCAGGGAAGGCCTCTATTATTAAAATAGCAGTTCAATACAAAATGTATGAGAAAGTCAATTCCCTCTCCCTCTCCCTCCCCCCTCCCCCTCCCCTCCCTCCCCTCCCCTCCCCTTCCCCCTCCCCCTCCCCCATCGCCGCTATTAGAAAGTTAACTGGTTTCCTCACGATGTTTTCTTTCACCGTTTAGAGCTCGTGTTAATGCGCATTTAAATTTTTCTAAACGAAAAATCCATTGATGAGCACGGCCAGGATTCGAACTTACGACCTATGAATCGAAAGTCGAGCACTCTTCCACTCGGCCAACACGGCTTTTATTTTCAATCTTCAAGAAAAAATATCAAGTACCTACCTACCAACTAAAATCATTGCAAACCAAACCACAACGATGCCACACTCTTTCTCGGTTAACCAGACCTACGAATACATGGAAACTCCATGAAACGGGAGCTCTCTCCATACTTCAGTTCATTGGTTTTCATCATTTTTCTTTTTCACTGTATTTCAAAAACTATAGAACCTAGAAGAAAACTAAAAACCATTTTGGAATGTATAAATTAAGTACTTTCATATGACACCGCACTCAATATATTTGGGTTACTTAAAAAAAAATTACCCCCTTGGGAACCCCATATCTTTACAACCCCTTCATCGATTACGCTCATACGCTCCACAGCAAATTTCCATAGCACGACCTATTGACCTATCAAGTTTCATACAGATTGGATAAGCGGTTCGATAGTTATGCGAGAACATAAAAATGAAATATACAAACATACAAACATACAAACATACGAAGCAAAATCGCCTAACTTGCCACTAATATCTTCGCTCGCTTCGCTCGCTCGATCGATAAATTTTAAAAAAGCTTACCTAATTAACAAAAACTAAAATTTGGTTGAAAATTTGGAGAGCTCTCAGCTTCATGAGCCTTTCTTTTTGTCCTTACATGCCAGAAGAAATAAAAAAAAAGCCTACCGAACTAAAAACAGGTAAAACTTATTTGGTTGAGAGAAAGGGCGCCGCCCGTGCTTTCAGTTTCATGCGCTTTTCTTTTTGTCCTTATACTTATGCATGAAGAAAGTAAAAAAGTCTACCTAACTAACAAAAGCTAAAACTTATTTGGCTCGAAGTGAGGGGCGGCTTGCGCCGCCCCGCGCTTTCAGTTTCATGCGCCTTTCTTTTTATCCTTATATGCCCGAAGAAATTAAAAAAAGCAAAGCTAAAACTTATTTGGTTGAGAGCGAGGAACAAAACCTAAAACTTATTTGGTTGTAAAGTTTTAGACATCAAGATTATCGTTTTACTGACTGTCCATTTTCAGAGATTTTCATTTGACAGGAAACGTAGGTTTTTTAAGCTCAAAGGGATAATTCGTTACAATAAATTGGTATTCTGGGAATAAATCGTCGAGACGATTTTAGGAAAACATTTCTTTGGGTGTCACATGTTGCATTTTTCTTCAAAAAATTCCGTTTTCTTCAAAAATTACGAGCAAATTGAGTTATCCCTTTACCGCATACAGTGCCAAATTTGGCACACTAACTTTTATCACCTGTTGTAGACAGCATAAGCCATTTCTGTATTTAGTTAAGCACTCTTTGCATTGGCTATGGTTCATACAATATAGAAACAAACAACTGAATCAGCTACACAGTCATTTATGAACTCAAATCTGTCGGAAAAGCAGACGAAAGCGTCATTTCGAACTGTGCGGTAGTTTGTCAATTTTCGGCGTGTGATTTTTATTGGTTTTTATGAAAAAAACAACCAGAAAAAATATTGTGCCGTAAGATAAATGATTCTCCTGCACTTTTATGGAAAAAAACGTAAGAAACAACATTATTATCATGATTATTTTGTGTTTTGAAACTTTGGTACAAATATGGCACAACATGCAGTTACCCAATTATTGGTTGTTCAAATCTGGAACTTTATGCAGTTCAATGTTAATTCAAATTTGGAACTATATGCAGTGGTACGAACTTGATGCAGATACAATGTCAACTCGACCTGAGTGAATGGCAGATCGCCAAAGATGTAAAATGTGAGGATAAATCACAAGTTCTAAGTCAAAAATGCAAATGCTATCTGTGCCTCAAGAAACAAACTTCTAACGTTATACGTTCTAACTTGTAATAGGAATTTTAATTCTTTTTAATTCATTAATTAAAAATAGGAGTGTACAATTCTTTTTGTATTAAAGATTTACCATCGTTTGATGGATTATGATGATGATGATGGATACGCACAGGTACTGTATTGCATAGAGTTCCAAATCTGGAACTCTTCTTTTTTCAAGCTGGAGTGCATGTAGTGTCAAAATTGGAATTTTTGGTTTTTCATGTTTTTCTCGATTTTCATGCGTTTTGAATTTTTTATTTTATTTTATTTGCATATCTATAAGGATAGGGAACATCATAATTTAATTTGAACGAAATCAAAAAATCCTTGTGGTAAAGGGTTATGTCTGAAAGCGAAATAGGAACCGACAAATAGCCAGCCTTTTCTTTGAGCACGTAAGCAAAATCAAGTTTCACATGTTGCATTTGTCATAAAAAAAATCGGCTCGCTACGCTCGCATATTGAATAGGAACCGACAAGCAGCCAACCTTTTCTTTGAGAACCGTAAGCAAAACCAAGTGTCACATGTTGCATTTGGCATAAAAAAATTTGGCTCACTTCGCTCGCATATCGAATAGGAACCGACAAGCAGCCAACCTTTTCTTTGAGAACCGTAAGCAAAACCAAGTGTCACATGTTGCATTTGGCATAAAAAAATTCGGCTCGCTTCGCTCGCATATAGAATAGGAACCGACAAGCAGCCAACCTTTTCTTTGAGAACCGTAAGCAAAATCAAGTGTCACATGTTACATTTGTCATAAAAAAATTCGGCTCGCTTCGCTCGCATATAGAATAAGAACCGACAAGCAGCCAACCTTTTCTTTGAGAACCGTAAGCAAAATCAAGTGTCACATGTTGAATTTGTCATAAAAAAATTCGGCTCGCTTCGCTCGCATATAGAATAGGAACCGACAAGCAGCAAACCTTTTCTTTGAGAACCGTAAGCAAAATCAAGTGTCACATGTTGCATTTGTCATAAAAAAATTCGGCTCGCTTCGCTCGCATATAGAATAGGAACCTACAAGCAGCCAACCTTTTCTTTGAGAACCGTAAGCAAAATCAAGTGTCTGTTGTTGTCTTAAAAAAAATCGGCTCGCTTCGCTCGCTTATTATAAGCTTCATGACTATTTTGCGAGCAGAGTGCAAACCAAGTTTCAAGCCCGAGACAAATATTTGCAGGGGGCGACAAACCTTACTGGCCTAGGGCGCTGAATCTTAAAATACACCTCTGCTAAGATAATTGTCCTAAGTTAAACTATTTGCAAAGAACTGTACAACTACTAATTAATACTTATTTTGTCTATCTATATATTTATAGAACGAATGCCCAAACTTCTTTAGTACAAAAAACATAGTTGAAGTACTAAAATACTTTTGTAATAGAAAACCAGTCTCGATAGACTAACAATGAACATCATTAACAAAAGGTTCCAAACAGCTTATAGCATACCTACAACTTATCATTTGTAATTCAAACGTAAGCGTAACGTCATACGTACTCGTATATGGTTCAACATTAGACATCCCAAAAATGCCAGAAGCTAATACGAGAAGGTACTAGACGGAATTTCGAGTTTAATTAACTTTTTGCTTCTTTCTACTTCTACTTTTTCTGTTCACTTATCAAACTGACATGACGTCAGCTACCGGAATAAAGCTAAAGAACATTAATTTGAGAATGTTGGTGGTTTTTCTCAAGATACTCATAATAACAATTTAAGATTTGGTAGGGGCTACGCCTTTATTTTTTAATATCTCTGAATAAGTTATAATAATATCTAATAAGTATAATATAATTACCTAATTTCACATGTTTGCTTATTTTTATGTGTTCCCTAAAATAGTTGTAGCTGTTTCTTTTGGCAATTAGTAGCTTTTTTCTTTTGGAAATTATTGTTATTGTTATAAAAACTTAAACGCGTGTCACAGTAGTAGACGCGCTACTCATTTCGGCGCCACTGAAAACCAGCGCTCTAACAGCCATGGTGCTGCTGGAGCAAATGCTGAGGGGTAGCCTTATTTTCTTGTAGGTGAGTGGGGGCAAGATCGAACGGTTTTTTGATGAGATGAGCAGTGTTGTGTTTGATCCCTTGTAGAAGAAAATATATTAGCTTATGCTAAAAATTAATTATTTGTCCTTAAAGAGGAAAGAGTCTACTTTTATACTACATCAATAATTGCCTGTTATATCTGTTCCAAAAGTAGAAAAAAATAAGTTAAAATATTTTATCACGAAAAAAAAGTTGGGGGAAGATGGAAAGGTGGCGGGGAAAGATCGAACGTTTTTCTAAAATCGTGAAATCAGACAATAAATGAATATTAGGACGTTGTTGATGGCCCCTAGTCTATAGCATTTTTTGTCCTGAAAACTGTAAACTGACTCTTGTCCCAAAATTCCTGTTTTTAACAAAGTTATAACAGATTTTCATATTTAGAATATATCAATCTTACCCCACCGGGGGAAGATTGAAGTGAAGGTTCTCAAACTTTTCCACTCGAGGTCAAAGGACAATGACCCCGGGGTCAACGGTCAATGACCTCAAGTTGACCCATCGTCGTTCCCCCACCCTAATACTCCCGTATCCCCCCTCTCCTGAAGTATAATATGGCGTTGTTTTTACACAGAAAACGCACCACTATGAAAAAAATAATTAGAATTTTTTTCATAGTGGTGCGTTTTCTACACCTTGACCCAAATATCTCAGAAATTATAATTAAGTATCACTTACAAGATTCAATACTTTTTGTATGTATTGTAATCACTTCCTCTATCGATTGACATAAATTATGTTTCATCTCTGGCTGCCAAAACTATTTTTTTTAAATGGCGGACAGTAGGTATGCCTGGCTCCATACATAAAATGTTCGCACCTCTTTGAAACATACACCACAACAGAGGGTACCTACATACCTATTTAATACATCCAATATCTGTTGAGGAAAAGTTTGAGAACATCTGACTCTTACTATGAGTTTTGAAAATGAGGTAAGATTGGTACTTGTATATGTTCGTCTTACCCCGCAAAATTGAGATGGGGAAAGACTAAAAGTTGAAATAAATCCTAAACTACGAGAAGTAGCCATATTTAGACGTAATAACACAAGTAAGAATTAAAAATAATGAGTAGATATATCAATAAAACACTCGTACTTACCTTGTAGCTCAAGTTACTGGACACGGGGTAAGATGAAAGGACTTGAGCACTTTGCGTAAAAGTCACTATGTCAGAAAATTGCACTTTTCACACAACCCCTGCATCTAAGCAGCAAATGTTGACTGAGAAATGTTACGTGACAAAATGGTGGTCTTGACAATGTTACCAGCACTGTAAAAAGATTACTCAATCGGGAGTTATTGACTACTTTTTGTCTTACCCCGTTTTCGATCTTGCCCCCACTCACCTAACTTTAATTTTAATGATTTCTGATCTATCTGTGTGTATCGTGGTGGGGCATTTCTCCTCAAATTGTTATTTTTGACAATTTTTTAGTCACTTTTTATCCCTTTAGTTTAGGTCTAATCTTTGATGCTGGAATGATTTGTATGTTAAAAATAAGTTATTTAACGAGGGGTATCCATCAAATTAACTGATATTTTAGGAGATAATCAAAATTGTCGGTTGCTAGGAATGACCCTAAGTGAGAAAAATGATTAAATTGTAGAGAAGAATGACGGTGTGTTGCTAAAAATGATAAATCCATCAAAAACACATGTTTCTGATCATAACAGCATAGATTAAAATTAGCTAAGTATAAAATAGCTAAGTGTATATTCTCAAAATTAGCTAAGTGTATTATGTTATGTAAATAAGTAGGATTTGTAAGGATTGACAAAATCACCATGTTCTTAAATCGGTGCCTATTTTTATAATATTCCTTAAAAAATCTTACTTTTAGGGTTCTGTACCTCAAAAGGTAATAAAAAGGAACCCTTATAAGATAACTTTCTTGTCCGTCCGTCTGTCTGTCTGTCCATGTGTCACCATCGATTTTCTCAGGAACGGGTAGACCTAGCAAGTTGAAATTAATACTATACACTGAGGCCTATAGTACCTATTAGGTGTATAAAAATCAAGGTCCTGAGTTAACACGATAAAAAGATATGGGCAAATTTAGACTTTCGTGAATACTTGTAGGTACCAAAATGTACCTTAATTTTCATCTTTTTTTACTTTTCGGAATTTTTCCTTTATTTGTGCTATAAAACCTTGCTTTTCACCAAAATTGACAATTCTAGGTCAACCGGAAGTACCCTATAGGTTTTGGGTCAAAAACCTAAATGGTAGTTCCTGTTGACCTAGAATCACGAAATTCGGCAAAAAGCAAGGTCTTACAACAGAAATAAAGGAAAAAATCCCAAAAATAAAAAAAGTTGAAAATTAAATGGTGTCCCCATACATACATACTTGACACCGATTAAGATAGTCCTCTGAGTTGTATGGGTGCTCATACAGTTCAGAGGACTAGCTTATTATGGCGGTATAATGGGTAGGTATCTACGGGAACCTCGGCGCACGAGTTCAACTCGCACTTGACAGGTTTTTTTAGATATAATTACCTAATACCTCCTATCATTAGACATAAAAGTAAATCTTCTCAAAATTAAGGAATAGTAATAACAATAAGCCCGCAGGGCACCTTTGAGGTGAGGTGTCGAATGAGTAGCGACCCCGCGGACCCGTGTGCTCCCAGGGGGAGGTCACTGTTCCTCATCTCAGCTTGCCTTGATTGACACTGACGAGAAACAGTCCACCTCCGTGTTGTCTTCACCGGCCGGACGGAGTGGAGTCGCTAGAGCATTGCTCGGGGGCTGGAAGGTGTTACGTAAGTGATGAGTGGGGCACGCTGAAGTGAAGTGAAGCTGGACCCTCAGGGAGCTCGTGATCGTCGTTTAAAACCCGGTACGTATACATCAGACCACCCTCTAGCAACTCACGTATTTTTGCCCCCTTCTTGCCACACGAGTAACTGTTTTGGGGAACCAGTTGTGAGTTGGCGAGTCTCCACCTGCCATTTTGACCATTTTGTACGTGTTTGTAAGTGTTTCTATATTTTTTTAAACCAAAAATCATCATTCTTAGCAACAATCATCATTGTTATCATCATTTTTAGCAACACGCGTCATCGTGTTTTTGTCGTTGTTGCTTGTAATGAGGTTGTGAAAAATGACGAACTTCAGAAAACAATTCGTAACTTGTATTTCCGAATGCAGACCAAAAGAAAAATGTTAGTGATCAATAGCTGCATGTTTAATTTAGCTTAAGTCGAAAAATAATGTAAATTTGACGCACTGATTTCATAGTTATAGTAATAAATCAGAATGACGAAAAAAGTGTCACACCTTGGAGAATCATATTCAATAGCTCACCTTTCCGAAATGCGACGCGTCTTGCCTCCGTGAAGTGCTCTGGCCGATTGGTCCGGGAGGGCACGACATTTGATGTTCAACACGATCTTTCAATGCCTTCCGGTTTACGTATTACGATGAAAACAAAAACTGGCGACTGTAATGATGCATATTTTGTGACAAGATTTTGATTAAATCTACCATCGAATTCCAATCAAATAATTAAAACTGTTTCTTGGCATTAGATTACAGAGTTTGTTATCTATAAATATCAGTAATTACAATTAAACATAGTAAACAAATGAATATTTTATGACGAGAAACTCCTATGCGCAGGTCATTTTCACATGTCGAAAATGGCTATTTTTGGAGGTTTTTTGTAAATATCTTTTTACCTTCTAATTTAAATGAAATTTCACTGTCGATACCTTTTTTGTAATATATCTAGACATTCAAATCTAAGCTTTTGTTTACAAAATAATGAACAGTTTAAGAATAATCTGGAGGAACCTAAATTTTGGCCCCCCTGGAGAAATGCCCGGTGGCGAAAATAAAACTTTTTCCATTTCTATTCTATTCTAATATCCAATGGTCAATGACATTTAAGTTGCTGGGCATTTCTCCTCAAATTGTTATTTTTGACGATTTTTTAGTCACTTTTTATCCCTTTAGTTTAGGTCTAATCTTTGATGCTGGAATGATTTGTATGTTAAAAATAAGTTATTTAACGAGGGGTATCCATCAAATTAACTGATATTTTAGGAGATAATCAAAATTGTCGGTTGCTAGGAATGACCCTAAGTGAGAAAAATGATTAAATTGTAGAGAAGAATGACGGTGTGTTGCTAAAAATGATAAATCCATCAAAAACACATGTTTCTGATCATAACAGCATAGATTAAAATTAGCTAAGTATAAAATAGCTAAGTGTATATTCTCAAAATTAGCTAAGTGTATTATGTTATGTAAATAAGTAGGATTTGTAAGGATTGACAAAATCACCATGTTCTTAAATCGGTGCCTATTTTTATAATATTCCTTAAAAAATCTTACTTTTAGGGTTCTGTACCTCAAAAGGTAATAAAAAGGAACCCTTATAAGATAACTTTCTTGTCCGTCTGTCTGTCTGTCTGTCCATGTGTCACCATCGATTTTCTCAGGAACGGGTAGACCTAGCAAGTTGAAATTAATACTATATACTGAGGTCTATAGTACCTATTAGGTGTATAAAAATCAAGGTCCTGAGTTAACACGATAAAAAGATATGGGCAAATTTAGACTTTCGTGAATACTTGTAGGTACCAAAATGTACCTTAATTTTCAACTTTTTTTACTTTTCGGAATTTTTCCTTTATTTGTGCTATAAAACCTTGCTTTTCACCAAAATTGACAATTCTAGGTCAACCGGAAGTACCCTATAGGTTTTGGGTCAAAAACCTAAATGGTAGTTCCTGTTGACCTAGAATCACGAAATTCGGCAAAAAGCAAGGTCTTACAGCAGAAATAAAGGAAAAAATCCCAAAAATAAAAAAAGTTGAAAATTAAATGGTGTCCCCATACATACATACATGACACCGATTAAGATAGTCCTCTGAGTTGTATGGGTGCTCATACAGTTCAGAGGACTAGCTTATTATGGCGGTATAATGGGTAGGTATCTACGGGAACCTCGGCGCACGAGTTCAACTCGCACTTGACAGGTTTTTTTTAGATATAATTACCTAATACCTCCTATCATTAGACATAAAAGTAAATCTTCTCAAAATTAAGGAATAGTAATAACAATAAGCCCGCAGGGCACCTTTGAGGCGAGGTGTCGAATGAGTAGCGACCCCGCGGACCCGTGTGCTCCCAGGGGGAGGTCACTGTTCCTCATCTCAGCTTGCCTTGATTGACACTGACGAGAAACAGTCCACCTCCGTGTTGTCTTCACCGGCCGGACGGAGTGGAGTCGCTAGAGCATTGCTCGGGGGCTGGAAGGTGTTACGTAAGTGATGAGTGGGGCACGCTGAAGTGAAGTGAAGCTGGACCCTCAGGGAGCTCGTGATCGTCGTTTAAAACCCGGTACGTATACATCAGACCACCCTCTAGCAACTCACGTATTTTTGCCCCCTTCTTGCCACACGAGTAACTGTTTTGGGGAACCAGTTGTGAGTTGGCGAGTCTCCACCTGCCATTTTGACCATTTTGTACGTGTTTGTAAGTGTTTCTATATTTTTTTAAACCAAAAATCATCATTCTTAGCAACAATCATCATTGTTATCATCATTTTTAGCAACACGCGTCATCGTGTTTTTGTCGTTGTTGCTTGTAATGAGGTTGTGAAAAATGACGAACTTCAGAAAACAATTCGTAACTTGTATTTCCGAATGCAGACCAAAAGAAAAATGTTAGTGATCAATAGCTGCATGTTTAATTTAGCTTAAGTCGAAAAATAATGTAAATTTGACGCACTGATTTCATAGTTATAGTAATAAATCAGAATGACGAAAAAAGTGTCACACCTTGGAGAATCATATTCAATAGCTCACCTTTCCGAAATGCGACGCGTCTTGCCTCCGTGAAGTGCTCTGGCCGATTGGTCCGGAAGGGCACGACATTTGATGTTCAACACGATCTTTCAATGCCTTCCGGTTTACGTATTACGATGAAAACAAAAACTGGCGACTGTAATGATGCATATTTTGTGACAAGATTTTGATTAAATCTACCATCGAATTCCAATCAAATAATTAAAACTGTTTCTTGGCATTAGATTACAGAGTTTGTTATCTATAAATATCAGTAATTACAATTAAACATAGTAAACAAATGAATATTTTATGACGAGAAACTCCTATGCGCAGGTCATTTTCACATGTCGAAAATGGCTATTTTTGGAGGTTTTTTGTAAATATCTTTTTACCTTCTAATTTAAATGAAATTTCACTGTCGATACCTTTTTTGTAATATATCTAGACATTCAAATCTAAGCTTTTGTTTACAAAATAATGAACAGTTTAAGAATAATCTGGAGGAACCTAAATTTTGGCCCCCCTGGAGAAATGCCCTGCTAAGCTATGACAAAGGCCTTCAGGCGGCCTAAAAACTCCGTCTCCATAGGTAGCCAATAGCTCATACAAACAACATTCACACAATATCTCTGAGGTACTCGATTATAGTAAGCCACTATTCCCTAGCTTTCATATTCTTGGGGTATAGCTTCATAACAAAACATAATAAGGTGGAGCGGGTTTTTGTAAAGCACATGCCAATTGCTAACCTATCTTCGATTCAGATTTTTTTTATTGTAGATAGACCTTTGTTTAGCCAAAATTTCACCTGATGGTAAGCGACGATGTAGCTGACGATGGATCACAAAGAATGGACAATGTATCTAATGGTACTTGCGGTACGGTAACTCCTCGAGGCCGTGTCTTTTAATAGGAAAGAAAGTACTACTTACTTCAGATTCCCAACAATCAGTGAGTGGAGTTCTCTGAACGCTGCAGTGGCATGTTCGTTGAGGACCTGCGCGTTTACATTTTTGTCATAATCGTTTACAAATCCGCTGGGTTTCGGGTAGACTAGTTTGTTGTCAATCATATTTTGTAAACCTGAAAGTATTTACAAAAAATTAAAAAAGAATTATAGGTAGGTAGGTACAGAAAGCGTCATTAATTGGTATCCCCCTAGTAAGAGGTCGGTTTGCAAGCCTTTGATCTCAACTTTTGTAAAATCTTTTACATTCTTGCTTACTTATGGATATCTAATTTCGCTCGAGTTCCTAAACAAAAATAGTTGATATAATACCCGACTGAAATCCAAGGTTGAAATGAAAAGAGTCTTTGTTCAAATCAATAGGGGGATACCGATTGATGACGCTGACTGTACATACAACTATTTCTAACTGTTTTAAATTGTTTTTTTGAAACTGTAGTAGGTATAGTTCGTTCGCGTCATGTGAAAAAAACTCTGGCTGTCAAGCTGCGCAGTAAGCAATTAATATAAATTAGGCAAAGATTAATACAATCGCGCACAAAAGTTTTTAATTACGAAATGGTTTTCCATAGAAAAGCGCTAGTTTGAAAATAAAACAATAGGCTTAGTACTTTCGAGCGCAATACGCAAACATACTCCCTCCACTTTCTTTCATCGTTCTTTTTACGTGACGCGGCCTACAAGTAATCATGTTTTTGTTTTCTTAATGTTTCTTCATAATTCAAACTATGCTGACCACATGATGCTAATCATGACGTCAACCAAACTTTTCAAGAATTCCGAACCCTCACACCAGTCTTCAATCACAAATATTCTTATTATATGTATCGTTTGGTTATGAATGAATAAACTTTGAAACAAAATAGCTAATTGTAATAATAAGGCTGATTTTAGTCTCACGCTCACCGTCAGCGCTGTTAAGCGAGTGATCTTTATTACAATGAAATAAGGATACTGATTCTCCAGCACTGACGAGAGCAATCAGCGTAGCCATTTCTGCTAAACAAGCAGTATCTCTATTTCATTGTAATAAAGATCACTCGCCTATCAGCGCTGACGGTGAGGGTGAGACTAAAATCAGATTAAGTAGCAATTTAAAACGTGAATGCCTACCTACTTAATAACAAACAATGTACAATGGCTAGGCAGCCTACTGGCGGATCTTTGATGAAAACCAAACCTTTAGAACAAATAGTAGAACTCACCTAGGAATATGGGAAGAAACTCATTATACGTTATATGCTGATACTTAGCGATGAGGATTCGTCTAGCTTCCTGGAAGCACCGTTCATCACTCCACTGTGGGTTGATGTAGACACACAGCTTCTCTGCAATCCGGTTGTGTTCCCGCACAAACATAGTCTGGACAATTGCCAGTTGAGGGTTTTGGTTTACACGCGAGTCACCTGAAAACAAACATTAATGCCTATTTTTTTACCCAAATACGGCGAAGCAAAAAGGAGGGCTATGATTCTAACTGACTTTTGCTTGATGTGTGCTTTTACCGGTCGTAGTTTAAAATATATTTTATTTAAAATATAATTGAGCAATCAGTCAACTACATTTAGATACCTACTAAATAAGTATTCAAACTGAACCAAACTGTAAAACAGCTCCAATCTATCTCAACAATAGGAAAACAATCATGAGTTTTTATTCATTCTGTTCAATTATTAGATACCAATGATGAACAGTTTCATAATAAAAACTTAGATGCATTGGAAAAATATTTTGACCGTCTTGGCATAAACCCATAGGCCTCTATTAATAAACTCGTATTAACTTCTGTCAAAGTTGCGCCACGGATTAAACTATTGCCATCCTTTTTTGTTAGACAGTGACAAATAAGGATGGCAATAGTTAAATCCGTTAAATTTTTATTAGATAATTTACCCGCTAAATAGCAAGGCTCTTGTGCGTTTTTGACATTATTACAAGCCATAGGAGTTGTATCCTGCGGGAGCCATTCCTCTCCATTTCTTTCTACTGTTGCAAATTTTCCATTTTTGAATGCTCGTAGAGTGTTTACTTGTTTTGCACTATTTCCGTAAGTTATTGAGATGTCAAGGTATGACGTCACCGAGGTAAGCTAAAAAATAAAAAATCTTTAATAATAACACAATAAAATATGATGCACTGACTACAAGCTATTTCTGACACTTTTATAGAATAGCTTGGTTATATATACAAACTGTGTGTCTGATTTTTGAAGTAAAAAATGATTAATAATTATGGAGGGTTAACTGATCATACGTCAAGAACGCCGCTAATTTTTATAACTCAGGCCTGTACATCTTTTACTAGACAATTTAAACAGTTTTAAATTTCGCGACTTGAATACATTTTTAAATTATTATTAACGGCGACTGTAATGTCGCCGAAACGTCGAGGTAAATAAAATAATTTCATTACGCGATTAAGTCCCGTTAATAATAATTTAAAAAAATTTAAACAGTGTCAGGAGGCAATCTTTTGCCTACACAAAATCCGCACCGAACGCGCCGAAAGAATCGAATTTTAGAGTTCTTTAAATGAAATAGTATGAAACCTCGCACACCTGCCCTTGGTGCAATTGAACCGAATCTGGCAGCTCTTTAAGAATTCAGTCGGATAGGTGTGCGATCAGCCTTAAACGGGTGCCTGGGACAATGTTGAGATGAAGAAAGCTTGCCCAGCACCTACACCATCCTCTCAACTTAACCGGCCATATCCACAGGAAAGACATGGTCAATACGTTTGGGGCTGACTAAGGCGCGGGTTTACTCATGATCGATGTTTTAATTCACCGTTTAGAGCTCGTGTCAATGCGCATATAAATTTTTCGAAACGAAAAATCCATTGATTCAAACCCACGGCCTTAGGATCGAATGTCGAGGTACTAACCCACCCTGCCAATAGGGCACACAATACTGTAATGCTTCTATTAGATTTAACTTTTTTTAATAATTGTAATTGTGGTCATGTTGATTCATCAAAGGCAACACACACAGAAAACTCCTACACTCCAAATTCACAGTTAATTGACAGTTATCTAATACATTATTTTCGCTACCTATAAAATAAGTACTACCGGTACGTAGTATACAAATTCCTTGGTACTACCACAGAATACTAGTACTACGTACTTGGTACTACGTATCAATTAAAAAAGTTTGTTACTTTTACTAAAAAGGTAGAAAACTTTTTTCATTATTTAGTTGACAGAAAACTGTCAAACTGCATTCAAAGTTGCCAGAGCGAACAAAGTGGATGTTGCTGCCTTTGTTTCTAGTCATAAAATTATGAAAAATGTTTAAAGTTGAACACTGGTTAAACAACGTCCTGTCTTTATTTGTCGGATAGTGTCAAATAGAGACAGGATGTTGTTCAACCAGTTCTCAACTTTAAACATCTTTCATAAGTAAGGAGATTAGAATCGTCTTCTAGTAGTGTCTTGTGTGAAGGTCTCCGCTATGAGTAAAGTGTTTTGTGAAGGTCGCTTCGTAACTTTAATTTTTATCAGATTGGCCTACTTTTGTTTCTTTGTGACAATGAATATAGTTAATCCTGTTGTTTGCCTGTTGTTGATACGAAACCAAAAATATTTAGTTTAGGTTTAACAAATTGTTGTGCATGTACGAAATACATTACATACATAAGTACAGGATTTTCTTGTCTACTTGGTATTCTTATTAACAAGGCAAATATTTTAAAGTTACCTTTCTCCAAAATATAGTAATAGGAAGTAAATAAAGAACTACCTAAGTGGTCGTGGCTACGCGTATTGTTGTACCTAGTACTTAATCAAGTATCTACCTACATACACCATTTGGTAAAATTATCTACCTACACAAATACCTAAATAAAAACATCGTCAAGTCCGAGTTGCCCACTCTGAGAGCCATAAGGTTTTGAGTAAACAAAGCATCGATAAATTAAACAATAAAAAAAACTGGTTGTCTGTAAAGTCGGTTTACGGACGATAATTTTACGTGTTAACGTCATAAGAAAACATTGATGAAAAATTGCATACTTTTTTGAATTGCCGAACGCTTAGGCCGATCGTGCCCCTCTGGCCTTGTCCATAGTGCGGGCCTAGCGCGGCGGCGACGACGGGCGCGAATTATCTAACATATGAAAACGCCGTTAGTGTCCATAGTAAAGTGACTAAGGCGGGCGCCTAGCGCGACCGGCTTGCGCGAGATAGCACGCGTATTTGAGTCGATCAACTATTTTACCCACACTTTGCTGTCCCCGACCATTTTTTATTAAAATACGCTAAATGGTTATATATACACACATAACGAACATAACAATGGTATCTAAGCTCATTAGGCACAACGGGAAACTTGATTACGTTCTCGAAAATCTTTAATTTCCATGAAATTTTATGGTAACTCAGTAGACAAAAAGTCCGCTCTATACAAAATATTGCTGTCCGAAGACCACATTCGACATGTAAACTTTAATTTAAATGTACTTACGCTTATTGGTTTTGGTTAATTCTTTTATTAGAACAAGTTAGTATGTTATAGTTTATCGTGAACTTAACAAAATAGAAATAGGCTAATTAACTTTTCCAAAAAAAATCTCAAAAATCTGTCCCTCACTAGAATCCCCTTACTTGTGTATGCTGAGTTACCCTCCTAAATTTGACCCGGAGACACAGAGAAGGCCCTGTTTGCCGTAGATAGCTTCATTTGTGTTTTCCTTTGGTCGTGTGGCGTGGTGGTGTCCTTTAATAGCACCGTCGAGCCGCCAGTCCGCGAAGTCCATAATATTTCAAAATATAATATGAGAATATAGTCCATAATATTTCTAATGCCTTACTATAATCAGAAAACAAAAAAAAATTTTTTTTTTCAAAAAAATATGGTCTGAACCTGTCCAAAGTGTGGGTAAAATAGTTGATCGACCCATTTATTAAACGTTCCTATCCGCGCGTTCTGGCCACACTACGGGCCTAGCCAACAAGCGACCTAATGAGCGGGTGACAGGGGTATCAAACCAGTTGGGTCTTGTCGCTCGGTCTAACGCGTTTTGAATTTATTTTTTTTTGCAAAATGGCGATATATGTATATTGTGAAGTGTGTTGGGTGATATTTTACCCAAGATGTAGTCAAATGTTGATAAGGGCATTCGAGTGTACTCAAATAATTTTGTGGGATACAATTAAATTTTTTCATACAAAGTAAACATGTACCATGTGTTTATCTGTTTTTTATTTATTTCGTGCACACCATCTCTTGCTTTCAACACCTCCTATCTTAGGATCGAACAGTTAATTAAAAGTATAATCCTCGTCTATGGTTTGCAATACCTGCAATACACTTAAACGCTACAACAGCCGCACGTTCACTGTGGCCACCTGGCGCGCCCGCCGCAGCGCCCGCCATAGGCCTAGGCCACCGCGCATTCAGTGTGGACTTCGGCTATCGCTTGTTCCGCGCTATCGCTTGCACGCTCGGCTCAGGCGGAACGTGACACATTTTTGTGCGTGCAGCCGGCGTTTATAAGACGTTAACACGTCAAAAACTTTGAATATAAACAAGGCACTTACACACTTAGTACTACTTTTATTCTAATAATATTGATGAGTCGGTGACCAGTATTTTTTGGATAGCCTTTTCCATAATTTAAGAAATAGTGTGGAACTAGCCGGAAATCATGTAAGTAGCAAAAATTTGGAAGCGCTCCGGCGCCAGCGCTGGTTTCCACCAACGTAAAAAGAGCGGAGAAGCGAGGAGAGGTTTTGCAAACCAATAAGATTTCGTTATTCCCACATTTCATAGGACTCGCGGTACGGTCGCTTTTAGAATCCAACGTGTAGACGCGACCGCAAGTCTCTCCCTCATACCCAGATGAAGCTTCTCCGGATGAATCGAAATATTGTCGGTATTTATAAAACGTAAAATATAAATCGTTAAGGACACTATTCAAGCGCAGAAAAGAGAAGTCTCATTTTTATAACTGCATGTTCAATTGTTCATGACGTGGGACATGTGTGGCGGTGGCCGTGCTTTCTCTCCTCATATCTCTCTTTCACTTTGGTTGGAACACTGTCAACTACACAGTCCCCCTAGCCATATTACACTATCTACCGTCGCGATCGCTGTAGAACACTTCAAAATGTATAGGAATTGACGTTTAAAGGTGATGAGTCACGTGGTCAAAACGTCAATTCCTATACATTTTGAAGTGTTCTACAGCGATCGCGACGGTAGATAGTGTAATATGGCTAGGGCCCCTACTCATCTGCGCACAGTTCCTTTCATTTCCACTTTGGTAGAAACTGCCCTTAGCCGAGAAAACCTAAATGTTCAACAAACAAAATCGTAATCTTAGAAGGATTATTATGTATGAGTTTGAGATGAGTATGTATGTTCGTAATTCGTATGAGCTGCCCACTCTGGAGACAAAGTTTTTAGGCTGCTTGAAGGTTTCCGTTTTCACGAATGATTTTATTTTTATTATATTTTTACACTTTTTCGGATAAATACAATATTAACAACAATATTGAATAATAAGAACAAGAGCTCACCGGTTCCTCAATTTTCCCCGGCACAAAGCATCCCTTGTCTCTGTTTGTTGAAGTTCTAGTAAAGTCCAGGCAAGTGTTGCCTTCAGGATAGTTGTATTCATCTTTACTAGTGATAGGTATTGGTGCACATTTACGACTAGGAGGAGTTGCAGGCAGAGGCTGTCCGTTTGTACAGCAAGTAATATTTTCTTCACCTGTATAAACCATTTTAATATAGACAAACGAATGTTTTAAAATAATACAAGTATTTTTACTAGCGCGGTATGATAAATATTTACGTGTTTATAAAATAAATAAGTTTATTATATCTGACATTCAAGAGAATCTTGGTATGGGATCAGACTGCATCGTAACTGATAACTGTGCTTACAAAGTACTACTTGCCTGTTTGTGGTATATCAGCAGTAAAAGACATATCATGGGCTATTCCCTGCCCAAATTGTAAGGTCATGATTGTCCATTCGGGGTCTTTCGATACAACATCTGGAGACACCTGCAAGCTGACGTCCCGCGCATTCATGAGAGGCTTCTTGTCAACCGTCAGCGGAAATGCGTGCACTCCTGTAGATGCAAATAACCAGTTACAGAACAAGTCAGTGGTAAAATTGATAAACTGATAAACCAATTTTAATGTGAGGAAGGTGACAAAATACTTTCTAAGATGTGTTTTCAGGTGAATTAAATATGTGATAAAGTTAAAGTAATAAAAATAAAAATTTTAGTGTGAAATATTTCTTGAAATAATATCCACAAACATTACCACAGTTCTATAAAATCTGTGCATTTTCAGGTTGTAAATAAATATTTCGGTGAACTAACAAGTGCCCAGTTACGGTCAAGTTCGTCTTTGAATGCTGTACTCCGATAAATCTCCGATTAAAATGGCTGTGTTATAAGCACGGACCGTACAGACAAACGGACAGGACGAAAAATGTATGGATTCCATTTTTGCCAGTTTTGGCTACGGCATCCTTAAAATATTCAATTAAAAAGAATTTCACCAATCGCGTTTTCAAAACGACAACATCAAAGACAAAGTTCAAATTTCATGCCCTCAAAACAAAAACTGAAATAATCAGGCCATCCCTAAGACTTATTTAGACTTATTTTGCTCTCTCAGCAGCCTTTACACGTAAAGTTTAACCGTGGGAAATAGCACGCGCCATTCCATCCTTCGCTCCAAAACCTTACGTGTAGATGCGCGACGCTGACAGTTCGATCTGGCACAGTTTTTGTGAAGCTGCGTACGGATAAAGGTTGATTCACGTTACACCGGGCCCGGGGCCCGGCCCGGTGTAACGTGAATCAACCTTACCGCGTACTCTTGGTACGCGCTATCCGTACGCACCTTGACAGTTTTATGCACGCATCACCGTTCATAATCGTACCACGCGCCAGTCTAAACTGTGACAGTAATTAGCACGAATATTTTATCCGCGGTTAAAACTGCATAGATTTATCCGCGGTTCGGAACGCAGTCCAGATGCGCGGTTAAAACTCTACCGTGTAAAGGCCGCTATTGTGTCCCCGCCAAGCCTTTGCTTCGCCTTGTGCCGAAGGAGGGTGCCATAGCCCAGCACGAACAAGTTCCGCATTTGCATAGGCACCGAGCGTGTTAATGGAGGGAATGATGAAGAACCAAATATGATACTCACCATCAGAGTACGAACTCCTTGCTAATCTTGCATACGCAGTAAATGGAGTACCCCAAGTGGGATTTTTCAAGTTATTACAAGAACCATCATAGCTCCGGTACCGAGAATTCGGGCAAGTAGACGGTAGTATTCCACAAACATCACTCCGTCCAACATTCTCGTTCTCGTTCTCGTTCTCGTTCTTGTATGTAGCATGAGTGGCTGCTACGAGTAGAACTATTATAAAAGACCTCATAATTACTGAAAAGGGAAATAAATTATTTATTAAAGCTTGTTGCAACACCTTGAAAGATAATAAACAAAAAACTAACGGCCTATCCCAGAAACAGTCAAGAGGTAACTAAAAGTTAATTTACCTATTTAAAACTGCACTGTTAATTTATTTAAAACTACTTAAACATTTATTATTTAAAATTTTAACACTTGATTTTCTTAAAATTTGCCTACTGAAGTGTACAGTTTCATTTCCAAAAGGAAAATGTAATACCTACTTAGATGACTTCACCGAAGAAAATAAATAATTATACTACCACACCCGGCGAGTACAGGCTGATATTTATTAAACATAATTATTAGTCCAGTCAGCTTAGCATAAAAATGGTCTAAACCTCGGAATGACAGATAATAAGCTGAATTTTCGTATGTAGCTTCATTTAGGCGTCCTAAAAGTTGTCTCAAAAGTCTCATAAAATCTCGTGTCTGCGTCTTAAGTTATTCAAGGTCAAAGGTAAAAAAAATAGTTTTTCGCGAATATCTCGGTTGCCATTGGTCCAATGATGTTAACATCTATTATAAAGTTGTAGAACATACAATTTGCGACAAATTTTGTTTAAAACATTTTTTCATGCGCTCAACCGTTTTCGCGATAGAGGAGGGTGAGTGAGCAGCGCTCAACCATACGCGTAGGTACTGTAACGGAAAGTCAAACGTGAATATCTGTGAATACCTTGAATTTTGAATAATTTGTTTTATTTATCAGTTAATTATCGACCAAGCGAGCAAAGCGAGCTAAGATCTTACGATTTTGCTTTGTATGTTTGTATGTGTAATTTTTATGTTATCGCATAACTATCGAACCGTTAATCCAATCTGCATGAAACTTGGTATATAACTAGGTTGTGCTATGAAAATTTGATATATGACATATGAGCGTAATCGATGGAGGGGTTGTAAAGATATTGGGATCTAAAGGGGGTGAAAAAGATAAAAGTTACACAGATATATTGAGTGGGGTGTCATATGAAAGGACTTAATTTGTACATTCCGAAATAGTTTTTATTTTTGTTCTAGGAAGTATAGTTTTTGAAATACACATACTGAACGCTTTGCGCTCACGGCCCTGTATCGCAAAAACGGTTGAGCGCATGGAATTTTTTTTTCAATGAATTGGTCGCAAATTTTAAGCTCTACAACTTCATAATAGATGTTAACATCACTGGACCAATAGCAACCGAGATATTCGCGAAAAACTATTTTTTTTACCTTTGACCTTGAATAACTTAAGACGCAGACACGAGATTTTATGAGACTTTTGAGACAACTTTTAGGGCGCCTAAATGAAGGTATATACGAAAATTCAGCTTATTATCTCTCATTCCGAGGTTAATTCCTAATTTGACTGGGCTATATAGAAATTTCAAAGTACATACTTAATTACATACATTTTCTTTAATTTATTATATTTACTTAGGGTTCTTTAATGCAAAAATCCTAACCCAATAAATAAAAAGTTTATGTGTCAGTTTTGTGGTTCCTTTATTTTAAAATAATGATTTTTAGCTTTTGCGTAAAACGACGAATAAAAGATGGCATTAACAAATCTTTTATAATAATCAGTTGTCGACTATTAATACGAATCTCTTCCCACTTGTACTTGAAGCGGTTGGCCTGTTCAAGTACAGTTGTTTATTTACGTTTACTTTATTTCTATAAAATTAGTGTTGCTCAGGCAAGGCGCTTACATAAAAAATAATGGTAAACAACTGTTTAAATAAACACAACAAACAAATTGTTCACAATAACGGGTTTGTAGTCGATTAATTTTACGAGTAGTGGTCTACTCTTGTGCAAAAACGAATAATTTATTGTAATTTGGTATTATAATGTACATTTTCATATATTTTTAATCAATCAATCAATCAATTTATATTTTTTATAATGTGACATATAGATATACTGAACAATGATAATTGTCACGGTTACACGTTTTCAAGCGTAGACCTTCAAATTTTATATAAAAATGATCAAACAGCTACGATAACGCTTGATAGTACATCAAGTCAAATGTTACAAAATCAGCAAATTAAATCTTCCGAATTCACTTCATTTCGCTCGTTTATGTTGAATTGAAACTGTTTGCAGTGCAACGCTTTTACGATGGCGTAAATTCAAATACACTAAGCGGGAATAGTATAAAATAAACAATTTATCGTTGCTTGTAGGTACGCAAAGTAGTTATTACTTACTAATAAAAAACGTTAGGCTATTAAAAAGTAGGTAAATGTAAAGTTTCAGCATACCTACCCAAACAGATATTATGACTCATTTATTAAATGTGCTATTAGTAAACACGTGTAATTTAAATTACACTAACCGAATTCATTTGTGTTTTATATAGAAAACACTCACAATTAGAATTTTTATTCACTAGACTGTTTCTAATGACAAAGAAAGAAATAAAGGCAAGGTGATCGGCGCTCGTTTTATATAATGTCAGTTTGAGAGAATCAACAGTAACTGACAGATAAAAGTAAGTATTTAAATAAAGGTACTATTTCACTCTATTTGCATAGTACAACATTGGACTAGTTAAAATTATCTACTTGCTCTGATATAACATGAAGTATTAATTATGTTAACTTTAAAAAATATCAGGAAAAAAATATTGTAAGTATCTCAAATTGTGCTCAATATCACGCCATGTGCAAATTAATAATAAACTGGTTAATATCGTGAGGTTAGCATCACGTTCATATACTAAAAATATTAAATGACTATTAGGGCGCCTTCAAATTTGCTGCAAAATGCCGCGCGGAGCCAGCGCGTCTGCAGCGCTGCGGCCGCGCTGCCATCGGTAGGTGTGAGAATGGTAGTGTTGTACATTTAGTTTCTTGATGAACTCTGACAAAGAAACACTGCTCCTACTGTTACTATTAATAAGAAAAATTTTCGTCAATCATTTTTTCCGATGTTTTCCGAACGCACTCTTTTCTTGGTTTTACTGTAACCATGTGTAACGTCACAGTAAATTATGGCAATCAAAACCGTTTACGATTAAAACGTTCCAATCCAACCTCAAAACAAATAGGTATTTTGGGTTTTTTGGTGAAAATATTCAATTTTTTTATGTTTTAGTGCAAATCGCTTTTAAAATCCATAATCTACGCAGATGGCAATTATAATTCATTAATTTTCTTGTCAAATAGCCTATTGTAGTGTGACGTTATTACTCATGTATTGATGTGTTTTGTAGTTTTGTGGTCACAGGTATTTCATCATCATCACCAATGAGTATCTATGCTTTTTTCTTCTTGACAAACACATCAACCTGTGTTTAATATTCCAACAACCTGTATTCGCTGTTTTATGTTTTAATTGCCGTAAAAACATTTTATGTTGCACTTGGTGACATTACTCGGTGCCATCCTTCATTATTTCGATAAAATTCTTCTAATTATAAAAAAAATCGAACAAAGAAACCGAAATTAAACGTATTCGCGTCAATGATACCCTACATTTGTTACGTTTATATTAGATAACGACGTTTAAAATATGGTCGCTATTATGGTATTATTTAGGTGCTAGGCAACTCAATCTTACCCCTCCATCTCTATTTGTCATAAGCACAACCGAATCCCGTCAAGTGTAGTCATGACTCTATACTATGCTTACTCTATAAATCATTAAGTTAGAACTAGATGTAAATAGCCTAAGTTATTACGAAAAAGTAACCTACTTAATAAACGTAAACACGATAAATTTTACCATGAATATTAAACGTTAACCTAGATGCTGATCTAGAATAAAGTAATACACTTTTTATTTAAATTTAACTTGTAAAAATGTAAATTGTTTATTTTCGCGGCCCGGCTGTTTTCTTTTTATTTCGTTATTAAATTACTAGTTTAGTTTTCTTTCTAGAAATTGGTTAGGTATTGATTATTCTTAGAACAATATTCACTTCAGCTTTGGCTTGTTCGATTCTACGAAGAGAATTGATACTACACGATCATCTGGATAGGTATTCCAACGATGGGGTTGCAGACATAATTTCCAGCTAGAGGCAATGAGAGAATGAGAAAACCCTTGGCCATTCTGTAAGTCTAATAACAAAGTGGACATGGTCAAAAACATGAAGGACTTGCCACATTTTAAAGATTTGCTGGATTTCAAGGAAGTTGTGGTACTTTTGTTCAAAATAAGGACCACCAAATGAAACTTGCTCGTACATTTTCATTTAAGTAATTCATGATAATCAACTTTGATATTTTTTGGAAATTGTAATTGGGGTCCCTACAATGCCCCTTTCGGGTCGGACAGGTTTTTTTTACACACTATATATTTACGAATCAAAATTAAAACGCATAATAATAATGTTGGCTCGCTGGTTCGCCAATCGATTACCCATGGGTAATCGATTGGCGAACCAGCGCAGTACTGCACTACCTATTATTGACCGAGCGAGCGAAGCGAGCTAAGCGTCTCTGCTTCAGGTTGGACAAAAATGCTTTCGTTTGTCCGGATGTCTGTCGGTGGGACGTCTGTCTGTCTGTTCACCTCTACAGGTCGCATTTCTCAACCAATTCTCGTGAAATTTTGTGAGCAGGTTTGATAATTTTATAGAATTTTTTTGTCATCGGGGATTTTTGATTGGTTGGTACTTCCTCCAAAAAAGAGCACAAAGGGGGCTAAGCCTAAGGATCTGATGAGGGACTTCAGCGTGATGAGCAGAATAGTTCCTCAAAAGGAAGTAAATTGCTCACTTTTATATTTCTACCAGTGAAAGTGGAATCGGCCCTTCACCTTCTCATCACAAATCTAGAGAATTGTGAATATTTATTCAGAGTTAAATTAAAGCTACGCAAGTACAGACTCGCGAGGTCTAAAGCTCACAGAGCCACTAGTTTATTCTGTACCAGTTGGTACACGGAATCGTCTTATTATTTATATTAAATCTCAACTTATTGAGTGCCTTATTTAAATTCCCCACCAAGAATAATATTAATTCAGTTCTCCGGTTATAGGAAAACTAAACAAACAATTTTCTCACAACTAATTGATTAAAATTCTTCTAAAACTCCGAAACGCTCCGAAAGCTCCAAAACGCTTTCGACAAACGCATGCTGTTGACTCATAGGAAAGAAATTATGGGTACTTACTTTAGTATAAATTAATGAAATTAATATTTCAGTTATTCATACAAATTGAAGTACGTACCTATTGTAATGGGACGTGCAAAATGTTGGTAGGTTCATGCATCAATTATTTTCGTGTTGTTGCGTTCAGGAAAATGCACGTATTTTATGTTGAAACATTTCCAACCTGAAAAAACAGAAATTCATTTTGTGTCCCCTACAACGATACAACCGACAAAGGATACGTGCCATTTCATCATAATGGGAGCCTATCGCCGGCGCCGTGCCTGCCGTGTTTTATGGGGCTTGACATTTTTTGAGCGAGAGCTAAACTCAATCAGCTCTTCCGTATAAAATGAACACAAATTGAATACTCGTATATTTAATATCGTATAATCGTATAACTATTGTTGACTCAATTAAAACCCTCCTCTACCTTAGACCTTAGCCCTCTACTCTCAGATAAGCATTTTCATCAATGTCGATGCGGGAGTGAAACTATCACAATAAAAGCATTCAGACGTGTTTTAAATGACAACCATTGCCAAAGTTTTTTCGAATATGCGAAATACCTACCTACTTGTATTTTATGTGTTTGCGATGAATATTCCGCGCGCGCCTCCTAGAAACATTTCTCATCGTTTCACTTGTCACACAGAGGTAATCAGTGATGCGGTTCTGCGCAATATGTCCTGTAGAACCAATAGAAAGGAATTTTGGTCCTGTGAGCAGCTGTCACCAGTCGCACAAAGCCAGTTGATTAACTTGCATTGAAAGGTGTACATAACTAAGCATTCACTATAATTACGTATGTCACAGCGTCACAGTCACAGTTCACTACACGTAAGTGTAGTGAATGCTTAATTATGCGTGGTTGCCGCCGCATTTAACGCCGCGTGAGACGCGGCATTGCCATCTGCGGACCCCGCCGCAAAAGACGCTGCTATTCAGACAAACGCGTGTAAAAACTCCTCTCCGTAAACGCACTCTACAACGCCATTTTAATTTACTGCGGGCTGCGCTCCGCCCCCGCCCGATCATCGCCCGCCGCCTGAAATCTATACTTACCAAAAAAGCTTCTTCCTTCAGTATGTTCACGCTAAAGCCACCCAACCACCCACTTTCCACAGCCTAGCCTTACTATGCCAGGCTAGTCAGGGAGAATCCGGGAGAAGCACCAGCGCGAACTCAATCAAAAACTTGATGGTCTTCGACACGTGTTTCGCTCCTCCACGGGGCATCCTCAGGAAACAATTAACTATCTCTGTGCGGGCGCAGACGTCTATTCCTGAGGATGCCCCGTGGTTGTCCTCTGCATTTTTCCAGATAACGTAATTCTGTAACTACTGTTCGGAAGCTCAAATATGATGCGAGTCAATCAACAGGTAAGTATAATAAGTATTATGCAAATTACGCGAATCACACTCCAACCAAATCACCTTCTATAATAACCCATATACGAACGCATATTACCTTTGGTAATAGAACGGGAACATACCTAATATTACAACCAAATTTTCACTTTCAGAACACTATTTTTGTCTACATAGGTAAGTACTTACCAGATTGTAAGTTAAATATGAAACTAAAAACATACAATACAGCATTACAGCCGAACAAAGAACATCCTCCTTTTTTGAATACTGTTATAAAAAACTTGGGTTTCTTTATAAAACAGATACAGAGAAAACAGGGTTCATACTTCATATCACCGACCTTAGGTAGAGTGTCCAAAAAGCTGGCGACCGACGTTACCTCGTTGGATTGCTATACTTATCTCCTATCCAATCCAAAGTAAGCACCAACTCTTTGGTCATTATCAATCAACATAAACCAAAAGGCAATAATATAGGTACATATACCTAGGTACTCATTTTCAATAAAGATGTCTATTTCTGTCGTTTGAAATTTTCTACTTTTGATGCCGCCACCGCGCTGTGCTGCCTTTCTTGAGGTTGCATGTAGGTGAAAAGACGCCAGCGTGTCGACTCAAGTAAAATATAAAGCTGTAATAACTATTAAAAAAAAATCTAAGGTAAAACATCCGTTTGTTAATTAAACTGACTGTTAGGGATTATGATAATGAAATGACATAGACCTTACTTAGTAGCTTATAGACCCGAATTCGCTACGGAATAAGATTAGGCAGTTGAGATTATTCGTGGCAAGACAAGCGTGTGGCTAGTTACTATTTAATTCAGTAGGAGAATTACTATTAGAATAGGTATTTTGTTCTCTACGAAACTTCGTTAGATAAGTTCTCCAATAAAAACATCGAAACTCACTTGTTCGCATACCTACTTACAGGAAGTCTTCAGGTGCAATTTTACACAGGAGTTTCTTTTAATCAAGTAAGAGAGTTTTAAGAAATCATTTTGAAAGTTGACAACACTTGTAGGTAGGAACTTAAGGGCTCGGCGAACGTATCTACTTACCTAGGAACGTAATACCAAAATAATTTAAAATTTGAGCATATTTTTATCACTTTACGTTATTATTTGGATAAAGGTAGTATTTATCTAGGTTCCTGTTAAACTTTTGTTTCAAAAAACTTACTATAGAACAAATGAAAAGAAAAAATGCCATTTTTGGTGTACCTACAAAGATTTCAATTCAATTGGCTTACATTTCTTTTTAGGTAAGTTTTTCGGAACAAAAGTTTAACAGGAACCTAGATAAATACCTACTCTCCTAATCTAACAACATAAACTGATATAAACATGCTTACATTTTAAATGATTTCGGTATTACGTTTTTATGGAAATTCGCCGGTCGCAGCCCTCTTAATAACAAAAATTGATTTTGATACTTATCTATTTTTATTCAAAAGCCAACTATTATTTTTGAAAAATATAATTGAGATCTAGGGCGTCTTGCACCGCACCACGTTCTAAATTGTATTCAGGTAAGCTAGCCTAAACGCAATTTTTGTATGTGTTAAATGCGTTTAGGTTAGCTTAATACAATTAAGAATCGTGGTGCAAGATAACCCTAATCTAATAATTAAAGGGAGGCCTATGTCCAACAGTGGACGTCCAACGGCTGAGATGATGATGATGAAAGTTTACTGGTCCTAAAATTTCTAAAATCACAATGACATCAACTGACACAAATAATACAAAGGAAGTTTACATTTTATTCAATGAATAAGCGAGTGAAAAAGACTAGCAGATTATCGTAGGTCTAAAGCATAGGTTCTCAACGTGGGCGATAACGCCCCCCTGTGGGCGTTTGAGACTTTCAGGGGGGCAGTAGAAGACCTAGAGAAAATTGGGGGGCGTTGAGATGAAGCAGGGGGGCGATAATGTAATCTAAAATAGGCAAAAAAAAAACACCCTAATCCAGTGGTCGTCAAAGTGTGGCCCGCGGACGGTTTTGGTGCAGCCCGTGGCCAAGCAAACAATTTTGATAGATAATGATGATAGATAATGATGCTACCACGTTAGAGAAAATGTTGTGCCGACCCAACCTAGTTGGAAAAGGGCAAGGAAATGATGATGATGAATGATACTACCTACGTTGTTACAATAATAATTATAATTGATTATAAAACTTCGAGATAGGGAAGGTCGCTTTGTTTGCTTGGTTTGGAGCTCGCTTTTCTCGCATCTAGCTTCATGAGTAGGTATAATACGAGCAAATTGAGTTATGTCTGACCACAGAATATGAACCGATAAGCAGCGAGTTTTTCCTTTGAAAACCGCAAACAAAATCAAGTGTTACATGTTGCATTTGTCTTAAAAAATTCGGCTCGCTTCGCTCACATTTAACTTCATGAGTAGGTAAAGTATATTGCGAGTAAAGAGCGTAAAGTCTAACCACAGACTAAAAACCAATAAGCAGCGATTTCTTTCTTTGATCACCGCAAACAAAATCAAGTGTCACAATATTGCATTTGTCTTAAAAATTCGGCTCGCTTCGCTCGCATTTAACTTCATGGGTATGGTATATTGTGAGTAAAGTGAGTAAAGTCTAACCACAGAATAAGCACCGATAAGCAGCGAGATTTTTTTTTGATCAAGCAAACAAAATCAAATATCACAATGTTGCATTTGTGTTAAAAAATTGGGCTCGCTTCGCTCGCATTTCGCTTCGCTTCATAAGTAAGGTATATTACGAGTAAAGTGAGTAAAGTCTAACCACAGAATATGAACCGATAAGCTAGCTTTTCTTAGAAAACTGCAAAAAAAAAATCAAATGTCACGTATTGTATTTGACTTACAAAAATTCGGCTCGCTTCGCTCGCTTGGTTTGAAGCTTAATTCACTCGCATTTTAACTTCATGAGTAGGAGTTATATTGCGAGCAAAGTGAGTTATGTCAGACCGCAGAATAGTTCAAAAATGTGCGGACCGCAGTGATACCTCACAATGTCCTATGCGGCCCTTAACCAGAAAAGTGTGACGACCATGCCCTAATCACTATCAATAAAGAACCTACCTAAAATTAAAATTAAAACAGGAAAACCACATACTGTTGGGGAAGATTTAATTTTAACAGCAGTTAAAGAAGTAATACCACTGTGCTCCAAATAAAAAGTAGGTAAGATAGCGCCCCCCCCCCCCCCCGCTATCTTACCTTCTTTTTATTTTTTGGGGGGCTCTAGAAAAAAAAAATATTTTCAAAGTGGGCGGTGGGGAAAATAAGGTTGAGAATCTATGGTCTAAAGTCATTGATACAACGTAAATTATAGATGCGACCCTGGCTTTATGTTAGAAGGGGGATAGGGTGGCTTTTGCAATGCAGTGGAACGATACGGACTAGAAATAATAATAATCCTGGCTTTGTGCGACTACGTAGAAGTGTTGTGGGAAGTTCACGTAATAATATTAAATTAAAATTCAAAGAAACCCCCGAGTCCCCCGACAGAAAAAACTTCAACTAACGACAAAAAAAAAAACGCTAACGAAAACACGGGAATTCTAGTCAACTATAGAAAAGAGCTGATGATCTTCAAACGGCTTCACAGATTTTCATGAAATATAGCAATACACATTCTCGACAAAGACACCATTCAGACAAAAAAATAATAATTAAAATCGGTTCATCCGTTCAGGAGCGATGCGACAGACAGACACACAGAGCCACAGATACACACTACAAACTTATAACCCCCCTCTTTTTAGTTGGGGGTTAAAAAGACGGATGACTACTTAAACTCGGTGAATTTGTCATATTATATCCTTATGTATCTTCCATATAGATTTCAATACCTTAATTTTGGGCATGAAACCAAATGACAGTCAAAATTTTGGGGATTATGGGCTTTAGGAGAAAAAGCGTTTGGTTGACAGTCATACGAAAAAGCAATAACACGGCATCAAGATGATGATTTATATCAATGTTCGTAGTCACAAAGTCAATATCAGCACAAACCATTACACCAGATTTACAGTGGTCAAGTGTTTAGCGAAGAAGTACAGGGGGTAAGGACTAAGGACGTGGCTGTATAAAACTGATCGGACGTTCTCGAGTCGGCAACGACCCATAATGGCCAAATTGATCTATTATGTTCGTGGGTGGTGGTAAATCGGGCATTATGGATTCTTCTAAGCTAATATCTGATAAATACGTTTTATCTTCATGCATTTCCCACGAGGGTTCCCCGACGTACGTTTTTATTCGATTCCGAACGAGAAAGAGCATGTTTTCCTAAAATATAAAATGAAAAAATATACCATGCGTGACATAAAAAATATACTCTCGTCATTACTTATCTCATGGGACCATCGGGAGGCCCTGATAAAAATAAATGGGATCATTTCGAGATATAACTTTACCTAATAAAAAATGAATCGTTGAATTGAATCACGTCCGCTGAACGTAAATGAAAAAATACAAGGTATTTATTTATCCTGTTCTATCCTTAGCTTAGTGCCTTTACATTCTAAGGGCACGATCACTTTAATGAAGGCTCTTTAACATAATTTTAACCAAGTAATTTTCCTTGTTATTTTAGGTCATGGCTGCAAACATAGGTAAGACAACTGAGAGCCAACGCAGAGACAACTGAGAGCCAACGCAACGTGTTCAAGTCGTCAGTGCCTAGTCATCACATATATTTGCCTAAACGAAACTTAGGTATATTATTCGATAGTTGCACACGTTGCCTTGTTATATTCATTATGCGATGCTTGCTGATTCAAAGTCGAAGCATTATCTCACTCGGTTATCAAGACTCTAAGGCTGTATTTAGTGCTCAATCGAAGGTGTTCGCTAAGGTCGCTCGAGCGTAGCTGTAACAATGAAAACGTATGAGCGACTACAATGCAGCGCTGATGAATTGCTACGCACGTACAGACGAGATTGTACATTGTACAACCGTACGATCAGTGCGTACGGTACGCGCTAACCGTCTCGTTTGGCGATATATGCTCAACCGAAGGTGGTGGTTCGCGCCCGAGACCGAGACAGGAGACCGAGACCAGAGACCGAGCTCACAAGGCTTGGCTCTACCAGTCTCAAATAAACAGATTATTTGGACATTTAACCTTCCAACAATACAGGCAACAATAATATACCTACCTACTTGAATGAAAGCGTCTACGTCTGCTAATAATGAGAATGGGGCTGGTGAAAAGTGTCTGTCATTAGTTTTTGTGGCACGATATTTATACTCGCTTGAGAAGGCACCGTTGTACTTACATACAGTCAACGTAACAGCCTGTTCAGATCGAATCCGTAACCTGTTATAAGTACTTACTTTATACTGCTATTTTAATACTTTTTCCGTCTGTGAAAAGTTCTCGAGTGGGGACTCGAGAACTTTTCGGCCTCATCGGCCATCTGTTCTGCGTACTATATGGCCTGACTATTACCACATCAACGTGCTAATCCGTTTGGCTATGTCGGTTATCCGAGTATTCATATAACTGATTAGCTTGCTTATTGTTGATGTTGTGAACAAAAAGATGCTTTACATCTCGTATTTTTCGTGAAAATTTAACTGTTCCGTTTTTGTAAAAAAATTACGGACCTGTAGGTCCGTACTTTTTTTGCACATCATGGGTGGAAACGCACCCTAAACAAAGTGTGTAAAGGGCTGATCTATTAAGCTAACTCTTTTATGGGAGAGTCAAAGTGATATGTAGTCTTCATAACTCATGTCAGTATCATGCAACATCATCAATCCATTTAGAATCAAATCGATTTATGACTGCAATGCAGTAGCGTGCTTAATACCTTTCAGGTTATGACCATTAGGTCAGCTTTCAACGTATTATTAAAAGCAATTATTACGATCGATGCCGTCATATCAGAAACAAATAAAGATAAATTAAAAATGCCTTATTTTACGGCAAAAAGAACCAGATGCCGTGAAAATCAAACAAAACACTTTTACAAAACTCATTTATTTACATTAACACATTATTTAAGCAAACTGTACAATTTACACCAGCATTCACCAAACAATTCTAAAGATAATTTTATGACACAAAATAATTTCTTAACCAGGTATTTTAAATAGAGTAGGTAGGTAAGTTTGTTCTGACAGTAAACAAAATTGTCAATTTGAATATTCTAATCTATTTCTATTATAAAACAAGCATACATTTTACAAGCATTCTCTAGAAACACATCAGCTGTTTTCAAAAAGTATCGAAGCGTGGAATGGAATTCTCTCGATTCGGAGATGAAACATACTATCACGATTTAAATTGCGACTCGATTCCTAAATAAGTCCACTGACTCTTAGAAACATCTTTTAAATATTTTTATTCGTCCAAATTAATCCACTCTTAGATGTGGTTTGGTTACTTTTATTATGTTCAGCTGTTTATAAGAAGTTCATTGGCCTCTTGTATCATCGAGCAAATAAAAAATTAAACAATTAAATGGATCACAAAAGCCATAATATAATTTTATAACATTCCTTTCATTGTAATGTAATAATTATCGTAGCATTTTAAAGCCAAACTTAGGCCTTAACATCTTTTACTACCTAGATGATTTATACAGTGTCAGGAAGCAATCTTTGCCGGGACACTGTAGTGCCTGGAACATTGTTTTTTTGAGATGGAGTAGGCTTGATTAAGAGCCGATGATTAATAATAATTATCTATTTAAGAATAGGAAGTTTAGGTTATAGGTGCTCGTAAGTATTTTTTTTAGACCAATGATTTTTTTTTCTCTTTCCATATTTTTCAAAATCATTGGCTCCGTTTATGTTGTACTTTTTAAAGTAGCTTATTATTTAATTTTATAGAATTTTATGATACAAGTCCTCATGAGTGAAAGAAAACTGAGGCTCATTTATTTAGCAATATTTTATCATGTAGGCAGTTTCACAACGCAACACAACACCTAAACTAAAAAAATCACTTGGTAACTTATTGGGTATCTTATCATTGTATGGTGTAACATAAAGTTTATTTAAAATGTCCTCTTGCATCTTGCCATAATCTGAGGTCCACAAACGGTAGCTGATTGCAAAGAACCACCTCGTTCCTGTATAAAAAATGATTATTGTAAATGGGTGCAAGCAAGACTTATGGGAAGCAGCACAAACTTCTGTTTGCGGAGAAACTAGATCCGTTTCTGTGATTAAAATTCTTAGAATCCAACTAGACGTTGAAAATGTGAAAAGAAACTAGATTCATTTCTGCGCTAAAAAATCTATCCGACTTGACGTTGAAAGAGCCCTTAAGAAGCCTGCGACAGGCGAATTTCCATAAAAACGTAATATCATTTAAAATTCAAGTAAGTATATTTTTATCAGTTTATGTTGTTAGATTAAGACAGGTATTTACTCGTATCTAGGTTCCTGTTACAGTTTTGTTCCGAAAAACTTACCTAAAAAAAATATAAGCAAATTGAATTGAAATATTTGTAAGTAGGTACACCAAACATGGCATGTTTTCTTTTCATTTGTTCTATAGTAAGTTTTTTGAAACAAAAGTGTGACAGGAACCTAGATAAATAACTTTTTTTTTCAAATAATAACAGAGTGATAAAAATATGGTATATTTTAGTATTACATTCTTATGGTCAATTCGCCTGTCGCCGGTCCCTTAACAAAAAGAAATGTAAATACACGTTACACGGAAGTCATTTCCTTTCTAATTGAGGTCAGATATTTGCTAGTGGCAAAGGCCGGGCCAATCAAAAACTTTGGTCGCCGTCGAAATTCAAATTTACAAAAAGTTTAACAAAAGTAGGTCTCCAAAGGTTCGGTGGGCATTTTAAAGACCTCCGGCCCTTTCTGAGGCTCTAATATAATAGTCTCTAATATCCTGTCAGCCTAAAGGACAGGAAACGTGTACTTATTACATTTTCATACTAAATATTATTTAGAAATCTCTTTCCAGAATATTTTGAGGAAAATTAGTTTAGCACTAGCGTGAAAATTATAAATGTTTTTGTAAGTTGTAAGCTTTGGGTTCGTTCACATCTTTGTCATGACCGTGTCATTTGCGTATGTGAAACACTACTATAACCAATAACAACAAATGCTTGTGTTTTACTACAGAACATGTTTTATGAACAAATGTCACGTCAAAAAGCAAAGCGATCGATGCAGAAGAGCGCTATTTCCGCTTATTCCATCCTGTCCTACTAGTAGTTCGTACTGAACTGAAGCAGACAATGTCATACTTTATTTTACATTTTAGTATGCAAGAATCGTACTCGTCGTGTTGCGTACATCGATACTGAGTTTCTGCTACGGAAAAGTGTCACAAATGTAGGTGCATTCTTATATGGAAAACATGTTCGTTTCACTCGCGCGTAACCAACATCTTAATAGTGTTAGTACAGCAGATACTTACACTACGATGTTGGTTACGCGCCACGCGTTTCAGGCCACGAATTACATCTATTCTAAGCTTCATATTTTCAGCTTTTTTTACGTGATTGAGTAACAACATCCAACTCAATAACTACCTAACACTTTCTATTATCGCTACTATTATCGCTATTCAGCAGTTAAATATCAGTATTGTAGTGAACTGAATGCATAAGCCGTATATTTCGATTTCTAAAGCGATCGATATTGCACTGGGCCGAGCGGATCCCAGCTGCTTTTAATGGGTCACCTTTCTATCTATCTACAATTTAGCATGTAAGTAAGTCTTACCCTTGGGAAATTTGTAGGAAACCTTTCGGCTGCATGGCGAGTACTCCGTCAGAATTGTCGCAAAGAAGCCGAGACATCGAAGACCCTTGACGAATGGATTCCAGTTGTCCTGTAGATGTTTATCAAACAAATAATTTACTAAACTGAATGTATGTTACTATAAATATTTTGGTACGTACACCTCTCGTGTCTGTAGTCAGTTCGAGATCAAAGAGCAAGTACTAGTATCCCTAACATTAATGTTTGGGATAATATAATAAAATTTATTGGCAAGATTTTATGTGACTAAAGGTATCCAAAATATTAGCGACTCAGAGAAATTTTATCTAGATAAGGGAGTGTACACATTGCGTTTTTTGCAGCGCGTTTGTATCGATACAAACGCGATTCGAACGCGATGCGAACGCGCAGCCCCCCTCCCGGTTCGCTTTTGTATGGAAAAAAACGCGTTGCGAACGCGCGTTTGTATCGATACAAACGCGCAGCTCAAAAACGCGCTGCAGAAAACGCAATGTGTACACTCCCTAATATTGGATGAATGAGGCCGTTTGTCCACCGCCGCCGTCACCGGGACGTCAACGAGAACGAGATGACGACGCCGAGGTAGCGACCATACATTTACTATAGCCGCCTGTCCACCAGAATACCGTCACGTCATCTTGATCTCAGCCAGAAATAATATCGTTCTCGTTGACGTCCCGGTGTCGGCGGCGGTGGACAAACGGCCTAACCCGTCAATATTTGCCTTTTATTATTTTTTTAGCTGTCACACACCTATGAAAAATAAGCGTGCGGAGAATGACACGGCGCGTTTGTTTATCTATCTATAGTCGTATTGCTCATTATACGGACTAAAGTGAAGGAAAAAAATGACATTTTTCCTTCAATTTTGACATAAAACGTATCAAAACTAATCAAAATTGAAGGAAAAATGACATGTTTTCCTTCAATTTTAGTCCGTATAATGAGCAATACGACTATACATACGAGTGTAAGTAAGTAAATAAAAATGAATGTTTGTTAGTTTGTCCTCTATGCGTTTAAATTGATCAGATTGTGATGGAAATATTGCGTAGGTTCTTCTGAGGAAGCCCGCTAGGGCTTCTGTCCCAAAAAAATCTATAGAAACTATAGAAAATCAGTAGTTCTGCGAACAATCGACCTCGCGTGCACAAACTTTAAACCACTAAAGTTCTCTGAAGCTTCTATTTAGAGAATTCTGAAAAAATATTTTCTAATATTACTAATTCTAATATTTTTAAATAGTTTCTAATATTATGTCTCTGTCACAATATACACCTATACCATGTTTCAAACAATTTAGCGTGACTGAAATACAAACATACCAATATTCTGATTTCTAATAAGTAGGGTATTCAAGAGAGAATTCAGAGCAGAAATGCGCTTCAAATATAATTTCCAATCCGTTGCATCCGCTCAGCGTCAACTGTGCTTTTGTAATTGTATAAGAGTCAACAAGGTATATATAATTTCAAGGCCCTCTATTAATCTTGTTGGTAAACTATAATCGATTCAAGCCACTACAGGCTGTAGCAGAAATGCGCAGCAAAGTCCTATAAAATAATTATCATAATTATATATTTATTGTTTACTAGCTGCTGCCCGCGGCTTCTCTCGCGTAGTACCCGGATAAAAAGTAGCCTATGTTACTCTCCAGCCCTCCAACTATCTCCACACAAAAAATCAATCCGTCGCTCTGTTTTGACGTGAAAGCAGGACAAATAAACACACTTTCCCTTGGGTGAAAAAGACAATTGGCCACTTACTGGGAGTAAAAGCAGTGTCACGATCAGCTCCGTTCTCATAGAAGTAGCGGTCGCCGACCCTCGTCCTGTAGAACTGCTCTGTGAGGATGCACAGGTAGGTGGGTCCGGCTTGCGCACCGGGCACGTTACGCTCTAGAGATCCTGCCACTACTAACTCTACGTCCTCCACATTTTCGTATAGTGCTTTCAGTATTGGAATGTTCTGTGAAAAAAAAACAACAATAATTATTTGAACGGTATGTAGATTGTTAGGGTATTATCATTGAATTATTTATCATATTAAATTTCTGAAATTGAAAAAGCGGATGGATCACCGAAAAGAAAGCTAGGCCCCATACCGTATTTGTTGCCCTGATTCTTCACGGTGTTGGTCGTGAAAGAACAGGAGTAGAATCACCTAGCTCTTAAGACGTTTCAAAGTGGTCATAGCGGTACTACTGAATAAATGACATTTGAATTTTGAAAAGATGTGTAACAGGTTGGTATGATAATGGACTTGTCTTAAGAGGGGAAGAACGTCATGAAACGTTTATTTTGGAAGTGAAAGGATATACGAGTAGAGGCTTGTATAAAAGATGAGTAGGAAAAGGATAAGTTGTAAGAAGGCGGCTCATGGAGCGAAATGGAATAAGAATACAAATTTTACCTGCATATAATGGAGGTCAACGTAGTATATTATCAAATATATTCCATTAGTTAACGTAAAACTACATAAAGTTACCTACATATACCTTACTCATGTTTGGCAGTGGTGTTTTTACTACAGTATTGTTATAGTATTTGAAGTGTCACTTTAAATTCGTTAATTAACATTCATGATAACGAAACCCAAATTTCATGTGCTAAATGATTGTGAAATACCTGGTAAAATTGCCTACCATTCACATCAGAACAATAGTAGACAAATTGCGATTTTCAATAAACGAATTGTTAATTCACCACGAAATATGAATTATTTTGATTAAATTATTTGAACTTTATGTTAAGTTGTAGGAAAGGTAACATTTCTTTGGACTTAGTTACTATTTCAGAGTTCCATATAAAATTTAGCTGTGAAACATCGCTTGAAACTCGATTCAGGTTACTATGGACTCTGTAAACAGTACTAAAAAGTACCTTAGCTAGTATAAATTCTTGCATATCTGGAAGTTTTCGGTACCTACGGGCAGACCGTTCTCTGTTAAAATTGGATAATCATCGTTTGAGATTCAATTTACAATTGACTACACTCAGTCCTTACTCCTTAGTACCTCAGCTAGTATGAAGTTCTGCATAATCTTAGGTCTTCGGTATGGGCAGACAGTTCTCTATAAAAACTGAGTACTTACGGACTTTGTAGTACGGACTAAGTAGGTATGTACCTCAGCTGGTATGAAGTCCTGCATATCCTGGAAGGTCTTAGGTATGGCCAGGCCGCAGGCTGCACGCGTGGCCACGTAGTTGCCAAGTCCGTGGTCTCTGCCTCGCTGGATATCCGTCGCACGAAGATCTCCTCCGAACGTGTTGTTCCGTCTGAAACAACATGAAATAAGTATTAGTAGTACCTATACAATAATTATATTATAAGTCAAAACTATAATAAGAAGTGTATTTACACCTAATTATTTATATCTATTACTAGCAGCGCCCTTGCGGCGTTGCCTTCGTGGTGATGGTAAGTATAGATAATAGTAATGATGATGATGATGATAAAAAGTAACCTATTATAACCTCCTTCAAAAGTTTAGCTACCAAATGCAGAAATAATTTTTCTAATTGGACTTGTAGTTTGTGTTTTTTAGTGAAATTAGCGCGTTCAAACCAACAAACAAACAAACAATCTATTCCGCTTTATCACATAGTATAGATATTTAGTATTAATATGGATTCCGAATCAAATGTTAAAAAAAAAATCTGTATGTACCTTTTACCTATTAAGTACCTATTCTTTCTGACATATTTAAAGTGATATTAACACAACATTTAAGTGAACGCAAATAAAACAAAAGCATTCCTTCTGAGTTTTTGACGCGCATTTTGGTATAAAATCAAACATAGATACTAATATCAAAACTCTGTCGCCGATGGTCAACATTTATTTCATTTCATGACACCTACACGTAGGCCAAAAATCGATTGAACTTGTATTTTCTAAAAGTTAAGGTTCCCCACTCGCGGAATTCAGTTTGTAAACCCCGGTCATCGCGGCCCAGTTAGGTAGTTACTTTGCTTGCGGTAGAGATAGTTTCCATGTTTCATTTCCGTAACACTGTACAATATAAGTTCGATAGAATAGCAGCAAATTTCGTTAGTAATATTACTAACAAACATTCCAGTGACACAAAATACCGTCGATTATCATTGTGTCGATACACGAGAGGATGAGTATAATCAGCGAACGGTTCTATTGTTCTACTTTAATCTCTGCGCCCCTCAGTTTATATGATTGATGAGCCTAATGGCCCATATTATTTTATAGCCAACATTTCATGATCGAGCGTATTGAATCGTGAACCTATAAATTTTTCAAGCCTTCTACAAAAATCCCGGCGTCTTGAGAAATCGTTGTGACCCAGATTCAACCAATTTGTCATGAAATTCAAAAACTCTTGTAAAAGACGTCTGAATGGGCTTCCTGTTTTAATTCAACTTCGGACCATTGCACACAAAGTAGGTACATACTAAAGTGTTTTCACGGGTCCAAATAACCATTTCTGCTCAACCGAGCTAGCTCAATAATAATGAAAATTAATTAAAAGAGAAGAATAACTTTGGACTTATGAAAGTTATTTAAATTAAGTATACCTATCTAAGTTTATAAATTCTGCTTTTTGCCTTATTTTTAGAACATAACCTATTAATATCCAGTACTACGTCACTGAGATAATTATTGTGATTGCTCATGGGCTAGTCTTAATTATTTTTACTAATTGTCATTAAGCCTTAGCAACGACGATAGACAAACTTTAGCAGGTCAATGAACCTTAGTCATCAGTCAGATTGAGTCCGAGGTATCTGTATAAGAGGTAAAAAATGAAAAAAGTTTCCCAAGAATAAAGTTGATAGCCTAAGGGTAACTTGTGGGCTTTCGTTTATTCAGACAGAGGCAAAGACGTCACAAATTAAGTAAAAATAGGTTTCTAAATTTTCTTACTTTTCTTTCTCACACACTAATTCTAATCCTAACTAATAATTAAAATAAAAATGTGAGTTTATTTGTTACGATTTCACACCTTAGCTACTCAATCGGTCATCATAATTGCATACCTACACGTTGTCACAAAGGGTTAAAAAACATAATAAAATCTTACCTTTTATCCGGAAAAAGTACTATTTCTGAGGGTTACAAAACTATTCCTTCCGGTTGTACCTACCTACTATTTTATTTATTCTGTACTTCCGGTAACAGGCCAAGCCAAAGTTCGTTCGAACCTACCAAGTGGTGCCCTTGCGCATATTGCCTGAGTGTTTCGTGTTTCTTTTTAATAATATCGAGAACCTAGTGTTTAGATAAACATTACATAGGCTTAAAAACACTAATCACAAACTTGTCACAACTGTATTTTGATAATTAAATAAATAAATAAAAAACTAATCTAGTATAAAACTTACTTGAACAAAAATTGCGTGATTTCCGAGTCCCAGGACTGATCGCTAAAGTCCTGCTGCTGGGTCGTGAGCCCTCGAACCAGGTTGTTGAAGGAATCGTCCAGCTCTAGTAGCAGTGGTCTGTTGAACCAGTCGCTCATACGCACGGCACCGACTAACCGACGCTTTTCCGAGATCAGTCTATAATTAAAACATGGTAAGCCAACTAAATAATCGTATAGTTAAAAACTCGTTCGCGTAAACATGACACCTGCCTTCTGATTGTCTCGTAAACGTGACACTTGCCTCCTGATCTTTGGTAGCGACCGAAATCGGTCTCAAACTCTCTTATGGACTTTGTATAACAGTGGACCAATAAATAAGTCGTGCTTTCGCACCCTTACCAACATATGTTCAATTCAGTTTTGATATTATTACGACTATTCAAATCCGCCAGTAAGAAAGCTCGTATGAATTAGTGGTGGTTAATTCTGGTGATATAGCTCTGAATGAAATATTTTTAACTTCAAAAATTAAGCTAAGAATGTTTCTACTCTTTAAAGTAAAACACCTTGAAGAATACTCTGGTAAATCACTTCTCTGCATTTTGTGATGCACAAACAACGTTAGGTAATGCACGTCTCACACGGAAGTGTCGAAACTTCCAGACAAATACAAAATTTATAGCTCAAAACTACGATAGTAATGAAAAACTATATATCAAATAGTTCCTCTAAGTTTTATCCAGAATTTAGTTTTGTAAACACTCTTGAGATTTTATACGAGTATTTCACAGCCTGGCATCATCCACTACTACACTGGCCTGCAAAACTAAGTACTACATTTTTAATTTTTTTTTTCTAAACTATAGAAGTTAGAGATTTAAAATAAAAAACGTTTCATAGCAAATTTTATCAGCTTTCTTTGAAACCATTTAGAGTCCTTTTTATTTCGAAAGTATATCTTGTGTACATAAATAGTTATTGCAATTTTAAAAGTGTGAGACTTAGTTTTGCAGGCCAGTGTAGATATTTTCTTATTTATGCCGTGTTTGAGGCCTTGGTCAGTGGCGGCTTGAATTTTCGTGTATTTTGAGGTACTTACTTCAAATAACCGCGAATCAAAGTGTGGAAATGTCTAAAGGCAGCAGTAGCATGCTCGTCCAACACCGAGGGATCAACAGTAGGGTTGTAGTCATTGATGTAGCCATGTGCTTTAGGGTATATTAACTTATTTTTCACCATATTTTCGTATCCTAAAAAAAAGGTTACTGAAGTGAAACAAAAAAGTGAAAAAAATTGTCTTGGCCCCCAAGCACAGACATGCTCTCGCATCTTCACTCTTTCAAAAACCTTTATCATGCTTTCAGTTCAAATATAATTATGTCCACATTATGCAATAGCAGGCATTCTATAGCAAATGCAAGCTTACGGTCTATTAAATAGGGACTTGTTTTCCTTAGTGTCCTCGGAAAATTTTCCTGCACCGTTTTTTAAAGCTCTTTTCAAATAGAGCATAATTTTAAAAGATAAAGATTCATTGATGCATTTCTAAGTTAAAAACTGTCAAGCCACGCTACGATTTAGTAAACCAACATGACTTTGAGCATCAAAAAAAAAACAGGCCCTTACATCTTTACTAGATGATTTATACAGTGTCAGGAGGCAATCTTTGCCTACACTTAACGGGACACTGTAGTGCCTGAGACATTGTTGATATGGAATAGGCTTGCCCAGCACCTAAATCATCCATCAGCTTAACCGGCCATATCCACAGGAAAGACATGGTCAATACGTGTGGGGCTGACTAAGCCGCGAGTTTCCTCATGATGTTTTCCTCCATCGTTTAGAGCTCGTGTTAATGCGCATATAAATTTTTCGAAACAAAAAACCCATTGATGCACGGCCGGGATTTGATCCCACAACCTTCGGATCGAAAGTCGAAACACGGCTCTTTTTCTGAGCATCAAAGCCCTGAAATAAACAAAAAATGGAAACTCGTTATCAAAGACGAGCGTCCGAGCGACACAAACTTGATAACTGTTCCTTTTTCAAATAACAGTGAAGTTTTATCATCGAAAGTTGATTAAAAACGTTCCGTCAAAGTCAAAAAAGAGTATCACAATCGATTGAGCCAAAAGATGTGTCGATTCACGATTCGTCACGATTCAATGTAAATTCTACTGTTAGTAAAAATGGACGTATTTCCAGTGAACCTATTGTGTAGTCCAAAGAACTTTCAAATATTTCGCAAATGAACAAAGGTTTTATAGTAATTTCTTGTGATAATTGCGTACCCCCTATCGATGACATTATAATATCATCGACCCCCCTCTTAAAAATTGTGTGTCGATACAAAAAATAATGAGACTTCCCATTTTTTAATATTAAAATGTGGTCGTTTATTTCTTCTTTTGATATTTATATTTCATAAGCTGTTGCGATCACAACTCATACTTTTTAATATTTTGGCACAGGATTTTACCGCGTTTATATTTTAACCTACCCTTGCCTACCTATACCAAAATATTTAAAAGTTTAATATTATGTAAATACATACCTAGAAGAATCGGCAGGTACTCATAATAATTGATATGCTGAATCTCAGCGATGTGGATACGCCTAGCTTCCTGGAAGAGGGTCTCATCGCTCCAATGTGGGTTCAAAGACCTCAGACTATCTGCGATGCGGTTGTGTTCTCGAAGTAAGATGATCTGGAGCACCGTCAGCTGAGGGTTTTGATTCACTCGGATGTCACCTGTGGGGTAATATATATTATTATTATCAGCCATCAATATCCCACTGCTGGGCAAAGGTCTCCCCCCATTCTTTCCATTCATCCCTCTCCTGTGCTAGTAATGTCCAGTTGGCACGGAATTTGGCAAGCTCGTAATATATAACTTTACTAAAATTGACGTCGATCAGAACGGAAAATTGGTCTTGACTACGCCACGCACTATGGCTACTATCGCTTGAGCGGTAGTAGCTTAAGCGTTCGTTTTGGCGCTAAAGCTATTGTAGCGTAAGCTAATAGAGCATGTCTTGCCGCTGAGACCTCCACGTTGCCAAATCTACCGAACGGTAGGTATCTCAAGATATACGTCACTTACTAAGTATTAATAATCATACCGTTACAAATATTATAGTGTATAAGTTATAAAAATATAAATAAATTCCTTTCTGGAGAAAATTTCAGAGTTTTCCCTACAAGTTCCGCTCCAAATGGTAATCTGAGACTTGGTCTATGCCTTGTTGTTATTACATTCCTGATTCCAGAACAGCTCAATATTATGATACTATTTTAAGAACTGGTTTGTCGTGTCTATTTTCGCCTGTTACCAAGCATAATTGATAATAAAATAAACCTACTTAACTGATGACGTAGGAATTTTTATACGCTTTCGAGACACAAGGCCATTCAAAGAGCAGATATTCTAAGGTGACTGCCTTTTTATGGTAATAAGTTAAGATTGCGGAGGTTTCTCATAGAAAACGGCCATAAGCTGGTAACGATTTTCAATTCAATTTTAAAACCCCCTTTGTGGACCTGTTTCACAAGGACGCAAGTCACGAAACCATTATACTTAAGAATAAACAGATTCTAAGCTGACACTTTACTAGGCGTTTGCATTGTGCAGCAGATTTATCTAGTTGCTTTTTCGTTGTCAGTGCTTTAGTTTATGTTAGACGTAGTATTGAATGACGTTGCATAAAACCTACAGTGGTCATAATTAGGGTAGGTAAAATCGGTAGTGCTTATTTTCGGCCTTCCCAACTCTCAGCGGATAATCCGTCACCAATTTTCTGGAATGCCGTAAAAACGAGCATACTAAGTACAAGAAAGATCTACTGCTTGTTTGGAAATACAAAACCGCTAGCGTTCAGCAGTGAAAGATCGGCGAAGAAATATCCGTTTGGTGTAGCGTAGGCCTACGGGTAGGGTGGGCATGCTAAGGTGTTTTGAGATGAAGGTTTTCGGTGGCTTCTTGTTGGAGCCGATCTTATACTTAGTACAATTTCACCTTTGATAACCAAAATTATCAGATTTTTAATTCACTATGATATGAAGTGAGGGTCAATAAACCTTTCATCAAATCATAGAGTTGTCAGTACAACAACTCTTAAGGCCAACAAGTGCCGACGGCGCGTCTAGGACTCTTTGATTAAAAAAGTACTTGTTGTGATATTGAGATAACCTTTGTTTCAATCATACGTGAGTATCTATTGTGTACAATCTGATACTAAATGTATGCTTAGCATCGGCCTGAGTGTAAAAGGACTCACAGTAGTGTAGGTATAACACGCCCGCTGCGTTTTATCGTCGCATCGTCGACTTTCTGAAGCCATTTGCTTTTATTTGCGCATTTCCTGTCGGCTGTCGTTTCCGGTATTTTGATTCAAAGTAGATACAAACATTTAGAGATTTTCACATTTAAAACGAATGTAAAACTACAGCTATCAAGAGTGTAAAATATTGTCGGAGCAATAATAATTGTACTGTTTTATTGTGCAATAGTCAAAACATTTTATCACGTTGTAATTTGTATACCAAATAAATAATTTGTATACCTACAGTAACACCATGCAAAAACTTCAATTATCATAGTTTATGCTTGTCTGAATATCAATGCAGACAAAAAACCCACGACCTTTTAGGAAAATTATTTTCATAATTGATCGTGGATTTTTTTACACATTGAATTGAAGCTATTGAAGCGTGATACGCATAAAGCAGGCGGTTCGTGACGAAGACCAGAGACAAAGACAGGAGACCGTTGTCATTTAAACTGACGGTTCTCTGTCTCTTTCGCGCTCGTACAAATCCTGTCTCTGATCTCGGTCTCCGGTCTCGGTCTCCGGCGCGCCGCCTTAAGAGTTAAATATTTGGTTATCTATGAGCTAGTGACAAATATTTGACAAATATTTTGATATCAGCCAAAAGATTAATAATATGACCTAGTAACAAACTCCACTCCGCTTAAGGCCGCCTGAAGGTTTTAATAATATGATAGTCTGACAGTTTACCGCATCCACACGGAAGTATCTGAAGAGTAGGATTCAGCACTTAAGTCCTACAGAAAAAGCGGGAAGTAATTGTTTTATTTAAGTACTTTATTATGCTCTTTTAGTCAATGTCGTTCAGTTGTTCTGGTGTGTACAGCTAACGAACGTACAAACTAGCATAATTATTATTGTTCAAGCCTTATTTGGACAATTAGTAATTTTTTACATAACCTAGTTCTGCGATAGCAGCGCTGCGTCTAGGACTTCAGTGCTGAATCCGACTATAGTGAGTGATCAGAGTCTCATTTACCCGTCAAGTAGCAAGGTTCGTTCGGTGACTGAGCACTCTCGCAGGTGAGTGTAGTGTTGGGATCCTGTGGAGGCCACTCCCGATTCCCTCTCAGTACGGTGAGGAGGCGGCCGCCCGCGCCTGCCCTGATAGGGTCAGCCTGACCCGGGCTACTACCATACACAAGGGAAAGGTCCATGAATGCTGTCACTGTTGATATCTGTCAAAAGATCACATACGTAAAGAATGGTTACACAAAATAAAATATGAGAAATGGTTCACGATTTTCGATCCTCAGGTCGCGGGTGCTGATCCCGGTCGTACATCAATTAATTTTTGTTTCATTATCACGAGCTCTCAACAGTGAAGGAAAACATTGTGAGGAAATCCATGGCTTAGACAGCCCTAGGTTTAGGTACTGGGCGAGCTTAAACTCAATCTCAACAATGCCCCTGGCACTACAAGCGTCCCGTTAGTTATAAAACTAATAGATTGCCTCCTGACACTGAGTAAATCATCTAGAAAAGATGTTAAGAGCTGTGTTTTGTAAGATGTTTTTTTGAGATAGATTTGATCGGATGTTTTTCATGCTTGGCAATGGCAACACAGTCAAGCCTGTTTCTGTTTTTTTTTTCGAAAACAAATAGGGAAATATAAACTCCATCCGCATAAGAAGATTACAGAGCACACAATAGCAGTTTTCACCAGGCAGATCCCTAATGTTGTTTACAGCACTGTTAGTAATTTATTGAAATTGAATGCAAGGTCACGACCACAGAACACAAAAAACGCTTACGCACAATTCTGTGGTCACGGCGTTGAAGCCCCCGGCAATGGTGTCAAATCTATTCGCTTAGAATATAAGTAAGTACATAATTATTTTTACCATGCATCAAACATCAGAAATAAACAACTTTGAGATTTTCTATTTTAATTTTTGTAGTAAAATGGAGTAATGATTCAATGGAATTCGAACCCGCATTGATCAAACCGATCCTCATAAAGACAGAGTGCTTTAACCAACTCAGTCACGGAACCCTATTGACGTCAGCCTGAATATTTTGATAAGATCTAGAATTATCATTTCCAAGTATACACGTTTGTAATTTTTTCCATTTTCATATAGCGAAAAAAAAAATGTGCTACCGAACTCGTAAGAAAATTAGTAAGTACCTTTAGGATTCAACAGAGCTCTAGAATTAATAATATCTTTGAAATACGATTTAATACAACGCCAGGAGGCAATTTATAAGCAAAATAAAATAAATCCAAAAAAACAATACTTACAAATATAAAAATACATAGTGTGTAGGTAGGTACCTATATAAAAAAATAAGTAAGTACGTAAGTACTAATAAAAAAACTTAACGTGATGCTATAGTCCCTGGAGTATTGTTGAGATAATGTAAAGCACTCAATTAGCCTTATTCCTAGGATAATAAAGAAAAAAGATAAATGAGAAATAAATAGGTAATTAACACTCCGCGTGGTCATTTCTCACATTAGGGTTTTCGGTAGGTACGTTGTCGGTATCTAATCTGACAATTACCTATTTTTACGTGATTCCCGTGTGTTATTATAATGTCAAGTCCAACTCCCGATAGTTTTGAAGGGGAAAAATTAAAAAAAAATATTCTGGTTCCACTACTTTCATAGCACTTACAGGCTCAGCAGGTGCGTTGAAGGTGGTACACCCGCGGTCTCTCGTTGTTCCCGTCCTCACAAAGTTCATGCACTGTGTCCCTTGGGGTGCGTGGACGGGGTCATTCGGAGGGATCAAGATCGGCGCACATATGGGGTTAGTGGCCACGTCAGCAGTAAGACGTCCGTTGTCGTCACAGCAGGTGACCAGGTCCTTGTCTGAATAAATACAGAAAAGTTTAATCTACACACAACACACACAAGAACTCGGTAACCAGATTTTTCCTCAGTTAACGGTAATCCGATTTCAATAAGAGTAGACTGCTGTGACTCTAGTCTTGAGTACCTAAAGTAGTCAAAGTCTTGTTTGCTGCAATCTGAGAAGATTGTAAGGTGTAGACTGTGGGTAGACTATCAGCAGTTTAAATAAGGTTTAAGTTTTTTTAAATAAGGGCACAGAAAATAAGTTTTCTGTTGAAGAAATGATTTTCAACACAAGTTTTTATTAGATAAGGGTGATCCTATTCAAATGAGCCTAAACACCATTCAATGAGAAGTTCCTTTGAACAGCTCGTGACTTCATCATCAGATCAACTCGCTGTTACCATAATATTGCATTGTCACTTAGAATCTAAAAGTGTGTCAAAATTCAGCTTAGGTAATCGGACACTGAAAGGTGGGTCAAATTTAAATTCCATGATTTGACCCAAACTTACATACTAACTGACACGTTAAAAAATAGCTTGTAAGTAATTTTAAAAAATCAAACATAGTCATGTTTATTATTATGAATTGATCAACTGAACATTGTAAAAAGAAAAATGATGAATTTACAAAAAAACTCTCATTCGCATTAATAATATTAGTTTATTAGGCGCAGTTAGCTATAGATCTCATTCCACATCTTACTTACACTTTTCATCTATAATTTATGTAATTTTGAAGTTTTTCATTTATTTATTTAAGGTAAGGCTATGGAATAAATCATGAAAATTGTGGTTCTAATCTGAAAAGACGTCGCCCAAATATTTTTTAACGGTGACAGCCGTTTGACGACTGGCCACCACAAGTTGTATTTTCCGGGTTCAATAAATCATAGGTTTTCGCTCTTTCGAAATTGGCACTGATCCAAGCTAAGTAAATAACACTTAGCTTTGTTGAAAAACAATATAGGAAACGACCTAATTTAATTAAGACCGCTTTCACATAATAGACGTCGTACTTCACAGCGCCGCAGAGGTGCGTTTGAAGTGGGGTGGCTAGTACTGATCATTTTCAATACCTATGGATTCCAACGGAGATACACTAATTTAAAATTTAAAGACAACTTAATAGAATCACTTTTCAACAAAATTAACAGACCTCTTCTCCGCACAGTCAGTGACGTTGCATCGTGACGCAAAGTTGAAGCCGCATACCGCAGCGGTCAAGAGAACAAAGCTAGGCTGAACCTCTTATGACATGGTTTTGCATGGCTATAAATGTTAGACATTTTAATTCGGACACAAAATAAGAAAAATCATTACATTACAAGCTCTAAAATACAGAGCTTTCATTTGCGAAGCAACGGCGTCTAGTTTGATAAAATGATTGTAATAAGATCGGCAAACGACTCCCTTGTCTAATTCACCTGTTATACTAAATCACAATAACAGTGTCTTTAGGGGTTTATCAGGTCGTTTCTTCGGTTCAACGAAGCTATTGCAGACTCCCCAGGCTGTTGAACTCAATCTCTACATATGCCTGCATAAAGCAGATTGCTTCTCTTCTTACTTAGAAATCTGACTTTTTTAGTCGATAAACTCATTTGCATGCTCTCATAAATAAGTTTTGCTCTCATTGAAAGTGCAAAAGACTATTCAAGTGGGTGAATTTTAACAAGAAATTATAGTTTGAATAAATTTTTGCTCTGTTTTTATTAAGTTGAATTCTTTTCAGACTTAACATTTTGAGAAATTCTTCCAAAACTAGGAACAACTTACTCGAAAACAGTACATAATTGAATTTATTCATTAGAGCCACTTAGGTCACATGGAAAGTTTTCGCCTGATGTTACTTACGAGATTGCGCAACACCGGCTGTCAGGGACATATCGTGTGTAATAATTTGGCCCCACTGCTGGACATTTAAGTTCCAAACGGGGTCAATAAGTTGTCTGTCCGGGAACAATCGCAGGCTGATTTCACGTGGATTAGGAAGCGGACGGCCGGATCTTGAGCGGGGCATGGCACTTACACCTGAAACAAAAAGGTACCTATTCATTTATTTACACATCCTTAATACAAACTACTACACATTTACATGGCATTACAAAATAAATTAGATCCAGTTGAGCCATCTAATTATCAGGAGTTAAAAAGTCGAAAGATGAGACCCGTGTTAAGGACTATTTATATCTACTTTTTACGGAATTTTTAATGAATAAGTACTCTTATTATTATTAAAGCATCATTTTCAAAAAAATTTCAAACAAAAAAACTAAGTTACTTTCGTAGTAAGAGTATAGTATGGTGGCTGTGGCCAAAATACCAAGAATATTTAAATAGGTAATTGTAAAATTCGTAAAGCAATTAAAACGTGTATTACACACATGATCACTTTTTATGATTCATTTTCAAATATCATGAGATTATTTGAGCCTTTGCTTTTGAATCGAAAGGCAACCAAAGGAACCCATAATATATGGCAGCCTTCAGCGAATATAAAATCGGATTGCACCTTATCTCAACAATTATAATGTAGGAAATAGGAATTTGTTTGACCATGTTTTAATTAAAAATCCTACATAAAATGTTCTTTACCGACGTTATAATAAAACGTTCACTCGCATCTGTTGTGTAATATCCGGGGATATTGTTTATCGTCCTCTTCTTCTGATCCTGATTATAATAATTTTTGTGAAAAGTGAGGATGTTTGTATATTTGTGGTTTTAGCACGTTTTTCAAGTTCATACTGTGTATTTTCAGCACAGTGAATATTATAAAATTAAACATACAGAAACAATTTATACTTACATGAAAATAGTATTATTTTGATCTAAAATTTTTCACTTTAAAATTATAAGTACATCTGTTTTATTACATAGACAACAAAATGTGTCACACGGAGAGACTGAGAAAATTCGAATTTTATGTGAAAAATGTTCAGCAGAAGTTAGCATTCCATACGTGGCAGGTTGCAAGCCCATCGACGTTATTAGAAAGCTAACTGGTTTCCTCACGATGTTTTCCTTCACCGTTTAGAGTTTGTGTTAATGCTCATATAAAGCCCGGGTTCGAATCTGCATCCTTTGGATCGAAAATCGAGGCACTAACCAACTCGGCTATAAACGGTTCTAAACGGTAAAGTACGACTTAGTATTTTCAAAGTTATCGATAAAAACCTGATGCTCGTTATTATTTAACTAGCTCTACACCCACATAGGGGCGTCAGATTCCCATTTTAGGGGGTCCTTTGATGACCATAAAACATGTTCTCTATGTCAAATCATTATGAAAAAGCTCTCAGACACCACTCCAATCTATAGGACCTATAGTTTATAGTAAGTAGGTCATCAACCAGGAAGGTTAATACAAACATTTTTTGAATGAACTAGGTAATTTCGGTAACTTTATGTAGTTTAACGCTACCTAATGAAATATATTTGATACTAGCTGACGCCCGCGGCTTCGCCCGCGTGGACTAATTTTGTTTATATCACGGGAACCGTGCATTTTTTCGGGATAAAACGTTATTATCTATCTATGTTTCAAATTTCAGCCAAATCGGTTAAGTGGTTGTCGAGTTATAGAGGAACAAACATACATCCAAACATCCATCCAAACTTTCGCATTTATAATATTAGTGTGATTATGTAGGTTAATACAAACTTTTTTGAATGAAATATGATAATATTACGTACTAACAAAGACCATAAATCGATTCAGGAAATTGAATTCTTAATCTCTATGTAATAGCATAGTCCACCGGGGATTTATATTAGTTATGAAAGAACGAATGTAAATAACATTTTATTACGAAGCTTTAGAAGTTGTATTAACTGCTATACATCACGGCTATTCGTTTAAGTAATTTGTTTTTGCTAAGCCCTTGGGGTATCATTAGCTGCTTAATTGTTTCTCTTACGATAGCCTTGAAGTTCGCTAATGTACGTAATATTGTACATAATTGATAATAAGTGATTGACCACCTATCAGTTGAACTACCTATAGATAGCTTACAACGATCCTTAGGTGGCTCAACTGGCTATAATTGTATTTTGTAAATTTATGGAAATATGTAGTAGTTCCGTTTCTGTCAATAAATATATTGGTGATTGACTGACTGGCAATCAACAAGTTCTAATAAATGAACGATGATGTTGATGATAGTAATTTTTAGTGTTTTGTATCAATAGTAGGTAAGTAACGTAGCAACGTGTAATGGGAAGACCCATTAGGTACATTCTTACGTTGTTTAATCTACCCGAAATGAAATATTTCCTAGTTTTATACCGAAAAATTCTCAGAACAAGATGTTATCTACAGAAATGTCACATCGAAAGAATGGTCCATTAACTCCAGTGCCCCTCTGGAGAATTACATTCTATATCTGATACCACTCTGGAAGTCACATTGACGTGCCCAAACTGAACACAGCCGCAATCGTACAAAGGTTTGTCATTCTTTTTCTAGCTAGGACATAATATTTTAGGCACTAACAATAACAGCAGGGCAATTCTACTAGATGACAACGTCAATCATTCCGCTGCGGTTTGTTTCGATCTCTTAAATGTCAGCCATTTGGTGAATAGTAGAAAGGCTTTTCAAAAATTTGTTTTGCTAAAGTCCAAACCTTAGCTTTAGCTAATTAATTCAATTGTGTGAATTCAGTTGTGGTGAAGTTTTAACCTCACCACAACTGAGTCGTTTGTCATTAGTAGAATAGGAAACAGTCTCAAATCCAAGGTAGTTGAGGTTTTGCTTGTGGTTCATAAAAAGTTTTGTACTAGAATTACCACCCAGTCCAGAAACGGATTTAAAAATTAAAAATTGATAGCGGTTCAGCTATGACGGCTGTTATAGTAGGTACCTACACCTACTATTTATTTTAATCCACTGGCTGAAAAATTAATAGTAACAGGCTAAAAATTACATGCTATAAGTAAGTACCTACCTATTACTTTTTATATAGGTAGCATCCATTACGATCTTTCTATACTTAATCATAATTTTGACACTAGCTATTTTTGAATTTACACACATATTTTTTAATTTGAACTATACGCTCTTTTCATCATCGTTATTATCATCACCGTATACCATCACTACGCATTATATATAACTAACTGCGCCGCGAGGGCGCAGTTAGTTATAATACGATACATTCACACCTGAAAATGTCTCCTCTTATTCTTGAGGAGTAGGTAAGCAGAGACCACACATTTTTACTTGTTACGACCCTGACACACCTAATTTTTCCCATTAACTTTGATTGTATTTCTCATTATGATGAGAGTTTTATAACCTAGCTATTTTCCAAAATGTCAACTAATTTGTCCATTATTATACCTATGTCATCCCCATACAGACTTGCTTTATACTTTTACCTTTCGTTACGCGTAGTAGTATTTTGATAAAGTCACCTTCCTCAATAATAAAGCTATCAAGGCAGAAATCTTTTTTTTTTCATCCGACTGCTAGTTTCACAGAGTAGCTCGTGCAAACAAACAAACAATCAAACAAAAAACTCTTCCGCCTTATAAAATTGGTATAATTAACTTGTACATCATGTATATTGTAAATACGATTTAATTCTTCAATTTGTTATTCAACCGAGAAGTTTTAATTTATCTTGACAAATGCAGGCGATTTAAAAAGTTGCCAGCCAGCTTACCTACTCCTTTATAATAATATGCTTTAGATAACTTTCGTCAGTCAACTGAAGCATTCGCAAAGAAATCCAGACATTTTTATACCGTATCTTAATACGGTGCCTTCGCATACTGCATTTTGCTCACGTTAACGTATAGGTACAAAAACGAAATGACGGCATTCATGGTTATAGGTTCATGCCTGCACCGAGACAAAATCATTTTCAAATATTTTTTATATGTTTGGCTGAGAGAGTTTGCCGGAACCTAAAGGATTTCGACAACGCAAAAGAACATGTCATTAACCACAATCAAACATAATCTTAACAGAACAATCGTTACTTTCTTTTATAAACGATCTTTTAAAGTGTCTTTGAATGGTATAAATAACCAACTAACTTTTTACTTTTTTCGGTAATCAATCAGAGAAGCGTCTGACGTTCGTTTTTGTGTTTTCTACCACCTAGTCATTTATTTTATAGCCCACAAGTCCTCCTGACTGAATACCTACGTCTAGTACCTACATATCTTTATTATTCAAATTCACAAACTTTCGAGTTTATAATATTAGAAGGTGTAACAATAGACACTAAGGCATAACTATTACTTACCATCGGCATAGTTATATGGAGTGAGACGTCCATATGGAGTTTGGGGTAAGCCCCACGTGGGGCGCACCAGGTTATTGCAGGAGCCATCAATGGACCGGTACCGGGACTTGGCACAGAACGGCGGCGGGAGACCGCAGCTCTGGGTTGCTGGGTCCACACCAGACCCTAAAGGTGGAGGCGGATTGCTAAATCTGAAAGGGTTAACCAAAATTCTAGTCAGTTCGGCCATGTACGTACAGCATGCTTTATTTACTGAGTCATAATTCAGATTCAAATTCATAAAATAAAGTCAACTGGCATAACTATTATGAAACCTAATAATAACTTATTTTGAAATAATGCATCCAGGATAGTTTATTGACCTTTCAGAAATATAAATCGCGTCTGCGTAGTAATTTACTTGCAGAGGAAAAACTCAATATAAATAGGTATAAATAAAGAAATTTTTCAAGTCTACGAAAGTATGAAATAAAAACAAAACTTGTTGAAGTAGACCAGCGAGCGTGGCCTTTAATTATGCAATCAATGTCTGTTCTATTTACTCTGGTTTACATTCTAATAATGTAATGTTTAATACATCTTTCGGATTAATGCAAAATTATCTCCCCATTTAATACTGTTGATGCCAGGGGCACTTGTAAAATTTTACGTAAAATGAACACGAGCTTGTTTTCAAAACAAATTCTGTTTGGTATTCCATGTGTAGGGTAAAACAGAGTGACAAACGGAAGTCCGAGCCTAATTACTGGAATGTTTGTTTTGTGATTTTGTTCGGTATTCAGTTATTAACCCCTGGACTTTCATTCAAAAGCAGCAACAAATATTATACGGTAACGTTCGAGTTTAATATGGTATTTCAAAATATATTGTTTCGATGTTTTTATTACGGGTCTTCTTATAAAAATATAGATAAAATTGCCTTTTGTTTATTTTCTAGGGAATGTTGCCACCAGGGATGATTGTGAAATACATGCAAATTGAATAATGGGTAGAAACGTGCTGCGAATCTAATAGCTCATAACGTCCTCATCTACTACCGTGATTGAAACGAGAATATTATTATAGGCATATCTAGTTTACCTAATAATTAGTGGTTTACCACTTCCCAACTTTACATAATACGTGATATTACATGTTCATGTTCAGACCTAGTTCTATATCAAATTTTGGAAAGAAGTAGTGAAGAAAATTGTTACCGAATTTCATTTACAGTAAAATCTCCCACGCTGGTTTCACGAGTCTCAATGTTGATTTACACAGACATGAATACACAAACTATAATTCCGAATAATGTGGTTGGTTGATTAAACTTCACAAATAAATGTTTACCGCGAACCAGTGGTTCGCGAATAAATCTGCGCTGTGACCTGTCTTATTATTTCCCAGTTGTTTACTCATCATTTTCTAGGACCATTCTCTAAACAAACTCACATAATCATAGAAAACAATTGGATTTGATTTTTATTAAATGGGTATTTTTTCTAGGATGTGAACTCGCTAAACCTTTTTTTTTCTATACTTTAGTTAGAATTTCTAAGCGATCAGAAGATCATCTAACAGGATACTTACAAAAGTAAACAAGCGAATTATTAAAACACTAGCTTCACTCGCGTGGTACCCGGATAAAGAGAGTAGCCTATGTTACTCTCCAGCCCTCCAACTATCTCCACACAAAAAATCACGTAAATCCGTCGCTCTGTTTTGACGTGAAAGCAGGACAAATAAACAAACAAATAAACACACTTTCACATTTATAATATGGGTACGGAGGTACGGATTACCGCTAGCATATTAGACATTTAAAAGGTTTAAGCTACCAAGAATTCATTCGTAACAATGTTATTCACAAAGTCTACAAGGGTAAGCGTATAATTAAACACAAACAACAATTAACCTTTCAGCTGCTCCGTTGGACTGTGCTGGTGAGACGGCTGAGGGGATGCTGTGGACAGAATCAGTGCACTTTACAACATAACATGCAACATACACTAGCTACAAGGTCCAGTGCAATGGGGAGAAAACACACTAGAGAGCACTTCATATTTTATGCTTCGTATCCTGTGTAGCTTTAGAAAATTTTGCCCTAGATAAACTGGTTGGGTTTGAGCTGACTGGACATTTTCTTTGTTCAGAAAATAAGTAAAATACAGATGGTACTATATTAAAGCCAGATTTTTCACCGGCACAGTATGTAACTGGGTCACTTAGGAGATCGATCTCAAGCATCTATTTCTGCAGGCTGATTGTCTAAAGGGCGCTACTCACACACCTGCCTTAGGGGCAATCTAGGTTGCAATCTAGGTGCGTGGCGGTTGTCGCGATATCGGGAGTAGAGATAATCCCGATATCGCGACAACCGCCACGCACCTAGATTGCCACCTAGATTGCCCCTGCGGCAGGTGTGTGAGTAGCGCCCTTTACTTGTCTCAAACCTCAAATTGGTCTCAAACTGTCAAAACGATCGCTTATGTATCTTTTGTCGCGTTCGGTCTCTTTAGCCGGATCCACACCGGACGATCCAAAGAGCTCCATGCCACGCGCAATCGGAGCGCTTTGGATCGTCCGGTGTGGATCCGGCTGAGATAAGAGTTACAGCTAGAGACTACAGAGCTACTTGCATGGTCACTGCACTGTAATATTTGACAGTTTGAGACCGATTTTGGTCGATATCAAAGATAGCCAATAAAGGGGCTGGTCAGTTCTCTTGTGGAGAATGTAATTTTGATTAGAAACATGAGTTTTCTACCATCTAATCATAGCTTTGAAGTGCGCTCTTTTGTATTTTCGTTCTCAAATTCAAAGGTATTAACACAACACCAGTATTGCCTGAACAAAATTGTGAATTTTCCGGACAATTGCAAGCTTGAGTCCTGTAATAAATTGTGTTCAATTTGTAAATTGTCGCCATTTCGAAGTGCTATTAATAAATCCACGATTTTGCTCAAGTAATAATTTGGGTACGAACTAAATAAGTAAAGGATTATAAGGATTTATTTTCACAGAAATATTAACCATCCCTTTGGGGAAAGAGGGATTTCTAGGAGATTTATTCCGTTTATTTTTACAGAGTTGTTTTGGAGTAGTCATTATTTGCTTATCAAATTGATGGTAGGTATAAATGACAACACCTATTTTATGAGTGAGAAATTAATTAGGTAAGGTTTACTTTCAAATCACCGTATTATTTACTTTTTAAATGGATATGACTTTTATCGAGGAAATGTAAGTGCAAAGGAAATGGATTCTTTTACTGGGTAGTTACATTATGAAACTTACCTCTTTAGAGCTCATTTTATCACACTGTATAAAAAACAGATTAACTGCATGTTTCATAATTATTACAAAACAGCAGGAAGCATACTGTAAGTTTTTTATATAACTCTATATAACTTAAAAGTTATAGTTGCTATTAGACTAATGCTGTTTACTGTTTGCTTGAATTAACTTTGAAACATTTCATTTTGTGGTTTGTTTGTCTTTTTCCCCATATTTTTGCAGCCATTTTCTCACCCAAATCCATTGACGGGTAGCCTTTGGGCAGGTAGAGCAGACAACAAGACATTCGCCAATGTAGACTGGGGACCTGTGAACTGTAGTTGTGATGGAGTGCTCTGAGGCGCTGTTCTCTGGATGAAGAAGTGGTCGGGACTAGTTTCGTAGTTGAGGTTGATACCGGTCACCACGCTGCAAAGCGTCAGAAACACCACCGCCGCTGAACTCAACATTGTGTCTGAAACAAAAGAAATAAAAAATTACTTTGAAGTTAAACATTATGCTGGTGTGCTGGTGAAAGAGCCGTAACATCGTGTTTCGCGATTTTCTTCGCTGACAGTACAGCCCGAGAAAAATTAAAAGCTATTGTTTTGTAATTATGATCACCAAACAGATAAAAACGAACGATGATCGCGATTTGTATACGTAGGTATATTTATAAAAGTAGGTATATTTTGTTCAATACTCGCATAAACAAAATGCATTTTCAATGAAAGCTTTTAGCTTGGCACAGTTCGAATGAATTGATGTTTTGATTGTTTTTAATTTAATTTTCCTGTACTGGTGGTCCTAGTAATTTTTCCAAATTATGGCAAACATGCACAACACAAATAACATGCATGCTACCTTTACCTAAACATGTTTCTTACGAGGTAGTAACATACTCGTAGCTGAATATAATACTGAAGTATGATATTAAACTTTCAGTACTGAGAAACCATAAAACGCTTAATTACCTCAACGTTTCCTGCGAGAAAGTAAAATATAACTTTGGCTCACTTCGACATCGCCCACATACCGATAGAACAAAAATACACGAAATATGAGGTAAATTATGCCTTGTGTCCATACGCAAAGGAACCATTTATCTACATTTTACTACAATATAATTAGAGCAGTAAAAAAAATCTTCCTTGTTTCAAATACGTTTAGGATTTTTAATTAAAACTGTATAACGTTGTTTTTATTACCTACTAGTCTTATAAATTACTAGCTGCTGCCCGCGGCTTCGCTCGCGTGGTACCCGGATAAAAAGTAGCCTATGTTACTCTCCAGCCCTCCAACTATCTCCACACAACAAATCACGTCAATCCGTCGCTCTGTTTTGACGTAAAAGCAAGACAAATAAACAATCAAATAAACTTAAAAAACTTAATAAACTTAAATAAACTTAATAAACTTTCACATTTATAATATGGGTACGGATTTGGGAAGATAATAAGGTGCTACTTTTGTATTAGTGCTCGCCATGTGTGTTGGTAGGCAAATAAAACTGTGTGAGTCCTGTAATAACGCAACTTTATTAAGAAAAATTATGTTTAAAGATGCGAAGCCCTTCGCTACATGGCGACAGTGACGATCCAAAGGGAATATCTGACAAAAGTACTTGTTGTTTGTTTAGTAAATGTTACAAATATTTAATGTTGACAGAAGGTTTTCATTAAGTCTTCGCTAAATCGCACAATTTAAGAAAATAATAAACTTTCATATAAGAAAATAATAAAATATAAATAATGTTATTAAAAAATTCAATCAAGCGAAAATTTGGCATAGCATGAAGTCAATGTTTGGCTGTATTGCGTGCTCGACCTCGGTCAGTAAAACAATTTTATATATTTCTGATTACGTTTTTTATATTATTTTATGGCAAAAACTTTACAAAACATGGTCTTAAAAACACAAGAACTTGTTACATGAGTAACGAGAAGTTTTCACATCAAATAGTGGATATGCGGCATATTTATGTAGTTTGTATTAGCCATTTCCGCTTGTAATGGCATGATTTATTTGCCAATTTGGATAAGTTTCCATATCGATGTAACTAGGCTGGCCAAAATTGTTTGAGGCCCTTGTTAAATTTTATTACTTAAGTAGTGCATTTATGAAAGCATATTAGGCAAATTGACCTTCGAATTTGTTATTGATATCAGTTTTGTGAAAGCACATTACTTAGGTGCTTTTAGGAGGCACTATTAGAAGGACTCCTTGTTAATTTTCTTCAGTCTTATACTCCTACACTAATCGCATCAAATCGTGTGCAAGGTCACCAGACCTAGCTTTTGCATTGTATCACCACTAATTTAAATATCTATTTAAATTAGTGTAAATAGATATTTAATATAGATAGGTATAGATCTAATTTAAGCCCATCTTTTCTATTTTCATTCTATAACTAGCTAGCTCTTAAGCTAGCTATAGAATGAAAAACGCCAATTAGTGTAGGTACCTCTTGAGGCGAAAGTAAGCAGAAACCTCCACGTGCATAGGTACCTACTTAGAGATACACCTACGTGAGTCTTGTTGACTATATTGAAACTACCACACTTGTCGCAGGTGAATGAATAGTTACCATTAGTATACCATTTTAATTGATGTAAAAAGGTAAATCTTACTATTCATCAGAAGTAAGTATGAATAAAATAATAATATCTTTTAAATTGAAGTACAACGTTTGCAATTAGTGTTATCTGCTGCGAAGATACGATTATCGAAAGCAAATGTCAAAATATGACAATGTAACTAAACATTGATGCCTGTAGCACACCTCCGCTGCGAAACTCAAAGGGCGAAACCGCAATAGTTTCGCTGTGAGTTGTGAGTTCTGTGGCGGCGAAACAGTAGCGAAATTCCCTGCTCTAACGTACAAAACTGACTATGATGTTGTCGCTTTCTAACATGATTTCGCTCATTTGCTCAGGCGCCTACTACATCTCCGTCCGTTGTCCGCCATTTTGGAGCGGTTCCGCGTGTGATCGGACGCGGCTGTAGCAATCGACAATTTTTATGAGCGAAATAGGAACGATGGATTTGGAATTTACTGAAAAACTTTTCGTTTCGCTAAAATAGTTTCGCGTAAGTGAAGTACTGTTGCTCAGCGAAACTCGCTAAGCGGTTTCGCAGTTGTTGTTTCGCAGCGGAAGTGTGCTACAGGCATGAAATCCAAGGAATTTTTATACTAACGTAACTTGAAATCATACATGGAAGGTCGATATTCGATTGTCACTGAATTGTCATGGAGCGAGTTCCTCAAATCTTCGAGGCAAAAAACTCGCACCATGTAAACGGTGCTTCCAAAGTAAATAAGTAAGTTTTCTTCAAGTAATGAAGTGACTCCGTTACAACTTTCAGAAGTTTATCACAAGTTTGCGCCAGCTTGTACGGCCACAGATCGATGAACTTTATGTGGGCAAAATAGTACGGATTAGTTCTTCAAAATATAACTAAAACTAAATTAATGAATAACAGATAGTTAATGGATTCAGGCGTGACTTTGCGGAAGTCAAACTTCAACACCAAAAAAGTTTCTTCAAGATCTTCAAACTAAAGCCAAAAAAATAACTTTATGTATTATTGTACCATCCGATAGTGTGGATATTAAGGATCTATTTTTAAAAAGAAACTACATGCGCATAAACTGATTAATACTTTTAGTATTTCGTAGGTACATTACCCGTAACTTTTTTATGTTAGTTTGCCGTACTTATGTAGTTTATTCTCAGAAATTGATCCTTACTATCTACACTATCGGATGGTACAATAATACAGAAAGTTGTTTTTTTTAAGAAACAGGTTCGATTCCTGGCTAGCTAAATTATTATTTTTAAATCTAATGATGTAGTTTCACTTTTTATCCATATCAGTTATGAGACTCTTTAGGGTGTTTTTCGCTATTGCTAATAGTTTTAAATTTGACCCTAGGGGCACTCTTGAAAAACTCACTCTGTATAACTCGGTTCTGACTGAGAGAAGATGACATAAGTACCTATATACTGTTCTCACAAATATTGTTTGTTATACTCCAATGAGTTTATATTTTCATGTTTGGTTGATGGCCGCGCGAAGAAAAAAAGGCACCAACCGCCGCCGCCCATACAAAATCGGCTATTTATCGGTCAAATGCCTACGTGAACATTATATCTGTTATTCCTTGGTAAGTAAGTAGGTACACTACTAACCAAATGACGTCAAACTCTGGCATGATCTTGTCATATAGCATCAAAGCTAATAGCTAATAATCCTTTGGCATGAAACATTGTTTCTCTGGGACTCATTACATCCAAGTTGCACGAATATAGGTCAAACAGCTACTTACTTATAATAAGAGTACGATATGACAAGAGATACACTTTCTGATAATATGATTTAAGAAGACATTTGAACGGCAGGCATGTTAGAAGATGAATAAGATGATTGATCAATAAAACTCAGAGGAGCCGGCAATATTTTGGCAAACGTTGCCATATTTTGTAGATGACCAGTCAAATTGTATTGTAAGTAAGTTTTGAATTGTATTTGGAAGAATAAAGACAAATTGCATCAAACTTTATAGAAAAGTGCCTGATCCCATATTGCCTATACCTATTGCCTATAATGTTGGGAAAGTATCTCCCCTTCCTACGACATTTTTATTTTACTATGTTCTAAAAAAGAAACAGGCTCACGACAGTATTTCCAAGTATTGTAAATATCCACTCAGATCTATGTCTGACTTCACCTGAAGTATTTTCTATTGAACGATTTTTTTATGCACAGCTGAGGTTCTCAAATCATCAACTATCCTCGGATTGAAAATAGAGACAGCCTACTCGGCCAACCCGACTACTCTTTTCTATTGCACACAATAAATTATAACTGACCTCATTCTGCAGATAAGCCTACTATTATCCAACCTATTTTACTTCCTAACCCCCTTTTGCAGGTGACCGCTTATTTCTACTTAGGTACTTACATATAACTTAAAAACTGGGACAGCAAGATTTGGTAAGTATAAGATAAGTACATCGTGTTTTGTTGCCATGTCTTGACTTTCACATAATACTTATATCTGTAACATTACTTTTGACTACCCCTATATCCAGCCAGTCTAACCTAAATTACGAAGACATAAAAACTCTAAAAAACTGGAGCTCTCGCTAAAACGGTTGCTTTATTTTTCTTTTTCGTCGTATTTAAAAAAGTATACATCCTAGAAGAATAAGAATAAGAGCTATTTTGGAATAAACAAATTCAGTCCTTTCTTATGACACCCCACTCTCAGTACATTTGTACTAGGTACTTTTATTTACTCTCTTGGGAACCCAATTTCTTTACAACCCCTTCGTCGATTAAGCTCAATGCTCCCCAGCAAATTTTCCTAGCACAATCTATTGACCTACCAAGTTTCATGCAGATTGAATTAACGGTTCGATAGTTATGCACGAACATTCTCGTACTTTGTGAAACCCACAAACATACAAAGCAAAATCGCCCACTGAGATCGACATAGCGCTTTGTAAATATTGTACGAGTTATTAGCTCTGCTCGGTCGAAATTATTACGTGGACTTTGCAACGCTTTATAGGATATGCTTTTACACTCTGTGAAGCCAACTCTGTAAGAGTGTTCAATTCAATTTTGTAATTCATTACGACTATTTATTTTCATATTAAATAGACATCTACTGGTTAAATTAAAAAACTATACTACTGCTACACATACTCTATCAAAAACTCGGAAACATCTCAATTAAAAATCTGAAAAAAGCAAAAAGGCTATTAGTATTTCATGTTTTCAATTGTGTAATTGGCTTAGTCATTCACCGTGTAAATTACAAAATGAATTGATTGTTGTGGATGCCTATCTCTTTAATCTCTAGCTGATATTTTAACATCAGTATGATCATTTTATAATAACTAATAATTACTTTTATACGACCAAGATAAAACCACAGGCGGAAGCTAGTCTATTAAGAAAAGCCAAATCTAAAGTAGGTACCCGGTGTAATAAACATATATTTTCCCTTGTAGGCCGAGGCCATAACACTATCATACAATCGTTATTGCTCCACCGGAATTTCCCATAAGCCTCCATAAAATTACTTACTGAGGGTGTATCATGTAGTGCGAAATCAGCTAACATTTGAAGCTCACAAAGAATCATGTTCAAAGGCTGAAAAAGTCCCAAGCCCAGCTTCATTCGCGATATCATAAACTAGATCAGTTTATGTCCCTACAAACCCACTCATAAAAATCTATCCCTCGAACGTAAGTGTTTATCCGCAGAACAGTTTACTCGTCGAAATATTCCCAATAATAGTTTCACGGTAGCAATTTTCCCGTTCTTCCGTCAATGTGCGTAGAATTTACTACGTGCGGGTAGGAAATTCGTTCAGATTTATTGCAAAAAAATGGCTATCCAAAATATATATTGTACTCGTAGATATCCAACCAATAATATAAATGTGAAAGCTTGTGTAATGAGTAGGCAGTTTTTTTACCCCACAATCATTCATATCTTCGTCTTCTTTTGTCGATGATTGTGAATTACGAACAGCTTGCGTTTCTAAAAACGCTCTTAGTGTAACTTGCTTAGTCATTCTTGAACGACGTTCTGCACCTACACAAAAAGGACAAGTGACCGCTAGTGGCTTTAACAACTAAGGGCCTTACTTATTATGAAAGATGTTTTAAGTTAAACACTGGTTAAAAAACGTCCTATCTCTATTTGTGGAGTGACAAACAGAGACAGGACGTTGTTTAACCAGTGTTCAACTTTAAACATCTTTCATAAGTAAGGTGTTAAGCGCATATGTGCTTTGGAGTGTGATGTAAATTATGGTTATAAAATAAACCATTAGGTTTAACTATTAAGTTGGTAACCATGATCAGGCTGGCTAAAAACTCCGTCACCCACCAGTCATAATCTCATACAAAGTTTTCTAACCAATTTTAGCCACAGCTATCTATTGCATTTTCTGTAGCTGAACAAAGATTATCTCAGGGCACAGTGGACATCAAAGATATCACAGGGCACAGTTCTGACAGTATTTACTGCTGCTGAAGAATTTATATAAGCTTTTAAAGAATAGCAACTTGTTTAATTCTTTGTTAACTTTAATTCTGAATTAGGTACCTATATGTAACTTGTGCATTTAATTCCGAAAACAAGGAAATGTAATAAATTTATGAACCTGATTTGAACTGCGGTACCTAAGTCGACTTTCTAAGTACTTACCTACCTACCGACCAACCCTCAAACAAACAGGAAACTTCGCTCACCCCTAAAATGGAGTGTTTCAGTGAGGCGACACAGCTTGATGGCACGTAAGCACACGTCAGTAAATAACATTCTTTGCATTTCCTTAATGATATTTACCTGACTTGAAAACAAATAACACTTATTTTTAACCCCCGACGAAAAAAAGGGGTGTTATAAGTTTGTTGTGTGTTTCTGTGTATGGAGTAGTAAAGGTGTCTTTGTCGAGTGTGTTCGTAGCTATGTTTCATAAAATCGGTTCAACCGTTTGAAGATCATCAGCTCTTCTAGTTTATGAAGGGATTATGTCGGGGGTTTTTTATAATTGTTTTAATTCAATTTTACTTTTTTATAATTGTTTTAATTTAATTTGACGACCTCTGTGGCGCAGTGGGTGAAGGCCCGCCTGTGACGCAAGAGGTTGCGGGTTCGATCCCCGCTGCGGGACAAATGTTTGTATGATCTCCAAATATTTGTCTCGGGTCTGGGTGTTTTCTATGTATATTATGTATGTATTTACAAAAAAAAATGTATATAAGTAGTATATAAGTCATGTAGTTGCCATAACACAAGCTCTGTTTAGCTTGGGACTACATGATGCTGTGTGAAATGTCCAGCAATATTTATTTATTTATTTATTTTAATTGTTTTAGTCTATTATTTTGAAATCCAGGATTCGGGCTACCTAAATTTTTATACAGCACGTTGAATACTTCTATTTTTGAATCGGTGTTTTAGATGCAAAACTACACATTCGGATACTCGTATTAGTAACAAAGAGAGCCAGCAACGAGATAATTTAAGAGCACACTTCACCATACACCGATAGTTTTTGGTCAGTTTAAAGTCGGCGCCCACGTCCTTACTAAAAAAAATTATAATTAAATAAAAAATCTATTTCTTTCTAATTAATAATAACACGAAACATACTCGATAATATGAGAACCGAGAGTAGTACTATACTATTGGTTTGTTGGCTCGACCGACGGCGGCGGCGGCCGTAAAATCTAACGTAAGGAACATAACGTAAGTGGGCACAACTTTGTCAACTGTCCTAAGCCCGTTTAAGTATGAAGGGAAAAATGGTTTCACTGATGTAAAAAAAGATGTAAGGTATTTAAGACTTTATCCTACATAAAATTTGTTACCTACCTAGGCCGAATAAATTACGGGGATACGCGCTCCTGTGCTCAGCTGTTTGCTACGGCGTAGAGCTACTCTCAGACAGCGACTACGGCGTAGAGTCTACGAGGTACGAGGTACGTAGGCTCTGCGCGCCTACGACACCTAACCAAATGTTTTTCTCACTTTTGTTAATCTTTTCGACTATTCAGTTTCGTATGAAATACTTACTTATAAAATTCAATAACTAAACCAACGACACGATTAAGATTAAGTAATAAAATCAGTGGGTGCTGGCTTTAAACTGACAAAAACTAACGGTGTATGATAGGCGTCGGTCACGCTAAAGCAGCGGACCCTTTCATGCTACAGCGGCTGCGGGGCACGACAGAAGCGGGAGGGTAGCGCTACTGCCACGGTAAGTAGGTAGGTGTAGGTCGCGTCACGTAAAAAGAACGCTGGAAGACAGTGCAGGCGGTATGTTTGCGCATGGTTACACTTGCACACGAAAGTACTAAAAGCCTATTGTTTTTTTTATTGTTTGTTTTTTTTTTCTATGGAAAATAATTTCGTAACTAAAAACGTTTGTGCTCGATGGTATTAATTTGCCTAATTGTTATATGAAAGCGCTCGTAATCTTAAATAACAAATTCTAGAGTTTTATTTTATTTTATCAACTTCCAGAAGCTGCTGCTAACTGTACTATCTATCGTTTCGACTACAGAGAAGCCAAAGAAAGGATATGATAATAGATCCCTAATCTATAATAGAAATCACGAGTAGGCTCTTTGAGAGAATCTTGTTTTTACGAGGAGTAATTTCAAGCGCATTGACCCGTGATTAAATTTCTTCCCAAGAGATAAATAAAAATCGAATAAGGAAAATGAAAATTCTCAAAAATAGTACCTTAAACCTACTACCCATTATGTTGCCCTACCTAGTGTTAATTTATAATTCGTGTACTTGAATAAAGTTATTTTATGCGAAAGAAACGAGGCCATATTCATTATTAAAACTATACCTATTTATTAAGTTACGATTCTGAACTTAGCAAAAATCATTTATTTCGAAGTAAGTATCTTTAGTTAGGTAGTTGGCTCGATTAAGTAGGTAGATACCTATACCAACTCGATGTTTTTTTTTATCTTCAAGGCATTTTAATAGAGTCCATAAACAAAATTACTTCCAGCCAATAGATCCTTTTAAATTGAGCAACTTTCACAATATTTCAGGGAACTTTAATTATAACAAATTTAGAAATAAACTTATTAATGGAGTGCCTGATACTTTTTAATCTCAACTGAAAACAAAGATTGCTAAGAGTCAACATATTTTTCCGTCTAGTAATTCGGTAAACAAAGGGCAGTGACGGACTCACGGGGGGAGGGGCGGAAGGGGCGAGCCCACCTCGGGTTTCTGGTCCTGGGGGGCCCCCAAACGCTTCCATGTTCCCTTGACCAAATCCTAAACAAAGCTTTAAAAATATGCTATGTCGGTACCCATTTAAGAGGTGGCTTGGAGTTGGGAGGTCCCATACAAATATCATATTTACTTATTTTAATTTTGTATTTTTATGGTGTACAATAAAGTTATATTCTATTATATTCTATTTTATCATCACATACAGAAGAATATACATAAATAAAGGTAAATAAGCTTGTAAAATTACAACAACTTAAACTTAAGCTTCATTCAGCTTTGCCGCCCAGGGCCTCTAGCCAAGTGGCATCAATCTTTTCTATTCTACAATTCGCTTCGCTATCGCCGAAGTTTCATTGGTGGAAGACCACGTGACCTTACGTTCGACCTTGGTTCGACCAATGAAAACCTCACGTTCGAGTGTTAGCGAAGTTAGAAATCGAATCGCTTCATAGCGAAGGCCGGTTGGCTAGGCCCTCAGAGCCTCTGACGTGCTTAGTCCGCCACTGACATAGGGTAGGTAAACATAATGTATTATTATTATAATGTGTTCTGTTTGTAGATTGTTTGATACAACCCTAAAAGCGGTTCAATTTCACCATAAACAACCACGAAGCATTCTTTATCTTTAGTAACCTTTGTATCTAGTGAGGAGCGGAGGTCAGGAACACAATAACGATGGCTCCCACGCCTGTTACATTCAACCGAGCAAACTTTATGCTGCTAGTAGCAACCTGTTACTGTACTGTGTATTAAAAAGTTTAGTACCTACCTAAATCAAAAGAGGCTATTTAGAAGTCCACTATCCTCTATATCCCTATAACGAACTGCAAATTTACTTCATTTAGCTTGACGTACGTCATAGGTACATCAATCTAGAAAGCTCAAGGAATTTTTATACTAACGATAAAGCTATATTTAGGATACGCGTTTACCAACGATCACTGAACGCAGACTTGGCCGCACCGCAGTCGCCGCAGTCATCGCTTTTGATAATGGCGACGGGAACGACTGCGGCGACTGCGACGCGGGTAGGTGTGCGATGCGAGGTTGCATAGAACTTCATATAAAGAAATGGAATGCGGGGACTGCAGCGACTGCGGTGCGGCCCATGTCTGCGTTCACCATTACAATAAAACGTATTTTCATTTCGAAAGGAGATGTTTCATGACTCTACGAAACCAAGGTCAGGTCGGTGTACATGTGTATAAAATAGCTAAACATAATGTAAAACCTTTTCCCATTGTTATTTTTATATTATTCTGCTTTATTTAGTACAATGTTCCTAAAATAACTTCATAAAGCGCTCAGCTATTTATGCCACATGCGGTCACCCTTCTAAATTGTGACCACTCAGAATCTATCAAGAGCGACACATCACGAGTACCTACACCTAGTAACAACTATAAAGATGAAAACCTACTAAAGATTTTACAACTCTAAACCTAATCCCCATCCTCAGCGGCTTGTCACGTACCTAACATTGAAGCAGTGTCTCGCTCCATATTTTTCTCATAGGAATTAGGATCCCGCCCTTTTCCCACCCTGGCTCCCAATGATCGTTTAAACCCACATCACTCTTAATTTTTCATAGTGTCCCATTTGTTCTACACGAGACGGTACCGAAGAACATGCCTACGCCTTCAAACACCCGTGTTCAATGGTTTGTAAGGAGAAGAAAGGGTGTCTGTTTTTGCGGAAATGTAACAACAGGATATCTAATCTATACTCTATATACCAATTTCTATAGCGGGAGAGCTTTTTGTTTGTTTAAACGAGCTAAATCTCTGGAACTACCAGTGAGATTTGAAAAGTTCTTTCTGCATTTGATAGCTTAATTGTTGAGGAAGGTTATTAGGTTACTTTTTATTATCATCATCCTCATCATCATCATCATCACCATATACCACAGACTATCACTACGTATATATGGTGGTGGGTAACGCCGCCAGTGTCGCAGCTAGTATTTAATAAAACATTCCATAAAAACGTTTCTTGTACCTTTGAAGCAAAACTAAATCGAAGCTGTTTAAATAAATTGAAATCCATTTCTGAAATAAATAAGTACCTTATTTCAATTGAATTAAGTAGATATTTGTAGAATATTTGAGAAAGCCAAACTTAATTGCGTAATTTATCAAATTATTCACTTACCCATTTCAATCTTTATTGAACACAATTCGTTTTTGTTGAATGATACGTTTCGATTTCGAAGAAAAATCAAGAAAGTGGATAAAATAAGAAATCAATGAAAATTACCTACTTTTTTTAGTAGGTACGAGATACCTACTGAACATAATACTATTCATTTTCTCCCAATGACCTAAATCTAAATTGACTAGGTACATTTTAACACGTGTGTCATCACAATGACAATGTGAATCGTTTAAAATAAGGGATTGTTGCATATTTTAGCATTCCACCACGAAAGGGTAATAAGCAGGAAATGTCTGGGCGGAATGGACTCTTTTAAATGAAATAGTTTTAAGTTACCACAAACAGAAAGTTTGACAGTAGACAGTAAAACCTATACTTGAGAGTTAAAACCACTAAAACGAAGTTATTAATGGGCCCGCTCCGCTCGCGGTGGAAACCCGGCTGTAACGTTATCATGACGGACATTTCAGGCTCCCTGAAGCCTAACAACATAATCTATTTTGAAACAAATTTAGGTTTCGTATCTGACGTACCTACAGCTCTTTTATAAATAAAGATTGCAGTCTGAAACATTTGCTTTTGTAAAGCCCGACCCAACTCAGAGAAAGTGAAGCTAAGCGTAATTCCAAAGCAATTTAACTGTAGTAAATATGAGGAACGGGAATAAGCCACCTTGTTTGGATCAACATAAAACGTTTCGAGACTTGCCAGTTAACTGAGTTGGTATAAAGAAGTTTTGTAATACAAATGAAATTAAATGAAACAGGTTTAGGACTAGACATTATTTAACACACGGGAATTACTCACGTAAAATTATCGTCGATTTAGATACCGACAATGTTAAATAATGTCTAGTACAACTCACGAAAGTTTTGAAAGTGAAATAGGCTTAGGACTGTATCCCCAAGCAGTTAACTTTGAGTATTCTAGGTCTTTTAGATCTATTGAAGATGTGTTACAATTTGACATATACTATGTGTGCCTTCAAATTGTACAGTCTGACTGGTTTCAGAGATTTCAAATCAGTGAACCTAAGGGACCTATCAAACAGAGAGCGGTCACGCGGTCAAGCGTTCAAGCGGCGGTCAGTTTTGCGTTCTTTGTATTCTATTACGTTACATAGGCATTCTGACCGCGGCGGTCAAGTAGAACAGATCAGTAGAAATCAGTAGAACGCTCGAACGCAGAAAGCGAACGCAGAACGCTTGACCGCGTGACCACTCTTTGTCTGACAGGTCCCTAAAACTGACTCCATTTTGTCTGATTTCATGACACAGAAAGATTAGTTTTCTTCAAACAATTCAAATTTCATAGAACAAAATCAAAGTCTTTCATTGACGAATAGATGAAGAGGGAGCTCTCTAGGCATAATAAGTAAAGTATCTATTTTAAAATATCAATTTAGAATTATGATTCTACGTAATGAAATTTCTTTGTATGATACATCATGACCTTCCATTTTAAGCCCGCTGATATTCCTCTCCAATTCACAAAGTGATATGCTGACTCGTGGTTATTACAAACGGTCATACTTAGCTTTAAATAATTCTATATCCCTGATCTATAGAAAAGACCTCGACCATAAAATGAGCATTGTGCTTAGAGCATAATGAAAATCTGGATTTTCCTTTGTAGTTCAAATCTCGATCTAATGCTGCCTTGAGACGACACAAAGCCTCAAAAACCCTATTTAACTCATTGTACGCTCCGACGATGCCCGTAAAACATGTACCAACAAAATAAAACGTCCCAATAAACGTAAAATGTGTTGTTCTTTTACACCTTTCAAAAATCCACGTAGTGCTGCAGAGGTAATCACAGATTTTATTACTTGACTCGAAATGAAAACGAAACGAGGAAACTTCATGGTCTACTTATGGATGATAAGAAATTTCTTTATACAGGGTGTAAAAACTGAAATTATAATGTACCTACCTAACAATAAGGGAGTGGACACACTGCGTTTTTTGCAGCGCGTTTTTGAGCTGCGCGTTCGCATCGCGTTTTATCGATACAAACGCGCTTTCGCAGCGCGTTCCGACCCGGGAGGAGAGGGGCGCGTTCGCATCGCGTTCGCAGCGCGTTTGTATCGATATAATCGCGCTGCAAAAAACGCAGTGTGGCCACTCCCTAAACCGTGTCAAATCTTGTGACAGAGTTCTTGGCTGGGTATTATAACACCATTCTAATTCTTCGTTTCCAATTTTTCATGAGTACTTTAACTTATTTTGACGAGTCTCACTTTATACATTTGGCTCCACAGCTTGGCTGAGGTTGGACCACCGAAAAGGAACTTATGTTCCAAATCTATACCAATCTACGAGTATAAAGCGGAAAAGTATGTTTGTTTGATTGTCTGTTTGCTTGTAGGTTTGAACGCGCTAATCTCAGAAAATACCAGACAAAATTAGCACTTCCTCCAAAACAGCATTTCTGTTTAATTTCAGGACATTAAATGTTCTGTTTATGACTGTTTTATGTTGTCTTTAGTATACCATATACTTAACCAGAAAACCCGTAGACGTAGATTTAACCTACGAATCTATTTAATATCCCCACATATAATTGTATTGTACTTACGTCAGAGACAAGTTAATCTTAAACACCTTTGTTAGAAGTACCTGAAAGTATTTGCGTAGGTAATGTACTTTCAGTTTAAAACAACTAGAAACTACGTTACCTACGTTGTAGTTTCTAGTTGTTTTAAGCTATAAAGTAAGGGTATCTATCTATAAAGTAAAGAGAACTATAAAAATTTTATGGCCGTTTCAATTCTTGATAGAATACAAAACGTTCAATTTATTTACTCACACATCTTTAGATATTTTATAGTATTTTCAAAATAAAATCCTTGTAGGTATTCACATAATTTTAGATCGGTACTATACTCTTATCTTAAGTGGGTAGCAAAAACGTTTCCTTCCACTAACCCTTACCACCGGATCAATTCCAAGTGCCTCGACGTAAACATTATGACTCCGTATTTTGTTTACGTTCAAGCATGTGTTGTTTACGCTCGAAATAAATTTGAATATGGTGACAATGACTAGTTACTCGTACACACGTCCAGATATTTCCCAGATTAGGTACCACACGATTCGGCTCACTGAAAGTTCAAATAAATCTCACTAATATTAGAAACGCGAAAGTGTCGTGTCTGTATGTCTTTTTGTTAGGTACTTCTTCACACATGAAACGTACTTAGATGAGTAATAAGTAGCTTATACTTATTATCCTGGATTAAAGACTAGCCTTTGCTGAGAGCTTTTAAGGACTGTTTTAAATGTTTGTATCCATTTGAAATAAATTAGAAAACCGCAATTTTTAACTGTTTTAACAAGATCGATATTGAACGTCCCGTATTATGGTATATTTTTATATAAATTTAATATTATTACGAGTATGGTGTATTAATATTATAAAAATAAACAATCATAATTGAAACCTGAGATCAGTATCACAAAAGACGAATTTATACGCTTGTGTTTAGCCGGCTCTTTGCCTTGCCATATTGAAAAAATTGTGCAGGGGTCAGATGAATATTTGCACGTCCCTTGCCTCGGGAGTTTGCTCTAGACATGTTCAAAGGATCTTGAATCTATAGATCTAAACTGCTGTCTACTGCAGCATCATTGGACATGGACACCCAAGGATTCATTCGTAAGCCTATTAATTAAGTTTATAATACTTATATGTATATTTTTGATAAGGTATATGTTTATAATGAGCCGTAGTTTAAGTTAAGTAACATCCTGTAACTTAAACTAATATGTTACCTGAAATAAAATAAAATAATTATTATTATTAACATTTTAATATGTTATTTAGCCGAATCTGACGGAATGTAATTAGGTATCTAAATATGAGAAAGTGTTTGTTATTGAGGCCTAGGAAAATCTAGTTTAGGAGAAATAGCGTAAGCCCACATAAAACTCATTTTGGCTTGAGCGCTAGGACACGATGGTCTACGTGCCTAAAACGGCCTGAATATTAAATTTTCCGTCTAAGCTAGCCTAGGCTACGTCGAGGTTAATGTGGTTTTTGTACACAAAATTTAAGCTTGCTTTATTTTTACGAGAATGCGCATAGTTCACGGAAAAATATATTTAATTTTTTTTTAAATAAGTATTTATTTCTGTTTTATGAACTTGGGGTAGAGGCAGTTTATAGAAAACTCAAAGGAAGGGTATTCTATGTGGCGTTCTAGAGGCCAAACGCGTGGACCGATTTTGATGATTCATCGATTCGTCTTAACCTTGCGAGTGTCACTAAAGACATGACAGTAATCAAAATTAATCAGTGCCAGAACCAGACGCCATAACAAAAAAAAAGTGGGGTATCAAAGGGCCGACCGTAGCAAAACAGTGATTCACTCTTTTAACTATAATCAGACGCGCGAACGCGCGATCAAACACAAATCTGGTTTAAATGATAATTCCAACATTTTCTTTCCGTTTTCAGCTTTGATTTAGGTAATACATGAAAAAGGTAATCCTCGAAACAGTGAGTTAATAGACGTAATGTTAAATTTAAGTTTTAAGTCTTTTGAAATGTTATTATTATTCCCACTAGACAATAAGATTTTAAACATAATTTTGCTTCTTATTACTTAGGACTCATTTAACGCAAACAAAAATTGCGTTAATGCTAGCTTAATTCCACTAGAGAAAGTGACGCAAGACGCCCTAAGTTCATAAAATGTGCCATACAACATCCTGGAACAATTTAATTTGACCGCATGTAGAATACGATTACGTAGGTACTTAATACATCTTAAGTAGCCTTAATACGTCATGTTAAGTAATGTACAAAGGTATTATTTGTTGGGTCGTTAGTATAATAAAATATCACTTATGTAGTCAATCAGAAATGTTTTTTCCAAGCAAATCTTCATATTTGAATATCGAAACGAATTTGGTAATGGAATTTGCAAAACAAACAGGAAACAATTTTCTTCAGGCAAGCTCAGCCATGTACAGTCACAACTTCAAGTATCTTTGACCTGACCAAATGTATATTTTGCATAAAAAGGGTTTACCATTTCGTGCACAGAATACTTATATAAACTGAAACTATTGTTATTTATAACACGAAATCTTTTACTACTGCTGTACGTCACCGAAAGTATTTGAAAACTGTTAAATAATGATACCACCCGGCCTGAGGTTGGAAAATTTGGTTTTAACAAAAACTTTGAAATGATTTTAGAATTCCAAATGTAGGTATTTGTTATAATTATACAATGCTTTACAAAACGACAGTAATTTACGACGTTTAAAAAGTTTTGAAAACTAAGAAGGTAGGTATGTTAAATGTATGTCCAATTGTCCACACGTAATGTGACAATGTGGACTTTAGTCTAGACTTCTATTTGTATTAAATTCATCTAGAATTTTTTTAGGCACTTAAACTAAGCTGGTGTTTGGGTCATTTATATTTGCATATTTTTCTGCTGACTGTACCTAGGTCCTTGAGAAGCGCGTTATCCAAAACAAAATCCTTCCCTATATTTAGCATAATTTTATTTCCGAAACCAGACTGGCTTTCAAATACAATTTTGTCTTTATGAGTTCAAATTGTTTTAGAAGGGTAATGTAATGCAATAAAAAATAACGGCTTCTGTGTGCCAGTGCATTGTTTAATAATTGTATAATTCGTTTCATGACATTTTTGCCATCGAAAAATTATAAACAGAGTGTGAACTTATGTATTTTTATTGGTGTGCGATAGCTATTTTAATAGGTTGAAAGAATGTGTGTCTGCTCCTATTCCTACATAATTTATATTTATGAGAACCTAGTGATAATAATTTATAATTACAAGGATGGTAGGGTTGTCTCTTTAAATAAATAATATCTGGGCGACCGAGCTCTGTTCGGGTGCAAATAGAGTAAAATAAAAAGACTTTCAGTGGCTGAGATTCAAAATTGCAGCCTTCGGCTGGAAAGCGGACACCCTATCCGCTCGGCCACTTTAGTCTCCACATTGCACTGTTAACATGTAGTTTGTAATTTCACGCAATTCGTTGAGACTAAAGTGGCTGAGTGGATAGAGTGTCCTTTATTGCCGTTCGAATCTCTTTTTTTAAAGATAAGTATAAGAAAGAACTAAAAATATTTTGTTTTAAACTCTGATTTTAAACTTGCAAATAAGTTTTCTTTAATAAAAGAAGAAAATAAAAAGCTGATGCACAACTTTCAAACAAGCCTTTGTAGCAAATATAAAAGTTAAATCTTCAGAAACAAACAGTTTTATAAGTAGGTACCTACATAAAATGCTAACTTGAATTTTAAATTATTTTAATTAGAAAAATATTAGAAGTAGGTACCTATACCTATAGCTTAGATCAGTATTGTAAAATAACGATGCATGTAGAACAAAGCAACTCACAATGTAAATCACAAAAGCCGTGTGCAAGAAATGGTCCTATAATTACGTGGAATACCTAATTCTATGAATAGTAGGCTTTTATAGAATCCTACCCTACTTTTGTCTATTAATTAGACTAATAGGACTATTAAGTTAAACTATTTAACTGAATATTTGAGTTACTCCGATAGAATTACAACATTGACCTTCAACATTATTTCTAGCTGATTGATAATAGTAGATACCTACAGTGTCACAGGTACAGTTAGCGTTCCGATAGGTTTCAAGAAGTAACCTACCGGGACGCTGACTGTACCTTTGTGACAATTTTTGGATATTACCATCTTTTTGGGCAAAAGGAAGACTTTGTCAATACGCGTGGAGCTAAGCCTTTTTGAGGAAATTTGAGTGAAATTACATTATGTATCTATGTATGTTGCAAGACCGAGAATATTATATTTCAATAATCCAACCTGACTCTACCTACACCATTATAATCTTACAACATTTAATTTGTTTAACTAATTAATTAATTCTTTGAAACATATTTCTATATAACATGCAAGTAATAAAATAACCTACCTACATTCTACGAAATCTGACATTGTAAGTAATTGATGTTTATAACATGGAGATACCATTACGGTACAGTTGCCAACTTAAGTGCTTTTGATAACGAGGTTGTATCCAAGTCCGCAATTAATTTCAGGCTACTCAATAAGTAGGTAAGGTACCTTCTCCATGTTTTTTTCATAGATACTACAAAGGTAGCAGACAAGCATACGGCCCACCTGATGGTAAGTGGTAACCGTAGCCTGTGGACGCCTGTGACACCTGGGAGTCACACTCACGCCGCTGTACGCTGTATTTTGCTTGCATTTGAGATACATTTAGTTGTAATAATTTCGAGAACCAAGTGTTTAGTCAAACTTAATATAAGTTTAAAGCGTCGGATACACTAGGGGACATTTTGTCCCGCAACATGACGCGCAACACATAATTTACGTGACGCTGCAACGTTGCATATTGTCCCGCAACATGCCCCGCAACATTCTACGTGACGCGGGGCATGTTGCTTGCTCCAAAATGTTCGGCAAAATGTTCCATGACAATTGTCGCGGGAAACTTCACGTAGTTGTTGAGGGACATGTTCCGCAACATGTCCCCTAGTGTATCCCAGGCTTAAAAACACTACTAGCCAGAACCTAAAATAGTTTTCTGTATTTTTTGGAAATAAATAAATAAATAAAAATACTGCACCGACAACACAATGGACAAGACTGGTCCAACACTTATCACCGCAGCGCTTCCTCGCAGAGCTCTGGCAACCTTACTCACCGCAGGAACACAACACCATTCGAAAATAATGATGTTATTTGGCTTTGATATTCTAAGGAGGAGGTACTTCCCCAGTCGGCCTGCTTGAATATAGAATGAGATATTAATAAATGACGGCAAAAACCAAAAAAAACTTGCATTTGTTTGTATAATATCAGCTTAATTTAGCAAAAATAAATTACGATGATCTTTTAACGAAACTTTAAAACACAAATAAATAGAAAAATGTGTAAATTTATTTATAGCGGTTGATTGTACTTTATTGTTGGTTTGAATGCAAGCTGAGCACCACATTGTTTATAAAATAATAATTACAAGTTAGTATTAGTATAGTAGATAAAAAGCTAGACAGATCTTTGTTGCACGCTACAATAGGTACATGAAACTACACAAATGGCGTAATGGCCAAATACAGCAATTTTTTTATAAAATACCACAGACAGTGCAACGACCCGTTACTATAGGCATAGGCTTCTTGAAGTTATATTATAAAACATCTAGTATGTAAAGGCAATTTTTTTATAAAAAGTACAAGTAATTTAGACATGATGATTAGTTATCTTGTATGAGGTCATAATTTTAAAATAATAAAGACATAATTTAAGTACCTATACATAAATATAATACTAAAATAAATTCTTAAATGTGGATACAATGCTGCTAGCGACTGTACCCGTATATTCACAACTTGACGGTCAATTTTAATGAACCAGCAATTTTGTTCTCAAATCTCTATATCGAGATCAAGGCTCGATAAAGGCGTGAACACAAACATTTAATTATCTTGAGAGAACACTAGACACCTTCACATTCATACAGGAAGCAGGTTTTCATCACCGACTCGAATAACATACACATAAATTTTTCTTTGTTTTTTTGAAGAGAAATACGTTTATTAACAGAAAATAAAGTTTAACTATAGTTCGTGAGTTTTTTTCGGTGGGATTGTCGGGTGACTATCAATAGAAAGGAGGGCTAGGTTATGTGTATGTTATTAGAATGTATGTATGTATGTGTATGTAAGTAGGTATGTATGTATGTCTACAAAAAATATTAATTGTAATAAAAAACCCGACTGCAGGTTCGAAAGATTATGACACCACACACTTTAGAAAATTCATCGAGCCGTTGATGGTGTGGAGCGGCACAAAGAAATATACATATACATAATACTTACATACATGAACTCGAAAAAAGTAACCCTCCTTTCTGCGGGCAGTCGGGTAATAATTCTAATTCCTTAGAAATGAAAAATCTTATCAAAATTTTCAATTCCGACATGAATTATTGCGGGTTCGAATCCCGTCGGTATTGAAAATTTTGATAAGATTTTTCATTTACAATGAAATAATATCAAAGTGTGGTTTAACACTATAAAAATTAAAAATTCTAATTCCGATAAATCGTGAGATAAAGGAACCTACAATGCTTCCCATACGAATGGATCATTATCATGTCTCAAAAAAACCGCCTTTACATCGAATCATTAAATGACTCAATTTTCATAGTGGACTGTCTTGAAAAATCTATGTTTGTTTATAGACTCATGTCTGCTACAAGTCGCTACATACGGGCTTTGCCCGTTTTCTACAAAAATGCGTCGTGTTGCATGGTTGCCACCACAGGGAACCATTCACTTATTGTCAGCAGAAAATTCAATTTGCCGTCTGCGAACTTATAAGGGAACAACACATGCTCGGGTCAGATACCTTTGAGATTCCGATCGCAAGGTATTTCAACCACAGTTTATTGAGAACGTGAGATATACTGGTTTATCTGTCGACAATTCTTATGTAAATATTTAAGAAGGTGTAGGCTTCACTGAACCATGATGATGGAAAACGCTATTTGGAAAACGCCGGTTTTTTGCATCGAAGATGCGAGAACTCGCTCCATGACACTTCAGTGACAAGCGATTATCGACCTTCCACGTATGTATGATTCAAATGTTCAGCTTACATTGTTATATTTTGACATTCTCTTTCGATAATCGCATCTTCGAGGCGAGAAACTCGCACGATGTAAACGGCGCATTATTTTATAATTATCAGCTAAGTAGGTATATCAATTGAGTGGTAGACAGCTACATTATAACGAACATACGTGTAAGTTTGGTATTCATAGTTAAAGAAGCTTCACCACGTGATTGTGATTAATCACGAAAAAGACGCTTTTTCATTTTCTTTTGTAACTTAGACATTTTTTCAATAAAGTCGTTTATCACTTCTTCTAATAAACTTGTTCATTTATTAACTCTACCATCTTGTTGAAGTATTAAGCAGGTGCACAACATTAGTCTTATCTTCCATGTTAATGGTATTTATCGTGGTGAGGGTAAAACAAAACTGCATTCCAAGTCACGTACATTTTATCAGATCTTCGAGCGTCTTCAGGCAACTTCAGATCCTTTGGAGATGTTTAAGGGTAAGAGGTACGATCAAATTATACTGTAGTTAGTTTCTTTCTTACCCTATGGGCTGTGGGCATGGATATGATGGGTTCGCTAGCATAAGAATATCTTAATTTGTATCTTCACGACGTTATGCTTCACTGTTAAGAAAGTGTAAATATTTTCTGAAAAAAAAAACGTTTTTGTTTGTAAAACGAAATTTAGATTTTATTTCCAATCTTCCATGGGAACAATAGGATCACTATTACGAGAGATATTTTATGATTTCATTCAGGGAAGTCAGTATTTCATTCGATTTTTCATTTGTAATGAATTCTGAATGCAAAAACATATGTAGTAAGTACTTAAAAACTTATGTAAAAACATTATACAAAAACATTTCATAAAGTCGTGGACATTCAAGGTAAATTAAAATTGTCACCAGCTAAGTTGAACAATTCCCAATGAGTTATTTAGATGTTTAATTGTTGTTTTAATGTGGGAGCATAGTCACGAGCAACATAGTCAAAAAAGGTTAACTAGAAAAGTCAAAATAATTCTGGGCCTCCAGACTCTCTGCGAGAACCCCCGAGAACACCCGAGAAGCGTGAGTGTGAGGAGCTTCTCGCCTTCTCGTTCTCTGGCTCGCCTGTTCTCCGATCGGTGTCGGTATTTTTGGCCGAGACAAAGGATTTCAAACATCACGACTGAGAAAAATTGAGAGTGTGGATAGCTTGTTTGTTCTTCGAGAAGTCTCGGCGAGACTTCTCGCCGAGCCTTCTCTCGAGAGTCTGGAGGGGCTAGGGCCTCCAGACTCTCTGCGAGAACCCCCGAGAACACCCGAGAAGCGTGAGTGTGAGGAGCTTCTCGCCTTCTCGTTCTCTGGCTCGCCTGTTCTCCGATCGGTGTCGGTATTTTTGGCCGAGCCAAAGGATTTCTCGGGCGAGAAGAGAGAAGGCTCCTACACTCACGTTTTGTCTCATTGCAGATTAAGGAGCGGCGGCGGGCAGACATCCATATTGTTTGATGCTTTCGAGAGGCTGGTAGAAAGCGGTGAAAGATAGAGATAGATGAAAGTATTAGAAGGAGACCTCTAGGTAGAAAGGTGGGATAGGTTAATAATAGAAAATTGATTAACTGTTTTTTTAATCAAGTCCCGAAAGTTTAAAATGTGTATATTGTATTTCGTGTTGATTTGACGCTCACTGGGAAACATTTGTCAACTAGGTAGGTAACAAACATTCAATAATAAACAATATACCTACCTAAGTAGATTTACCTTTTTAATATTTTTTCGATGTTGACCACTGTTTGTGACTGTACCGTCGTATCGGAGTCGTGACTACAAAAGGTCGAAACTCAGGGAACTTTCAAACAGAGCTACACAAGCTTTTAATTAGGGACAAAAACTAGCTAATTAATGAGAAAAAAGTACCTAAGTACCTACTTAAAACATTAGGCAAACATTAGGCACAATCTGGCATCTGGGAATAAATACTTTTTAGAATAATGATGTAGGTTATTTTTTTTTATTTACAAGAAAAAAAGGCTTAGTCGTTAAGCGACCACATCGTCCTATAGGTCCTCAATATTATGATTTTTGCATTTGCTAAGTGTATTTTCTGCAGGATTGTGTTTTGACTTTTGATCTGAAGGTCATGGGTTTGAACTTTGAATCCCAACTATGCATTAGATACTTCGTTTCGGAAAATAATCAATAAGTATGCCAAATAACACGATCTCTAAAAGGTGAAGGAAAACATCATGATGTAACTATTAGTTAGTATTCTAATGGGCAGCAACGAGCTTGCAACCTGTCCCGTTTGGAATGCTTCTGCAAATTAACACGTTCACTGCGTGATCTAAAAACACGTCCTTTATTCAAGTGCGTTACGGGACACATTACGCCCCGTAATGAACAACTCCATTGTGCGTTACGGGGTCTAAAGTGCCCCGTACGCCCTAATTACTAAAACACCTTTAAAATTCTGAAATTTAACTTTTTCATGATTATTATTTTTTTAATTGAAAGTTTACTAAATGACCTATGTAATAGTCTTTCCGCATGCAGATACAGCTAAAACTGATGAAATTATAAAGAAAAGAAATGTACGGGGTGTTTTTGACCCCGTATCGCACTACAAATGATAAAATACGGGGTTCAAAATGCCCCGTAACGCACATAATTATTTTTTATCGATGAAATAATAGTGATGGGAATGAATGGAAACGATGATTTTTAAGTAAAATATTTATTTCGGAAAAATAGCAAGAAATAACAAACTATCTTATTATGGCGTTGAAAATAAAAACTATTATTATTATCATTCATTTGTTTAGTAGCTTGTTCATTGTCAATATTACGTAACTCTTACTGTTGTGTGCGGGCGCTCAATTACTCGCAAATAATTTTATGTCTACCGATTCTTTTTTCTTTTTTATGTTTGTAAATATTCACTCATTAGTACTCATTCTGTTAACGAGAACCATAGTGTTTATACAAACCTAATATAAGCTTAAAAACACTAACAATGTCTGTTAAATTCCTATATCAATAAATATCTATCAATCTATCTATCTTGATAAGTTTCACAGACCAGAACGGGGGCTGGTGACAATATTATACGTATCCAGGTTTTGCTTAAAAACCTTTCGTAACAAGGTGAGGATGCTGATTGTCAGCAAGATGATCGAGGTGATAAGGGAATTTCGACTTCATTTTTAAAAGATAATTCCAACATACGTCGCGAACGCTTCATTTTCTGTAAATTATCGATACGTTGCGCGCTATTGACAACACTAACGTAAATGCGCTCATAACCCCGTACGGGATGTGCAAAAAAATATACGGGGTTTTTTGGACCCCGTATCGCACATAAAGGTAATTTTTGCTTTCTGGTCGTTACGGGGTTCATTAAGCCCCGTATGTTTTTAAAATATATTTTGAATGTAAATTCGACACTGATCACAAATATGTAGTCATCTCTGTCATACGGTAATAAACGGCAGAGATATAGCTTACGCACCAGAGGTTGGACACTAATTTTCTGCTCCGCACTGAATGAAAGGAGCGTACGGGGTTGAAAAGACCCCGTAACGCAGTGAACGTGTTAAATGGAAGTGCCTCTGACTATTCTTAAAATAATCTTCAAATAGGTAGGTAGGTCCTTTTTTTCGTTACCAAAAATAAAAAATAGTAATATAAATTGGATTTCTGTAATCTAGTAACAAAAAATTAAAACAGGACTACCAAATGTATCCCCAGAACGTCAAATACAAAGGTATTTGACGTTCTGGGGATACATTTGGTAGTCCCCTCAAGGCGTCCGTCACGGATTTATGGGTGTAGTGTAAACATGTTATACACCGTTTATTTTTGGTCAGTTTAAAGCCGGCGCCTACGTAATCTATATCGATAACCTTACTCAAAAATAATAATAAATATGAGATCTATTTTTTTGCAATTAATAATATCACGAAACATAGGCAGGATAAATCACGGAGATACGTGCTCTGTACTCAGCTGTTGCTACGGCATAGAGTCTATGCTACGTCGTAGTCATACATACATACCTAGGTCATTAGCTCTGCGCGCCTACGACACCATAACAAGTGTTTTACTCGGGTACATATGAAAAGTCCGAAAACCGAAATGCCGATCCTTGAAATGCCGATGCTTAAAATAGCGAAATTCGATATGTAGAACGGTTGAAATGCAGAAAGCTTGAAAGATAGAAGTTTGTAAGGTCGAAAGCTAAAAGTCAGAATGCTCGAAATGCCGAAAGTTTCAATTGCCGAACGTTTACAAAGTAGAATGCTTAATAAGTATAAGTTCCAAATGCCGAATGACTAAAACATCGAAAATGATCGAAATAAGTACTTACATAAATTATTGTATTTTTTAGTACTTTATTTCGTGGTAGTTTTTACGGGTGCGAAAGTAGTTTAGGTGTAAAGTAGCTAGATGGAAACGTGATAGTGAAACGACTTAAATACTTACAAAATTATTGCATTCTTAACCGAACTTAAAAAAATAAGGAGGAGGTTCTCAATTCGTCGGATTTTTTTTTTTGTGTTTTTTGTGTACGTTCACCGGTTACTCGAAGACGCCTCGACCGATTTCAAAGATTCTTTTTTTGTTTGAAAGGGTACACTTTTCCAATGTTCCTTTTGATCATCAGGTCAGGATCTGATGATGGGATCTTGGAGAAATCGAGGTAACTCTTCATATTTTAAAGGCATACGTGATTCGGGAATTTTTTGAGAACTTGATAGGATATCAGTGACAATGCAATATGATGGTAACATTAAGCTGACCTGATGATGGAGTCAGAAGCTGTTCAACAGAACTCCTCAGTAAATAAGCCGATTTAGTTAAAACTCGGCATATCTGTCAAGTTCCGACTACAATGTAATAATATGGACAATATGGTCATAACAAGCTGATCTGAGGATGACATCAGGAGCTGTTCAACAGAACTCTTCAGTAAATAGTCCGATCGAGTTGAAACTTGGAACTCAGCGTATCGGTGAAGTTCCGACTACAATGTAATAATATGGTGACAGCTGCTGATCTGATGGAGTCAGGACCTATTGTGTCAGAACTTCTCAGTGAATAACAGTGGAAGATCCATGTTTGGGTCTCCCTCCCCCTCTCCCTCCCCCTCTCCCTCTCCCTCTCCCTCCCCCTCTCCCTCCCCCTCTCCCTCCCCCTCTCCCTCCCTCCCCCCCCCTCCCCCCTCCACCTCTCCCTCCCCCTCTCCCTCCCCCTCTCCCTCCCCCTCTCCCTCCCTCCCCCCCCCTCCCCCCTCCACCTCTCTCCCTCCCCCTCTCCCTCCCCCTCCCTCCCTCTCCCTCCCTCTCCCTCCCTCTCCTTCCCTCTCCCTCCCTCTCCCTCCCTCTCCCTCCCTCTCCCTCCCTCTCTCCCTCCCCCTCTACCCCACCCCCCTCTCCCTCCCTCTCCCTCCCTCTCCCTCCCTCTCTCTCCCTCCCCCTCTACCCCACCCCCCTCTCCCTCCCCCTCCCCCCTCCCCTCTCCCTCCCCCTCTCCCTCCCCCTCCCCTCATTCTAAATGCAGGTGAAAGATTTTTTTAAATCAGATGAGTAGTTTTTGAGATAACCTCCTACATACGAGTACAATACAAACACACTTTACCTCTTAATAATAATAAGTATAGACAAAAAAAAATTCTTACATCTACATAATTATTTCGAGCATTACTGGTTTCAAGCTTTTATATTTCAAGCATTCTAAATTTTGAGCGTCGGCATTTTAAGCTTCTATGTTTTAAGCTTCGGTATTTTGGCTTTCGGCATTTCGAGCATTCTGATTTTTAAGCATTCTACATTTAAAGCTTCTACATTTTAAGCATTCTTCTTTACGAGCATTCGCTATTTCAAGCATCGGCATTTCAAGGATCGGCATTTCGGTTTTCGGACTTTTCATAAATATGTACCCGTTTTACTCACTTTTGTTAATCTTTTCAACTATTTAGTTTCGTATGAAATACTTATCAAATTCAAAAACTAAACCAACGACACGAATACGATTAAGCAATACAAGCAGTGGGTGCTGGCTTTAAACTGACCCAGAATTAACGGTGTATAAATATATTTTTGAAAGAACCTAATAATTATGGTTGATTGATTACCAACAAAGAACGTGAAATATTTCTAGCGAGGCTCTACCAAGGCCTTACATTCAATATCCGGGAAGTTATCCGTTTCATACTGATCGATAGTTAGCGGAACCCATGATAGTGGTGTTGGCAGCTAGGTGGCTGCCTAGCTGCCTTTTGTTATATTGATTGCCACTTGGCCCTACAATATTTATTGTATTGTTTATATTTTCATACTAATTTACGAAAACTTGTATTAGACCCCCTACCCATTACAAACTTCCGTAAATTAATATTATCTGTAACATGACTCAAGGTTGAATGAAATCTATCCAAATATTTATCAAACTTTTTACTGCAACAGTCATCTCATGAATATAAAAAAACTAGTGGTAACCAAAGATTAAGTTTCGTCGTTCCTCCTGGTGGTAACCCTATTGTTTTGCCTAGTGACTTTGAAAATCGCGACCAAGACCAATGATCTTCATTGACCAAGACAGCTGACGCTGCTGACCTATGCATTCCGCGGTGGCTCTTAATCTCTTTCCTTCTGTGTGCAACTGTTCTCGTGTCGTTTTCTTTCTCCTGTCTCGCGTTGTGGTGTTCGAACTCGGTCACATACCTTTCCTACATCGAAACTGCACCCGACCTTCAGCTAAATCACCGAAGAATGTAGAAATAGAAATAAGTTTTATTTTCGTCACTGTAGGGTCTCGGCCGGAAGGAAACTTATTCGTCTCGCCTTTGTTTGCATCACTACCACTAGGTATTTTGAGTTCTTCACTATAACTATTTTTAGTCTACTTACTGACTTGCACTGAACTTAAGTCTAAGTTGACTAGTTAAGTTTAGTTAAAGAGTTAAGAATTCTTTTTTAATATACTTTTGAACATATTTAGGAATAGTGAAGCTCTGAGAAAATTTAATTTTAAAATAGAAATTCTTTAGACGCCTGCAGTAGAGTCCCAGCCTAATGTTAGCACACAAATTGATAAAATTATTTTATTAAAAGAAAGTTTTTGCTAAAAGAACTACCTACCTAAAATATTATGTTACAGGCATGTTTGTGACAGTGTGAATCACAAATAAAAACATTTTTTTTATCTATGTAGGTACCTACTTAAAAAAAAAGAAATATGAAATCATAGGTATCTTAAATAATCTTTCTGTGAGTAGGTGGTATTACCTGCTGTTCTAGTTCACATAAACAACGAATGTAGATTTTGAATACCTAATGGTTCGTAACAAAGGGTAAATTAAAAAGTTTTAGCATTTTCTAGGTATTCTGTAATAAATCGAATAGGAAAATGCTATTTAAATATTTTGTTGTTTTGGGCAGTTATTTTATTAGGTTTAGGTAATTGTTAAATATTATTAGGTAAGCGTAAGTACTAAGTATTAAAAAACTCGGAACAGAAACTCGAATGGTTAAACCATGCTGGGTAGCTCAATTGGTACAAACGAGACCACAGTGATGGCGGAGTCTGCGGTTACATCTCATCTGGGATGAGTTTTAGGCACCTAGGTACCTAATTATTGTGCAGTTAAAATATTATCCTAATTTCTATTTTGTAAATTGTTGTAGCCTTTACTTACTACACCTGGACAGTTAGGTACCTATTGAATGCAATATATTAGTTTCTAGGCAGGATTAAGCAGACATTATTCATTGTTGATTAATAGTGATAGGTAATCGATAACTACTGCCGACTATTAGGTAATCATTTGATATCTCAACTATTTAATTGAATGCACAAACGTGACTAAAGCGTACCACACACACAGCAGATAATATATCTTTTGAAATATAAATCTTGACAGATCGCACCAAATATATTTTGTAATATTTCTTCGCTGTGTGTGGTCCTTCCTCCATAGAATTTGTATGGGCGCCATCTCAAGATTTATATTTCTTAGAGTAAGAAGTATTAAATCAACAGTACCTATTGTAGAATTACCTATGTTAATTTTATTTTTAATGCACATTACCTATACATTTGAAAAAGTGCTATAGCTTCTGACATCCCCCTACACATCTTCAAATAATCTCAAATGCTTCTAGATCTGAATGAATAGATGTCTACTGTACTTGGGGTTTCAGTCGTTCAGAAAAAAACTTTAAACAAAACAACGATTAAACAAAACAAACTTTTTCAGTTGAATTTTAGTCTAAAATAGAATTTTCAATCTTGTTTAACTGAGGTCAGCTGCCTATCTCGTGTCTCATAAAACATCGCGAAGTTAATTTTGAGGTAGGTAAGATCCTTTCTTTAATTAAAATACAAAAAGCAGCACAAAATATTGGACTCTAAAATTAAACCCGACCAAGAAGAGCACCTGTCACAGATTTAAAACATCACAGATTTTAAATATTTTTAACCGACTTCAAAAGAAGGATGAGGGTATTATGTATGAATGTCACAATTTGGATGGGTGACCGCGAGTAAAATTACGAGCTGAGCGCTACCGTGCTTTGGAGGGCACGTTAAATTGTCGGTCCCGGCTTTCAAGTCGTTAAGCCCTGATGGAGGCCTTAAGACCTGGTGACGGAGTTTTCATACGAACTTACTTTTTTTTTACATTTTTAATTACCTCCCAAAGTAAGGTGAACCCTAAAAAAATAATTCAATACGAAAAGTGTCTAGATTCGTTCTGAGTTTCGATTACGCTTGCCAGTTGAGTTTCTCAACAAGACAGCTATTGAGAAATAGCACAGCAAACTGTTTATCTAAACCTGATTTACATGGATCTTATAATGGATATAGTAGCGAGTATTGACTCGCCACTGTCCGATCGGTCTACACCAGCGATTCTTAACCTGGGGTCCGCGGTCTCATCTATGGACCAATAAATAAATAAATAAATTTAACAATGCCACTAAAAGTCTTTGTATACTGAAGTGCGTTGGTTGTCTTGTGACAAAGTTGTATCTCGTGCTTTTGAGCTAAAATATGAAATCAGAATGTTAGGGATTATTTCCTAGTAAATAAAAAAAATTGAACCTGATTTTAATGTATGTTCACCGGTTCACCGATTACTTGAAGACGTCCGGACCAATTTGGAGAATTCTTCTTTTAGACATTATTTAACATACGGGAATTACTCACGTAAAAATATCGTCGATTTAGATACCGAAAATGTTTCGATTCATCCGGAGAATCTTCATCTCATCATCATCGTGTGTTAAATAAGGGTGCTAATTAAACCGCCTTCTATTTAATAGCATTTTTCGCCTCTAAAAATTTACATTGACCTCTGAATTACTAAGTCAGCCACTATCAATGTGCCTCTAAAAAATACTATCTTAGCCACTAAATATCCTCGATGTAAGCCACTGTAAATACAACTAAGCATGGCAGTTATTTTTTAGCATTTAAATTTGTTTTTTAGGATCTAAATTTGTAACACATATTCAAGCGGGAACTCCTAAAATATTTAAATATGACACCAATAAAGTAAGTCTATCTACTTCTAATTTTATAACTCAGCATGTTTAAAATATAGTGTAACATCTAATTGTAATGCCAAAGCTTAAAATAGCGAATTTCAAAATCAAGAATGTTAGAAATGTATAAAGATCGATTGATCGAAGTTAATAAAGACGATACTTGGAAGGTGGAATGCTTAAAATGTCGAAAATACCGGAGTATAATATATTGTATTCTTTATGAATTAGATTTCTGTCGCTTCGGAGGGCGCTGCCGCGGCACGCTCGCTACGCTCGCTTACCTTGCGCGTAGTTATTTCATAATCTAACCTAACCTAACCTAAACTGTTGGTTAGTTGTAAAATGCGTGGCTGAGTTAGTAAATTTGATGGCGATGTATAAATCAGTAGGTCAAGTAAAAATAATTGTTGTTCTTTACTTGACGCTTTCTTTGGAATATTTAGTTGATGCTGTAAAAAAGACGAGTTAGTTTATTAGAAGGTTTCTTATTTTCCCGTTGCTTAGTTATAAAATCAGAAGGTAGGTTCCGTGGCCAAAAAATAATTCTGCGGCTCGACTTATTATTCCCCGTTAAATAATACAACTCACGAAAGTTTTGAATGCGAAATTCTTTTTTTGTTTGAAAGGGTATACTTTCCGATTGGTGCTACAAGATTTTGGCGAGGATCTGTCGAGGTGCACATCGAGATTGCAGAAAATTGCTAAGCTCGAACATTGAAGTTGGTTTTTTATTTTTTTTTCATTTAGTCAATGTTCGTATTTGTAGTATAAATGGTCCGAAATTTTGTGATTTTTTTTTTATTAAGGGGTGCCTTGATGTTGTGCTTGATATCCTAGGGGTCCGTGGACGAAAAAGGTTAGGAAACGCTGGTCTACACCATTGTCCTTGTTCAATTCGGATAAAAGCGCCACAATAACAGATCACTGTTGACCGGATACAATAAAGAATGATCCAAGCTAAGACTCGAACCCTCGTCACAATACGAAGCCAAATTAATCCCCGTATCTTGTTCATAGGAGTCTATCTACACAGGAATCGATTGATTCCTGATATTCAAAGGAGAGTCTAGACAATGAAAATCCCTGTAGTGTTTACCAAGTAACGCCTGAAATTTGTAATTGTCAGATCCATACTACTACAATTTTTAAGTATCTTTCCAATTTATTTGATGTCATTACCTACTTGATTTGGTACAAATTATAAAGAATACCTACCTATCATCAAAGTAAGGACCTATTTATTAGGCAGATGTAAGTCAAACGGGTCATTCAATTCTCAGTTTTTAATAATATTTTTGAAGTAGATATCTCGTCTGAGACAAAGCTACGAGATTATTTAAACATAATACATTTTAGATTAGTTTTGAGTTTGAAGAACCTATAGATTTCGTAGGTACCTACTCAGTTTCTGAGAACTCTTTAGGGACAAAACTGTAGCTTGAAAAAACTGAGCTCCGTTTTCACTTAGTGTTCTGAAGAAGCAAATGTTTGCTCACTTGGCAATGAAAACACTTCTTGTGTGAAAACCCGAACTTCTTCATGACAAACATTTGCTCGCTTAGTCTAAGTAAAACCTTGTAGGTAGGTAGGTACCTACTATTATTTATTGTGGTGAAATTAGAATTAAATTTACATAATTAAAAAAAAATAGAAAGTAGGTGAGTATTCAAATTGAAAAAAAATATATATACGATCACGACGGTTCTTCCCAAGTGCGGTAGACATTTTAACCTTTCAGATCTTTAGGCATATTTAGAGCCTTTGAAAATGTCAAAGGGGTAGTCAGAGGTACTTACATGATGTCAAAATAAATTTTTGGACATGTGGACATGGATAAAATTCCATACTTGACAGGTTGCAAGCCCAACGAAGCTTTTAAAAACCTATATAGCGTGTTTCTTCACGACGTTTTCCTTCGCCGTTAGAGCTCGTGTTAATGCGCACTAAGTAGGTATACATTTTTCAAAACGAAAAATCCACCGAAGGCCGGGATTCTAACTCTAAGACCTTCGGATCGAAAGTCAAGTCACAATCCCACTCAACCAACACGGCTTTTTTGAAACAACTAGAATTGAATCGTGTTTTTTTCATAAATGAAGGTTTGCTACGAACCAGCATTATTTGCTCGTTCAAAACTAGACTCAAATTCTGAAGTGTAAACGCAGCTGCCACTGTCAGGTGGCTCAAAGTCACTTAATTATCTGGAACTAGGCTCGGAACGAACTAGGACTGAGGAACATAAACGTACTAGGTAGGTAGGTACTTTCAATTTGTGTACTAATTAAAGCCTTTACAAACTGCGACAGATCTGTCCCGCCGATACGATCCTAGAACGCATGTTGAGAACGGACCGGTGGATCGGAACGCAAGGATCTTTACACTGGCTCCGATCCGTTCTACGATACGTACCTAACCGTTCATTCTACTAAAGTCTTTGATTCTACTTTATGATCATCCGCCAACTAAGAAGCGTCTTGTTGCCACGCCGATCACGTGCTCACTGTCACCGGAGACAGAGATGCATGATCGGAGTGCGATCACTTGAACTCGAAACCCTTGACCAAATCAAAGCGTCCAGCTAACGTCCGCGTACCAGAGGACGCATCGTGACACCGATTGGCATCATCGGTGTCCTCTGATTGGACAACAACTGATCGCCACCTTGCACGCTACCGCGGACGTTAGCTGGACGCTTTGGTTTGATCAAGGCTGTCGTTGCGTTCTACCGCAGGCATTGGGAAAGCATACACGGGCAGCCATTATTGGTTACAGATAAGAGAACGCATGCGTTCAGATCGCATCGCTAGATCGTATCGGCGGCAAGATCGGTCGCTGTGGGTAAAGGCCTTTAAATCATTGCATCTATTAGTTCAAAAACGTATGGGGGCGGATGGGCGGTCATTCAATTCGCATGTAATAAAAAAAAAAAAAAAAAAATATGTTTTATTTCGACCAACACAAGGATCATAGTCTTATTATTATTAATTCTAGTCTAAGTATATAAAATAAACACACAATTCACATGACACAAATAAAATTAATTAAAACCAAGAATAAAATAAATTGAATAGAATTAAATAGACTAAAATTGAATTTGAATTAAATTAAAATACCTATATTAAAATTACAGTCACAATATAAATTTAAATTTGGGATTGTGATGCAGCATGCAGCAGTGGTTGAGGTACTCACAGTCGTACCTGTTTGCAAACATGCTCAGGATGGTGTTGGGGCTGGCTCGGATCCTGCGCACCAGGGATGTGCCCCGCTTACGCATAGTGGTGTAGAAACAGTCCACTCTCGCGTCTGCGAACATCCCTGATGCGCTGCAGAACCGAGGCAGCCCCACCAGCATCCTAAGCGCGTTGTTATATTGCACGCGTAGGGCGTTGTACTGTTTTTGCGTATAAGGGCGGATTTTTTTAAATTTGTACCATTCTGAAAATGTTGTAAAATTTTTTTTTCTTTAAATATCTATTTCTGGGTATAATGATCATATAGCAAGATATGTAAAGTTTCATGAAAACCCAAAAGTCATGTAATTTACTGAAGAAAACTTGATTTATTGGTATTTTAATACTGATACTGTGCTCAAAATTGTCCAATGAGTAACGAAATTGTTTTCTGGATAAATGAAAAAATAAAAGACGTATAATCGTAAAAAGCCTTTTATTTGAATCCAATTTAAAATCACAATAGAATAATCAGTGCATATTCTTTGAATATTAACTAGAAATATTAAATATTTCAACTTTTATGTCAGGTGACTAACTTTTGGTCAAATTTGTCTCAGTCTTTTTAGTGTTTCTTAGAATTTAGAACCCGGGCAAAATCAAGTAAATTACACATAATACTATTTAACATTATCTCACCAAGGAACACAAAAGTTTGTTAAAAAACAGTGGGCTTAATATCTAAAATACGATTTCAAAAAACTTTTTCGAGAGGACAGTTAGTCAGTGGACCGTCGATGTTAGTCAGAGGACAAGTAAGGCTTGTGTTTACAATGGCAAGATATTCTGACTTTTACAACTATAGAGTGAGCGTTTTATTAATAAAATACGTCTATTTTGCATAGTGCTTTGAACTACCTCTCAACCGTGAAGTCACTGATGATGCCCGGGACTGCCCCACGGTACCACATTTATTTAACAATTATGACACATTTTTACTTAAATCTAAGATATATTCTATCTTATTTATGAGATCCGGTAACTTTTATAACAAAAACTTGAAAAAAAAACTTAAATACCACTTAATCGGTACTTATTAGATAATAGAATAGAATAGAAAATAGTTTTATTTTCGCCGCTATACGGTACATGCACACAAATCAAAAATGTTATAGTAGGTACAGTGACAAGAAAATAAGGCTACCCCTCAGCATTTGATCCAGCAGGTACATTTAGGTACATACATTGCAAGATAAATAAAAGCTTTTAATTTTAAAAACACAGTCAACTTGAGAACCTCCTCCTTTTTTAAGTCGGTTAAAAATACAAAAATTCCGCAATATGCACTTGACTTTACAGGTCAGATGACTAACAATTTGTTCGGATGACTAACGTTTTTGCAAATGTTCCTCAGCTGACAGTAACGAAACCGTGGCAAGGAAAATGTTTTTAACTATTCTGCCGAATGTAATAACATAATCCTGTAGAACTGCTATTATTTCATGCAACCGGAAGTTAAACTATTCATTGCGAACTAATAATATGCCAAAAAGTTGTTTCTTACCTTCAAAAAACAGCAGTTCATCAGTGGACCTCGGACAGCACTTCACCTACCTACACACTTCACTGACTCATAAAACAGTCTGATTACATCAATACATCAGAGTGGCAGTCAGAATGCCAGCAAGAGTACCAGTTTATTCAAAAAAATACCACATTAGTAGGATTGCAATAATCCAAGTAGCTCAAAACCCGTTAGTCAGCCGGACATGTCCAAAAATGCTAAAAATCTGGACTGAGGTTTAAAGCTAAATATCTAATAATTTAATTAACTTACATGGTTTTGCTGTCTATTATTCGAAAAACAGTGAATTTATCATGATGATAGACTAGAAAATGTGTCTCAAAACTCGATCTATTGAGTTGTAATGACACGATGAAAGTTGCAAACTGACGAGGGGACATGGTAAAAATGCAGTAAAGTATTACTTATTTTGCTTTATTTTAATTAAAATTATATGGTACCCTATATATGTTTACGTTGAAAATGGATAAAAGATTATTAATCTATCCGAAAAACACCATACCCGTACCATAAATCTATTAGAAGTATTAAAATAATGCACTGGAAGTCGATGGACACGCTGAAAATGCAATGTACAAATTTAAAAAAATCCGCCCATAACTGATCCACAGGCTGCTCGTGTAGAAGCTGGTACAGTATGCTCGAAATAAGCATATTTTTACATCTAATGAACAACGAGCAAACCTGCGTGCGATCATATTCGCTCTAACAGACAACGCCCTGCGCTCTCTCTCTATGTCTATGTCATCCCTCAGGTCAGAAGCTAACCAATGCCCAAGGTACTTAAACTGTTCCACTCGTTTCAGAGGTGTACCGTACATTTTGATGGAAGGTATGGTAGTCGGGCATTGGCGTCCACTGGCCCGAAAGACCACACACTCACTCTTTTGTAAATTGTATGTAAGGCCATGCAGGTGGGTAATGTGGCTGGCCAATGACCTGTGTAGAGTTCATTGTCGTTCGGTGATGTCTATATTATTTTCGTGTCATTTTCATAAAGTGATAAACAGACGACCGGCACCCATTTTTACCCGACTGCGCAAAGCAAAGGAAGGGTAATGTGTTTATCAGTCTATGTTTGTATGTAGGTAGGTATGTATGGATGTTTCTATGTGGCACTATTAGTACGAGAGCCGACCGCAAAAAACCAACGTCACTTGATACTAAGATAAGCTCCATGGCACACGCTCAAAAAAGTGGTGCTAAGCTTGGATCAATTAGTCAATAGGCTCCGATTTGGCCGGAAGCACAAAAAAAGGGGCTACTTCCGGTGAAAAAAAACGTGACAATTTACGTCATTTGATACTAATGGCAGACTTATGGCAGCAGTTACTAATTTATATGTAGAGACAGATAAATCTAGTCTGCCAGTTCCTGTATGGCCGGAAGTACTTGGCAGACTGTTTCAAAGCTGACGATTCGGACCCCTAATTTACGTCATCTGATACTAAGTTGAAAATAGTGCCAGATGTTAGATATCAACCCTACGTTTCAGTATAAATTAGTCTGCCAAGGCTATTATGGCCGGAACATCTTCAAAATGTCAATTTAGTGATGATACTAAGAAGAAAATTTTTCGATTATTTTTGGTTTTATCAATGTTTAGACATTAGAATAAAATAATATTATATATTTATTCATGTTAATATTATTATTATTACCTACTAGAAGCTGCCCGCGGCTTTGCTCATGTGGTACCCGGATTAAAAGTAGCCTATGTCACTCTTCAGCCCTCCAACTATCTCCACACAAAAAATCACGTCAATCCGTCGCTCTGTTTTGACGTGAAAGCAGGCCAAATAAACAAACAAATAAACACACTTTCACATTTATAATATAGGTAGGTACGGATGTTACTCGTTCGTTACATGTCACGGGTCAACATCGGCTCGGTACTTTTTCATTAATTTTCATAGATTAATTACTCTCATCTATCAAGAGAAGGTCGCAATCCAAAATACAAAGAAAATAATATAAAACCTTACACGATTCCACGTAATAGAACGTAATCTTTCAATACCTTTAATACCGCATTCACACGCTTGAACGCTTCCAAACAGTGTTGTCAACTCTAATCAATCCGAGTCGCTAGATTCAATCTGAAAAGTAGCTATAAAGTTACTAAAACGGATTCTAATCAGGACGGTAGGGGGTTGTCAGTAGAAAAATTATGTCACAAAAATAAAAAACCAACATAAAAAAAAACATCTTATAGGTAAATATAATTATGAAAAGTGTGCTAGTGTGCTAAGTAGCTATCGCTGGCACCCCGGTGTTACGGTGGCTGTGGTCGGTGGCCCGTTAGTGCCCGTTAGCGCCAAGCCTTACATAAAATGAAAAATAAACAATCTTTAATTATTTTTTCAAGTTGACTTTTTGTCCTTTCCACATTTCCTTACTTGCCCTAAAACTGTTTTAATCTGCAGGTTGAAGTCCATAAGTCGCTAGATAAGTCGCTAAATATATTTTGTCGCTAACACATAGGTTTTAAGTCGCTATTTCTAGCGACAAAGTCACTAAATTGGCAACACTGCTTCCAAGTAAACAGACATTCTAGGAAGATTGTATTCAATTCATTAATCTGAGCAGACATTCAACGAGACAGATACTATAATCAGAGAGAGTAGCTCTGCCACAGGAGACCGAATGTGATAAAAGATAACGTTTTGACCTTGCCCCGCACCGCCACCTAGGCTACGTCCAATCATCCCTTATCCCACTAGGTGGGGTCGGCACAACATGTTTCCCTCTTCCACTTCATTCTATCACTCGTCATCTCAGTGCTCACTCCTTTCACATACATATCTGCATTCACACAGTCCATCCATCTTTTCTTAGGCCTACCCCTGCCGGTGTATCCATCCACATTCATATTCATCGCTCTCCGTGTAACGTGGCTATCATTCCTCCTTATGACATGCCCATACCACGCTAGCCTTTTACTCCTCAACTTATTAGTCACTGGCGCTGCTTTCAAACTTCCCCTAACCTACACATTCTTTATCCTATCTATTTTCGTCATTCTACACATCCATCTCAACATTCGCATCTCAGTCACATGTACTCTTCTTTCATCCGTCGCTTTGATCGCCCAACACTCCGATCCATACAATACGACAGGCCTGATGATCGTTTTGTATATTTTCTTCCCCTTAAGCTTAAGGGGCATCCTCCGATCACAAACAGGCTAGCCTCCTAGGCTACGTCCAATAACACTCGTAAATAGGGATGTTTGATATTTCAGATTCTATTGATATTTCGTATCGCAATGTATCGTAATGCATTGTATCGGTACAGGGTGTCAATTCTATTACCGAACTTTTTATCAACCTCAAGCAAAACGTCAATTAACCTTAGATTTTCGACTGTTTCCTATTCTACTAATGACAAACGACTCCGTTGTGGTGAGGTTTTAGCTAAGGTTTGGATTTTGGCAGAACAAATTTTTGAAAAGCTATTCTACTATTCACCAAATGGCTGACATTTATGAGATCGAACCAAAACGCAGCGGAATGATTGACGTTGTCATCTAGAAGAATTGGGGGGCAGGTATTGATACGGGGGATTTGATACAATATTTTGTATCGATACAGTATCGAATCAAGTCAAGTATGTAGGTACTTATATACAGTCAGCGTCATCAATCGGTATCCCCCTATTGATTTGAACAAAGACCCTTTTCATTTTAACCTTGGATTTCAGTCGGGTATTATATCAGCTATTGCATCGGCTCGTTTAGGAACTCGAGCGAAATTAGATATCCATAAGTAAGCAAGGAAGTTTTTACAAAAGTTGAGATCAACGGATTGCAAACCGATCTCTTACTAGGGGGATACCAATTAATGACGCTTTCTGTACTTAAAAAAATGTAACTTTTTAGTTAACCGAAACCTTTATTAATCTACACTATTTAAATAAATACCTACTGGATATAAAAATAATGTAATATGTCATGTAAAAATTTGATTAAGTATCTGAAATAAGAGGCTTATAATAAAAATAAAAATAAATAAAATACTGGATATAACATTGTAGGTACAACCTATTTACAAACCCTGCTCTATTACCTACTAATTTTAAACAAAAGTTGCCAATTTCGCACATAGCGTGATGAAAAAGAGATTTGAAAAACTCAAAATAGTTATTTTTCGCTCACTGTACTTACTTATTACAAATAAAATAAATAGGTTGGCAGGTATTTAATTTAGACCATAGATTCTCAACCTTATTTTCCCCACCGCCCACTTTGAAAATATTTTTTTTTCTAGAGCCCCCAAAAAATAAAAAGTAGGTAAGATAGCGGGGGGGGGGGGAGGGCTATCTGCTATCGGCGAGCACAGTGGCTATTAGTTCTTTAACTGCTGTTAAAATTAAATCTTCCCCAACAGTAGGTATGTGGTTTTCCTGTTTTAATTTTAATTTTAGGTAGGTACTATAGTGATAGTGATTAGGGCATGGTCGTCACACTTTTCTGGTTAAGGGCCACATAGGACATTGTGAGGTATCACTGCGGGCCGCACATTCGAATTATTTAGTTGACGATTTTTCGAAATTCCTAAAGGGGTTAAAATCCAAGGTACCAACTAACTTGAACCTTATCATAAGTTTACGGGGCTCGAAGACTCGCTGCTTATCAGTTCCTATTCTGCGGTCTGAAATAACTCACTTTGCTCATAATATAACTCCTACTCATGAAGTTAAAATGCGAGTGAATTGAGCTTCAAACCAAGCGAGCGAAGCGAGCCGAATTTTTGTAAGTCAAATACAATACGTGACATTTTTTTTTTTGGCGTTTTCTAAGAAAAGCTAGCTTATCGGTTCATATTCTGTGGTTAGACTTTACTCACTTTACTCGCAATATACCTTACTTATGAAGTGAAATGCGAGCGAAGCGAGCCCAATTTTTTAACACACAGTGTTCAAAGAAAAAACTCGCTGCTTATCGGTTCATATTCTGTGGTTAGACTTAACTCACTTTATTCACAATAAATGCGAGCGCAGCGAGCCAAATTTTTTAAGACAAATGTAACATGTGACACTTGATTTTGTTTGCGGTGCTCATAGAAAGGCTCGCTGCTTGTCGGTTTCTATTCTGTGGTCAGACATAACTCAATTTGCTCGTATTATACGTACTCATGAAGCTAGATGCGAGAAAAGCGAGCTCCAAACCAAGCAAACAAAGCGACCTTCCCTATCTCGAAGTATTATAATCAATTATAATTGTTATTGTAGCAACGTAGGTAGTATCATTCATCATCATCATTTCCTTGCCCTTTTCCAACTAGGTTGGGTTGGCACAACATTTTCTCTAACGTGGTAGCATCATTATCTATCATTATTATCTATTATCTATCAAAATTGTTTGCTTGGCCGCGGGCTGCATCAATACCGTCCGCGGGCCACACTTTGATGACCACTGGATTATGGTGTTTTTTTTTGCCCATTTTAGATTACATTATCGCCCCCCTGCTTCATTTCAACGCCCCCCAATTTTCTCTAGGTCTTCTACTGCCCCCCTGAAAGTCTCAAACGCCCACAGGGGGGCGTTATCGCCCACGTTGAGAACCTATGATTTAGACTTTTATTGTGTTTCATTTTGAAGTCAAAACAATTTGATACGATACTTTCGATCCGATACACCTTGCATGTGTTGTATCGATGCGCCCCGTATCGTATGCCATTGTATCGATACACGCAAATATCGTATCGTATCGAACATCCCTATCGTAAACTGAGTCGCCGCGCCACGCTTGCTTTACACCAACCGAGGAATTTCATTGGTTATTATTGTTATGCCGCCGTGTGTGGGGAATACCCGCATGCGAGTTAAGGACCAATGAAACGCCTTTACGTCTTATAAGGCAGCCAATCGCTGACACGCTGACTTTTCATGAACTACAAGCAAAACGTCAACTACAGATTGAATCTAGCGACTCGGATTGTTTAGAGTTGGCAACACTGCTTGGAAGCGTTCAAGCGTGTGAACGTGGTATTAAAGGTATTGAAAGATTACGTTATCTTACCTACCTACTTTTATTGCTAAAGCCTACTAGTGAAAGACGAAAATGTGACTTAAACAAAATGTCTTCCGCAAATATACGGGAATCGTGTAAGGTTTTATATTATTTTATTTGTATTTTCGATTGCGACCTTCTCTTGATAGATGAGAGTAATTAATCTATGAAAATTAATGAAAAAGTACCGAGCCGATGTTGACCCGTGACATGTAACGAACGAGTAACATCCGTACCTACCAATATTATAAATGTGAAAGTGTGTTTATTTGTTCGTTTATTTGTCCTGCTTTCACGTCAAAACAGAGCGACGGATTGACGTGATTTTTTGTGTGGAGATAGTTGGAGGGCTGAAGAGTGACATAGGCTACTTTTAATCCGGGTACCACATGAGCGAAGCCGCGGGCAGCTTCTAGTAGGTAATAATAATAATATTAACATGAATAAATACATAATATTATTTTATTCTAATGTCTAAACATTGATAAAACCAAAAAAAATCGAAAAATTTTCTTCTTAGTATCATCACTAAATTGACATTTTGAAGATGTTCCGGCCATAATAGCCTTGGCAGACTAATTTATACTGAAACGTAGGGTTGATATCTAACATCTGGCACTATTTTCAACTTAGTATCAGATGACGTAAATTAGGGGTCCGAATCGTCAGCTTTGAAACAGTCTGCCGAGTACTTCCGGCCATACAGGAACTGGCAGACTTGATTTATCTGTCTCTACATATAAATTAGTAACTGCTGCCATAAGTCTGCCATTAGTATCAAATGACGTAAATTGTCACGTTTTTTTTCACCGGAAGTAGTCCCTTTTTTTGTGCTTCCGGCCAAATCGGAACCTATTGACTAATTGATCCAAGCTTAGCACCACTTTTTTGAGCGTGTGCCATGGAGCTTATCTTAGTATCAAGTGACGTTGGTTTTTTGCGGTCGGCTCTCGTACTATATATAGGCCAAACGCGTGGACCGATTTTGATGATTCTAACGTCAATCGATTCGTCTCAACCTTGGAAGTGTCACTAAAGACATGACAGTAATCAAAATTTACCAATGCCACAACCAGACGCCATATTGTCAAAATTAAAATAATCAAAATTGACGAATTATGTCAAGTGGGGTATCGTTGAATAGGTATTTAAAAATCAACTTTAGGTTCCTTTTACCACTTTTCATTTTAAGCAATAGTTTAGGAAACATAACGGTTTAAAGTTGATTAATATTCACTCTCGCTACAGATGTTTCTATGTGGCACTCTAGAGGCCAAACGCGTAAACCGATTTGGCTGAAATTTAAAACATAGATAGATAATGACCGGGAATAGGACATAGGCTACTTTTTATTCCAAAAAAAATGCATAGTTCCCGTGGGATAAACAAAATAGTAGCCCACGCGGGCGAAGCCGCGGGCGTCAGCTAGTTAATCATAAAAATCATCATCACCTAATAAATCATAACTAAAAAGTCTGAAATAAAAAAATATTTAAAAAAACAAAAACCCGACTGCGTTAAAGTTAAAACTAAAAAGAAAAAAACAAGCCTGCAAAGAATTACTCACAGTCGGAACCCATAACATTAGGAAGATTTGATTGGTATTAAAATAAATGGGTACCGACTGTGAGTAATTCTTTGCAGGCTTGTTTTTTTCTTTTTAGTTTTAACTTTAACGCAGTCGGGTTTTTGTTTTTTTAAATATTTTTTTATTACTCATAATTTTAATAATCCTATACGATAATGCAAGCAGAGTTTAGAATACCTACTGTTCATTTATTTGTGTCGAAGTGCCATTTATTTTTTTTGGTGGTCCATTTCAAATCTTGATGCTAGTTTTCAGAGCACTTATAAGCTCACTAACTAAATGTTTGTAGTTACCTACCCTTTCTAAGAAAAAGGGTTTGGTTGGACAGACAGACGACGGACACTCAAGTAATCTTTAAATGGTTGTTTTTTCCGGAACCCTAAAAAGTTAGTCTTGAGTAGGTACCTACCTATTATACCTTTTTATATCGTGAAACAAAATGTAGGTATATGTATGCCTAATATAGGACTTGAAAGCATAGTAAAATAAGTCCTAATGTACTGGATAATGTTACCTTCCGGCACTATTTATATTTTAAATTACCCAAGGTACCTAACCTAGGTATCTATTACGTTGATATTCAATCATACAGTTTGTAGGTAGGTACCTACTTAAGTACTTACTTTTTTATAATAATAATAAGAATCAACTTTTATCGAAAAAAAAGCTCAAGAAGGCATGTTGATTGGGATCCTACAGGGTGGAAAAAATGAATGGGCCCCGGAGGGAAACTACTTTAAATCCTTAAGATACAATATTTTACTTAAAAGAAACATTCCTTTATTATTAAAAAGAAACAAAACTGCATTCAAAGATTTTCTAAAGTTCGCTTGCCTCACCCGGAATCGAACCAGCTAAAAATTAAAAAACAAACCTCGCTCTATTTCATACCACTAATCGATAGGATTAATGTCAGGATAAAATCTTTATAACACACATTTGGTTTTAGAAATAAAAAGATCATGAAATTTAACATTAATTTACACAATTTTTTTTCATTAATTTTTATTATTTCACTATTCGCGACAAAACTTTTCTAGACGGTATTTGTCTATCTGAGGTGAGATTCAGACTTCCAAAAATGCATCCGATTCGATGATTTTCTTCGAAAATTTGACTGTTTTTCAGCGAAGAAACGTTATTTTTCGAAATCGGAATACATTCCGAGAAGGTCTGAATCACACTACTGGATACCTCTCACCATTTCACTGTAGAGCTTTTCAATTAAAGCCCTTATGTACTAAATATTAGATTTCATGGATTTCTTGTACGACAGACGAGTGTAAGACCTCATGTTTCTTTGAGAAGTTTTATCTTTAGTATTGAATGTATCGACTAGTGGAATAAAATAGGAAGTGGTTAATTTTTGATTTTCGATCGAGCGAGCGAAGCGAGCGAAGATCTTAGTGGTAAGTTGGGCGATTTTGCTTTGTATGTTTGTATGTTTGTATGTTTGTATGTTTGTATGTTTCACGAATTGTTGTTCGAGCATAACTGTCGAACCGTTCATCCAATCTGCATGAAACTTGGTAGGTCAATAGGTTGTGGTAAGGAAATTTACGGGGGAACATATGAGCTTAATCGATGAAGGGGTTGTGAAGATATTGGGTTCCCAAGGGGGTAAAAAATTATGAAAGTTACACAAAGAAATTGAGTGGGGTGTCATACGAAAGGGCTTATTTTGTACATTCCAAAATGGTTTTTATTTTTAATCTAGGATGTATAGTTTTTGAAATACGACCAAAGACCAAAAACTACGAAACCAGAGCTGCAAGAGCTCCCGTTGCATAGAGTTTCGATGACTTCGTAGCTCATTGACTGGTCGGTCTTAAAAAGAGAGTGGCATCGTTGCGGTTTGGTTTGCAATTATTTTAGATGCTACTTGATTTATTTTCATGATAAAAAAAATTTTGATAAAGAATGAAAATAATTGGGGTAAAAAAAGTTAAGTAAACAAATATATTGAGTGGGCTGTCAAATGAAAGGTCTTTTTTTGTACATTCCAAAATAGTTATTATTTTTATTCTAGGACGTATACTTTTAGAAATACGACGAGAATTCATAAATATGAAATACCTAAATGAAAAATTAGACGCGACATTATGTATTGCATGCATGCCAGTATTTTTTACCATGAAGAGCTAGCGCAATAGGCATACTCGGCAGTATCAGTAGTAGCACTTGAAATTATAGGGGTAGTCAGAAGAAAGTCCAAATGTAAGCCATCTACGGTGCGCGAGATCTCAGTTCGGGGCGAACTACTAGTTTAGCTGGTTCGATTCCTGGGTGAAGCAAGCGAATTTTAGAAAATCTTTGAATGCAAATTTTTAAAAATAAAGGAATGTTTCCTGTAAGTAAAATACTGTATCTTAAGGATTTAAAGTAGTTTCCCTCCAGGGCCCATTCATTTTTTCAACCCTGTATATTAAATTAGTCGTTAAGAGGCCTGTGACCGATGAATTGTTCATTTAAACGTAATACCAAAATCATTTAAAATCCAAGCATATTTTTATAAGATTATGTTATTATTTGTTTCTAGCTGTTACACTTTTGTTTCAAAAAACTTACTATGGAACAAATGAAAAGAAAATATGTATGAAATTTTTGCTGTAGGTACTTACCTACAACGCTTTCAATTCATACATACATAACATACTTACATAAAATCACTCCTCTTTCCCACAGGGGTAGGCAGAGACCACGGATTTCCACTTGCTACGATGATTGATTTCAATTCAATTTGCTTACCTACATTTCGTTTAATCTAAATAAAAACATAAACTAATAAAAATATGCTTAAATTTCAATGATTTTGGTATTTCGTTTGTATGGAAATTCATCTGTCACAGGCCCCTTAATTATCAGAAGTGGAATTAACTAGGTATAATCCCAGTTTAATCCTGCAGATTTCATTGAAAACAAAGCGAAAATTGTTCAGGTAGATAGGTACCTGCTTTACAAAACATCCGAAAGGTACAATATTAAAACAAAATCTTATTACTTTTATAGTACACAATGTTTTTTCCGTGTTTCTTGTATACCTAGAATAATTTGGGGTAACCGTTCGCAGTGGGTAAGTGGGCGCATAGATATTATCACCGGAACGAGGCGCAGGGGGTATACAGGTTTTGTTAGGTTGGCAATGTCATGCAGGCAACCTAACACGACGTATTGCTGGACCGCCATGTGCGTGTACAACTTAGTAAGAAGTTAATTATAATTTTACCACTTAAAAGTTAGTTTTTGTTCCTTTTACGAAGCGTACAGCATCTGAGTTCCAGGGCCGATATTGGTAAGTATTTTGCTATGGATTTGGAATTGATCGGAGCGTGTTATGCAAAAGAGAGTTAGGGACTAAAGGAATCATTTTTTATTTTAAGTGCATTCGTTCGTAATTTGTCCGTTTGGGGTAAGTTTGTGCATGTTAGGCATGGCGTGCACACACTTACCCATCATACTCATTTTGGTGACTTTCAGTATTAATTATGTTTTTTTTTTCAGTGTTATTTCAAAATGAAACCAGAGATGGAACCAGATTCTCAGAAGCGTTTTTTTACCCCATAAGAGTGCGCACACTTTCCCTCAAGTCGGGGCAAGTGTACGCATTTCGATTTTTCGTCTTAAAATGCATTTATTTTAAAAATATTATAAATTACATTTATTTGCACGAACACAATTGATACAATAAATGAATTTTTCCACCTAAAACAACACTTTCGCTGTCCTTTATAAATAGGTGAGGTTTCAAAGTGAAAAGTGCGCACAGTTGACCCGAATGACTCTACAGGAAAGCGTCGCACGTACCTGCTCAAAACTCCTAGAAAAATTAATAACGTCGAAGATATTAAAAAATGTACCTACACTTCAATACAGCTCAACTATAAAATATGTTCAAAGCACGAACGCGCTTTTAAATAATTGGAGTTTTACAGAAGAGATGCAATCTTTTGACAAAGGGCGAAAGAAAAGAAGATCATTTCACACTTACTGATCTCAGTTTATAGTTCTTGGTAAGTCACAAAAGTATAGATAGATGTGTAAGTAGGTATCGTACAGTAAGGAAACATAAAAATCCTTAGATTTAACGAATCCCATGGGATCTATAAGGAAATATTTCAGTTCGTGCCCCCAGAATGTAAGCTGAGATGGACTGGAAATATGATCTGAAAATGATCTTGCTCATCTAAAGTAAAGTGGTTTTCATATCGTACTTGGTTGGTATACTTATTCGGGAAAAAAGGAGTGTCTGTAGTCCGCCGACAAAATGGATTGACCGTACATGGTCGTATCCTAAGATGGCAAAAGCAAAGAGAGGCATGTCCAGCAGTAGGATGAGAAGGGCTGTTAATGATGATGATGATATGGTAAATTAGGCCTTATTAGATTCCACACGCAGCTTCGCATGAAACCCATAGCCTATGAAAAAAAAATTAAGTTCATCCCATGTGCACCAACCGAATAAAATTTCTTTCTCTTCTTTAGTAATTTTGGTATGTAAAAATTGCATGTATGCATATTCCTTGCATGTAAAAATTTTGCTGATAGTTCTTGTTATTTTGTTTCTTCTAATGAATAAAGCTTAAATAATAATATAATAAATAAATTTATTTCAAAGCAGTAGGTACATCGTTATCCTTATCCTACTAATATTATAAAGGTGAAAGTCCGTGTGTGTGTGTGTGTGTGTGAATGTTTGTTATCACGTATCTCCATAACTACCAAACCGATTTTGATGAAAATTGGAATGTAAATTTATAATAACCGGGAATAGGACATAGGCTACTTTTTATCCCGAAAAATTGCACGGTTCCCGTGGGATAAAAAAAAGTAGTCCACGCGGGTGAAGCCGCGAGCGTTCGCTAGTATTATAATATAGGTAAGTACCCACAAATATTCGCTTCGCAATTTCTATAGAATAGGATCAAGGCAAATACAATAGACGCCGATAGAAACAGAAGGTTTTAGCAGAAATATTTGTAAAGAAACTCCTTGTGCCAATTTTACGACTTTAATTTTTCTTATTCTTTTATTTCTCTGTCACTTTGATGATCTGAGAGAATGTCAAAATTCAGCGCTGTAGCCTTCTGAAAAGACTTCATATTTAGACTTTTTTTAATTTAACTTCCTTAGAAAATATAAAAACTAAATAGTTATTACCAAGTTATTACCTGAAATAAGATATTAGCAGCATTTATACGCAGAGATCGGCCCGCGGGATTTCCCGCAGGCCGATCTCTGCCATTCCAACCTTTGGCAGTTTTATCCGCGGTTATCTGTAAAGATATCTTTGCAGATATCTGTTCAGTCCAGATACCGCGGGAAATAGCACGCGCCATTCCAACCTTTGACAGTTTTATCCGCGGTCATCTGTAAAGATATCTGTACGGATATCTTTACAGATATCTGTACAGTCCAGATCCGTGGGAAAAACTCTACCGTGTAAAGGCCGCTATTGAATTACGCATTTCTATGTAAATAAAATCTGAAACTATAGTAGTGTCGAAATATTTATAGCGCGTTTAGTAACTGAATTCAAATTCTACGAACGTTTGAGATAAAATTTTTTTTTACGACAGATAAGAATAATAAAAAATCTAACTTCTAAGTAAAACTGAACTCTTTCAATATGACTAGATGACAAACTTTCAAACTTTCAGATCAAATCTAAGTTGCGTTTGCAGTTTGTAATCATAAAAGTTAGAAACGGGATTTTCAAGAACAAAGTACCTACCTGAGTACCTACCATCGAAATTAAATACAGATATAGTATATTTCGAAGGTTTTCTACTTTTCAATTAGGTAGGTACCTACCTAGAGTCTGGCAAAAAATAATAGACATAAATGGGGGCGCTACTGTGCAAGCTTAATAGATAAATTCTCTTCTAAAAGGAAATTATTACTTCTGACTGACGTTTTCGGTACCTGTACCATAGAAAAGAAACCTGTACTTTACCATAGATTACTAGAGAAAGGGTTTCCACTGTAGTGAAATTTTAGTTGCCGTTTCTACCCGTTTTTGCCAGACTATACAACAATGTTACTCTTATTACATAAAAATACCACAGACCTGTTTGTTACAGTTTGAGTCTTCATAATGCACATTTTTTCCTAACAATTACTCGATGCTTCCATAAAAAATATTTAAGTACAACACGTATTCGTGCAATAAAAACATTCTATTATAAACTTCAGGTTCAGTACTTAATATTTTCAACATTTGTCATATATTTTACATAACATTTTAATTTAACTTTTACCGTACAACGCAATTTTTTTTAAACACCAAATAAACCAGTAATTAAACCTGTAGATAAGTAAATTTCTAAAAGCTAACATTAACATGGCGAAAATTAAATTGAGCCTCGATTATTTCAAATCGTTTACCTACTAAATTCAAAAAGAACCAAATTAAGTACTTACATAATAAAAAGCTTAAAGTTTAGGAACTTATGCCACTAAAAGTAGGTACCTACCTAACTACTTCACATCGGAGCAATAGTCCCGCAATTCAACTTGGGAAGATGAAATCTTATCACAAAAGAATGTTGTAAAATAAGGAGCCTACTTACGGTTAAATTAAAACTTCAACTTTTCTTTGAAGAAAATGGAAGCACGGATGAAAAAAAAGATGAAAGAACTTTAAAATCTGTTTTTCTTAAACTTTGACTTTTGAAAATAAGTATAAATATGATATCTCAATTTCTGTAGGATAGATTTGTTTAGACAACCTCATTTTTCATTTACGAGTTACTTAATAACCTAACTGTCGGAATAATACTACTTAGTTCCCAAGGAGATGATAGCAACGTAATGAAAATCACAATAATCTTTGCACTATCACACGCCACCGCATTGTTATTTAGGTACTCTTACTGAATAGGTACTTACCTAGTACTCTTACGTAAGAAGATAAGAATCGTGTTTAAGTACTAACGTGCTACATTGTAACGAGAATAATAGATTCGGAAATAAAGAAATCTCTCTGTCTATTCTAATTTCTAGGTGACTGAAAGCTATGCACTAATTTGACGAGATGGCTTCGGAATTAGCTTCAAAATAATAATTATACATTCTGTCCTTTATATCAATAGCAATAGTAAAGTAAGTAGTGAAACTGAGATTAAGTATACCTAAGTATCAAGAAGGTTAGCTCCTAAAAACTAATTTTAAATGTAGAGTAGGTATTGAGAGAAAGCCATGTTGGAAATGTGTGCTCGTGACTTTCAATCTAAAAGTTCCAATCACTGCCGCGCATCAATGAGTTTTTAGTTTTGGAAAATATATTACGGTGTAGGAAAACATCGTGAGGAAAACCGCAGCTGCGTCAGCTCGACACGTCTCCAACTACTTCGTCTTTCCAGTGAATAAGGTCGATTAAGTTGAGAGAATGGTTTAGGTGCTGGGTAGGTATTGTAGGTAAGCTTACTCCAACTCAACAATGACCCAATTTTGCTCCTGACTCTTAAACCATCTTAAATCACCTATAAACATTTCTTCCGAGAGAATAAGATTTTTCAATTATTGTACCCTTGTATTGTACATCGGATAAAGCACCCAGTAATCCCAGTATTGATAGCATGGGAACCCGACATTTTGAACCCTGTATTCCAATTTCCAGGACTAGACAAATGTTTAGTCACGAAAAAGCGTTTATTACGTTTTGTCAAATAGCATTTTGGACTAATGGAGAATGTTACTCGATCCAATGACAGTGGGCTCGATTTCCGGCTTCATCAAAAGGTTTTTGTGATACTCAAAAATAATTAATTGTCCACATTAATGAAATTAATATAGGAATGTATTGTGAGACTCCGGCTGCTTTGGATTTTTATGTTTACGCTGTTCTAAACGTATAGAACAAAAAAACAGAGGAAATATATTTTCGTAAAATTCACCGCTTCGAGCGCTTTCGCAACGCGTTTTATTTTCTTTAGTCATTTTTCTGTAAGGGTTGATTTGTATTGACAATACAATTTACAGTCAATCTTGGAACATTGTGAGATGAACATTTTATATTAAAACTTTCTGAATACAGATTGGTTCCGGCTTGTTCGTTATTGTGCGAATTTGAATGGCATAAAGATAATTGGGCAATTTGTTAACGTTTTCAGCGAATTGGTTAAAGAGGGAGGTCTTATTTACTACGAACACGATAAGACAAATTACACTTAAAATTATTAATGAATATAAAAAACATACCACAAGAGTCGTGTCAGGATTTTAAGATTTAGATAGATTGCAGGTGAAATCCGTGGTTGCTGCCTGTACCTAAGGGAAAAAGAAAAATGAGTGATTTAATGAATTTAAATGTACTTATACTTAGTTTATACTTAACAATATAAAACACAATTTCTAGAAAATACAAGACGATTAAAACCGTCCAGCAAATGCTTAAAACGATGTGTGACCATTTCATCATGATGACGATGAAGCAGAAAAAAATATTTGATGCAGTTGGCTGGACTCCAAGCTCAAACGATATAATCATAAGGCTGATTTTAGTCTCACACTCACCGTCAGCGCTGATAGGCGAGCGATCTTTGTTACAATGAAATAAGGATACTGTTTGTCCAGCACTGACGAGAGCAATCAGCGTAGCCATTTCTGCTAAACAATCAGTATCCTTATTTCATTGCAATAAAGATCACTAGCCTATCAGCGCTGACGGTGAGCGTGACACTCAGCCTAAGTAAGTAGGTAATTGTATTTTTAGATAGGCAGGCTTCGATCATAGACAGGTATAATGATCGAAGTAGGTAGGTATTGTTACCGAAACTTAACAATAATCGTATTACTTAGGTACAGGAACTGAATCACAATCGGCTTACAAACCTTAATTTGTGTTTTCCTAAAGGTATAAAGGAAAAGGTTTATTTATTTCTAAATAGATAGAAATCGCTTTCATTACAATTGGTATGGTTTTGTTGTAAATATGAGTGTTTATTTATTTCTCTTGTTCATAGAACTAGAAATATTAAAATTCATAAATTGCTCAAAACTGGATTTAGTTTCAGACAACTTCTTTTTCAAGACTTGAAGTGACTTAGAATAATCGAAGTTTTTTTAAATACACATATTCAAGTTCAACTTTTAAAATATTAGTTAAGTACTTAAATAATGCTTGGGAATGCATACTGCGTTTTTCGTAGCGTTGTGAACGCGCTCTTTAAAAACGCACTACGAAAAACGAAGTGTGCCCCCTCCCTTAAACATCGTGACTCAATAATCAGGGTCACAAAGGGTTAGGCAGTGCGGCTAGACACTAATCAGTTTCAAGAATCGAGATATTAAAGCAAGGATTGAACTTAAAAGATTCAATACCTATGGTTCGTTCACACTACTGTTTGGGCCGCTAGCGTCTGCATGAAAGCGAATGTACACACCACGATATTGGGCTGTAGTCTGTAGTTGTACACTCGGGTCTTTGAAGAAGAAAATTAGACTTGGTCTAGTCCCCCGTCTCCGTCTCGGTCTGCCGCGTTGCTTTCTCGCTAGGTCGTGGTGCCACATGGTAGCTGCCTTCGCCCACAGCTCACCTGGCATGCGGCAGATGAGCTGTAGGTCAGCTGGTCACCAGCCCAATCCCCCTTCAGCTTTGCGGCCTTGCGGCTTTGCGGCCTTCAGAGCTATGTCAGTGATTTGGGTTTTTAAGCGTGTTACGGATTCGATTGGTAAGCTTGACACATAAAATGCTACGCTCCATCGCATGCTGACGCTTGATTTTGGACGTTTTGACTTTGCTTTGTAAATTTTAAGATACATAATGCATTTGCAGCAGTATGATGACGAAAACAAGTTCCAAGAGTTGCAGTCTAAGTTGCTTTACTTCTTCTTCTGTTCTTACTAGTTTCATAATTGTTTGTTCACGTTCGTGCAGACGCCACCTTTACTGTTGAACAAATATTGAATTGAGTTTAATGAATAATGCAACTTCTCTCTTTTAAATTCATATCGGTTACCGTTGTAAAGCAGAATTATTTTAGAGAAAATTTTACAATTCTGCGCCAGACTAAGCATCTACGTGGTTTTATTTCGAAAGTGCAATTATTAAAGTTGTTTTACACTAAAAACAAAAAAAAAGTTTTTTTTTAATCTTACAACCCGTTTTTCTGATTAACCCACAAAGTGATATTCAATCTTCAATCAATCAATTAGAAACACTTCAGCAAACTGGCTACCAAGTGGCAACCAAGCTACGAAGTCTCTTTACGTCTTTACGTCTATTCAGTTATTGTAACTAACGATACACAAAGGTGAAAAACACCAGCCAAAAATAGACCACTGCTGACCGTAACAAGAATCCAACGCATTTGCACGAATACGCGAATCCGAATGTAGAGATGATGTACGAACAATACACGACGTTTTGCACGAACGTGCGACAAATAGGAAGTTTTAAACAGAGTTTACGACCGTGAGTGTCTATCGTAACGCCTATTGCGTATACTAAGTATAGCTGAAACACCTTCACTTGCATAAAATGTAGAGCCAGTAGTTAAATGTTAAGACCAGTTTTGTGAGGCATTTAGTTACTTGAAATGTGACGAACACTAAGATTCTCTTAACAAGCTCAGGTTTATCTACACTATAAGTTTGTAGTTTGGTTCAGTAACGAAACGAGCCTTGCCTCAAAGACAAAACTCCGAGCAAAACTCAAAAGGCCTCCAATCATGTAGGTTGGTTTTATGATAAACCTTAATTAACTTTTAATGAACTCGTTTGATATTGTTTAAATTCAAAAGGTATCTCAATAAAAAAGTCCTATAAATCGGGACTGTTTTTTTATGTATCGGAGATGTTTCAAAGATAAAAGCCGAGATAAAAGCTCAAAAGCTTTTTAGATCAATAAATGACATTATCTAACAAAGGTACAAGAACGTTTTGACAATATAATGCTTGACGTTGGTGACAAGGTTTTGTACGAGATTTCTTGATGTCATAGGCGCGGGACATACAGAAAAGACGTAAGAAGAGGACGCGTCGCAGACATAATAGCTAAGCATACACGTACGGATATGCCCGTCGGATCTGCCTGACAGATTTGCCTGGCAGGCAAAACTGCTGGTGTATGGTGAAAACAGACACGAATTTGCCTGCCATCTATCTGCCCGCTGCCCGTGGTCAAATCGACCGGATCAGAGCACGGGGCAGGTAGATCCGAGCACCCAACTGTGCGTGTGTGCGTAGCGACGGATGTACCCGCCAGATTTCACCTCATCACGCACTCGCTCAGTGCTTTTTGGCGGAAATTTGAGAACTCATGTTTCGTTTTTATTTTATTTTCCAAAACTTGTGTAGGTATTCAAAAGCTGATATATCCATTCTTAAAAAAATGTACAAATCAGCAGGTTCATTGATTGACAAATCTCTGAGTAGATTCATATGGCTATATCGCGGCCGTTTTTCTAGCCATTGCTTTACCCAAACTCTTCTTCGTTTTCTTTCTTCAAGACAAATAAAACCACCACATATTATTGCTAATTTTTGCTTTGAAAGAGACATTTTTACAGACAACCGTATAAGATGGAATCACGATTTGAACTGATGCCCGAACTCGTGTGTGGCAAATCACGGATCCGAATCCGAGTCTCGCCTGACGGGTATATCCGTACGTGTATGCTTAGCTAATGTCTCTTCCGCGTCCCTTTCATAGAAAATGTATAGAAGCGTCGCGCCGCAAAACATACAGAAGAGACGGGGCGCCGTCATATTTTGTATGAAAGGGACGCGGAAGAGACAAATGTCTGCGCCCCGTCTCTTCTATCTGGCCTGCGCCATACGGAATTCAAAACGCAGAACGACACTTTATCTTTGCTAAAACGACACAGGCTGTCAATTTTAATTTCAAGGCAGGATAGACATAGCATGTGGGAACTACCTGCCTACGTAATAAAAATAATCGTGAGCGTGCAATGAACTAAGCCGAAAGAGATCATTATACGGTTATGAAACACACAACATTCTCTTGCAAATTAACCGCATACCGTGCATTGATGAAACGAATTATAGCCTTATAATTACACGACACGTGTTTGTTGGTTTGTTGAATTCGTTTATGGGTTAATTAATTTGCCTAATATTACTGCTTCGTTAGTTAACAATTGATCATTTTTATGAACGCTATTCTTTACCTTATATCCCTTTCATCTCCATTATTATTGCATAGCGCGTCTGCATTAACTGGACTGGAAGTACTTTGATAAGGCAGGTATCTAATACCGACTTATTATGTGATTATTATAATTATCCTCTACATAAATTTTGCCCTTAACTAGCCAAGTGTAATGAGTGAGTATATGGTTAAAATCAGCCCAGCGGCTTCTTCAGGATAGTCTGACTAAATCATCAGAATGTAAGAGCGCAAAACGGTGAGATTTATACAACCTAACACCAGCACACCCGCGGGCTAAAGCAAGCCAACAAAATTGGCGTGAAACTGAAGAATCGTCTATTTCGCAGCGAAGACATTTGATAGATCGAGACATTTCTTATGTAAAGACGAAAAAATAAAATTCTACGTTGTCCAAAAAAGTTAGGTAAATTGTAAATTAGACCGACTTAGATTGGACTTGAAACCTTGAAATAAACCTCACAAAATGGAAAGCAAGAAAGAAGACAGTATCGACAAATCAAGTCACAGTATTTATGAACACGGTAAAAATGCGATATTTCATTTTACACTGACAAATTTATTACTTACCCCTTATTATTACGCTATTCATTTTCACAAAATATGAATCGGATTTTTCTCTCATCTTTTAGAGTAGGCAATAAAATTATTTAAGTACCTATCTCTAAAGAAACTTCAAAGACTGGTCTTTGAAGTATTGTCCCATAATTATGCAATCAGGTTCAAATTCAATAGACTTTTGGCGTTATTATTGCTTGTAACATCCAATTATTCTGTCTGTCCACCCCAATCTGAATGACAAACCACAACGCCGTTTCAGCATTTGAAAATGAATAAATCGATATGTAAATATTAGAAAGAGAGAAAACAAATTGTTGTCTAAGCAAATAGACTGTACGAAGACCTCCGGGCGATTCTACTTTATTTAACAGCATTCGAAGATCTTCTTCGAAAAGTGACGTTGCCTTGAAACAAATGGTTTTTTGCGATTCATTAGCGTCGTCGGAAACTTTGACATATAAATTCTAAATAACAGCTGATGTTTCTCGGAAAGTTTTCCGACAGCTATTTGTTTGCGGATGGGATTTTGTCACGGATGTTTTCGAAGATCTGCTGAAACACCAAGCTCATTAAAATCATAAACTAGCTAACATAAAACTTCACTCTAACGGCGCATCATTTCACTTCTAAAAAGGCGTAGGCAGGGCAGGGAGTTGAGGGAGCGTCACAGTCTTTCATTCTTTTTACATTGGAAGAATCTTCAAAACCCTAAAATAAACGTGGTCTGTGAAAAGTATCGTCGTCGGGAGCAAAGGATTGATCAATCTAGGATTTAAGAACAATTTTATATAAATCGATACATTTGAGAGAGGCTGGCAGAAGGCGTCGAGGTATATAGATAATAGGGGAGACCTATCAGTGGGACGAAATAGTTAAATGGATAAATAATTTTATTAAGTATACAAATATATTTTGCAATGTCCACACGGTTTTACCAGTATGGATGTTGGTATAGGATCCGTTTATTTTTCGAAAGAAAACAGCCTAAAGCCTTATGGAATAATGTAACTTTTAACATATTTCTTTTTTCTAGAATTGGATCAGTGCTTCCAGAAATTACCTCTTACGAAAGTAATGCGTTCCGTAAAATGACAATGATCGTACATTGTACGTAAAAACATCTTCACACGCGAAAGTAAGAGTCAACGCCGCCGGAAGCCATAAACTGATACACATAAGCAATTGCGAAATATTTTCTGGTAACAATTTACAAACTGGTTTGAAAATAGGCTTCAAAATTACACGAATGTGAACCGAATATGGTACTGGTTTTAGCACTCTCTAGTGTGGGTAACGGTAATCTCCCAAGGTAGCACGGTAAGAAAGGGAGCATATTATGACCAGCGGTGTTCTTGAATGAAAGCTCGTTGCGTCATAGCCGCTGCTTATTGGTCATATCAGGCAAGTCACTAAGCCGTGCGTGTTCAATAATCACATGACTGTACATGGGTTCAATAATGTTACTAAGTACCCTTACGGACCTTGAAAGTTGTGTAATTGTTTTTGGCAGGCGGACATTCTACTTTTTAACCTTAACCAATATCAGATTGGTTTACTTAGGCAAAGTCCTTTTTGTAATGGAAATTAAACAGAATCTGGACTACCCACTAAAGTTTACGAAGCAGGAACTGTGTAATTGGAATCCCAAGTTTAAGTCCAGAGTAATGTAGGTAAAAAGGTATAAACAAAGTTAAGTAAGTAGCTAATTTTAAGGCTGAAAGGTGGTAAATATTCGTGGATAAGATTTGTAACTAAAAGTTTCGGCTAATGCGATGCAAATCTAAATAGTGCGAACCCCAAGTTTGGAGAGGTTTACGAGTATTACCTGTTATGGTGTGTTTACGTTGAGCAACAAAAATATTGATAAAATAGACCTTCACAGGTTAACAGGCTTCAATTCTCATAGCATATTTTTTTTTTCTACGTTGTTTTTCCTCACAATAAGCATCATCGGATGATAAGCGCAGGAGAGTAAAAGTTAGATCGGAAAAATGTTAGTTTATTATTGCCTTAAAAATAATAATTTCTATAAAACTCTACGCTATCTGCATTACAGCGAGAGTCCCGTCTGGGTGATCTTTTACGATGAATTTTAATATCTTAAATTACATTATTATTGATTACCACTTTAAAAATTCATGCAGCAAATTCTAGAGATACGAAGTTCAATAAACTCATTCACTTTCATCTCGTGCCACCAACTCTATGAATCAATATTTATTAGTGAGTACAATCTAATAGTAAAATAGAAATTAAGAATTCATAGAACTGTTTTGCAAACGACTGAATTAACCTTGGCCTTTGACGAGGCATTGAATCCAACAGCATCATTGAGCCGTTTCATGCGATCTTTGATATTGAATTCTACTCGTAATAATCTAAGCAATAACACGAATTCGAATGTTACTGTGATTATTCGAATATTTGTTATATTTGTGGAAATTGGATTAGAAATACCTAAAGTTTCCTCGAACTTGAAAAATTTGATTTTCAGTTAACTTAGGTTTGCTGTTTTTAAAGGATTGTAGTAGAACAAAAGTGTAAAGAGGAATAGAGAGAGAGTTTTTAGAGCGCTTGTAGACGTCCGTTTTTTTCGCCGGACAACGGACCTTCAATAGATGGATATCCTAACGGCATAAATTGTTCGCCGGACCGATATTCACACATTCATTACGCACCATACACCACCGCGAATTCGGTGAAAAACACGGTCCGTTGTCCGGCGAAAAAAACGGACGTCTACAAGCGCTCTTAGTATCCATCTACTGTATACTTATATTATATGTATCGATCGAGTTTTTTTATACTACCTACTTTTATGTAGGCCTAGGGACAGAAGGTCAAGATCTGAATTACAGATAACCTTAATAAACTACAAAACTTTAGGTATAAGTACTTCAGAATCTAACTAGGATTCTTCTGGAATATAAAAACTTGCTCTACAAAGTCAATATAATTTATCCTTATCAGAAAATTCAGTCAAACTAATTAAAATTCTAAACAATATTTGGGATGTGTGATTTTAAAGGATTCGGTATTAATAAAGCCCTTACGTAGGAGTATACTTTGAACCTTCCTGCGATCATACGAGCCAATGATGTTGTAAAACCACTAATTAACCAAAAATAAACAAGTGTTCCTAATTAATTAACAGCCCCAAAAGTTAGTGGTAACCAAAGTACATAAAATAACTACTTAATTCATTTTTATTCTGGTTACAAAATAGTTATTTGTTTCGTGAATTTTTTTGACTTTTCAACATGATATATTATATTAGATAAGTCCTTATAACTTTAATTCACTAAACTGCATTCATCTCGTAGCTAACATCGCTGTGAAAAAAATGCAGCTCCTTTTCAGCTGAAGCGACAAGCAATTCAGTTCCCGATCTAGCCTTCAAAACAGAACCAATCTTTTCACGAAACCAATCTACAATTCGTCGCAAACTTGTTATTTTTCAAGATAGAAAATTCCTAAGTGTCCAAAGCTAGCAGAATTCTTGTACAAAATTGACAAAATACGTTCTCACTCAACCAGAACATTGCGAAAATTCTCTCTTAACAAGATAAAGGACCGTAGGCACCTATCGCCAGTTGTTCAGAGCCCTGAACTAAATGGCCGTAATTTACAATGTCACTGAGTTGTACGAAATACGCTGATAAAGCTAAATCCTCGACATACAGATGAAGGTTCCCAGTGCCCATAACTGGACTCTAGAAATATGATGGACATAATAACCAACAACAATAAATTGAAGCAGCTATTCTTAGCTTTAATAAAAATAACCACTGCATTACAAAGCAAAATAAATGTATTAATCTGAAACAAACGTCTCGTATAAAATCTTAAAATATATTAAACACTTGAAGTTTTTACAAAAATATGGGGATTATGCAAACTTTACCCTATGGGTTAGTTTGTTTACATTTTAGCTAACGTTGTAACCGGGCGCTAACTTTAACCGTGCCATAACTACTACCAAGCTCTAACCGAAGGTGAAGTTACATATTGCGTGCGTTGCATAAAACAACATTTCAGCAGGGTAAGTAAGTAGTTGCACAGAATAAATAAAGTGGCATCAGTCAAATCAAAGTATCACTAAATTTTTTGAAGGTTAACCGCTAACTTGACTTTGACCGATGCATTCGGTCGGAGTAAAGTTTTAGTCAAAAGTTAACTAACGCAATTTTCCATCTTCCGATGGTTAAATTCAACTTTAACGGCTTAGTAACTTTAACCTACCTAGTAACTTTTACCTAGAATTTCTAAAACTACGACATCTTGACCGGTAGGTCCTACGTCAAGAAATATTCACGACATCTTTTGTACATAAACTGAATGTGAACAAAAAGGGCCTTTATCAGCCTTAGTCACCCAGGTGTAAATGTTCTGTTTTCTAATTTTATTCCAAGAATTCGGACTGGATGGTAGATAATTTAAGGCTGAATAGTGTCCCATCATCGTGCGTAATTGAATTGGCGTTCCTAGGCCGACCCAGCTGAACTAGGTAGCTATCACTCTCGAAGGTCGAGCTGACTAATCCGAGGTTTACCGAAAACTACATTCGTTTTGTTACAAACGTAAGAGCTACAAGGTACTTACTATGAACTCTTTATTAGAGCAATGTCAAAGTAAGATTACTTACTCTGATTTCGTACTTAGATAAGACTAAGGGACGGTTAAAGTAAGCCTAAGGGAGTGTACACATTGCGTTTTTTGCAGCGCGTTTGTATCGATACAAACACGATTCGAACGCGATGCGAACGCGCAGCCCCCCTCCCGGTTCGCTTTTGTATGGAAAAAAACGCGTTGCGTACGCGCGTTTGTATCGATACAAACGCGCAGCTCAAAAACGCGCTGCAGAAAACGCAATGTGTACACTCCCTAACGCAGGAATGTTTTGGTAACGTCTCATCGTGGAGTGTCAAGTGTCAAGTCATTGACTCGATGCAAGACTGTTTTAACCTTGTTTTGACATTGCTTTAAGAGTTGGTGGTACGCCGGCAGTACAAGTACCTACAACAACAAGGTAGATTAAAAGTTTCAAAAATATTTTAAATTCGGTTTTATTTTTACTAAAGACCTATTAGTTATTAATTATTTAAGTTACAAAAGAAAGTTTTGATTGGATACAGTCATGCTCCTGTTTACGATACATTGCATTACTAGAAGTAAGTTTAGATACTGGTGTTTCAACAGCAATTTAGATCAAATTGCAAGAGATAATAATTAAGTATTATCTGCTATTACATAATATTATCTAGGCATAAAAGTTATTTAGGCTGTGTCCCCAGTAGGCAAACTGGGAACGGCCGACTGAGTTTGCGGCTTATCGGTTTAGTATGCCCTTCCATATATTTCAAATGGAGTACCCACAGTTTGCTAGTTTTGCGCTCACTGTACGCAGTTTGCAGCGTTACGCGCAAAACTAGCAAACTGTGGACACTCCTTTTCAAATATATGGAAGGGCGTACTAAACCGATACGCTGCAAACTCAGTCGGCCGCTCACAGTTTGCCTACTGGGGACACAGCCTTACTTTATTATGTTGGTATGTACCAAGTGCCAGGTGGAGGAGAATGCTGTAGGTGCTGGGCAAGCCTACTCCATCTCAACTTTGTCCCAGGCACTAAGATTGCCTAATGTCCTAACACTGTTTATGTATAGAAGTAAATCATCTACTTAGTAAAAAATGTAAAGACCTATTTTTTTATGTTGGTACCACGCAAGCAAAACTATTGGCAGAAACTAGTAAATTATGTAGGTAAGTATTTGTATAGTTTATACCTGCTTTTGCCGAAGAGAAGTGGAAGTATTTGACCTTAAAAAAGTAAAAACACAAGGATATTTTTCATATCGCAATACGGAACTGAAGTCTCAATAAAAATAATGTTCCGTACACACTTACAAACCAAACCAGATGTGTGAATACCTCGTTATATTTGTTTGTTAATACTTTCTTACAATTTCCGTTTACATCAGCAAAAATAAGACCAGTAATGTGGGTTTAAGTTATGCAGCGATATTACAGTTATTACGTTTAAGGCATGCATAATCTCGCTCGAATTAAAATGTTAAGTATCCACCTAGTAGGTACGGAGTATATGAGCTGGTAACGAGTTACGTAGGTATACACAATCTCTGATAGACTGACTATCCATCAAATAACTACAAACATTTATCTATTCAATCGCATTGTCGAATGAAAATAGTGAATTGTGTTGTACAATTTCTTTTATTTTCTTTTACCTTACTAGGTGCCAAAAATGACAGATGATATGGGGAAGGCCTTTATCAGCTGTCATTTTTGGCACGAAGATGTAAACTTTTTGGAGCATGTTGTGCCCAAATATAAAGACATAGTTCCTTCCACTTTTATTTATTATTAATTTGTAATTCACTAGTAAGTCAGTGATGTAATCCGTACCCATATTATAAATGTGTGTTTATTTGTTTGTTTATTTGTCCTATTTTCACGTCAAAACAGTGCGACGGATTGACGTGATTTTTTGTGTGGAGATAGTTGGAGGGCTGGAGAGTAACATAGGCTACTTTTTATCCGGGTACCACGCGAGCGAAGCCGCGGGCAGCAGCTAGTTTATTATAATACCGGGTAATAAGATGATGTACTAGATAGGTTAGTAAAATCTCATTTATAAACTAGACGGCATAGCGACCTAATCGAAAGTTTATTTCGAAATAAACAAAGTCCACTATTTTTACTCTGTGGTTCAGCTAAAACTTTTCGTAGAAGCGTAGAATTTTGATTCAGGTATATTTGTTAGATAAAGCGTCTTCAGTACAATTTTTTTATTAGCCAATAGATTGTGTAAACGAAAAGCCTCGGGGTTTCTATAGTCTTACCCACGTATGGAAGGTAATTACATGTACGCATACAAAATGAGGTGCCAATTATTTTATCAGATGCAAATTGTTTGCCAATGATGAATCAAATTACGCGTGAAAGTAATGATGTATTGATGTTATGACTTTATTGGTAGGTAGGTAGGTATGTTTTAGGCTTTAGGCTATAAATTTAAATGTCTTGACCTTTTGTATTTTATTGCTTCTATAATTTATTAAATAGCCGCTGAATCAAATAGGTACTTAGGTACATATTTAGAGGTATATTATGCTAAGAGTGATGTTTTGTAACTGACTATTTATTGTGAATATGCCTAGTCTTAGAACATAGGCAACAGCCAGACTACAACATGGCTATAATTTTTTACTTCTCTTTCACATCGCATCGTAAAGATCTCATACCTACTACTTAGTAAATTTTTTGCAGTTGAAATTTTTGAAATTTTTTGAAATGATTTATTTGCGTGAAGTGTGGTGCACAAAGAACTTACATCTCTTGACTCCCAGACTTCGTCTTTTGTTTTTCTTCTTTAAATAATTTTAAACATCTCTTTTAAGCGTACCACACACATAGCAGATAATATATCTTTTGAAATATAAATCTTGACAGATCGCACCAAATATATTATGTAATTTATATTCGCTGTGTGTGGTCCTCCATAGAATTTGTATGGGCGCGATCTCAAAATTTATATGTCGGTATATTATCTGCTGTGTGTGTCATGGGCTTTACGCCCATCTCGAGTCCTCAAGTGACGCTCTCCTAGTGGTTAGTCGAGGTTTCGAATCTCAATGAAAATCAGCCATCCCTTTTGGTGTTGGTAAACTCGATTAAAAAGTCAAAAGTCAAAAGTCAAATTCGTTTATTCAATAAGATCACAAGTGTACCACTTTGAAACGTCTTAAGAGCTAGGTGATTCTACTCCTGTTCCTTCGCGACCAAGACCGTGAATTTAATTATGGCGATTGATGCAGGTGCTGAATAAGCTTATTCCATACTAGCAACCCGACCGCGGTTTTACTCACGTGGTGGCGTAGTACCATGTGGTACTAACATAACATACCCTATGACACTCAGGTATTTAGCATTACACCTGCGAATGATTTTTTGGAATTGAATAAGTAGTTTTGGAGTATGCCTCTTACATCCAAACTTATAATCTTCACCTCTTTATAATAGTTACCTAGTATTGACCTTAAAGTTTCAAATTGAAAGTGAAATACCTAGGTATTATCATGGCTCTGCAAGTGTGTATAGGTAGGTAACGTATAATTATCACCAAACAATTTAGGAAAGTTCCAGGGTTCACGTGGGATAAGTAGGTACTCAAAAAACAAAGTTTACCTATATGAAATGAGGGTCAGCTCTGGTGACGAAGTTTCTAGGACTCTAGACGGAACCCAAAACTTGGATTAATTATTATAAGCAATGCTTATCCCGGCCCGGGTCATAAACTTAAGAAACGTTCATATTATAAGTCATAATGTTTGGAAGCCGTACACATTTCGCAACAATTGACTTTTCCATCGAGCCGTAACAGTGTCGAGGAAAAACGTGCGAGAATGGAAAATAATAAGTCATTGTGAACCTTACAATACCGCCTCATGATAACAGTTTTGTCAAATAAAGCTTATTGACGACGCGTAAAGTCGATAATACGATGACAAATTAGTATTTTTGTGACCCCGTTCCTAGTTCAGAATGACATTGTTCATACCGTTAAGTAGTTAAGGATTATATTAGTCAGTTTAATTGTTATAGATAGATTTAAAGCCTTTGTATTACCTACAGAATCGGTTTACCCATAAACGAAGGACATTATTGAGCAATGTGAAGACAATAGGAAGTTTTTATAGCACTGTAGTTTTCTGCTGACGTGATTCAACTAATTACAGCTATCAAAGTTTGCGATACCGTAATGTAAACTACATTTAAATTAACATACCTACAAATTAATTTTGATAAGTAAGTACTTACCTAATCTTTTTTATACGCTGAACCAATTTCTAAGTCTAAATAGCATACCTACTAAGTATAATTATTATTATATTATTTATTTCAGACTATGTCCATAATTAATATAAAATAGTATAAAATAGTATAAAATAGTATAAAAGTCAGATAAAAAATTTACATTTGTTGAAAATGATTTCTCCTTTTTTGTATAAATAATCCTGATAGTGGTTTCGTTTACATACGCAACGTATTAGTAAAGAATATTCATATCATTATAAAAAATCAATTTATGGCAAAAGGTGTTGAACTAAATATGCGACCATTAGGACTAAAATAGTGAAAATAATATCAATTAAATATTGAAAAACATTTTTTTTAATAAAATAAGTAGATTTAAATTTTAATAACGTGTTTAGCTAAAGGTTAAGAAAATAAACGCAACCGGTTCAAGTGGTTGTTGCTCCATCTTCCGTAGTTGGGGGGACCCACAAAATTTCCACTCCGATCTCAAAGCATGGATTTGCTGAATTAACAATTCTGATTTCTGCACTCAATCGCCTATAATTATGTCAATAAAATTAACACACGGAAGTAGATAAATATTTTCGATAACAGCAATAGCAATATTTTGACATAATGAGATAATTATTCTGCTTTCAATCCTAAGGCTGTCCTTTCGTTTCGGAAAAAAAACAACATGAGGATGTGCATTTAAAAAATATTATATAATTTAAAAGTGACAGAAAATAATGTGAGAAAATCTGTGGTTTTGCTCCTTAAGTAGTACCATGTCTTTCTAGTGGATAACCGTAGAATAGTGGGTAGGTAAGCCTTCATCAAGGCACAGGATGTTTCGTTTAGACTAGGCATATAAATCACTATAAGATCACTATAAGAAGGTAGGTATATTTTATAAAGTACCTAGAGCCGAGGTACTCTACCGAATTTAATATTTCTTTGACCGATGAAAACACCCTGAACACGGAGCTTAACCGTGATCTTAAGCTAGTAGGTTTATTCTATTGTCAAAGGAGATGAGTGATCAGCGGGCTGATTGTCTAACTTGTCTCAAACCTCAAATTGGTCTCAAAATGTCAAAACGATCGCGTCTTTTGTCGCGTTCGGTCTCGTTGAGATGAGTGAGAGTGTCAGAGCTACTTGCGTGATCAATGAACTGTTACATCAGTTCGAGACCAATTTTGGTCGCTATCAAAAATAGACAATCAGGGACAGAGTCATGTCCAAAAACAACATTTATCAAATGTGCACATTTTGCGAGTAGGTAGTTATTATTAATGTCAAAGGAAAGGTGGATAGTGGGTATTGGGTAATCAGAGTAATGTCCAAACACGTTTAACAAACGTTCGCATTTTGCAAGTCAGTTCAGGCGGATTGCAAGCGTATCATCGTTGATTAATGCTTCCTAAATTTACTGCCTCATGACTAAAGCCGAGACCCACAATCGGTAACCAAGATAAGTAGGTAACAGCCTACGAGAGTTATGATGACAGAGAACTAGGCCGACTTACTATCTCTAGTGTAAAACCGGTATATTACGAAATTTGTATAACGACATTATCAATTTGATGTGTTTCTAATAATTACGAAGCAATCACTAAACCAAATACTTAAATGTAACCACTGAGAGTAACTCTTCTGTATAATATTTATAATACAGAGATAATTTATTTTGACTCATTAGTCTTTTTTTTTTTAATCTGCTAAATACATGCTGAGGTTATTGAGTTTCATGAAACTACGCATCATTATTAAAAATTACCAGCTAAAACACTCACGACAAAGACAACTTTCAAACAAAAATCTACCCAGTAGATCTACTTTGTTTTAATGACTATTTAATTTATTTTAATTGTCTAAAACTAATTACGTAATTTAAGTAGGTACTTTTTTTGCGGTCCGGCACATATTTAGCTCAACGGATCAGTTGACCATTCAGATATTCAGACCATTCAGCACGGTAAGTGACACGCATCCGACTAGCAACGGCTTAGATCAGTTGAGCTACTTATAGATCGTTTACAACGATCCTTAGATAGCTCAACTGGTTCTAAATGTATTTAGTAAAGTTATGTAAACATGTAGGTAGTAGTTTGGTTTCGGTACATACCTACTTACATGCTATCACTACATCACTATCACTATCACTACATAGTATAAAACAAAGTCGCTTTTCGCTGTCTGTCTGTCTCTATGTATACCTACTTAGATCTTCAAAACTACGCAACGGATTTTGATCCGCTTTTTTTAGTAGATAGTGTGATTCAAGAGCAAGGTTTATACTTATGTAAGTACTATAATACATGCATAATATAGTAGATAAACACTAATAATTTTAGAGGTTTCCAATGTGATGTCGTAAATAAACACATTTTTTTGTGCTTACATTGCAAACGCCGGCTGAACCCTACGAGATAGATAAAAATAATGTACTAGTACAGTATATTGTAGGTACACCTTAAAAAGGTCTACAAAAAATATGCAATGGTATATGTCTATCTCTTAGGGATAACCCACAATCATCATTTTTTATCCTTTACTTTTTACATTGCACCCGTGCGAAGCCGGGGCGGGTCGCTAGTTCGAAATAATTTATTTAATCTGGTACCTAACCGCAACTTTGCAAGTCAACTTAAAGTTTAATCTGTTAAATAGAGCGTTATAAGTACTCCATATGTCAAAGGTAAGAGAATGTGACGGTATTTACACATGGTACAGTCAAATTGAAAAATACTCGATACAGAATCCTGCCATGAATGGATAAAATGTATTTGTAATTGACCAGAATTGTGACACACAGATTTATAAGGCCAAGGCCAGAATAAATGGTTTTTTTTGACAGAGTTCATTATAACTTACCTAGGTACTATCAATCACGCTATTGTGATATCTAGAGCATGTACAAACAACTTCAAAAGGAAGTGATGATTGTATAAGCTCTAACTAAAAGCTATTCTGTAAATGTTTTAGTCAAAAAAAAAAAATTCTTTTTTCATTTCTCAATTAAAAAAAAAACATTAGAATCCCAAGGTTTGTGGCAGGAGAACGTCTACTGACCAGGTCCTCTATTAGGTAAAACAATGGGGGCCGTAAAAAAAAACAGGATTCGTAGAAAGTAAGTACAAAAAAGAAAATGTAATAATACCTACAATTATTTAATTATCATAACTTCTCTAGGCCGACTGTACTTTTTATAATAACTTTAGAGTTGCTTAATATATACACAAATTAAACACGTACCTTTTTCAAGTAACAGTTAACAAATCACATTCACAAAAAAATCACAAAACAAAAGCATCGGTATTGTAATACGCGGCGCGTGCGCAGTCGCAGCAGCAACCGCAAGACAAACTAAGCCGCTTGAAGGGCGCACGAAACACTTTATACTGACTATCTAAACGGGGATAAATCACAGTTTTTAAAACTTCTCATTGGGGATAAATTACAATTTTTTTTAAATACATTTAGGTAGGTAGGTACATACCAAAAAAACGAACATCGGGGTTTTCCAATGACACGGAAAACATTAGAAATTCGAATATGGCATGACTTTTCAATTTCGAAAACATTCTAAATTCGAAAACAGAATTACTTTTTTGATGTTTATTTTATTTTCACGGAGTCAGACTGAAGCTCGAGATTCGTTTGAAAAGTCAAATTCCAAAAAAAATGTATTGTTGCGTGTTTTGTTTTGTTTATTGAATGTATTTGTGAGGGATCTTATCTCTTTCAAATCAGTCAAATTAGTAATATATAATATAATATAATATAACCGATTGACTACATAAAGAGGTACCTACAGGTTGATTGAAATAAACCACATTTACAAAGTTCCTACAACCTCTTTTAAAATCGGTTAGGATATTTCTGATTGAAACCCATTATAACAGATTATTTATGCAACTATAGTAAAACAGTGAAATGGTAAATATAATGTAGATTAAAGTAATTGAGGTAGATATAAAGTTCGTGTGAGGTAATGCCTTATTGCTTAGACCGCCCGGTGGACTCCATCATGGTTTATTAATACAGTCAGGCACCAGGCACCCAACCTCTCCTTGTATCTTATTCCGAAAGGTTAGTAAAACCATCGCTGTCTCCCACAGGAGTGGCATTAAGATGAGGCTGGGCCTGTCTCAGCTGTATCACAGAATACTATGGCTGTATAGGCATTTTTTTTATGTGTAGTGTAGTGTAGGTGAAGTTCTTTGTGATGTCAAACAGGCTATTTGACACCAAAAAGTACTACACTGTAACTTCTAATTTTCTACACCTACTGTAACTTCTTACTACCCCTCTTCATAGAAAATTCTGTTAAATTGAAACAGCGTTTAAACAATTGTCATCCCATTTCTTCTCTTGGGCATTCTTTAACCAGTGTTCAAGTTTATGAGTAAGGCCTAATTTTTTTTTGTGTGTGTGTCGAATAAACTTTAATATTACTTAAGTGTATTTTATTACTTATTAAATAACTGAATAAAAAATAAGAAACTGTTTTTTTTTTACTTATTGTCATTTTTGTTTATTTATCAACAGTGATCTACGAGTACAAAGAAGACTATTTTTTTTAGTTTTAAAATGTGAGGTTGTATGACATCCAGCAAAAGTAGTCGTTTTATTTTTAAAAGTTGAGATCAAGTCTTCTAATATTGGCCATAGTAACAATTTGACACCTCAAACCTTAGATATTTGAAGATCAAAAACCTTTTAGTTCTGATCATTTCAATTTCGAAAACATAAGTGCTCGGCAACTGGAGCAATTTGAAAATTCCTCTAATAGGGTCCAAATTACTTTACAAGACAAAAAAGTCTGAGTAGGTAATATAAGTACAATTGATCGAAGTCGGAGTTGCAGAGTTACACTCAGTTTTTGTTTCATTGTGTTATTTCAGGTTAAAAACAAAAATTTACAAATGTATGAGATTGTTAATGTAGGTACGATTTGTTAAAAATTTGCACGTTTCTAAAGGATATTGATCTGAGATAATGTTATGGAAGATTCCTTGTTTCAATTGTGTCAAGAAATAATTTATTAATTGGAGTAATAAATTCGTATTTTTTTAACTAAAATAGTTTTGCGTTTAACATGACCATTGACCACACACTGCCCGATGTAAAGCAACAGTGTAGTATATAAGATGGAGCACGCCTTCCTAGAAGGAAGGCGTTCAATTTGAAGACACCCAACCCAAATTATAGTTTTCTTGATAAAATATGCAGACTTGCAAATTTTCGCAGTGAGTACGAAAACATTACTTACTCGTACATACAAAAAATTTAGACTCAAAAAATAATCAAAAATTTAGAATCAAAAAATACACATCTCAGAATGTTCCCATGCATACGAAGCCGTCTAATAAATAAGTTACAAATTATAACATCGTGGTATGATACGCCACATAACCTAAGCATCTGGTCTTCCCATAACCAGCTATATACTTCATGATAACTCATTTAAAAGGGCAGTAACATGGTGTAATAGAATTTGAAAGCTAAACCTAAATATGCGCTTAAATAACAGAAAATTATGGCTTTTCCGTAATTAAAACCTCTTATTACAGAACCAAAAGAAGTTTTTATAACCATAAGTTTAATTTAAATGGGACTGGGCGGGTCATGTGAGCCGGCTGGACCCCGTAAAATGGGCCCACATTATTACACCATGGATGCCAGAAGGAAGGCGGCGTCGAGGTAAACCACGGATACATTCTTCTTTTTTCGTATGAGCAAGTGGCCAACTCTGGTGACGGAGTGTTTAGGCCGCCTAAAGGCCTCCGTCATGGCTTAACGACTTAAAAGACCTAAATGGATACATTGGCGAGACGATATCGATGCCTTTGAGAGTGACTGGTGGGAACGGGGCACGGCGAGGGATAGAGATAGATGGAGGGAGTTGGGGGAGACCTTTGACCAGCAGAGGGTTAAATAAAAAAATAATTTAACATTTTTAACATTCGAAAATAATCGAAAATTTACCTAGGCACCTATATTTCGTTTTTTTAAACGTTCGAAAATAATTAAAAATGTATCTTTCGATTTTTTTAGATTTAGATTTATTTATTTATTTTTCTATACATGGGTTAAATAAAGATAAAATGGTACTTTAGTGTAGCCAAGATCAACTTAGTAGCATACAAAAACTATACAATTAAAAAAAAAACATAACTTTTTATGTCTATGTCTAAGTTAATACCTACTTTATGTCGAGTAGTATAAAAAAAAAATTTTAAATGACAGTAAAATTTTATAAAATATTCATTCAACTCAAATCTTTAAATCTGTATAAGTAAATTGTTTTTAGTGAGAGGCACTTTGAAATAATAATGGTTAAATAGTTTCAATTATTCAATATTAGGATTGGATCATAAAGGGTTCAATAGAAAATTGCCTATTTTGCCACACAGTATTAAGCACATGATAAAGTAAGTAAAGTAGTTAGGTGTGTAGGTCGGTATATCGAACATAATGCTTTCATATTACGTTTTGCTCTATTTTCAGTCATCACCTACATTTTATTAAGCAAACAAATGAATATAAAGGTTACTCAGTGAGTGCCGCAACAGAACCATGCAATCTGCAATTGAAGTCAATACAAACATGTAGTAACTTGGACCACTAATTAGCGTAAATTGCTATAAAACTACCGTATTTGTTATAAATCAAAAACTTAGAGCAGCTTGCAAAACGTTCCTAATTGTATATAAGCTAGCCTACTAAACGCTTTTTTATATGGGTTAAATGCGTTTTAGCTAGCTAAATTAAAGCTAAAACAATTACGAGTAGTTATCGTTGTGGAAGCCGCCCTTAAAACAAAATTAGAGATTACACCAAGATCAGAAAATAAAAGTCACTTAGCACCACAGATAATATAATACTATACCTTAGCACTAAACCATGGCTCACATTAGCGTAACCTGTTGCTTATAGGCTTAATACCTATACTTAGTGTACGCTTACGCAATATTCATTGATGTTAGGAATAAGGTCTTTGTGTAGGTTAGCTATAGCTTTATCTAAAACTCAAAATCACTTTGCAACTAGGTAACTTAGGTAATAGAAACTAGTGGAAACTGTCGTCTCGTTTCTACGGGATAAGGAGTTATTGCTTTCAAAGTTTGTGTTCTGCAGAAGGAGACCTGTGTTACTACTCTTTACTTCAACAAGTAATGTTGGGTATGACATGATTTTACATTGGCTTTTGTAATAGTAGGTTCATTTTCATTGTAAGCCGGTACCGTGAGCCGGTTCATTTGAGCCGGTCATTTTCAGTTGACTGTTCATTATTTTGGTGGACTACTCACTCATTCTCATATGACAATCTGTCCAGTCAGTTCTGAATTCTTTCTTGTCATTGTCAAGCGAGAAGTGATTGAAGATTGAATGAATCACAGATTAGGTGGAGAATCTTGAGGAAAGAATGACGTCATTTTCTGATTTTGTCATATTGTGTACGGTCACATGACATTTGAATTGAAGCATGTCATTTGTAGAAGTTGAGCCGATCACACAAAGTTGAATTTTGTACGGGACAAAAGAGCCGCGTCAATCACGTTATACTCAACACTCTCAACAAGTGTTGTTCAAAAGTTTAAGATTTGAAATCAAGTTAAGTAATATTAAGAGTGCACGCTGGAGCGTGAATAGCGTCTCAAACATTCAGCTGGTCTCAAACGATGACTAATTGCTCAATTTCCGCATGTGCTGTAAAAAAATCCGTGCTTGAGAAAGTAATGTGCGCACTATGGATCTAGGCGTTCGTGAAGTTAGCCGTTTCGATGCGCAATGTAGGTTTTCATACAAAATTTTCTATTGCGCAGCGAAACTGCTAACTTCACGAATGCCATCGTGGTCGTGCGGACTGTAACTCAAATTTGAGATTAGACTATTAGGTATAAGATCTGGGATGGTGGCTAAAAATACAGCTGCTGGTACATGCTACTCAGCAATATAGTGATAGCCAAACCTACTCTTTAATTTAACTGAGAGTTAGCTTACGTGGGACTTTACTCGGAGATGGTGGAACAAATACCTACCGTAAAATACGCCAACATTGCCCGCTTTTTTCGAATAATTTCAATTTTTGTAAAAAAATTCTATGGGAACGTAAGTATTTTCTTCTATCATCTGCTATTATAAGATTATGTGCATGTATTACTTTATCAGATTTTATGATGCGTCAATATTTAATTAAGTATTTTATACATTTTGATGGCGGGCAAAGTTATCTGGACTTTTAGCCAACATTGCCCACGTTGATTTTTGACGCAAATATAGCCTCTAGAGAGATGAAATAAAAAGCCAATACAAGAATTTAGGCAATAATGGCGTTTACTTTAGGTTTTAAAACGATACTATAGAAGGTTTCCTAGCAAAGTGGCTGGGCAAAGTTACCCTGACATTTTTTGTCTTTTTCATACAAACCGCATTTCACAAATTAAAAGTGCTAGGGTTGGCACTTCTTAGTTAACTGATCTTGTGATCGTAGTTGTTGTAGGTATAAAAAAACTGGTCATTTTTCATTCAGGTATTTATTTAATAAACTTTAATCAACATATTTATATAGGTACCCAAATGAAAATGAAATACTAATTGAGATCAAATGATGTTAGGAGCTAAATTAAAATAATTACTAAACTATTAGACATTTTCAGCTAACTGTCACTATTATTATTGCATTGTCACCGAAGACTCATAATTTTACCTAAATTCAGCTCAATTTGACACCGGGAAGTAGGTCAAATTAAGCTTGCAAGAATTGACCCGGACAAACATACTTACAAACATAGGAACTTACAAACATACAAAAATTGCAAGTTAATTAAAAGCTTTAAAAAAAACAAGTTTCTGAAGTGCCAACCCTAAGCTTATTTTGATGGCGGGCAATGTTGTCAATAGTAGATCGCTACATTGCTGGATAACATTGCCCACCGCTATAACTCTTGTTTGAAAAGACATTCAGCAACGATAACAACATATTAATACTCCTAAAATGTTCTTACATATCATAATATTAATAAAACTAACCTGTGTTTTCGCCATCACTCACAATTCACTTATGAATTTGCACCAAAATTTGCCCGCGAAAATACGCACCGTACTCGAAGAGTTCCAACAAGTTACTGAGTGAAGCTAGTGACACACCAGACAGACAGTGTTGCTAGACACATAACCTATTTTCTATCAAATTCAAAAAATGTTAACATATTATTCAAATATTTTTGCAATTTAAAGATTTGCTTAAAAATTGATCTTCGGGCAAAATTACCCTTGGTGGCAATGTTGGCGTATTTTACGGTACTTATCTACCTAGGTACTAGGTATTACCAAAAGCAAAACAAATAATCATTCAAAACTCGATTAGGAAACGGTTTTCCTTCCTCGTTTATCACCCATGTCGTAATCGCAATATCACCCAAATCGAGGAAAAAACTGTAATAAAAGTTTTGCAATTGAAGACGTTTTGATGGTATCTTCAAAGTACACCGGTGGGTTTCCTTTTACTGCGGTAAATTAATGTCACAGGACTGACTCGCTGACTCTCTGTGGCATCCGGCTTGATGGTCTGATAAGTGGTTGGAATTGAGTCCAAGCTATTTAATTTATTTATGCAAAATCACAGGGTAACAGCTGCGGTGCGCGTTACAAATTTAATGAGAAGTGTCCATCTCATAATAATAATAATCATCTGTGACGCAAGAGGTTGCGGGTTCGATTCCCGCCGCGGGACAAATGTTTGTATGATCTGCAAATATTTGTCTCGGGTCTGGGTGTTTATATGTATATTATGTATGTAAGTATTTAAAAAAAAATGTATATAAGTAGTATATCAGTCATGTGGTTGCCATAACACAAGCTCTGCTTAGCTTGGGACTACATGATGCTGTGTGAAATGTCCAGCAATATTTATTTATTTTATTTATTTTATTTATCTAACTTTTAAAATTATTAAATAATAAAAATTTATTCCGGTCGCCTATTGGATGGCAATGAATTTCAGGTGAGTGAGCTCATTTTTATTCACTACTCAATGAGTTGTGGTAGTAAACTACGCCTCAGTTGATGCGCTTCAGTTGCTCAACATTCTTGAATTTGGCTCATCGGAAAACATCAATTAAAAGATTTCTATCGTACTCCTTCGTTTGACGGACCAGTTAGTAATGTTTTACCATTCACCTACATAGCTATTTACTTAATCATTAGGTAAGTTTCAAAATATGTAAGTCCTTAAGTATGTAAAGTTTACATTGTAAAGTGTTTACTTTGTCAAAAAAGAAACTAGAAATAGAACTAGTAGAAATATAGGTTTGTTTCCCTTGACACTACTCTACCTACCTCTCAAATTTCAATAGGCATACTCTTAGAATCACTTGAAATATCATGGTCCAGTTTATGTCGGTAATTGATAAATTATTATAGTTCAGTCAGATCAACACCGACACCACCACATTGGTCCATCTAAGTACCTACCTATATCTAGTAAAATGAGAAAATGAACTTAAAAAACGTAAGTACCTATTTAGAAGTGTTCTCAAAAACGTACTCAGTTATGAACCTGTCTGAAAAGACTCTAGATTAAATGGGTATGGTTAAATAAGAGCGTCATCAACTTCTACTGCTTTTTGAATACCTACTTACTCCATTAATGATTTATTACCATTAAAGTTCAACTCACACTGACACGGAGTCGAAGCGAAGCAACGCGCGACGCGTCAAGTTTTTAAAATTATGAAAACGCGCGAGACGCCGCCTCTAGCTAATGGAAATAGAGTTGATATTCAACTATATTACTTTGAAGTTTAAAAAACATGGCGTTGACGACTCTGCGACTGCGTCAGTGTGAGTCTAGCCTTACTCCATTACGATAATTGTGCAACATTTTATAGATGGACCAATATGTCATTGTAATCACATCAAGAGAGCAGCATTGAAAAATGTCTCACATTAAAATACAGTAGGTGATATAGTAGTAGATACTGTGGTAGAGTAATCAGCATTAGTATGAATGAACATTACAAAGACAAATAGGCAGCCTACATGATACGCTCTCGAATCATTAGTGCCATCATCTATGTAACATTACGTAGGCATGACTAGAGTAGTGCTAAAATTACATTTTCTTAGGTTCAAATCCTATTATGATCTTCAACATAGAGCAAAGGCAAATACATAACCCAGAAATGGTTGAAGGCAGGCTATGGATTATGACGATAAAAATCTATAAAAACATTATTTGAAAACAGAAGCGTACTCCTTACCAAAAAATAAGTAGTGTTTTGAAACTTCGGGTTACTCGGGTAATAAAATAAGGTAAGTACTTAAGAATATTGATGATGAATTTGCGTGTCAACTAATAACAAATAAAATACTGTAAGTACCTACTAACTTAAAAGTGATGCTTATTATACAAAATAATCTAGTTAAACAATTTTCAACAATAAAACAAGCAGCCGTGAAAAACTCAGTCTAGTCAAACATCGTTGTGGGTGTGTAGACCTAATTTCTACCGCCAGTGTGCCAATGACGATGTGAGAATGAAGCAATAATATTCACTTCGAGCGTAATTCCTCTGGCTCGGCTAATGACACTGAAGAAATGTAGTTCTTGTTAAGGAAATTCTATTGGTTCACACACACACACATCTCCCCTCGTCTCTGCTTTGGTGGAGTCTCAGCCTAACTCTGTAAGTGCTAAAAAATTTAAATATATTTAGGTAAGTACCTACATTATTTTCCTAATTTCCAGGGAATGCTACGAAAGTAACTTCAGCTACTGGTAAAAGGATACCGTAGCCTGTGACACTAGAGGAGCCACACTCGCGCTGCTGACCCTATAAAAAAGCAATCACTGCGCCGACAACGAACGCAATGGACGGAAAAGACTGGTCCACTAGTTGTCACCGCAGCGTTTCCTCGCAGAGCTCTAGCAACCTCACTGTACACGACCAAACGGTTAGGGGGTCCAGAAAATATATACGCCCATGGATCCGAACGTCAGTCAGATAGATTTACGCTCATGCATTAAAAAAAAAATGTGCTAAAAAGCGATGAAGAATAACATATATTTATTTGTTAAACTATAGAATCTCTTTCTCTTTTGAAATCTGTTAAAATATGAATTATGACCACATAATTCCTACACTTTAGTGAAAATCCCAATTTATGTAATTTAATTATATTTATGGCAAAGTCGTTAAAGTCTAGACTGGTGAAGCTTAGGTACTCATTATGTTGAGCTACTGTCATAGTTCTAAGAACGCTTTTCAAATTGAAAAAGATCATAAGTATTACTTATTTTTACTTTTTATTTTTTTGCTGATAAAATGTTGACGATACGACGGTTCATTTTCGTTCATTTCCGTCGTTCATTTTGCATATTTCACTCAAAGTGACACATCTGAACATAAAATGAAAGAAAAGTGTCATAGAAAACCCCAGAATTCATTCGACTGATCTTCCCTTGAGTGTACCGTCTGATTCCACCTTTACATACATAGGCACATAATGAAAAATGATTTATGTTGTAATTGTAAGATGTCTGTGTGAAAGTGATGTAACGAAGAAAATTAAAATCCATCGTAAAGTAATTTATCACTTATGTGCCTTCGGAGTGTATTGGTAATTGGTAGTATGTCACAATTTGATGTCGTCTATATTTTCTTTACTCAATCGATTTTATGCGAGTTATCATTATCATTGCAAGAATTAAATTATCTAGTTTATGTATGTAAGTAAGTATATTAATTTAATAGTGAAGTGTTTCTAATTTGGCTTGTTTAAGGAGTGGACACACTGCGTTTTTTGCAGCGCGTTTTTGGGTTCGCATCGCGTTTGTATTGATACAAACGTGCTACAAAAAACGCAGTGTGGCCACTCCCTTAAAGGTGGGTTCAGACGCTCGCGTGCAAACAGACATTCAACGGGCCATTGATCTTCTGTCGCGTTTCGGTCTCCTTGAAATAAGAGCGACAGAGCTATTTCGTGCTCGCTCTTATCATATCACGGTCTCGTTGAATGTATGTTTGCTCGCGAGCGTGTGAATGCCGCCTAAGAACTTTTAAATAACTTTAAAAAAATTATGATTAAGTATGTAGGTATTGTACCAAAATATCAAGATTTTAGGTATTGCTGTGCTTAATATGCAAAAACCTGGAAAAGTATGAAAATGTCTTAAAATAAAAAGATGACCAAAGAAAAGGTGCATGAATTGTTGGGGACGATACCGGCTGGGGCTTCGGAAGATCTCGACTCCGGCGCAGCGGAGAACCCACGGTTCAGGGTTCCCCGGCACTCGGGAGACCGTCCGTACCGTACGCGAGCCCCGGCTTAGTGGACTGTATTAGGATGCAGAAGGTGGTGGAGCAGGGAATCAAACACACCGATATTGACTTAGGCTGTCGAGGGAGACGGGGGCCTGGTCGGGCAGAGCTTCGCCTTACGAGTCAATTTTGTACCACGGAGAGAACTGCTGAGCATAGAAATGCTCCTACCTTTATACTAAGTTCGACCTGGCCAGACCCTACGTTTCGCCAAGCGCGTTTATTTTGTTACTCAATTACATTAAATTTCCTTTACCTTTCTTACAATGTTTTAACTCTGTCTATGTGTTTTATCCTATCATAGACGACACGTGTAAGAGAGTGGGCGTGGTTTCAGGGTGTCCTTTTGACCTTGACCCAGATTCATCACGTGTCAGCCCACGTTGCAGGTACTTAGGTTACCAGAGGGTCGGGCGGCGGGGTACCTTCTTCCCTCTCTCTCCTCCCGCTCGCCCCCCAAATTCCTCTAAGTACCTACAACCTATGTACTCGTGATGATCTGGGTCTAGCAGCGCTTCCTATCCTTATCTGCCTAGGTCGGGTCTAGTTCCAAAGCTAAGCCTAGGCCCGACACTGCGCTCGAAGCCTGCCTCTCTGCCTAACCCTACCTATTGCCACGTCCACCTCAGGATAAATAATGACAACCAAACATACTAAGATTTATTCCCCCCCTTATGTACTAATTACCTAATACATCTTAAGTTTAATCTTATTTTAAATTATTACTAAAGTTTCCTAACGAGGACTTGCGCCCTGACCACCCCTTCGCGGCTGACTCTACGTTAAGTTAATTTTATACAAGCAAGTGACTCTAAGTTAGTTTTATACTATGCGCGCGAAAGGGTAGGCAGAGGCGTTCGCCCTATACTACTGTTTTATTAAAAGATGCTGCTTTCAGCCTACAAACTTATATCTAACTTAAACTACCTAACATTTTATATAATTCAAAGTTAGCGGAGTACGCCGGCGCCTGTCGATCGTGCACATTCTCCCGCCGTCGCCGTCTCGCGACCCACCGGTAGCACGACGATCTTCTTGGTAGGGCGCCGCCACGTGTGTCCAGCGCTGGTGATGATGTCGACCACGCGGACCTCGCCGTCTTGTCCAGGATGTACCGCCGTCACCTTCCCTCGCGGCCATGTGTTGCGGGGCAGATTCTCGTCGCAGATGATGACTAGGTCGCCGACCTCTGGGGGCTTGCCCATTGTGCGGGGCTCCCGCCGGTGCTGGAGTGTAGGGAGATACTCTCGCAGCCACCGCCGCCAGAAGATGTCAGCCAGGCGCTGTGCGCGCCTCCAGTGCTGACGTGCGTGCTCGTCGTCTTCGGAGAATGCCCCCGGACTGGGGACATGACTGTTGGGCCCCAACAGTAGGTGGTTGGGGGTCAACGCCTCGGGGTCATCAGGGGTGACGGCCACGTGAGTGAGCGGCCGTGAGTTGACGGTCGCCTCGACCTCGGCCAGCAGGGTGGCCAGAGTCTCGTCACTCGGGCTCTTCTCGTGTAGCGTGACATGTAGGGCTTCCTTCACAGAGCGCACCATGCGCTCCCACGCGCCTCCCATGAAGGGCGCGGCAGGAGGGATGTACCGCCAGCGGATTTGGCGGTTGGTGGCATCTTCTTCTACGGCCTCAAGGCAGGCCGCTCTGAGCTCGCGGTCCGCCGCCTTGAAGCACGTCGCGTTGTCCGAGTGGATCTCGCGCGGGCACCCTCGCCGCGAGATGAAGCGGCGGAGTGCGGAGACCGCAGAATCGGCGCTGAGCGACGCGGCGACCTCGAGGTGGATGGCTCTGGTGGTCATACATGTGAAAAGCGCTACGTACCTTTTCTCGTTATGTCGGCCCACAGTCACTTGTAGGGGCCCGAAATAATCGAGTCCAACGTAGGTGAAGGGGCGCATGTTATGCGCGAGTCGCGCGACAGGTAAGTCGCCTGTCGCCGGGCGACCTGGTTTCGCTTTCTTCAGTCGGCAGTACATACATTTCTTCAAGGCGTCTTTGACGGCGGGGCGGATCTTGACTATCCACGCCCTCTGCCGCAGCTCGTTGACGACTGTCTCGACGCCGCCGTGATGCATCTTCTCGTGCACGTACCTTATGTAGAGTTTCGTGTAGGCGTGTTTTCCGTCCAAGATGACAGGGCTCGCCGCCTCTTCGGCTAAGTCCGGGGTCACGCTCACGCGCCCGCGTAAGCGTAGCGCTCCGTCGGTGCCCATTGCGACGCTCAGCGCGTCCAGCCTTCCTCCTTTCGGCGGCGCCTCGTTCCGTGATATTCTGTCGATCTCGTCCGGGAAGCTCTCTCGTTGGCTGCCCAGCACCCACAGCTGCTCAGCCCTGATGAGGAAGTGAGCCTCTAGACCGATGAATTTCACCTGAGACTTTGCCGATGGATGGGTGACCGCTTGTCGCGCCTTGCGCGGTTTGCGCGTCGCTCGCCAGTCTCCGTCGCGCTCCGCGTTTTTGAGCGTGCGCTTACGTACTGCAGCTACATTTTCCGTGCGTCGATGCTTCTTCTCGCGGCACAGCGAGATAAATTGAAGTACTCGTGCCGTTGCGCGTATCAATCTCAGCCACTGAGAAAATCTTCCTATGTCCGGAAGATGTCCGTTCGGGTGACTGACCTCTATCCTAACAGCTGACAGACATTTTTCTTCGCCTGTGTCTTGATGTGCGGTCGGCGTTTCCTCGGGCCACGTTTGCTCGTCTCGCCGTAGAAACTCGGGGCCCACGAACCATCTGTGATCGGAGCCGAACTCGTCGGGCGTTGTGCGCGTCGCGTCGTCGGCTACGTTCTCCTTCGTGGGGACCCACCTCCATTCAGACTTCTTTGTCGTGTCCTCGATCTCCGCCAGTCTGTGCGCAACGAAGGTCTTGAAAGTGCGCGGCTCGGCCCTTATCCATGCTAAGGCTGTGCGCGAGTCGCTCCAATAAACTTTACAATGTACCTTGAAGTCGTGCTCTCGGATGACGGTGTCGGCTAGGCGCGCTCCTAATAGCGCCTGTGCGCAACGAAGGTCTTGAAAGTGCGCGGCTCGGCCCTTATCCATGCTAAGGCTGTGCGCGAGTCGCTCCAATAAACTTTACAATGTACCTTGAAGTCGTGCTCTCGGATGACGGTGTCGGCTAGGCGCGCTCCTAATAGCGCCGCCTGCAGCTCGAGTCTCGGGATGGAGATTGGTTTCAGCGGTGTGACGCGGCTCTTTCCGGCGGCCAACGCGACGCTCACACTGCCGTCTGCGCGTGTCATGCGCCAGTACACGGCGGCGGCGTAGGCCTCCTCGCTCGCGTCCACGAACGTATGCAGTTGATAAGTGGCTGCCGGCTCGTAGTCATAGCACCGCGGTATTCTCAGCGCTGCTAGATCCTTAAGAGTGGTCATCCACGCGTGCCATCTCACCTGCAGCTCTGCGGGCAGCTGATCGTCCCAGCTGATCCCGTGGCGCCACGTGTCTTGCATCAGCCTCTTCGCCGGCGTCGTGACGGGCGATATCAACCCGAGCGGATCGAAGAGTGACATGATGATGCTCAGAGCCTCGCGTTTCGTGGGCGCCTTGCCCTCGAGCAGAGCTGGTGGTGTCCTGGCTGTGTTTACCTTGAACTGGATGTAGTCTTCGGGCACTTTCCATAGAAGTCCGAGTGCCTTTTCCGTGCCGCTCCCGCCGATGGCGATGGTGCGGTCTCCCGCCTGTTCTGTGAGCGCGCTGATCGTCCTCTGATCGTTAGAGGCCCAGCCTCTGAGCTCGAAACAGGCCTGTCTGTGGATGAAGTCTACTTCCCTGTTGATCTTTATCGCCTCCTCTAGTGACGAAAAGCTCGAGATGTAATCGTCCATGTAGTGATTTTTCTCGATTGCCGTGGCCGCTGCGGGGTAGTCCTTGGCGAAGTCGCGTGCGTTCCTGTTTTTGATGAACAGGGCTGTGCACGGCGATGAAGAAGCTCCGAAAATGACCGATGTCATTCTGTACTCCTCAGGGGCTTCTCCTCCTCTCTTCTCTCCTCGCCAGAGGAACCGCAGGGCGTCTCTATCTGCGGGCTGAATTCTTACTTGCATGAACATCTCCTTGATGTCGGCGGTGACTGCGAACTGGTGTTGTCGAAATCTCATTACTACTCCGGGTAGCGATTGAAGCAAGTCGGGTCCGGTCAGCAGCATGTCGTTCAGGCTCTTGCCAGCTGACTTGGCCGCGGCGTCGTGAACCAATCTGATTTTTGGCTTCAACGGATTGACCACGGCGAAGTGCGGCAAGTACCACGTGCGACCCTCCGTCGGCGGCGCTTCGCATCGCTCCGCATAGCCACACACAAGTAAATTGCTAACACGTTCGTTGTACTTAGCTTTGAGATCTTTGTCGCGGTCCAGTTTTCGCTCTAAGTTCACCAACCTTTTGAACGCGTCTCTGTAGTTGTTATGCAGAATCACCTTGTCGTCGCGCCACAGGAGTCCGGTTTCGAATCGCCCATCTGACAGTCGCCGACTTTTCTCCTCGAGTAGTCGGACTGCCTTTTCCTCTGGGTCCGTTGCCGGCTTCCGCTCCTGAATGCCTAGCGATTCCAGTTTGAAGAAGTTCCTCATCGCTTCTTCCATGTCGTCATCTGGCCGTGCCGCGGCTACATATCCGCAAAAGTCGGATGTCGTGTCGCATTCGGTGTAACTGCAGCCGTGTAGCACCCAGCCGAGACGTGTGAGTGAGGCCACGGGCTGATCATCGCGTCCGTGCCTTACCTCAGAGTTGACCAGCAGGTCCCAGTTGTTCTGGCCGATGACTACCTTCGGACGGGCGTGTTCATAAGTGATATCATCCATGATCGAAAGTAGATGCTTGCATCCGCGCAGCTCCTTTGCCGGGACGGCCTGCGTTATGAAGTCGAGTTTCTTGACCGTCTGCGCATCGCGGAGTAGGTGTTCACGTTCTTGATATCTACCTTTGACTCTGATGCTGACGGTCCTGCTGTTCTCGTGCTTGGATTCGCCGCCGTTCGCGTCGCGGATCCATAGCGTGTCGAGCGGGCCTTCTATGCCCAGTAGCTCGGCGATCGATTCCTCTATAAATGTGCACGTGCTTCCGTCATCTAACAACGCAAAGGTACTCACTTTGGCGTTTGGACTTAGCAGTTCGATCGGCACGATTTTTAGGTATGCTTTGCGCTGACTACCCCTTCGCTCCGGCCCTTCAGGCGCGGTTGCGCACGCGGTTACTTCTGTTGTCCTTATCTCGCATTTTGCCTGCTCGCTGTGGAGTAATGAGTGGTGGGCCCTACCGCATCCGTCCCTATCACACTTTCTCGCGCGGCACTTGATGCGACGGTGTGGTTCCTCAAGGCACTGGAAGCAGATGCGGTTCTTCCTCGCCATCGACCACCTGGTAGGTATGTCCGCTTTTAAGAATTCTAAGCACCTTACCAACTTGTGCGGCTTTCGGCAGTGCGGGCAGAGTCGTCCATCTGTGGCCTCCACAGCGGCATAGCTGCGCTCGGCCTGGCGTCTGTTCTGTCGGTGACCGGTGGCCTCCTCGGCTACCTCTGGCACCGCGTACGCGCCGCATTTGTCCGCCTCGTTATTAAGGAAACAACATACCTTTTTTAGTTCGGGTGTATTTTCAGTCTTGACTGCAGCATAATCATACCATTTGTTGCGCAGTATTGGTGTGAGTTTCTCCAACACGCTGCGCACCATCTCTGGGCTGTGGAGATAGGACTCCCGTCCAAGGGCTTCGATGGTGGCCACCACATTGGCCACCTTTCCTGCGAAAATGCACAGATCTCGGGCACTGTCGCTTACCTTGGTTATGTGACGGAGTTTCTCCATTTCTGCTAGCACCAGAGCTTCGGGCCTCCCGAACCTCCGCTCTAAGGCCTCTAGAATAGCCTTGGGTTCGGGCTGGCTGATCAGGAGGCTGCTGACGGCCTCCAGGGCGGCGCCCTTCAGGCAGCGCCTGATGCGCGCCACGTTCTCTATCCGTGAGAACGACGCTTCCGTGTCCTTGAACGCCGCCCGGAACGCTAGCCACCCACTAACCTGACCGTTAAAGTTGGGCAGCTCCTGCAGGTACTTCGGTGGGTCCCTCCTGATCGCCATTTGCGACAGCGCGGTCGTCAACGCCTCCAAGTCGACGACAGACCTCGGCGCGGCGGTGGGTACTTCATCCACCCGGCCAGATCGGTCCTTCAAGACCTGGCCCGCCCGCGCGCCGACGTCCTCCTTCAGCGCTTCAGGGATCCCTTCCCCGGCGTCCGGCGGCTGCGGCGGCTCGTCCTCGGGCCGCCGCGCCAACCATTCAGTGACACGTCCGGACGCGAGCTCCGTCTGCTCGCGATCCTCTTCCTCATCTTCCTCTGACGATCCGTCGTCCTGGGCCCGCCTGAGGTTCACCTCAGCGAGCCGTGTGGCGGCCTTGGCCGCTGCTACCAATGCCTGTGCTTCCGCGGCGCGCAGCTCCGCGAGCTTCTGCTTGGCAGCCCATAACTTCCTCCTCTTCTGGGAGACCGCTGTCCTGGTTGATCGGGCCTGCGTGGTCCCGGCGCCTTCCTTCGCCCCCGCTTCGGCGGTGACAGTAGCGCGGGACACGCCTGTGGCCCCCGTCTCTTCTGTGGCAGTGGTCTCGGTGGAAGGGGTCCCCTCCGTGGTGGTTTCTGTAGTAGTTTCGGTCGCTGTTTCGGTCGCGCTGGTCTGCGCTTCGTCTCGACCCTGACGGCTTCTTGTAACCGGCATGATGATTCGCTGCTCTGCTGCTGGTAAGTGATCCGGCGCTCGAAGGTCCAAATGTTGGGGACGATACCGGCTGGGGCTTCGGAAGATCTCGACTCCGGCGCAGCGGAGAACCCACGGTTCAGGGTTCCCCGGCACTCGGGAGACCGTCCGTACCGTACGCGAGCCCCGGCTTAGTGGACTGTATTAGGATGCAGAAGGTGGTGGAGCAGGGAATCAAACACACCGATATTGACTTAGGCTGTTGAGGGAGACGGGGGCCTGGTCGGGCAGAGCTTCGCCTTACGAGTCAATTTTGTACCACGGAGAGAACTGCTGAGCATAGAAATGCTCCTACCTTTATACTAAGTTCGACCTGGCCAGACCCTACGTTTCGCCAAGCGCGTTTATTTTGTTACTCAATTACATTAAATTTCCTTTACCTTTCTTACAATGTTTTAACTCTGTCTATGTGTTTTATCCTATCATAGACGACACGTGTAAGAGAGTGGGCGTGGTTTCAGGGTGTCCTTTTGACCTTGACCCAGATTCATCACGTGTCAGCCCACGTTGCAGGTACTTAGGTTACCAGAGGGTCGGGCGGCGGGGTACCTTCTTCCCTCTCTCTCCTCCCGCTCGCCCCCCAAATTCCTCTAAGTACCTACAACCTATGTACTCGTGATGATCTGGGTCTAGCAGCGCTTCCTATCCTTATCTGCCTAGGTCGGGTCTAGTTCCAAAGCTAAGCCTAGGCCCGACACTGCGCTCGAAGCCTGCCTCTCTGCCTAACCCTACCTATTGCCACGTCCACCTCAGGATAAATAATGACAACCAAACATACTAAGATTTATTCCCCCCCTTATGTACTAATTACCTAATACATCTTAAGTTTAATCTTATTTTAAATTATTACTAAAGTTTCCTAACGAGGACTTGCGCCCTGACCACCCCTTCGCGGCTGACTCTACGTTAAGTTAATTTTATACAAGCAAGTGACTCTAAGTTAGTTTTATACTATGCGCGCGAAAGGGTAGGCAGAGGCGTTCGCCCTATACTACTGTTTTATTAAAAGATGCTGCTTTCAGCCTACAAACTTATATCTAACTTAAACTACCTAACATTTTATATAATTCAAAGTTAGCGGAGTACGCCGGCGCCTGTCGATCGTGCACACTAATGAATACCCATGCAAAAATTCCCAGAAAGCTGAAAATTGGCATGAATGTTAGGAACACCATTGTCAACAAACTGTGAAAAGTCCCCATCGATCCCATGTGAGTTTGCTAATTCAAGGTCAAAGTTGTTAAAAATCAGTTTTTTGTTTTTTTTTTTTGCCAAACGGTTAGTTTGGCCAATTTTCAGCTTTGAAAGATTCCACACGGGCGTTGCCGCTGTGCTGCGTCGTCGCTGCGACATCGCACCGTTGACCCTCCCTAGTTCTACCAGGTTCTACATACAAAATATCTGCCCGGTATGCCACATGGTGCGAAACGACGCGCTTTGACAGAACAAAAATTATAGCGCTGCGACGACCGAACGCAACGGAGCGGCAGCGCCCGTGTGGCATCGCTCTTTCTGGGAATTTTTGCATGGGTATTTTTCGGCCTATTTTGACTGGACTAGAAATGTCAAAGAGGACATGTTAGAAAGGTGACACCGTGTTGAGATTAAATAAAAAAAGAATAAATCGCGACCCGACGTTATGTGAGAGAATGACAAGGTGATAATGATGCTTTTATAATGGACTATTTTAGGTGAGAGATTATGTTTCTCAGTACAATATTTATTGAAAATATTTTGTTTTCAGATAGTTTCAAGTGTTGGTAATTACTGGAATTCCACAAGTATTATTTTGTCCTTTATATCAACTTGAATATTGATCATCTGTGCTGTTCAAACTCAAACTATCATTAGAGGACAGGGTCCGGAGACAATGCAGAGCCCAGATCAGCGAACTGTAAGTTATAGCTACCATTAGTGTCCATAAATCAGCTGAATTCTGCATGCGTAATTTGGAATTTGTGATGAATGTAAAGATACTATTAGGTAAGCTGTGACTGTAGGTTCTATAGTAGTTGAAGAAACCTCAGAAGTTTGACTACAAACTTTTGAACCTGAAAACAGCCTTTTGCAATAAGTAGGTAAGTACCTAGATTTTCTATTTTATGTTTTTATTTGCCGTAGGTACCTACATAAGAAATAATATTGAAATGTCATAGACACTTAACTAACAACTTTATGGTAGGTAATGGTAACAAGCGAACAACTAAGATTTCATAAGGAAGCACCTACTAACCTATTGGTTTTATTAAACTGCATAAGTACCCATATCACAAGGTATTAATATCTAATAAATTACCTGAATTACAATTGCACACATACCTACAGGTATGAAATTTTGATCAGATTGTGATACGTTTTTGTTGAAATTAAGAATATGTGCTCTACTTTCCAATCAGGCCAGTAAGCTATGTAAGTATCTGTGTAATTATGAAGTAATCGCATGCCCATAACATTAAATTGGCCTCCGATTATTGGAACTTAAGACCATAATCGTACAAAACAACTGGTTCAATTGACCTTGTGCTTTGTGTGATGTATGCAGCTATAAAGCTTCCATATCTACATTCCAATGATTTCACGTCTGGTGGAAGTCGTGTGAACAAGGGACCTTGTTACTACTTGTTCATACCTACCTACGGTAATGGCACTGTTGTATAACACAGTTTACTGTAGGCACCTACGCCTACTTCTCGATAGATTACGTTAATAAGTTTAACCTACTTGGTCACTACTAAATGCTAATTCATTAGGAAATAATCATTTCAGAACTAAAAAGTTGGTAGAAAGGAACATACAAAAGAGATGACTCAATTGCCTATTACACAGTGAACAGCCTAAAACCGCACTGATTTGAGAGACTTGAAAGAAGAGGTACATACCTACTTAATACTTATGCTATAGTACCTACCTTACCTAAAAAAATATTTCAAATAAAACTTATAAATTCCGGGGTCTGAACGCTACGTTTTTCGTAGCGCGTTTGTATGGATACAAACGCGCGTTCGCACAGCATTCGCGTAGTGAACGCAGCAAGGCAGTCGTCAGCGTCAATGAGCTGTGAGAGAGATGCAGTGCGCACTACGTTTTTCGTACGCTACCACAGCTACGCGCGTTTCCAAACGCGCTGCGAACGCGCTACGAAAAACGTAGCAGTTGCTATAAGCTCAAAGCGTAGCAGTGTGCCCACTCCCTTATGTAGGTACTTGAACATGCTTTAAAATTTTCTGTTTCTAATTATGTAGATTCGTTGTTAAAATTTATTGACAAAATATAAAATAAATCTCATACAGATGAATTCTACCGACCAAGGTTAAGAGGCATTAGACAAAATTTTCTGATTTACGTGATGTTTTGGGGCAGGATTTTTCAATGAAAACACTGTATTTATAAAAAAATTATGGCACAGCATGAAATATCATTTCAATTTTGTACTATTAAATGAGCTACTTTTGTATTTTTATTATTTCTTTTTGATTAATCGACCTCAAACCGGCGACTGTTTTGTGAATTTTTGCTGTAAGAGGTTTAGAAATCACCATATTTACGAATCATTTTGACGTCCAAATGGTATAAAAAAATTACGATGTTTTGCTGTGATAGTCAACCAAACTATTAAATGGATCACTTTTTACTACCTTTATTTAGTTTTTGAGTAAAAAAATCTTTAACTTAGTCCAAATTTCGAGAAAACGGCCAAAGAATTGCTTTTGATTTTGGCTACTTAGAACTGACTTAGAACTCTTGTTCGTAAAATTAACAAAACAGAAATAAACTTGAGTTCAAAATCAATCCTTTTCTGAAAAAAAAAATGCAAAAAGATTAAAAAATTGGCAATGAAAAATCTTTTAAAACAACCTAAAACGCGTCGTATCTACTACCCTATCTACTCGACGCAAGCAGACCGCGCCGAGCGCTTCTAGGGGGTGGACGTATCGCTTTGCATCCCGGAGCTCGTACTGAGTCGACTCGCAAAGCACGTCGCCGGCTACGAAGAATATAGCGAAATAGGAGCGTTTGATACATTGGTTGCTAAGTTATTAATTACCTATTTTTAAATATTTTCTGCGGGGCTAAAAAGGCCGTTAAAGCAGAATAATGATCTGAATTGTTGTGTAACTAATAATGTAATAATAGGGTGACAGCGAGCTGATCTGATGATGGAGTCAGGACCTGTTCCATGGAATTTTATGATGATATGGGTATCAAATGAAAGGGCTTGATGAGCGCAACACAATGCTGATCTGATGATGGAGTCAGGACCTGTTCCCTGGAACTTTTTAATGATATGGGTATCAAATGACAGAGCTTGATGAGCGCAACACAATGCTGATCTGATGATGGAGTCAGGACCTGTTCCCTGGAACTTTTTAATGATATGGGTATCAAATGAAAGAGCTTGATGAGCGCAACACAATGCTGATCTGATGATGGAGTCAGGACCTGTTCCATGGAACTTTTTAATGATATGGGTATCAAATGAAAGGGTTTGATGAGCGAAACACAATGCTGATCTGATGATGGAGTCAGGACCTGCTCCATGGAACTTTTTAATGATATGGGTATCAAATTAAAGGGCTTGACGAGCGCAACACAATGCTGATCTGATGATGGAGTCAGGACCTGTTCCCTAGAACTTTTTAATGATATGGGTATCAAATGAAAGGGCTTGATGACCGAAACACAATGCTGATCTGATGATGGAGTCAGGACCTGTTCCATCGAACTTTATAATGATATGGGTATCAAATGAAAGAGCTTGATGAACGCAACACAATGCTGATCTGATGATGGAGTCAGGACCTGTTCCATGGAACTTTTTAATGATATGGGTATCAAATGAAAGGGTTTGATGAGCGAAACACAATTCTGATCTGATGATGGAGTCAGGACCTGCTCCATGGAACTTTTTAATGATATGGGTATCAAATGAAAGGGTTTGATGAGTGAAACACAATTCTGATCTGATGATGGAGTCAGGACCTGCTCCATGGAACTTTTTAATAATATGGGTATCAAATGAAAGGGCTTGATGAGCGCAACACAATGCTGATCTGATGATGGAGTCAGGACCTGTTCCATGGAACTTTTTAATATTATGGGTATCAAATGAAAGGGCTTGATGAGCGAAACACAATTCTGATCTGATGATGGAGTCAGGACCTGTTCCATGGAACTTTTTAATATTATGGGTATCAAATGAAAGGGCTTGATGAGCGCAACACAATGCTGATCTGATGATGGAGTCAGGACCTGTTCCATGGAACTTTTTAATGATATGGGTATCAAATGAAAGGGTTTGATGAGCGAAACACAATTCTGATCTGATGATGGAGTCAGGACCTGCTCCATGGAACTTTTTAATAATATGGGTATCAAATGAAAGGGTTTGATGAGCGAAACACAATGCTGATCTGATGATGGAGTCAGGACCTGCTCCATGGAACATTTTAATAATATGGGTATCAAATGAAAGGGTTTGATGAGCGCAACACAATGCTGATCTGATGCTGGAGTCAGGACCTGTTCCATGGAACTCTTTAATGATATGGGTATCAAATTAAAGGGCTTGATGAGCGCAACACAATGCTGATCTGATAATGGAGTCAGGACCTGTTCCATGGAATTTTTTAATGATATGGGTATTAAATGAAAGGGTTTGATGAGCGAAACACAATGCTGATCTGATGATGGAGTCAGGACCTGGTTCATGGAACTTTTTAATCATATGGGTATCAAATGAAAGGGCTTGATGAGCAAAACATAATGCTGATCTGATGATGGAGTTATGACCTGTTCCATGGAACTTTTAATGATAATATGGGCATCAAATGAAAGGGCTTGATGAACAAAACACAATGCTGATCTGATGATGGAGTCAGGACCTGTTCCCTGGAACTTTACAATGATATGGGTATCAAATGAAAGGGCTTGATGAGCGAAACACAAAGCCGGGTCGGGGTTTACTTTGACTTTGATTCTTGATTTTGACTTTCACTTTGATTCTTGATTCTTGATTTTCAATTTTAGTTTCTCTATTCTCGGATCTCGGATTCTTGATTTTCGATTTTCGAGTCTCAATTCTTGATTATCGGATCTTGGATATCGGGTTCTTGATTCTTGATTTTGATTCTTGATTTTCAATTTTCGATTATCGATTCTCGGATCTTGTATCTCGGATTCTTAATTCTTGATTTTCAATTTTTTAATTTTTGATTTGTGATTCTTGATTCTTGTTTCTCATTTCTCGATTCTCGGATCTCGGATTTTTATTTTGATTTTTATTTCTTGATTTTGATTTTAAAATTAAAATCAAGATTAAAAATGAAAAATCAAACATCAAAAATCGAAGTCAAAAGTAAATCCTAACCCAGCTTTGTGTTTCGCGCATAAAACCCTTTCATTTGATACCCATATCATTATAAAGTTCCATGGAACAGGTCCTGATTCCATCATCAGATCAGCATTGTGTTTTGCTCATTAAACCCTTTCATTTGATACCCATATCATTATAAAGTTCGATGGAACAGGTCCTGACTCCATCATTAGATCAGCATTGTGTTGCGCTCATCAAGTCCTTTCATTTGATACCCATATCATTAAAAAGTTCCATGAAGCAGGTCCTGACTCCATCATCAGATCAGAATTGTGTTTCGCTCATCAAACCCTTTCATTTGATACCCATATCATTAAAAAGTTCCATGGAACAGGTCCTGACTCCATCATCAGATCAGCATTGTGTTGCGCTCATCAAGCCCTTTCATTTGATACCCATATTATTAAAAAGTTCCATGGAGCAGGTCCTGACTCCATCATTAGATCAGCATTGTGTTGCGCTCATCACGTCCTTTCATTTGATACCCATATCATTAAAAAGTTCCATGAAGCAGGTCCTGACTCCATCATCAGATCAGAATTGTGTTTCGCTCATCAAACCCTTTCATTTGATACCCATATCATTAAAAAGTTCCATGGAACAGGTCCTGACTCCATCATCAGATCAGCATTGTGTTGCGCTCATCAAGCCCTTTCATTTGATACCCATATTATTAAAAAGTTCCATGGAGCAGGTCCTGACTCCATCATCAGATCAGAATTGTGTTTCGCTCATCAAACCCTTTCATTTGATACCCATATCATTAAAAAGTTCCATGGAACAGGTCCTGACTCCATCATCAGATCAGCATTGTGTTGCGTTCATCAAGCTCTTTCATTTGATACCCATATCATTATAAAGTTCGATGGAACAGGTCCTGACTCCATCATCAGATCAGCATTGTGTTTCGGTCATCAAGCCCTTTCATTTGATACCCATATCATTAAAAAGTTCCATGGAACAGGTCCTGACTCCATCATCAGATCAGCATTGTGTTGCGCTCATCAAGCTCTTTCATTTGATACCCATATCATTATAAAGTTCGATGGAGCAGGTCCTGACTCCATCATCAGATCAGAATTGTGTTTCGCTCATCAAACCCTTTCATTTGATACCCATATCATTAAAAAGTTCCATGGAACAGGTCCTGACTCCATCATCAGATCAGCATTGTGTTTCGGTCATCAAGCCCTTTCATTTGATACCCATATCATTAAAAAGTTCCATGGAACAGGTCCTGACTCCATCATCAGATCAGCATTGTGTTGCGCTCATCAAGCTCTTTCATTTGATACCCATATCATTATAAAGTTCGATGGAGCAGGTCCTGACTCCATCATCAGATCAGAATTGTGTTTCGCTCATCAAACCCTTTCATTTGATACCCATATCATTAAAAAGTTCCATGGAACAGGTCCTGACTCCATCATCAGATCAGCATTGTGTTGCGCTCATCAAGCTCTTTCATTTGATACCCATATCATTATAAAGTTCGATGGAGCAGGTCCTGACTCCATCATCAGATCAGAATTGTGTTTCGCTCATCAAACCCTTTCATTTGATACCCATATCATTATAAAGTTCCATGGAACAGGTCCTGACTCCATCATCAGATCAGCATTGTGTTGCGCTCATCAAGCCCTTTCATTTGATACCCATATTATTAAAAAGTTCCATGGAGCAGGTCCTGACTCCATCATTAGATCAGCATTGTGTTGCGCTCATCACGTCCTTTCATTTGATGCCCATATCATTAAAAAGTTCCATGAAGCAGGTCCTGACTCCATCATCAGATCAGAATTGTGTTTCGCTCATCAAACCCTTTCATTTGATACCCATATCATTAAAAAGTTCCATGGAACAGGTCCTGACTCCATCATCAGATCAGCATTGTGTTGCGCTCATCAAGCCCTTTCATTTGATACCCATATTATTAAAAAGTTCCATGGAGCAGGTCCTGACTCCATCATCAGATCAGAATTGTGTTTCGCTCATCAAACCCTTTCATTTGATACCCATATCATTAAAAAGTTCCATGGAACAGGTCCTGACTCCATCATCAGATCAGCATTGTGTTGCGCTCATCAAGCTCTTTCATTTGATACCCATATCATTATAAAGTTCGATGGAGCAGGTCCTGACTCCATCATCAGATCAGAATTGTGTTTCGCTCATCAAACCCTTTCATTTGATATCCATATCATTAAAAAGTTCCATGGAACAGGTCCTGACTCCATCATCAGATCAGCATTGTGTTGCGCTCATCAAGCTCTTTCATTTGATACCCATATCATTATAAAGTTCGATGGAGCAGGTCCTGACTCCATCATCAGATCAGAATTGTGTTTCGCTCATCAAACCCTTTCATTTGATACCCATATCATTATAAAGTTCCATGGAACAGGTCCTGACTCCATCATCAGATCAGCATTGTGTTGCGCTCATCAAGCCCTTTCATTTGATACCCATATTATTAAAAAGTTCCATGGAGCAGGTCCTGACTCCATCATTAGATCAGCATTGTGTTGCGCTCATCACGTCCTTTCATTTGATGCCCATATCATTAAAAAGTTCCATGAAGCAGGTCCTGACTCCATCATCAGATCAGAATTGTGTTTCGCTCATCAAACCCTTTCATTTGATACCCATATCATTAAAAAGTTCCATGGAACAGGTCCTGACTCCATCATCAGATCAGCATTGTGTTGCGCTCATCAAGCCCTTTCATTTGATACCCATATTATTAAAAAGTTCCATGGAGCAGGTCCTGACTCCATCATCAGATCAGAATTGTGTTTCGCTCATCAAACCCTTTCATTTGATACCCATATCATTAAAAAGTTCCATGGAACAGGTCCTGACTCCATCATCAGATGAGCTAGCTGTCACCATATTATTTCATTGTAGTCGGAACTTGACTGACATGCTGAGATCCAAGTTTCAACTCAATCGGACTATTTACTGAAGAGTTCTGTTGAAAAGCTCCTGACTCCATCAGATCAGCACAATATGGTTTATGGGACAAAAAAACAAACATTTATTTTTTTGTAATTATTTGTATTCAAAGTGTAACTAACCCGACTTTGTTTTGTGTTATACCTATAGGTACCTACCTAAGTACCTACCCAAAAAATATTTTTACTATCTCAAATAAATCAATCACATGAAAATTACCAAAACCGTTTAGTCTAAGAAACGGAGCGCTGTTCATTGGGTGTTAGAATTTAGCAACTTTTGTCCCTCCGAGCGCTGATTTTGTCGAGTGCGAAATTGTATACTGGCTCTTAATAACATCTGTGGCTATCAATCCTCCGTAAAAAATCGAAACCTTGCATAAAACAAAATCACTTTGAACAAACTATCGGCATAAGAGAATGGTAATGTTATAGATAGCCTTATCTATGGCGATTGCTATTGTTTTGGCCATTCGCTGTTTCACCTTGAACGGTAGGTAAACACCTACTATAAATAAAATTATTAATAAGTAGGTAAGTACTTAGGTAAGTATACGTTTCACCTTGACAACAAATAAAGAAACGCAATCACAAAGGGCGATACATTATTCGCCTGTTACTTATCCCTCAATGAACAAGTAGGTAAAGAAATTATTTAAGAGGGCTCCGACGCTATGCCGCTCGTCAGTTTTAGGTATTTACGGGCGAGAAACGTAGCGCTCAAGCTTGTGTGCGTAGAACGCACACATTGAAAGCGCCACGCAGTGCGGGCCGCTCTGACACAAAGCGGTCAAAGTTTCGGCAAACATTTTTTACGTTTTAAAATTTATAACTTCATAACGATTTTGTATTGACATCTATACCAATCTAATACCAATTCTGTAAAGCGAAAGAGTTCGTTTGTTTGTTTGAACGCGATATTCTACAAGTCAGATTTGAAAAAACTTCGCATCTTATTTATTTATTTATTTATTTATTAGACAAAATCCACAGCTCTTAGTAGTAATAAATCGACTTATTTATTTTTCTTACAGCCAATGACGGATTTACATTTTTTAGAGTAAAACATATATTACGACAGTCACTAGGTACTATTTCACTTTCAAAACTAAACCAAATCGACGATAATTTTACGTGAGTAATTCCCGTGTGTTAAATAATGTCTAGTCACTAGGTAGTATAGGTTTTAGAGAAAAGTAAATAACAATAAGAATAAAAATAGTTACATACAACCAAGCACTTTCGTGGTATGTGTGTGCAGCGTGTGTGTGTGTGTGTCTTCGTAACTTCGCAACTTCACATCTTCGCATCTTCGTAACTTCGCAACTTCGTAACTTCGTAACTTCGTATCTTCCTATCTTCCTATCTTCGTAACTTCGCAACTTCGTATCTTCATAACTTCGTATCTTCGTAACTTATCAACTTCGCATCTTCGCAACTTCGTATCTTCGTAACTTCGTAACTTCACACCTTCGCAACTTCGCAACTTCGTAACTTCGCAACTTCGCAAATTCGTATCTTCGTAACTTCGTATCTTCGTAACTTCGTAACTTCGCAACTTCGTATCTTCATATCTTCGTAACTTCATATCTTCGTAGCTTCGCAACTTCGTAACTTCGTATCTTCGCAACTTCGCACCTTCGTATCTAGAAAATATGAAGATACGAAGTTGCGAAGTTGTGAAGTTGCGAAGTTGCGAAGTTACGAAGTTACGAAGTTTTGAAGATACGAAGATACGAAGTCACGAAGTCACGAAAATACGAAATCACGAAGTTACGAAGGAACGAAGATATGAAGTTATGACCATATGAAAAACTTCGTATCTTCGTATCTTCGTAACTTCACACCTTCGCAACTTCGTAACTTCGCAACTTCGCAAATTCGTATCTTCGTAACTTCGTATCTTCGTAACTTCGCAACTTCGTATCTTCATATCTTCGCAACTTCGTATCTTCATATCTTCGTATCTTCGTAACTTATCAACTTCGCATCTTCGCAACTTCGTATCTTCGTAACTTCGTAACTTCACACCTTCGCAACTTCGCAACTTCGTAACTTCGCAACTTCGCAAATTCGTATCTTCGTAACTTTGTATCTTCGTATCTTCGTATCTTCGTAACTTCGCAACTTCGTATCTTCACATCTTCGTAAATTCGTATCTTCGTATCTTCGTAGCTTCGCAACGTCGTAACTTCTAGATACGAAGGTGCGAAGTTGCGAAGTTACGAAGATACGAAGATACGAAGTTACGAAGTTACGAAGTTGTAAAGTTACGAAGTTACGAAGTTACGAAGATACAAAGTTGTGAAGTTACGAAGTTACGAAGATGCGAAGTTACGAAGATACGAAGTTGTGAAGTTGCGAAGTTGCGAAGTTGTGAAGATACGAAGTTGCGAAGTTGCGAAGATACGAAGTTACGAAGTTACGAAGTTACGAAGATGCGAAGTTACGAAGATACGAAGTTGTGAAGTTGCGAAGTTGTGAAGTTATGAAGATACGAAGTTGCGAAGTTGCGAAGATACGAAGATACAAAGATACGAAGATACGAAGTTGCGAAGTTGCAAAGATACGAAGTTACGAAGGTACGAAACGAAGTTACGAAGATACTAAGTTACGAAGTTTTGAAGATACGAAGTTACGAAGATACGAAGTTGCGAAGTTGCGAAGTTGCGAAGTTATGAAGTTACGAAGAAACGAAGATGCGAAGATGCGAAGATGCGAAGTTGCGAAGTTGCAAAGATACGAAGTTACGAAGGTACGAAGTTACGAAGGTACGAAACGAAGTTACGAAGTTTTGAAGATACGAAGTTACGAAGATACGAAGTTGCGAAGTTGCGAAGATACGAAGGTAAGAAGATACGAAGTTACGAAGTCATGAAGATACGAAGTTACGAAGATACGAAGTTGTGAAGTTGCGAAGTTGCGAAGTTACGAAGTTATGAAGATACGAAGATACGAAGTTGCTAAGATGCGAAGTTGCGAAGTTACGAAGATAAGAAGATACGAAGATACGAAGATACGAAGTTGCGAAGATACGAAGTTGCGAAGTTGCGAAGTTGCGAAGTTACGAAGATACGAAGTCACGAAGAAACGAAGTTACGAAGTCACGAAGTCACGAAGTCACGAAGTTACGAAGTTACGAAGATACGAAGTCACGAAGTTATGAAGTCATGACGATATGAAAAGATAAAGATATGACGATGACGATGATGATTGTGTTTCGCTCATCAAAATCTTTCATTTGATACCCATATCAATAAAAAGTTCCACGATCATCATCATCATCATCATCAGCATCATCATCATCAGCATCATTGTTACGGACAACTTCGTATAGTTTAAAGTTTTTAGCCTTGTTAGGTAATTTAATTGTATAAACTTAGACTTAGTGTGTTTTATTTGAAGTCTAAGGTTTTTAGCCTGGTTAATTATTTTGAATTGTATAAACTTATGTTGTGTTTTTATTTGGAAGTCTGAAGTTTTTAGCCTGGTTAATTATTTTGAATTGTATAAACTTATGTTGTGTTTTTATTTGGAAGTCTGAAGTTTTTAGCCTAGTTAATTATTTTGAATTGTATAAACTTATGTTGTATTTTTATTTGGAAGTCTGAAGTTTTTAGCCTGGTTAATTATTTTGAATTGTATAAACTTATGTTGTGTTTTTATTTGGAAGTCTGAAGTTTTTAGCCTGGTTAATTATTTTGAATTGTATAAACTTATGTTGTGTTTTTATTTGGAAGTCTGAAGTTTTTAGCCTGGTTAATTATTTTGAATTGTATAAACTTATGTTGTGTTTTTATTTGGAAGTCTGAAGTTTTTAGCCTGGTTAATTATTTTGAATTGTATAAACTTATGTTGTGTTTTTATTTGGAAGTCTGAAGTTTTTAGCCTGTTTTTTATGATGACCTATGTAAACTTAGACTTATGTTTGATTATATCGAGATACCTAGATATAATTAGTTTTACGGCTGAAATATGCTATTTTAAGATGGTTGCTACGCGACGGTCGAAAGAATAATGAGGTACCTATAGTTCGCGTAGCCATTATTTATAACCTCGGTATGGAAATTAAGTCCGACTGTTTAATTGGAGGAATTTTTGGTAGCAATATTCTGATTGGTTATTAATCGATGTCATTTTGTATAAATACAGGAGCTATTTTTATTATATTCAGTTCAACTCGAGAGCTCAGTACAGCAACACATCAACCAAGAAAAAGTCAACAAGCAGTAGCAGAATAGGAATCCAGCGGTGTACCTACTATAAGAACAAAGAAATACAGTCCACTACCATCACCACCGAGTTATCATTTCCACCTCCACCACCCACTGTAGGCCAACCCCCACAATCATCATCATCAGCATCATCATCACTTAATCCAGATGATAAAAACATAAAATGATTGTAAAGCTTTCTATGTGGATGTGCATGCTTCCGTACGTATACTTACCTATAGGCACTTACTTACTACTTAGGTAGGTACCTATGCTGATAGAAAATAGTCCATTTTTTATGCCAGGCAAAATCTTTATCAAAAGATGCCTTACATACTGTAATCTGATTTTATCGAAAATATGACATAGCACGTTTACGCGACCGCTTCTCATGTAAGAACACAGTCACGTGACGTCACTGGCTCTGCCACAGCTTAGCTAATAGTATTTACGCAATGTGACGTGCTCCCAACTCCAATGGCCGCGGCCGTCTGACGATTTTTGGCAGTGAATCGTCCTTTTATTCATCGTAGCTACTCCATAGAAAAAATGTATGGAGAGTTTTATCTTCAACTTTCTTGCCTTTATTGTGTTGAATATAGCTACACCTACGAAAAAAAAAATAGCTCACAGGATAGATAAAATATTGAACTTGTTGTTTTCGTATTTTTTAATTCAATAGAGTAATTTAGTGTTCGGTCAGGCTTAAAACCCCGCGCTCATATTTTGTGTACTTTGTCCAGTAATTTATTAAAAAAATACATAAAATATTGAAATATAAAATAGCTCACAGTGTAGATCAGTTCATTGGTAGTACTTAGAGTATGTTTTTCACTATCTTAATACGATTTGCTTTAAGAAAATCTTTAAAACGGTAAACCTCTATTTTGACAAATTCACCTCAGTAGGCTCTTAAACGTAAGTTGAAGCGCTCCTTAGGCAATTTCATGCTGAATTTAGTGCAATAAATGCTAGTTCATTCACAAATTAGCGCTCTGTCTCGCTCTTTGGCCTAAGAATTGCGTATTGTGCATCCTACTTTTACAGTGTGAGCTGTTGCTAACTTCAGTCAGATAGCATCGGCAAAAATTAGGGTGCACTATTGTGCAATTAAAATTAAAATTTACTTACTTAGGTAGGTAATTAAAATTGCTCAATTCTAAGAACAAACCTAAGGAGCGAGACAGAGTACCTACTTACATCAAAAATAACACCAATCAAGAAATGATAAAACCATCTGCATAGTATTTTTTTTTTTTAAATAACAAGCGGAGAATGACACGGGTGCTCGTTAGCTTCAACTCTAAGCATATTTTCGTCAAGGGAATCCCATTTAATTATTTTTTGACCGAAAAAAGTTTTGTTCCTCGTCCTTGTTTCGTTAAGCTCTACTTACCTACTTGAATTCAATGGAAGCAAACTTTAGTCTTGACAGAATATACCTACCTATAGTCAAGAATTGAAAGTGCCTACTTCGGCATCGGTCTGTCATACCTATACCTACCTACTCACATGGCCTAAGAGACTGCGCACACTGAGCGACAAGCATCGACAGCGACAGCACGGCGACTTGGACGCGACTATTAGCTGTGACCGACAATTTCATACATTTTGTTCAAAGTTCAGAAAACTGTGCGTCAGGTCGCAGCGACTAGATGCAGCGACAGAAGTTGCAAGGTCACTCACTGTTACATAAATATATAACATAAGTAGGTACCTACCTACCTACCTTAGTACCTACCTAATCTCTTATAATAAAATTATCTTAGCATGAGACTAAAAATAAAACAATTGTACTTAATCGTATAAAAACAGTGTTTTAATGTCATAAATAATTATACTTACCAACTTATTTATAATTTTAGTGTCTTTTAAAGTTTTACAAACTACGTGATCTTAAAACAATATTTCCTTAAAACGATATAAAAGTACCTTACCTACTTACTTATAAAATATTTACTTACTTACCTACCTACTTACAAAGTAGGTTGTTCCTAGGTACCTACCTACCTACATACTTGATCTCCATTCAGTGGCGTAACTATATCGTCTGGGGCCCGTGGCAAATTCTTTTGATGGGGCCCTATCCAGGGACGTAACTATAGCTTTGATAAGGGGGAGTCCAAGGGTTCCAAAATACAAAGATTGACTAGTTTTCTGCCGCACTTAAATTGTAGCGCCGGGGGGGGGGGGGGGGGGGGGGACTGCGACTTCGTACGCGTTAGGGCTACCGTACTCGCACGCAACGCGTTAACGACATCGATTCCCGGGCTTGAAACTTGGTTTACTGTCCGCTCGCAAAATACTCATGAAGCTTATATGCGAGCGAAGCGAGCCCAAATTTTTTAAAGACAAATGCAACAAATGACACGTGATTTTTAATTTTTCTTATGATGCTTTTGAGCACCATAAGCCTGGCTGCTTGTCGGTTCCTATTTTATTATGCGAGCGGAGCGAACCAATTTCCAATCTCAAATGCAACACGTACCTAACACTTGATTTTGCTTATGTGCTCAAAGAAAAGGATGGCTTTTTGTCGGTTCCTATTCTGCGGTCATACTTAACTCACTTTGCTTGCAAAATACTTATGAAGCTAATATGCGAGCGAAGCGAGCTTAATTTTTTAAAGATAAACGCAACAAGTGACACATGAGTTTTCTTATGGTGCTCAAAGAAATGGCTGGTAGCTTGTCAGTTCCTATTTTATTATGCGAGTGAAGCGAGCTGATTTTTTTTTATCACAAATGCAACATGTGACACTTGATTTTGCTTACGTACTCAAAGAAAAGGATCGGTTCCTATTCTGCGGTCAGACGTAACGCACTTTGCTCGCGAAACACTCATGAAGCTGTATGCGAGCGAAGCGAGCCGAATTTTTTTTAAGACAAATGTGACACTACAATACAATACAATAATATTTATTTCGGAACAAAAATAAGTAGGTAGGTACAAGTAAAAGTATGTTCGTAAAAGTAATCTAATAATCATTAGATTACTAATAAATTACACAAGTCTTGATGTCTATCAAACTTACAACCAAATGAGTTTGTTTTAGTTGTTGTTAGTTAGGTAGGCTTTTCTTACACTGGTTCCAAAATGTACAAAGATTAACATTACGCCCAGGGGTATTTAATAATAGAAGTTGTGGTTTTTTATAGTTCCCAATTTTTTTATACTTAAGTTTAAAAAATTGTTCTGGCCAAGCATGCTAAAAAAAAACATTAAAAAACATAACTCGAGAAATACAAAACATCGGGTGTACCTAGTTTAATATTTTTTTTTGGACGTCATGAACCATCTGTTTACGCACGGAAATACCTGTTCCACCAGTTTTTTTTATGCTATTGCTAAGGAGGGGGGGGGGGAGGGTCTGGACCCCCTAAACCCCCCCTCCCCCTTATATACGTCCCTGGCCCTATCAGTAAAAATCATCACGAGCTCGCGGCCTCTTGAGCCGGGGCCCTCTGGGGTCGGGGGCCCGTGGCATTTGGCCACCCATGCCACCCTATAGTTACGCCACTGTCTCCATTCATTACGGCTCATAATTGAATTCCAATGGGGTTTCCAGCCTTGTTCCACATGAAAAGTTTGTGAATCGGTATTTGTATAATAGAATAGAACGCAATTTATTTAGGGAAGTCAGAAAATTATACCATTGTTTAGTCGTTAAGCCTGCCAGTTGCATGCTTGCGTAACTGTCGTATCAAGTAGGTACTTACCTACTGTTTTGGTTCGTAAAATCGCTTTTGTTTTATTTAGAGCGTAGTAGTAATGAATGAAATTACATACAAACAACATTTTGAATTTTATAGTAGGTGCTAGGTGCTGTTATATAAGTTCAATGCTATTATAAAGTAGATTTTTTGCTAAAATAAAATAAAGATATTAATTTGGAGCAATAAATTAACGTCATGAGAAACAAGAAATTCAAAAAATAGAGTAAAAGTGAACAAAATGAGGTCGAGTTAGGCAGTGCCTATGGTGTCCATCTCCGTAGGTGCTATTATTATCATCAGACTTTGTTTCTTTGAGTTTTCTCTCGTATAGGACATGTTAATCAATGTACATTGATTCATCTGAATGATAGCCATATTAGACCAGCTTGGCTTAACTGGTTTCCCTCGGAAGGACTGACCCCACAATGTTCACGATGTTGATCATTATTATACTTATTGTGTGTGAAAATATCGTTTGCGCGATGTGGAACCCCTCCACAGAATAGTAAACAGTTTCTATAGAATATTAAAAAAGCAAAAAGTTGTTCTTACCAGAAACGCATAGTGAGTAAGTTTGATTCCCGATCGTATTTTATTCAGTTAAGTATTCGTTTCGAATGTACCTGGATAATTTTCCATTTAGACTGACAGGATGGTGATGGGTCTTGAACAAGCTAACTCCATTCACGATTAATTCCATCGATTTATGATAACTTCTGTAGCTACTAGAGTCGTAAAAATCCAGACATTCATGTATTTTTCGACGCTGCTGTGTGATGCAATAAAACTATCTCAGACTTAGTCTCAATGAAATACCTAGGTATTTATTAAGAGTTTTCTCATATCTAAAGCATTATACTTATATAGTTATCTACTGTTGGATTCGTTTTCGATGTGAGTATTTTATATGTTATTTTAAAAAGGAAAGTGGATAAAAATAAAAGATTCATAAATTATTAAAGAAGTTTATTGACAGCGTAAGTATAAAAAGAAACATCAAAGTAAATAGGAGCATTTCTAACAATATAATAAAATGAACTATAGTCGTATTGCTCATTATACGGACTAAAAGTGAAGGAAAAAATGTCATTTTTCCTTCAATTTTGATTAGTTTTGATGCGTTTTATGTCAAAATTGAAGGAAAAATGACATTTTTTCCTTCACTTTAGTCCGTATAATGAGCAATACGACTATAGGTAGGTCCCTATTTAAATTATTAATTCAGACAATTTACAAACAGTAGGTAGGTACATAATTTATGTTAAAAGTAATTACTGTTATGCGTAATAAAAATTCTAATATTTGATATTGCGTTGATTGCTATTGGTAACAAAAACAATCGGTTTCTAGAATGAACAAAAGTGTGCCGGATGTGGTTGATTGCAAACAATCTATTTTCAAAGATAAAATTTCAAACGTTTCAAGTCTTTGGTATTAAAGGCACACTTTAATATTATATAACATTTGTTATAATATTTACAACTTTACAAAGGGTTCATTCCTATCTAAGCACGGTATGAAATGGCTCCTTAGAATAAGAAGAGCCTCAAAAAATATGTCATTATCATTCTACCGCGTTTTTACTTATTTTAAACAGTTTGCATTGTAATGGAAAATAATTAAATTTAAAATTAAAATCATAATCATAAGTCTTCAAAAAAATTATAAGGTAGGTAAGTAACAAGAATAAGATATTATTATTAAACCAAACGCTACTGGGATGAATAAAATAATCACAAAAAAAATTAAATGCCTTAATGGCGTAAAAGACAAAAAAGCAAATTTTACGCATACTTCCAATTCTCAAAATGTCGTATTATTAGACCTAACACGCATGCAGCAAACTTTTCTTTGACAGTTTTATCAGGCACGTAGCTCATAGTCAGTATTAATGTCAGTATTCAAGTGCGCATGCACACACTAGAACGATTAAGTATCAGCCATGTTTGTAGGTATTAGCAGCCCAACCCCGACCAAAGAAAACCACCGATAGAAAAGTTTGCGGTATGCAAGGTTTATAAAAGGCAAACGATTTTGCTTAACTAATTTAAATTGGGTTTTAAGTACTTACATTTTGTTTGGCCATTTTCGATAATGTTATAATAAAGAACTCTCCGATCGTTTAACATATGGATCTAGAGAGCTTCCCTGGGTTCTGCACGAAATTAAAAACCACTAGGGTTATCACCAGTGATCGGAATGAGGCGGGCTAAAATACCTAAAGTTCGAAAAATAACAGAGACAAATGGAGACGCCTTAGGACTAAATATTTTTCGACCCACTTATTTCCGTTTCCGGGACATTAATAAAGAACATCTAACATTAAGGTGAATCAATTTTTTACCTGAGTTAATAACAAAAACTAAAATGTAAATTATAAGGATAAAAAACTTTTTTCCGTCGGTCAAATAGAAAAATTATTTGAATTAGTTCACAATATTATTAACATTAATTTTAAATGTACTTACTCACTGTGAAAATTGTGCCAACATTCAATAAAATTCTTACTTACTACAAGAATAAAATTCTTGTAGTAAGGAAGTCTCCCCTTTTTTGCCTCTGTTCTTTGAACTTTAGGTATTTAAGCCCGCCTAATTCCGATCACTGGTTATCACAGCCACTGTACAACATGGTACCTATTCATACGACAGAAAGACTAGCTTGCCCTGAATGAATAAAACGAATATGAACTTTAAGAGTACTCCCTCACAAAAAACAAATGTTAAGTACTAAAAGTAAAATGTGGATTAAAAAAAGTAATAACCACGATTTTTTTAATGCAGTCATCGAGTTGTGAGCTACCCTGAAAGTTTCAGCCGGATAGCTAATCGAGAAGTGCTCGAAATTTTAGTTGCAAGATTACACCCGAAACGACAGACTGACAAAAAAAAAGTGACATAACGTTTTAAAATAGAGAATAAATTCCAACAGCTCTTATGTAGCGAAGAATTATTGTAAAGCAATATAATTAATGTGTTGACCAACAGTTATTTATTATTAGGAAGTACTATAAATCTGTTGTATTTTTACGAGATTTACAAGTTTTATTATCACGAGGCATTTCAAAAGTAATGTACCTACGCATTTAATCGAGGTTTTCTTAGTTTAGCTTCCTTTATACTACATATCATACAATAATATTCAAGTTATATTCAATACTTAGGCAGACTAGTCAAATCGTTGTATGTTCAAGTTAAATTTAGCATGAAGGAACGTGGTTCTATAACTAACGATTCATTCAAACACACATACGCAAATACTGAATCACTCGCCTATAACTAGAACCTACGCTTTGGTGGAACATGGCCCTTATATAAATACACAAAATAATTATTGAAATTTATCAACCCTCTCAGTTAAAATTCCACCAAGTAAGTTAAAAACTTAACATACAATTTATAGAAAAATCATAAGTTAAAAACAAATCATACAATTTAAGTATAGCTATATAGTTGCTAAATTTTCGTCTACCCGCAAGTCTTTAATATTTTCTTCACTCTTGAATCTGACACAAACCCTTACAATGCATTGATAAATTAACTAGAACGTTTTTGATGAAAAATGTATCTTGCAAACAAAGACATTCACTCTCTCCCAAGAAGCCATAGTGGGTTACTATTAACATTTTTATTTCCACTTTTATTACAGCGTAAGGAAATTTTCAATTTTAAAGAATGCCTTTCGGTCTGCATTGTAAACTTTCTTGTGTGTAGTTTATCTGGTACCGTTTCCGGCGCCGACAGTGACTTTGTTCTTGATCCAGTTGTTGGTGCGAGTGAGAATGTCAGGCTGTTGTGCTCCGTCTTGCCATGCCTCAAGATTCACCTTCTTTATCGCATCGCAAGAGACGATCGGGTTACTGGAATGAAGGAATTTTGAACTTTACTTTAAAAATCCTAAGATTTTACAAATAAAAGCATCCTAATGTTACGTTCCCAAGTTAGTTGTATTTTTAAATGTCTGGTTAAAACCAGTCTGGTTTTAAATGTTTTTGGTGACAATGACAAAACAGCCCCCTAGGGGTCTAAAGTGGCCACTTTTGATGAAACATCAGATGTTTCATAAATGCTTCATCAATGCTTCATCCATGAAGCATATTTTAAAACACCTTTTTTGATAGATGGATTCTCTATAGAACTGTCAAAAAAGGTGTTTGTCAAAAAAGTAATTCTGTCACTCTCATCTCATCGAGACCGAAAACAAAAGATGATCTACGCGATCGTTTTGACAGTTTGAGACCAATTTGTGGTTTGAGACAAGTTAAGGCCCTGATCGATGGGCAAGTAAAACCGCGGTTTTGCGGCTAGTCGGTAAAGCTCGCCGGTGTATCATTGCAATACCGCGGTTTTGTGAGTTGGCGAGCCTGGCTCGCGGCTCGTCATGTTTGCTTCATTTTTTACTCAGCTCCATCAAATTCAAAATTGAAAACCTCAATTCGACTACGATACGACGGTTTTACTCGCTAGTCGATCAGCACCAACGAGCCACGAGTAAAAGCGACGGTCTTTAAAACCGCGGTATAGGCTCGCCCGTCGATCACCCACTTTAGACAATCAGCTTGCAGATCAAATTACCTGTCAGAAGGAGGTTGGAAGACATCTCGCGACAAGCTTGAGAGTTGAGTATTGTCGCACAGCACACGGGCAAGGGTCGTGCGACGTAACTCAGCTAGTTGCCGCTTAGTGAAGCTGCCGGTTTCACCCGTATGGGAGTAGAAGTAGCGGTCGCCAGCACGAGTCCTCCATAGTTGTTCCTCTGTAGAAAATATGAATATATTTAACCGTCTTCGAAAATTTTGAACAGTGCTTATGGCTATACTTTTCGTTATGAACAACAATAGGTGGTCGCAATGCAACTAGGGAAAAGCGTGGAATATAAGAAATCGATAGACAATGACTTGCAGTAGGACAATTTGGAAAATTATTTTGGTAATGGTATAATTTTTTAGCTTGATGCGATATACTCGTAGATTTACTATTATCTAAATGTAAAGTTTTTAAGTTTAAGAGATAATATCTCTACTTCTTAACTTCAAAAATTATTTCACCATGTGAAAGGTAAAGAAAGGTTTAAGTATTTCAGATCAAGGTAGGCTATATTAATCTGAGAAAAGTCGTAATGAAAATAAAAAGAGAATAGTAACGAGAATAAAAGGCTCTTGTAAGCTTTAGGTAAATAGGTACAAATAAGATACCCACTAAGATTTATAACAGCAATCAGTTGTGACGTGTTATACAAAATATTTGTACAGAAAATTCAACATGAATCTATTGTATATTAACATAGTGATAGTGCAAGTACAGAGCCATGTTGGCCGAGGGGTAGTACCTTGACTTTCGATCCGATGGTCGCGGGTTCGAATCCTGGCCGTGCATCAATGGATTTTTCGTTTCGAAAAATTTATATACCTACGCATTAATACGAGCTCTAAACGGTGAAGGAAAACATCGTGAGGAAACCCGCGGTTTAGTCAGCCCCACACGTATTGACCATGTCTTTCCTGTGGATATGGCCGGTTAAGCTAAGAGGATGGTGTAGGTGCTGGGCAAGCCTACTCCATCTCAAACAATGTCCCAGGCACTACAATGTCCCTTAAGGTGTAGGCAAAGATTGCTTCCTGACACTGTATAAATCATCTAGTAAAAGATGTAAAGGCCTAAGTTTTTTTTTAGTTCAAGTACTTACTGATAAGGCAAGTGGCAGTAGGTCCAACTAGGGAGCCAGGCACAGGATCCTCCGCCATCAAACCGACTACTAGATCGATGTCCTCAGGTTGCTCGTACAATTTAGAGAGCTTGTCTACTGTCTGTAACGAAATAAAACAATTTAGTAAGTAAATGGTTACATTACTTCAAGCTCTAGATTGGATCTCGGTTATTCTCGTGTTTTCCGAATACGTCCGTCAGCAGTGTATTATTCCACAAAACAGAATCCGACAGCAGCTCTAATTTGCTTTTCTTAAAAATGACATTGATATTTGTTTATTTGTTTGCGATAAAGTTAAAATTATGAGTAGGTAGGTACTTACCTAATTTTCATTTCCAAATGACTTTTCGTCAATGATTTTATGGTTTTACTGTACCTACCTACTTGTATAATTTATAGTGTTATAGGTACTCTTATTTATAATGGACTAAAACCGTTCCTAAATCTGTTGTCATTTCTTTTCAATGACATGTGAGTGACAAGAAAAAAATATTGATAAGAGAGTAATTTTATACTTATATGTCATGCAATAGCAATCATCATCTTCCTGCCCTTTTCCCACTAAGTGGGCTCGGCACAACCTGGTTTTTTCTCCATTTTCTTCCTATCACTCGTCATCTCAGTACTACTTTTTACACACATAAGTAAGTATACATATTTACACAGTCATCCATTTTTTTTAAGTTTTTCTTCTGCATGTGTATGCTTGCTTACCTCTTGAGGAATGACGTCAGCCAAGTTCTGGAAGTTAGAAACAGCAGACAAGCCGCACATGGCTCTGTAATGTATGTATCCCGGCAAGCCGTGGTCGCGGCCGCGTTGTGTATCAATAGCTAATACATCGAGACCGCCCAACCAGCGGTGACGGAGCTGGAAAATAAAGTAAACACTAGCTTAGAAGAGAAAATAATATGAGCTAACTCTGGCTAACTCAATAATAATGGCTAATATTGGCTAACTCTGGTGACGGAGTTGTTAGGCCGCCTGAATGCCTCCATCATGGCTTACGACTTAACCACTCCTAGACTGGGATTCCATACACAATAGAAAATCAATTGTGTCTCGTTGAGATCTACGTTCCGGCATATGAGAGGTAAAAGTCGGGACCCAAAGTAATACAAGATTTCAGTCGATATTGGTACTAGGTAACCCTGTTATTCATAATGGGCTCAAAGCCATAAATAACTCAAGTGGTTGCTGAATCTGTTGACACCTTTTTTTTTAACATAAGAGTGAAAACAAAGAAACTCTAACTAAAGCTACCTAAGCTGATTTGACAGTTAAATATAAAGGGTAAGTGAGCGATGCCGATGTCGGAATCGAAACGAAACTGGAACAAAATGACGGATTATTATATGGATAATAGAAAAAAAAAATCTAAACAGAATCATGCCAGGTAATCGTAGATAGAGACAAATGAGACAGTAAAAAGCTAAGTTGGAGCGTTGGAGCAAATGGGGCTGCATATTCTGCAGGTAACGTTTTGGTACGTACTTCTGCTACATCTCTACTTTAATGTATCCATACTATTATTAAAAATGTGAAAGTAACTCTGTCTGTATGTTACATTTTCACGCCTACGCTAAACGATTTCTTAAACGGCAACGACTATAGGTTACTTTTTTTTTTTTCAAAAACAATCATGGAGGGGGTGAAATATGGTATGGGGAACCGATATTAACTATCTTCAAAGCGGACTAAGTCGCAGGAAACTGCTAGTAATGTATAAACTTTTTTAAACTTATAATACTACGATCTCATGTATCGTCTAACATCAATATAAGTAACGCAATATTAAATGTTTAAACATAGATTATACATACAGCGCTATATTAGGATACTAAACACTTACGTAGAAGGTATTTAATTTGATATCACAACAATCCGTATGACATTTGCTCAACATCATTGTACTTACAAGGTTGAACAAAGCAAAGACGGAAAAAATGTCTACATTCATAACAATTTTACGCTTTAGATTTTTCAAAACGTTATAAAATCATCAACAAGTTTTCAATGCTATCAATACCTACCTATTGTACATCCAGTGTATTGTATTTGAGGACAAGTTTAATTTTCAATTGACTCTTTCAACCGATTTGTCATTGTTACAACTGTTTGACCTTGCCAAGGAAATACGCATACGTTTAAAATGCAAATTAAGGGAGAAGGTACTTCTTTGTTTACCGCACTATTTATTCTAAAACTTAGCTTTTTCATTATATTCCCTACCATTTACTTATACCATACTAAGTACCTATGTGTGTGTTTGCAATACAATCATACGTAACCGGTGCCTGGTTCGATTCGAATTTTTTTGGAATACATAAATATTTTTTCTACTTTATCTAAGAACACAAAAAAAACGGTGAGTGGAAGGTAATCTGGACAATTATACCAAAATATGATTATACTTACATCATCATCATAATTGAAGTCCATGCTCTGACTCTTCTGTCGAACCATTCCTCTCATCACTTTCTCCAACCCTCCTCTCTGCATCAGAAGTTCCGGTTTATAAAAGTTGTCCATCAATCGATGTGATATCTTGTCATTGTTATCATCATACAGTTCTATGTCCTGGTCAATAAGGCTATTGGTGAAATGGAAAGCGGCAGTTGCGAAGGAGTTGGTGATAGTTGGGTCGATGTCTTGGTTGTAGCCGGTATCGTAACCCTCGTAGAGCTCGTCGAACGCTTTGCCTGAAAATACGGAAATCGTAAAGTTCTTATGGATTTTTTATTTATTTTGTTTCCCGACGTTTCGAACACGTTACAGCGTTCGTGGTCACGGGATGACTGTAATATACCGGTAAGTACATATTATTTTTGCAAGTGCATTTTGGTGATTGTTGCACGTACATTTTTAGTGTCGCGTGTAACCTAAATAGCTAATGACTAAGGTCGTATGTTCTGGTTATCTTAGAATCTAAGAATAAGCTAAGTAAATCTTTTTCTAATCTAAGACTTAGATGGTTACATAAATAATATTCTAAGTAGTTACCTATCGTAGGTACTTAGAATATTATTTATGTAACCATTTATGTAACGTACGTGGACTTTGAGCTTCACGTGGAAATGAGACATGAATAAATATGTACTTATTACCTACCATTTGCTTGTGTCACGGATAAAATATAATACTAGAACAGTAGGTACTTTACTTGTGTTGTACCTATTTGTTGAAGAAGTCTTATTGATTTAGTCATAGTACATAGGTAATCTGTTTTCTTAATACCTAACCCATTCAATATTTAATGAAAAAAATATTCTTTTAATTTTCAATTCGAATGAAAAATAAAATAAACAGTCAAAATCCTATTGCCTATAATGTATCAGTTTCCACGTCACATGACACAAGTATTAGTAGTATTATTTTAGTTCAATGCATGATACATAATTATCCAAGTTCCCATAGTACAAGCTTTGTTTAGTTTGGGTCTAGATCTTTGTGAAAATATCCACCAATATTTATTTTGCTTCTCACAGAATGTTTAAGTCAATTTATCCTCTATCTCAATTGCATTCTTACCTGTAAGGGCAGTCAGCCAATTCTTGTAAGTGATATGCTGAAGCTCAGCGATGACAATTCTCCTGGCTTCATGGAACAGTCTATCAGAGTTCCACTCAGGGTTCAGTGTGGCCAGACCCTTTGCGACACGGTTGTGTTCCCTCACCCAAAGGGAGTGGAGACCGGTCAGCCAAGGATGCATGTTGGCTCGGTTGTCGCCTAGACAAAAATATAGAAGTTATAAAGGTACTTATGGATATTAAGAGCCGTGTTGGCCGAGTTAGTAGGAACTGGCTGTAAGTAAATGAATTTTTCGTTTCAAAAAATTTATATGCACATTAACACGAGCTCTAAACGGTGAAGGAAAACATCGTGAGGAAACCCGCGGCTTAGTCAGCCCCACACGTACCCCCACATCTTTCCTGCGGTTATGGCCGGTTAAGCTGAGAGGATGGTTTAGGTGCTGGGCAAGCATACTCCACCTCAAACAATGTCCCAGGCACTACAGTGTCCCGTTAAGTGTAGGCAATGATTGCCTTATGATATTGTATAAATCATCTAGTAAAGATGTAAAGGCCTAATGTTTTATCGATATTGCGATGCTACCTCGCGAGGCTGCACTTTTGAAGGCAACGTTCAAATTGGCTCGTGAGGCGAACACGTCTCCATCCGAGGCGGCTTGCCTCGCTAGGCAGCCTCGCAACGTCGATACACGCCTGTATAAAATGACTAGCTGCTAAATTCCTAACAGCACTGAACTACTTTTTATCTCCATATCGAACAAAGCTACAAGAAGCACATTTTAAATACTAAATCCTATCGCTACGCTTCTGATCTTTACTCTACCTACACTACTTATTTTAAGAATGGACTAGCGTAGTAGTGATTCTATTTAAGTACCAAAAATAAACATAACGAGGGCTTGACTAAAATACAAATTACGTGCGCGTTGATGTCTTTTGTATGGTGATTTCACTAAAATTGGCTACGACATACGTGTTCTGTTATTTAAGCATCGAAATAAAGTTGTATCGCAAATGAACTGTAGTCAGTGTTGGCAATTCCGTGATTTAGCACATGACGTCATGTAGGTAGGTACACACATCAAAAAAGTTTGCGATCACTTTGAAAACATAACATATTTTTAATATTCTAAAAAGTATTGACTTCATTTTTTTAATAAGAAACAAAGGAATATTGTGGTATTTTTCAAATTGTGTAAACAAGTACCTAAGTATTTTAAACGAAGAATATTTTAAAATATTTTTAGGAATCAAAAAATATTTCAACTTTCAAAAGTGATCGCAAACTTTTTTTTTTTTGATGTTTGTATGAAAGTAAGTAAGTATGTAAGTAGAGATTGTAAAAGTTAGAATCACATTCTGATGAAGATCAAATTAGAGAGTTGGTCTCTCGGAGGTTTACTGAACAATGCCTGGAAAAGATCGGTTTAAGCGATAAAGGCCGCCAATTGGCTTTTTGGCGGGAATTTGAGAAGTCATGTTTCGTTTTTGTTTTATTTTCCAAAACTTGTGTTTCTTCGAATGTTAATGTGTAATATTGGTGGATTATTAACCGTTAAGTGTTCGTGAATGTGCATAAGTGTGGGCAAGTGAAAAAAAGTTGGATAGCATTGCTTTTCGAGTTCTCCCAAAAAGTCCGTGTTGATGTTTCAGTAAAGCCCCACATCTTTACTGAGGCACAAGGGGAGGGGTGGGATATTATATTTATGTATTGTAATGTGTATTTATGTAACTTATTTATCTGTAGACTTGCAGTTTAATAATAAACTTGACACTGGCTGAATGCACAAGACGTGCGAAGCCAAAATAAAGAAGAAAAAAAAAAAAAAGGCCGCCAATTGTTTTTACAGGTGCTATTGATGCGGTAAACAGTAAAGTGTTATTTATCTACCTATCTACCTTTTCATAGCCATGTCAATCAGAATGCTGAAAAATAACGACACAAAATCTTTTAACTACCTACCTACTATAATTCTATATCTATTATTATCTCAAATCTATATTCATTTAAAAACATGCTCACAAAATTTCCATCACGATGTTTATGAATGATATTGCCTATCAACGTTACAGTATGCATGATGGATATAGGCATTCGTGAAGTTAGCTGTTTCGATGCGCTGTGTAACTTTTTGATACTAAACTGCGCAGCAAAACGGATAACTTCACGAATGCCTAGATCCATCTGCGTACTATACCAGACACATTCAATACTTTAAATAGGTACCTATAGTTTTTTTTATCTTATCTACAGAAATGACTAGACTCTTATTTAATCTCCATATCGCGTTATCAGAATAATATTACCACATAGAATATAGTTTGTAAATATGGTTAGTAGGTACTTATAGTCTGATTCAAAAAGGTTTTCAATTAAGTATCTAGTAGAAAAGAAGATCAAAATGTCAAGGAAGATAATATTCAAACCTGATAATTTAAAAAAAATATTTCGACTGTGTAAAAAAACAACAACTTGAACATTTAAAAAAAAAACACTGCCTTTACATGGCGCTGTTTCCCTTGTAGGTACACTGACTAATTAAATTATCACTAAAACCGATAGCTTTTATTTCGTTCATGCTAAAGACCAAATCAGAATGACATTGAAAGTGACATTTCGTCGTTTTCTTCGATCAAATGTGGTTTTATTCAGAATCTGAAATTAGCCTCAACAAGTGTAACTTTAGAAATGTCACTCAGGCTATCGTTATGTTTTTGTCTTTAGCGTGAACGAAATAAGAGCTTTTGGTTTAGTTTTAATTAAATTAATCAGTTTAGGTACAAGGGAGTCAGCGCCACATTATGCCTTTTTTTACCTCTCCATTTCTCCTTCCAATACAATCTCCTACAAAGTTTATAAGTGATGGTATTAACAACTTACCAGCATTAAAGCAAGTTGAGGAATCCAGGCACTTCTCCTTAGGATTGGTGGCTAGAGGCAGAAGCTCTTCATCTCCCAAAGTGGAAGTCTTCAGCAGCCCTCCAGTTCTGTCTCGCAACGCGGCTGCGTCTCTGCCATTGAAGCCGTAGATTTGGGAGCCATCCAAGAAGTGAGTGGCTTGGTTCATCTGAACAAAATAAATTAATGATTTAGGAACGTGAAATAAAACGCAATGGTAATGATTAATGATGCCGGAATGGTTGACATTGAAAATAGAAGAATTGGGTCGCTTATCCCCCTCGCATTTAGATGTTTCACATCAAAAAGGAACTCTGCTTTCGATATTTCTTCACGGTCTTGGTCGCGAAGGAACAGGAGTAGAATCACCTAGCTCTTAAGACGTTTCAAAGTGCTACACTAGTGATCTTAGTGAATAAATGAATTTGACTTTTGGCTTTTGATAAAACAGACTGAGCTCAGACAGCAGCGCAGGTAGAGCGCAAAAAAGGCTGGCGGGGCGTTACCTTGTTGAATTGTTAACTTATCTTCTGCCAAAGTAAGCCTTTGGTGATTGGTCTTATCCATCAAAAATTAAATGCCTAGAAACTAAATAATTTAATAAGACTATTTATTTTCTAGATCGATTCTACTATACTTAAACAAAATTATCTTAGAATGCCTTAAAATCTGAGAGAATGTCTACTAGAAAAAAAGATTGCTGATACGTTGAAGAGTACTAAGTTGTAACTTAGGTACCTAAATCTCTAATCAACAAATATGTACACTATCAGACATGACTCATATTACCGCATTAATTAACCCTATGTTATGTAGAGTACCTACCTAAGTACCTACATAATAAAATTCAGTTCAAATTACGAACTATTAAAATATAATCAGCAGTCCAGTCATAATAAACCGCCTAATTAAATTAGTACCTAACACGCGTGGATAACAGACAAACAGTCAACAAGTGGGAATGCATAAACATATTTAATTGGACTCAAATAGATCCTGTTTAGGCTAGGTTTATTTTGATATAAGTAAATAGATGTTAAATTCTAATTCTAACATCATTGGCGCATGCAACTGTGTTGAAATATCGGGAAGCAAGAAAACTCAATAATCATGAAAATCATACCCTTGATAATAATAAGTATTTATGAGTATAAAGTTTAGAATTTAACATTATATTTATAATAAAAGTCAATGTTTGTATGTTTGTTATCTATGTGTTCATAAACCGTTGATCTATTCAAAAATAAAAAACCCGGCTGAACTGAAAAGTTGGAAACAGTATTTTTTTCTAAATGAGATATCTTCTAAGTAAATGACGACAAATTTCGATGCGGTAAGTGCCTAACTGGCTACTAACTTTTATTTAAAAAAAAGTTGCAAAGATATTTTTTTATGAGGAAAAGACAGTAATGGAATCATAAGAACAACAAACAAAGCCAAGTGAAGGTCGAAGCAGAGACGAGGTCAGTCCCGGCGACTCATGGTTATTTTGGTTTACATAACGATATTTGACTGGCCTCTAAACTCAGTTGGTCTTGGTAGTAGCTCTGCTTTCTGCGCTGTAAGTCGTGGATTCGATTCGCACCCAGGACAAACATTTGTGGTGTATCCGGTCAGTCATCATCATAAAATAAGAGCATGTGATGTGTTAGATAAGGGGGATCCAAGACCATTAATTACGTGAGGCTTTTAGGGCGGGATGGGGGTCGAGCCAAAATTTCACCCTATCTCACGTGGAGGTGTCAAAGGCCCAAAAGCCAAAGTGCCAACTAAAAAAAAGGTAAGACCACGCTTGGGCAAAGGGCACCAAGTCTCTAGAACTATTCCTTCGAAATTAATTGCGAAAATAACTAACATTACCTACATTATGCAATTTCAATTTTGCATACAATAACAAGCATCAACATTTAGGTATTTAGCACAGAAAGTAACGCGTAGTAAAATAAGCATTAGGTACGTAGGTACCTAGGTCTCTGAGTAAGCCCAAGTTTAATGACATGTTAGCAATCAAACGAGTTTTATTTTACTAAGTATTTAATTTTGCTCTAAGAAAAGTTATAAACGAAATGAGACATTCTATGCATTTATTTAACTTTTGTAACACCGGATTCGAAATGAAAAGCTTTTAGTGGGTCAAATAGGTACCTACCTTACTATTAGTTGATTTATGACAATACTGTACCTACATACTTTTTAACAATAATGATACCATTAAACGGCGACTTACAATTATTGAATTCATACAGTTCAATTCGTGAATTGAAATGTTAACTTTGCGAATGACACAGCAATTGACCCCAATAAAATTCAAATTGAAACATTCCTCTGGAAAATGCCACCGGGCTTTAATTACCAAAGGATTTGTAGACCCTGCCTGATAAATGAGAACTCTTCAGTCTAGTCATCATCTCAGCCGTTGGACGTCCACTGTTGGACATAAGCCTCCCTCAAAGATGAAACCTATGTCAAACAGTGTGTTTCGGTTGGCAGTGACTTGCACCAACCGCCGACCTGCAGTTTTTACAAGGTCGTCCATCCATCTTGTCGAAGGATGTGTCCAAAATGCGCTTGCCGGTCCTTGGCCTCCACTCGAGAACTTTTCGGCCCCATCGGCCATCTACGTACGTTCTGCGTACTATGGCCTGCCCATTACCACTTCAACATGCTCATCCGTTTGGCTATATCGGTGACCCGAGTTTTTCTACAGTCAGTAAGTTTAGGAAAGATGACGTGAGCATTTAATTTATTAGGTATATCAATTAAAACCAATGAAATAAAAGTGACATGTTTTTTTGGGTCAGCTAAAAGAAATTTGACTTGCTATTTGGTTTTAGGTATATTGCTAAACAAATAATGAAGATTTCTAAATACCTACCAAGCCTATAAGTTACCTAATCAAGTTTTCTAAACAAATCAAGTAGGTACCTTGAAGATATAAGATTAAAAATTTAAAAAGAAAAGCTATCGTTAGGGAAAAGATTTCGTTTCACTTGTTATAAAAAATATTCTTAAAATTTAAGACAATAGGCTATGTAGGTAAGTACCTACTTTAAATAGCCTTGTATGTCATGTCACTACAACAATCGAGACTAGGTAGGTACGTACTATGATAGCGATATGACGTAGGTAAAGTATTGATTGTACAAGGTTTATATCATATTTACAATGAATCGAAGCATAAATTACAATCATTTAGGTACTTATCTACCTACCAAAGGACAAAGACACTTCCTCTGATCTTGAAGAACCTTTATAAAATTGCAATGCAAACAAGAATTTACAATCATACACATACTTAGGTATAATATCTATACCTACTTAGTGTTGTGACTTGTGAGAGAAATGATTGTAGGTACCCTACCTACCAATGATATTTTAATCATTGGTAGGTATTTCAAATTTTAAAAAATATGTAGGCATCTAGCCTACATATTTTTTAAAATTTGAAATTGACTATTTCGAACGTTAGGTAGTGAAATAAATTTTCAAAGATTTATAAGAAGGTAACCAGTAAACTGATACATATTGATACCCTAAAATTTGTTAGTAACTAGTAAACTGATATTCGATACTAAGTAGTGGCTAAGTATTATCATTATGCTAAGTAGGTAATGCGTTAGATAACGTATTACGTGATGCTAAACAGAAAACACTCCCTACGTAAAGTCGTAGACTGCCTACGCCAAGACGTAGGAGTCCTACGTCTTGCCGTAGGCAGTCGTAGGACCAACGGGACGTAGACCAAGACGACTACGAGACGTAGCAAATATTATTGCCTACGGTAAGCAATAATATTTGCAAACTATTGTGCTCGGTATAGTTTCAATATTTTAGAAAAATCAAGATTGGCACACGATACAATGTCTCTATCACTAATGAATCTTTTTTTCTAAAGACTTCAATTCTTTTAAGAAATACTATTTATGTAAGTTTATGAGCAATGCTCAACCCTTCGTAATCAATCAAATAGAAGATTTGTATGAGATGAAAGAAGAGATAAAATAATGTGATGAGAACATTTTGTATTGTATGAATGTAAATTTGTGTAAATTGCTGTAGCTTAGCTGTGTGTTTTTTTGGACAGCGCGATTCAGAAAACGATACGAAAACGGTACGTTTTAAAAGTACTTATCTAAAACCAAACAAGATCACGATTGTATCCCAAATTCCCAAGGCGTATTTAATAAACATTATCATCTTTAGCATAGCATCGTCATATTCTATTCTTACTTAGAAAAACAAAAACATAGCTATAAGTTAAGGGACTGACCTGTTCAGCAGCTCCAAAAGTGCAGTCTCCTCGATAAGTAGTCACAGATCTCGTGTACTCCATACAAGTGAGGTACCGATCCTTGAAGAAAGGGTCCTGGGAAGGCACGCTGATGGGCATACAGTTGGGGTGGATGTAGCGTGGGCTGAGGGCCATACCGGAGTTGTCGCAACAGCGTATTGCTTGGTCGGTGTGGACTGTGGAATTCATATTGTTGAAGAATTTGATGTTTTGAACACCCAAAACTTGTGTCTAAGTACTTTTCCATCATTAAATTGTTTTCAGTAGGTAGGTTGAAAGAATGATGCTTGCTACGGATACCATTATATAGAAGAAAAGGGAGGTAGTAGGAGCATTTATAGTAGATTTACATAGAAAATTGACAAAATGAAGGAACTATTATTTTTCCAGTTATTTAATTTGATGATAATTATGCTCTTAGAATACAACGTAACAAAACATAGAGCTCTGGAGAACAATAACCCGGCTAAGAATGATAGTTGTTAGCTAATTAATGATACTTACTGAAAACAATTAATAATAATAGGTCGTCACATCATCTTATCATTCTAGAGGCGATTTATGTAAGCAAATGCGATGGTCATTTTGTATTTAAATGATCTTATTTTGAAGACGGAAATACACATTTTACCACGAAATGCTTGTTTTTGCGACATCAACATTATCTTTTATGTGAATCTAGACTTACGGGTTTTTCTAACTGGTGTATGAACCAAGTCATTGTAGATAAACTGTCCCCAGACAGCCAGGGCCATGGTCTTAGCGTCATCGGGGCGGTCTACGTTACTTGCAAGAGTAGTGCTCACCACTCGAGCTGATGGCAGCTGGTTGAAGCTCAAAGCTCGACGCGGCTATAGAAAAATTGATGATTTTGAAATAATAGACATGTCATAAATACTGGAATGTACCTAGTAGGGTAAAATTGGGGCTTCTACGTCACATACGTGACCCAGAAGCCCCAATGCGGTATCAGATAAACAAAATCTTGAAGCAGAAACTATACATTTTGTAATAATGGAAATGTCATTGATAAGATAAAATCAAAACATCCTTAATTGAGTAACATGAATAAAGAAACAAAGTAAAGGTCCTATAAAGTAAATAAATCATTACTTGCATGAATTATGCCAGTTGCAAAATAACACACACGCAAGAACAACAGAGTACAAACCTCTTCAATGCCATCGGAGTATCTTGGGTGAAGAAGCCTCTTGTATCCTGTAAGGCCTTGTCCCCATGATGAGCGAACTGGGTTGTTGCAAGAACCATCAAATGTACGATACTTGGACTTCTTGTTGGTACGACAAGTGAACCTCTCAAGCGCGGCGCACTCCCCGCCAAATGGACCGTCACGAAGGTTCAATGTGCTGATGAAACTCGCACATTCGTCATTTGGCAAACCGTATCTATAAACGAAAAACAACATCAACTCGCATACGTTCATATCAAAAATAATGGCTTATCAATGGATGACATTAATCTTAATTCTATGAATGTAACAAATAGGAGTAAGTTTTCTCACCTACGACATTTGGTGTAGACCAAGTTTTGAGACGCCTTTGTAATGGTATAAGAAGACTTCTCATAATGCATTGCGTCATCAGAAGCGGCTCCGTAAATGACCAACCCTTGAGCCGCTGAGCCAGCTTTCGGGGTGATCCCGGCTAAATCCAAATTAATCTCCAACCTTTGCAACATAGCCACCTCCATTTTACTTATTTCTAACGATCTGTTTGTGTGTACGGCAGTCACTTGTGGTAGCCTCTTCAGCTGTTCCGCGCTCGGAAATGGAAAATCGTACATCGGTGGTGGGTGAGTTATATCTGAAAGAAGGGAAAAATCAGCCATTGACGATAAAGGATACACGAAACTTTATAAGGCAAGAAAAAACTTAGACTCACCGTTCTGTACGATCAAATTCAGGGGATAGGGAGCAACATGGCTCCCAAAAGTCAAGCCCGCCCATAGCACGACACCGAGTAGAACAGTCTTCGTCATTTCTTCCAGCATACTGAAACAAAACAGATCTTTTATTATGGCGGTCACATAATGATTCGAATAATAAAGCTCTTTGTATTAAAATGAGATGACTAACCGTTTAACCGAATCATCCAGCATAGCACTCTGCTATCTGGTAAGTCTAGAGTCGAACTGATCGACAAGACGGAGAATAAACAGTTAAGTATAAGAGGACCCAGTTGTAAACATCGTTTGAGGTTGGGACCTTTTGATAATACGGCCTCTAGAACTGGACGATAAACATGTTTCGTCACAAATGTGCCTTTAGGTATGTCCGGATTGGATGGGATTGGACGAGCCCCTGTGATACCGGCACAACATAGCACTGTTCTACAGTAGGTAATAATAAACAGCATCATTATCTGTTGCTGATATAGGTAATTAATGAATGTGCAATAAATTTTATCTAAAGCATGTGAACGTTAGTTCAGACTTAGTAAGAAAACGAACGCTGTTTCTTTCAGCCGTCTAGTTTCTGATTTCGTAACAAGTGCATTTACCTACCAATACCTAGGTACTATTTACCAATACCAATACCTACCTATTCTCATTTCAGTGTACCTAACCCACTTACAGTAGGTTCAATCACTTAGGTAGGTACCTATATGACATACCTACGATACCGAATAGAGACTAGGTTCATCCGAATTTTAGTTTTTGCAACAAACAAACATTGTCCCCCTTACTTATGCAAGATGTTTTAAATTGAACACTGGTTAAACAAAGTCCTGTCTCTATTCGTCACTATCCACAAATAAAGACAGGACGTTATTTAACCAGTGTTTAACTTTAAACATCTTTCATAAGTAAGTAAGACCCTGTCATATCATTGGTAAGATTTAACTGGATATAAACATGTCAAGTCGTTATTACCTATCATTTTAGCCTAAATAAACTAGGTAGGTACCTACCTACCTAGGTACTTATTGTTATGAAGAATTGTTTGAACGTTATTGGTTATGAAAAATGGTGAACCTACCTGGTAGGTAATTAAGTAATTAGATCCTGGCTTATAGGAGATAACACAGCGAGGCTTTCAAACAGAACAATAAAGGAAGCACTTTGTAACCTTCATTGCTTTATTGCATGCAGGTAGTTATTTACTTAGGTATCGCCACGTCCATCGCATCGGCTGGTTACAATATTGTTTTTGTTTTGTAGCAATAGCAACTGAATTTCCTCGGTTACATGCGAACCTTCGTCACCAGAGAGAGGTAGCCACTAGCTCCATACGAACTTACTAGGTAAGGTACCTACCTACCTATCTTTATCGAGATTGAAATAAGCAGGTAGGTAGGTAGGTATCTAGGTATCTACCTTTCGCAAATAGTCTTCACTTTACTTACCTAGTACCTAGGTTATGTTTCTTTCTTTGCTTACGGGTTTGCGTATTCGTGCGAATGTGAGTGTGAGTGGCGTGTTGGTGCAGCTGCATTCTAGTTTTATTTTAATCGTCTAGTCTAGGGCTACATAGGTAGGTAGGTACATCCCTAGAATAAATCTTTCGACTTTAAAGAGGAGGTCCTCAACTAGAATCTTATGGCGCTAACTCATGTTGGCCCAGGGTCGCATTGCCTCTTTAGCGCTCTCGCCTTGCATCGATTCACCTTCTCGCAGTGGCGTAACTATATCGTCTGGGGCCCGTGGCAAATTCTTTTGATGGGGCCCTATCCAGGGACATAGCTATAGCTTTGATAAGGGGGGGGTCCAAGGGTTCCAAAATACAAAGATTGACTAGTTTTCTGCCGCACTTAAATTGTAGCGCCGGGGGGGGGGGGGGGGGGGGTTGAAGGGTTCCAACCAAGTAGTGGCGTATGTTAACTCAGAACCCCGGGCCAGCCTGGCTTTTGCCATCCCATAGATAGGGTATGCGTTAGGGCTACCGTACTCGCACGCAACGCGTTAACGACATCGATTCCCGGGCTTGATGGCCGCTGTACACACTCGTCGAGGCACCCCGAGACAGGCCGAGCGCGAGTGTGTACAGCGCGCTCTCGTCTCATCTCGATCTCTCGTCCTCGTCTCGGTCGCTCTCGGTGGCTTGTCGGTTTTTTGCGCCCGAGTCAAAGGGTCTCGTTGGCTCTCGCTAGGGATGTTCGATATTTCGGATTGTATCGATATTTCGTATCGCAATATATCGTAACGCACTGTATCGATACGCGTATCGATACAGGGCATTTGATACGATATATCGTATCGATACAGTATCGAATCAAGACAAAGTATGCAGGTACTTTAATAATTAAAAAAATATATTTTATTTTAATAATGTGCACTATTACGAAAATGTGCGTAGTTATAACTGTCAAAAAAGGTGTTTTGTGATATCAAACTAATATTAAAAAATGCGAAAGTTTGGTCTTATGTTTGTTCCTCTAAAACTCGACAACCACTGAACCGATTTGCCTAAAAAATAATGACATAGATAAATAATGACCGGAAATAGGACCTATGCCACCGTTTAACCGGGTAACTTGCAAGTCAAAACAATTCGTTATCAAAATAATTTGATACGATACTTTCGATCCGATACACCTTGCATGTGTTGTATCGATACGCCATATCGTATGGCATTGTATCGATACAAATATCGGGTGTATCGTATGCCATTGTATCGATACACGAAAATATCGTATCGTATCGAACATCCCTAGCTCTCGCGAGGTAAACGAGAGCGAGCATGTACCTACACACTCGTTCATTTAGTTGCTTTCTGATTAGTTTTATTATGTATTTACCTGTTTCTATTGCGGTGCATAGTTATCATCCACTATCTTCTTTTTCTCCATAGTTTACGAATTTTCTTTTTATAGTAAATGTTTAAAAAATTATAATAGCTCATGGCACAAAGACAAATAGCAGCAGCAATTTCTACGTCCATTGTCTCGTAAGTCTTCAGTTCAAATGTTAGAACGAGTGTGTACAGGCATGCTCTCGACGAGTGTGTTTTCGGCCGAGGCTCTCGACGAGTGTGTACAGCGGCCATGAAACTTGGTTTACTGTCCGCTCGCAAAATACTCATGAAGCTTATATGCGAGCGAAGCGAGCCCAAATTTTTTAAAGACAAATGCAACAAATGACACGTGATTTTTAATTTTTCTTATGATGCTTTTGAGCACCATAAGCCTGGCTGCTTGTCGGTTCCTATTTTATTATGCGAGCGGAGCGAACCAATTTCCAATCTCAAATGCAACACGTACCTAACACTTGATTTTGCTTATGTGCTCAAAGAAAAGGATGGCTTTTTGTCGGTTCCTATTCTGCGGTCATACTTAACTCACTTTGCTTGCAAAATACTTATGAAGCTAATATGCGAGCGAAGCGAGCTTAATTTTTTTAAGATAAACGCAACAAGTGACACATGAGTTTTCTTATGATGCTCAAAGAAATGGCTAGTGGCTTGTCAGTTCCTATTTTATTATGCGAGTGAAGCGAGCTGATTTTTTTTATCACAAATGCAACATGTGACACTTGATTTTGCTTACGTACTCAAAGAAAAGGATCGGTTCCTATTCTGCGGTCAGACGTAACGCACTTTGCTCGCAAAACACTCATGAAGCTGTATGCGAGCGAAGCGAGCCGAATTTTTTTAAGACAAATGTGACACTAGGAAATGTTTGCCTGAAATCGCCTCGAAGATTTATTCCCAGAATCCCAATTATTGTAACGGATTATCCCTTCGAGTTTTAAAGAATACCTACAGTTTCCTGTAAAGTTAAAAATCGCAAGGCCAGTCTCAGAAAATGGCCTGTCAATAATAATCATTAGATTACTAATAAATTACACAAGTCTTGATGTCTATCAAACTTACAACCAAACCTTCTGGACCCCCTAAACCCCCCCTCCCCCTTATATACGTCCCTGGCCCTATCAGTAAAAATCATCACGAGCTCGCGGCCTCTTGAGCCGGGGCCCTCTGGGGTCGGGGGCCCGTGGCATTTGGCCACCCCTGCCACCCTATAGTTACGCCACTGCCTTCTCGCTCACACTCGCCTAAGCTGGCCTAGGCTGGCCCAACATGTGTTAGCGCCTTTAGACAGAATACAGAATTTGAATGGAAGAACAGAAATGTACTTAGGTAGGTACCTACCTCGATAGTGCACCAAATTTTTTAGCTTAGGTAGCTCACAACATTGAAGTCGGTTTTTTTAATTTTTTAATTTTGCCACGACTTGTTAGGTATTTCAATTTCAAACCCAAGGTGACTGTTATACTAGAACAGGTTCACAATAACATGTTGGGACAGATGGTAGCCAAGCGATTATGATGAATGATTATGTTTAGAAAGCAAAAGTTGATGTGGGTAAAAAGAACGGCCATCAATACAAGAGACCAGCAACATTGAATCCTCAGGTGAACTTACGTGGAATATTCAGCACTACCATCGCATTCGGACTGCGTTCTAGAACATTTCTTCGGCGCCTTGCTCCTTTCGTTCAGCATGGACTTTCTTTCAAAGATCCGTTTAAACAACATAGCAGCAGGAGCAGAATCTGCTGTTTACAACTATCACGTTTGTGGCGAAAGTTTGACTTAAACACGATCGGAGACACTTGGAAAGATTGTTCCATTAGATTGGCAGTAGGGGTTCGACCTTTACTGCCAAGCTCGTTCAGTGGAACTGCGACTGGAGAGAGTCAGCGAATCCGCCCGATCGAATAACAATGCTTAGCTTACGGCGCGGCACACCTCGTCTCCCGCGCCGCTCACCTCGCCCCTTCCCCATACAAATAACATTGCCACAGTGTAGTTGTTAACGTTGAGTCATCGGACATAAAACTTTGGCCTTTACATCTTTACTTTACTAGATGATTTATACAGTGTCAGGCAGGAGGCAATCTTTGCCTACACTTAACGGGACACTGTAGTGCCTGGACATGTTTGAGATGGAGTAGACTTGCCCAGCACCAAACCACTCTTTCAGCATCTTAACCGGCCATTTCCACAGGAAAGATGGTCAATATCTACATGGTCAATATCTACGTGTGGGTCTGACTAAGCCGCGGGTTTCTTCACGATGTTTTCCTTCTTGCTTGTGTTAATACGCATATAATTTTTTCTAAACGAAAAATCCATTGATGCACAGCCAGAATTCAAAACCACGACCTTAGGATCGAAAGTCGAGGTACCTACTAATCCCCTCGGCCAACACGGATCTACACACAACCTAATTTGTATTTTGGGTGTTTCTTTTCATTACAAGCGTTTAAAGCTTTCCAAGAAAGCTATTTATGTAAGTAAACAAGCTAGGTAGGTAGGTAATAACCATAAACCAAACGAACGAGCAGGTTTACCTACTGATTTATGTGCACTGTGACGTGAAGCGTTTTGCTGCCTTTATTAGTGTGCTAAATTTAAAATTTAAAAAAACCGGCTTTAATGTTGTAAAAGCTGAACAGTTTTCTGCACTCTCGAGGTGCATTTCTGTTCATAACTCCGAAGATTCTCACCAAATTTCTATGGCACCGAAAAAGGGTTTTCAAACAAAAGATATTTTTTCAAATCGGTCCAGGCGTCTTTGATTCCACATTTTTTTGAGCTTTGCATTGTACCTACACTTTTGAGCAGCCATCGATTGAAGGCACCCTACAATGCGCTCAATGTAGGTACCTACCTACCTAAAACCACTACCTAGGTACCTAACTGTTTGGAGACTAATTGACGGTCGGCTACTCCCGTAGGTACCTACTTAAACCTACAGCGCGCTCGACCAGTGCTTAGTTAGCATCAAAAGACTCAACCCTGCAGGGAATCGAAATGGCGGGCACCATTCTTTTCGAGACGGTGCGGTGAGTACCTACAGCAATAAAGGACCCTAGCACGTGTTGAGCGCATGCTCAGAGCATGGTCGTGTCTCCCCCCGCACCACCCAGCCTGCATCACCCCTCGACAGCTGATCACGCACGACCCGCGTGCTCATTCATAAACATAACTCATAGCCGCCGCCTATCTAGCCACGCACGCCAGTTGGGTAAACTGGCCCAGTTTGCGAGAATCGCAACCATGAAAAATTGAGGTTGCATTTTATTCTGTGGTCATCAAGGTACCTACCTTTTAATAAGTTGTACCTATTAATCTCGTTGAATGTAGGTATTACTACCTACCTATGTACTTATTATACCACAATCACACGAACACACTATCTTTTTACCACTTACTATTTTTTTCATCATCAGTTTTATTTTTTCAGTAACTTTTGATTTTTTGAATTTACGAGGGAAAAGAGTAGGAAACAAACAATTTTTTTTTCTTTATTTTGGCTTCGCACGGCTTGTGCATTCAGCAGCCAGTGTCAAGTAATTATTAATGAACTTCAAGTTTAGAGATTTTATGTTCTAAAGATACATTATTACAATACATAAATATAATATCCCACCCCTCCCTTTGTGCCTCAGTAAAGATGTGGGGCTTTACTGAAACATCAACACGGACTTTTTAGGAGAAGTCGAAAACCAATGCTATTCAATTTTGTCTCACTTGCCCACACATAAGCACATTCACGAACACTTAACGGTTAATGATCCACCATTATTACACATTAACATTCGAAGAAACACAAGTTTTGGAAAATAAAACAAAACGAAATCAGGACTTCTCAAATTCCCGCCAAAAAGTCCAAACAAACTAGCGTTGAATATGACGTGACTGACGCGGCTCGTTTGTCCCGTACAAAATTCGACTTTGTGTGATCGGCTCATTTTCTAAAAATGTCATGCTTCAATTCATGTCATGTGACCGTACACAATATGACAAAATCAGCTGATTTTGTCATGCTTCATTCAATCTTCAATCACACCTCGCCTACTCACTATGACAAAGTCATATAACATGACGCTACTCACTCACTCTAATGTATTGACGTCAAATCAAATGTCATAGCTTCACTCAAATGACAAGGATGGAATCTTTGTCATATGACTCTCTCTTGCTTCAAATCACTCCTCGCAGACCGAACAGATTGTCATAGAGTCAGCGTCAGCACTGAAGTCCGATAGACGCAGCGTTGCTATCGCAGAACTAGCTTATTAGTAAAAAATTACTAATTGTCCAATTATGGATTGAACAATAATAAGTTTGCAAGTTTGTACGTTTGATAATTCTACACACCAGAAAAACTGAACTACCTTAACTAAAAAAGCATAATTATGCTCTTTTAGTTTCTAGTAGCATTTGCCGTAGGACTTGAGTGCTGACGCCGACTCTACTTTTTGAATTGAACGAAACGCAGGCGGCTCGTTTTGAAAACAAAAATTGGTTTTCGATGTTTTCGATTTTGCGGGTTTTCAAACGAACGAACGAAACAAAATATCATCGGGCTGCTTACGAACAATACGAACCGTGTTTGTTTTTGTTAAATTAAACTTTGAACTTCGAGTTTAGTTTTGTGTGATGTGAAGTTTTCGGCTTTGTTGTTAATTCATTAAAAATATAAATTAGATCTCTCTCGTAATCTAGAGTGTATTGTAATTGTGTTAACTATCTACTGGAAACATCTTCATCGTAATTCAGGTAAGTACTTTTACCTATAACTACCTACATTTCATTTTATCTTGGCTTGGAAAACATTTAGAAGTAAAGCAGCAATGAGCATGTCAACTAACTAAACGGTTTGGTATGGTTTAGTAATCGTGCTTGTGGTGTGGTGCATGAGTATAATATAGGTAGGTAGGTATAGTCTATTCAAGCGTTACAATTCCTCAGTATTTGTGCTAAAACTTTTTTTTTTTCTAAATATGTTCTACATAGCCCCAATGTACGGTAGGTATGCTCATTATTTGGCGACATTATGATAATTATGTAAATAAATGATTAAATTTAAATCAGCGTTTGTTTTTTCTTATCAATCAGCACGATTAGAAATTACATTTTTCCAAACTCACTTTTGAAATAGTAGTTACCTTACCTAAGATCGCACCTCGAATGAACATTAGACCGGCTCTTCGAGTTCGTCAATGCGTAGGTCATTATGAACTGTCAAGTTGAAAATGATCGGCTCAAAAGAGCCGTCTCACTGAACCGGCTCATTTTGAAAATGAACCTACTCTTACAAAAGTCAATTTAAAATCATGTCATACCCAACACTAATAGCGTTGAATATGACGTGACTGACGCGGCTCGTTTGTCCCGTACAAAATTCGACTTTGTGTGATCGGCTCATTTTCTAAAAATGTCATGCTTCAATTCATGTCATGTGACCGTACACAATATGACAAAATCAGCTGATTTTGTCATGCTTCATTCAATCTTCAATCACACCTCGCCTACTCACTATGACAAAGTCATATAACATGACGCTACTCACTCACTCTAATGTATTGACGTCAAATCAAATGTCATAGCTTCACTCAAATGACAAGGATGGAATCTTTGTCATATGACTCTCTCTTGCTTCAAATCACTCCTCGCAGACCGAACAGATTGTCATAGAGTCAGCGTCAGCACTGAAGTCCGATAGACGCAGCGTTGCTATCGCAGAACTAGCTTATTAGTAAAAAATTACTAATTGTCCAATTATGGATTGAACAATAATAAGTTTGCAAGTTTGTACGTTTGATAATTCTACACACCAGAAAAACTGAACTACCTTAACTAAAAAAGCATAATTATGCTCTTTTAGTTTCTAGTAGCATTTGCCGTAGGACTTGAGTGCTGACGCCGACTCTACTTTTTGAATTGAACGAAACGCAGGCGGCTCGTTTTGAAAACAAAAATTGGTTTTCGATGTTTTCGATTTTGCGGGTTTTCAAACGAACGAACGAAACAAAATATCATCGGGCTGCTTACGAACAATACGAACCGTGTTTGTTTTTGTTAAATTAAACTTTGAACTTCGAGTTTAGTTTTGTGTGATGTGAAGTTTTCGGCTTTGTTGTTAATTCATTAAAAATATAAATTAGATCTCTCTCGTAATCTAGAGTGTATTGTAATTGTGTTAACTATCTACTGGAAACATCTTCATCGTAATTCAGGTAAGTACTTTTACCTATAACTACCTACATTTCATTTTATCTTGGCTTGGAAAACATTTAGAAGTAAAGCAGCAATGAGCATGTCAACTAACTAAACGGTTTGGTATGGTTTAGTAATCGTGCTTGTGGTGTGGTGCATGAGTATAATATAGGTAGGTAGGTATAGTCTATTCAAGCGTTACAATTCCTCAGTATTTGTGCTAAAACTTTTTTTTTTTCTAAATATGTTCTACATAGCCCCAATGTACGGTAGGTATGCTCATTATTTGGCGACATTATGATAATTATGTAAATAAATGATTAAATTTAAATCAGCGTTTGTTTTTTCTTATCAATCAGCACGATTAGAAATTACATTTTTCCAAACTCACTTTTGAAATAGTAGTTACCTTACCTAAGATCGCACCTCGAATGAACATTAGACCGGCTCTTCGAGTTCGTCAATGCGTAGGTCATTATGAACTGTCAAGTTGAAAATGATCGGCTCAAAAGAGCCGTCTCACTGAACCGGCTCATTTTGAAAATGAACCTACTCTTACAAAAGTCAATTTAAAATCATGTCATACCCAACACTAACAAACAATCAAGTTCTAATGTTTACTGTCAATGTCATTTTTTTTAGTGCATGTCAGTGTCATGTGTCAAATTCAAGTCAATGTCAGTCAAAAGTGTGCACTGCATTTTTTGAATTGTTTTGTTTTGTTGTGTGTTGGCTTCAGGATTGTTGAAATTCATTTTATAAATCCACTTTTCGTTTGGTTCGATGGCCTCTCACCTTAGCACCAAAGACCGGCTTTTGTCTCTCATAGATGACATTGAACTAATATCAAAGTAAGAAAACAGAACCGTGTTCAGTTCTAGGATTATGGGTATGACTTTCACATTGATTTATTGTTTATTTATGATATTACAGAGAGATCGTAGAAGTCTCTATTGCACCGAAGCCTCAGAAGCTCTCCGCAGCTGATCATGCACAACTGACAGACTTGTTGCTCTCAAAAGATGCTGAGTTGAAAAAGACATTAGAGCTTGCTGATGAGCAAGCAAAGATACAGCAAAAGATGAATGAACTCAAGGCTGAAGTTGATAATAAGGTACCTTACCTCAATCTAACTACTAAACAATAAGTAAGTAAGTATAGGTAATAACTAGCAGCGCCCTCGCGGTGTTGCCCCCGTAGTGATGGTATATTGTGATGATGATGATGATGATGATGATGAAAAGTAGCCTATAACCTTCCTCAAGAGTTTAGCTATCAAATGCAGAAAAAAAATCAAATTCGACTGGTGATTCCTGAGATTAGCGTGTTCAAACAAACAAACAAACTCTTCCGCTTTATATAATTAGTAAAGATGTTGTTACACAAAAAGTTTAATATCTGTTGATTGGCTCTCAAACGCCTTAGCAATGACTGTATTGAGAGATTTAACTTATTTAATTTAGTATCTACGTTATTTCAAAGTGGCCAAATACTGTTATAGATGTTACTTTGGATTGCTAACATTGTGATCGGTAAGAACTAGCAGCAATCAAATATTATTGAAACTATTTTTTCTTGAAATTGTTCTAGGATCAAGATATTTATCATTTACAAAGACAATTGAAAGATGCAGAGCAAATCCTGGCCACATCCCTGTACCAAGCGAGGCAGAAGTTAGCCTCGATTGATAAATCTAGGAAGAAGCCTGTACCATCTGAGGAACTGATTAAATTTGCTCATAGGTAAAGTTACACCTATTTAAAGTAGAAAATATTCTTAATTAAAAAATATATTGGTTTAAGAGTAGCTTGCTCGCAATTTAATAAATATAAGTTGTTTTGTTCTTAATTTTTTCAAACTTTGCTTTTGAATTATCTACAATTAAAATTAAGCTGTTTTAATTTGAAAGAATAAAAACTAAAAAGACTACCTACTTACGAAAAATATAAGTTAAGATTTTCCACTAAACCTAGAGTACTAGTATCTACTACTTACGGTTTATCTATAAAAAAATCTTACCTAATTACGATTTTTTGCAGAATCAGCGCTTCAAATGCTGTCAGTGCACCTCTATCATGGCAGCCGGGCGACCCTCGCCGTCCCTACCCCACAGATTTGGAAATGCGAGTAGGAATGCTCGGCCGACTCTGTGATCTGCCCCTCAATGGACACACTCCTTCAACACTAAACGAGCTTCACAGAATGACCACCGGAGGAGGTATTCCATTCATCTTATACTTTTTACTCAATTCCAAGTAATGTAAATTGCCTCACAAACAAAAGTATCTACGAACTAGTCCTTAGATTGTTCAATTTATTTTTCCTTCTGGTCTTGGTATTACTAAAATTCAATTTTGATGTGTCTCAACTCTAGGATTTTCCCTGTGACTTGTTCATTCTTTGGTCACTAGACAGGCGCGTGTTATATGGAGACTTGTTGATGAATCATACAATTCTAAAGAGTACATTATTATTTTCTTACATAACTACAAAATGAATGCTTGATCTTTAATGATTTGCTTCAAACTGGCTATGAGTCATTTAAGAACGTGTTTTATGTGGACATAAATAAATGTATGTACAGTCAGCAACAGAGGCTGTTTGACATTACAAGAATTAAAACTCAAATAGCTTTGCAAGTGGATAGCTTGATTTTGATACTAATTTAATCTAATGCCAGAGTTTTAAAATCGGAATTGTTAACCGAACTTTGTTGCCGACTGTACATTGGAATTTAATCTGAGAAACGGACACATAAACTGCGTAAACAATTTATGTTACCTGTCAGACAGTATGCTTTAATCATAACTCGTTTCATGACCTTTTATAGCGCGAGTTTTGCTGAAATAGTAGCCATAACCCTCCATACTCCATAAACGAATTTATATTTTTTCTTTAGTCAACTACTCTATAAATGAGTCTCGGTAGGACGAGACTGCAGTGGACTTTGTCTATCAGTTGGCTGCGACATACCTATGTTGAGATAAGTTTCTACAGTCATAGTAGTAAATTCATTTTTTTGTAACTTTTCATTTTAATTTTTTTATTTCAGCAGTGCCCGCGTCAGCTCCTAATCAGTTCACTTGGCATCCGACGGGAGAGCTCCATATGTCCGTGGGTGGTGGCAGTTCTGTGGCGATCGATGGTCGTGGCAAGGACGCACCAGCTCAAGAAGATGTCGAAGTCATGTCCACTGACTCCAGCTCTAGTTCTAGCAGCGATTCACAATGAATTGAAAATGTGAAAATGCTATCTGATTACTATTATAATTCTTCTGAATACGGTCATCTTTGTTGTTAATTTCAGAAGCATGGTAGGTGCTCGTACTTCTGCATAATCATGCATTCTTGGTCCAACGCGGAAATCGAAAGCAATCTCACATAACAATGGCCACTCACATTCGCATTTCCACGCGAACCCGTAGTGTAAGGACGATATTCGTGAATGCCTATGCGGAGTTTTCCCAAATGCAAAATTTTCGTACAATGTGCGAAAGTTGAGGCGCATATGAGACCGGTAATTTGGGCGTGCAAAAAACTTAGGCCTTTACTTTTTTTATACTAATAAATTGTAAGTATCCCTATTTAAGAATAAAATAATATGATAATGAATAGGTTTCGTGTTTTAATTTTGAATGCAGGTATGAGGGCTTTACTTAAATAAGTTTTCAAGGGACCAAATGAATGATGATGACGTATAGAGAAATGACGTCATAGGAAAAGTTTTGCGACGCTTTTGCGAGAACCGGAAAACGTAGTTCCGGTAATTTAATGATCGAATGATCGTCATAACAGTACTCTTTGGGCATACCTAACAGCCTCTGACGTAATTCCTAGCGACGCGGTTGCTATGGTAATCAATATTTTTGTGTTCACCCTTCAAAAAAATTGTCAAAGCTGTTTTGGTTGCAATCGCAAAATTGTACAATAAAAAGCAAAGATGGGTGAGCGAGCCCCCGTATCGGCTGAGGACACGTTGGTCCGCTACGACAACCCTGTGCTCGTTACCAAACAGCCGGAGAAAGTAGTAAGTTAAAATTTATTATTTTAGCTGAAATGTAGGCAAGTGTTGAGATAACTACTGGTATAATAAATAAATATTGGTGGACATTTTCACACAGCGCCATCTAGCCCCAAACTAAGCAAAGCTTGTACCATGGGAACCATATTTGTCCTGGGTGGAATCGAACCCACGACCTACAGCTTAGAAGGCAAGAATAGGTAGGTACAATACCAACTAAGCTAAAGAGGACTCCCAAGGATATTTAGATCGCACGTTTCTATGTAGTAAGCATGTCTGTAATTTATTTAGCTAGGTACTTGATTGCCTTCACTCGTGTATAGTTCAAATGCTCCATCAAAATGCTAAACTTGTATTTTTCAGCCATCACCTCGTGCGGGTGCGTCTATTCAACCATGTATTCCCACGGAAGCAAAAAGAGAAACAGAGGAGATATTGAACGCGATTCTTCCGCCGAAAGAGTGGGAGGAAGATGGTCAGATATGGACACAAAAGGTAAAAACCGTAATAAAAATTAGGCAGGCCAATTGGCATATTTACCTTTTAAACTGAAAAATCTTATCAAAATTTTCAATTCCGACGGGATTCGAACCTGCAATGATACAAGCGATCCTCCTTTAGCCGGAGTGCCTTTACCAATTCGGCCACGGAACCTCTGACGCCAGAGTTGAATTGGTAATTCGGCCGTGGCCGAATTGGTAAAGGCACTCCGGCTAAAGGAGGATCGCTTGTATCATTGCGGGTTCGAATCCCGTCGGAATTGAAAATTTTGATAAGATTTTTCAGTTTAAAATGTAAATACCCAAGTGTGGATTAACACTATAACAAAATAAAATATTTACCTTGATAAAAAGACCATAGTGAATTTTAATTTCAGCGAAGAATCGGGCATATTTACCTACCCTATGATCCTATTGCACTTACATGATTTTACTCGAAACACATAATCAGCAAGTCCCAAAAACTTGACACCAACCTAAATTATGAAAAGAAAAATATCCTAAATTCCTGTCGCAGATATCTTCGACGCCAGCCACTCGACTGGACGTTATCAACCTGCAAGAGATGTTAGACACTCGTCTGCAGCAGCGTCAGGCTAGGGAGACCGGCATATGTCCTGTGCGGCGACAGCTCTACACACAATGCTTCGACGAACTTATACGACAGGTAATGTTACCTACTACCTACTAGCGAAAAAGTAACAAACGTTGTCTTGCCCAAATTTCTCGTTTACCTATAGGTACATTTATTTGCTCTTAAAACCCTACTCGGACTAGGTATTACGAATTTAAAAATAAATAAGGTAAATCTCAAGTTACGCGCTTAAAAATTTAAACGAACAGCATTTAATTTTTATTATAAGTAGTAGAAGAAAAATAAACGCTCTGCTAGATAATGGGTAGACAACATTGTTAAGGTTGCCAACAATACCTGGATGCGGTCGGCCGAACACAACACCGAAAAGAATGGCAAGAAATGGAGGAGGCCGACACTAAGCAGTGGGTGGACACAGCCTGTATAGATGATGATGATAGTTGAAGATTAGTCTAACTAAGGGTCAAGTGGTCTTAGCATCTTTGAGCAGTAAATAAAACAACTATTCCGTAATATAAATACTCCTACTTTGTAAATGTCTTAAAATAGGAATAAAACTACATACTTATATTCAACACAGATTATAAAGACCTCAACCGACTAGGAAGTATTTTATTGTAACTTTCACAGGTGACAATCAACTGTGGTGAGCGAGGTCTCTTGCTGCTGAGGGTGCGTGATGAGGCCAGAATCACGATGGAGGCGTATCAGACATTGTACTGCAGCTCCATCGCTTTTGGAATGAGGAAAGCACTTCAGGTATGGCAGTAGCTTTTACTAAATCTATGATGGAGTTTTTGAACATTTGTAAAACGTCAACTTTTATGCTAGTGAGCATAGTAAATGTGCATCGGTGGCCTCACCGTGCTGTGTTTAGTTATAATTTGCCATAGCAAATTTAAAGCTGGTAGTTCATATAGAACCAAGCTGGTCGAGAGATTGATTCACAACACAAAATGATAATTGACTTGCCTAGAAGTTCGCTTTGGGTTTGAAAATTAGCAAATAAGTACCTACCTACCTACCTACTGTACCCCAGCCCCGGGTCTAAGTTGTGGGCCGGCCGACCCTAAGAATGCTCATGTACCTAATGTTATCGCGAATTTCATAACTTTAGTCATTTTAGATTAGCATAAGTTTGCAGCCCTTTTATCTGTTACTTTTGTTCAGTCCGAGCAAGGTAAATCCGATCTTATGGACCAAGTAGCAAAGTTGGAAGCTGATCGTTCAGCGTTAGAGAAGCAATGCATGGAACTGAAGCAGAAAACTGAACAACTGGAACGCCGCGCAGCCGAGCTGAGGGCCGCCGAAGAGAAGCGTCATCAAGAGGAATTGCTTGCGTTGAAGAAGACTAACGCACAGCTAAAGGTAAGTACCTATACTTTCCTATTGGTGCCATTAAAATTTGGTGAGGATCAGTCGAGGATCTTCAGAGTTATGAACAGAAATGCACCTCGAGAGTGCAAAAAATTGCTCAGCTTGTAACATTGAATTGGGTTTGGGGGAACAAGATTCGGTTTTTAAACATTTTACAATCCCTTATTGCCAATTCTTCCACTGTTTGAACAATCAGTGATATCTTTTTTCTAACACATGTCCATTTTGTTTCAGGCACAACTTGAGGGCATCATAGCTCCAAAGAAATAGTGATGATCTAACCAAACCTATACATTACTTTTAAGACTTTTTTTCTCTTTGTTGTAGTGCCTAATCTATTGAATTATGTTCATCGTTATGTAGTATTCATAATAATAAATATTACTTTACTTGTTATCAAAGTTATATGTTTCTTTGAATTCGTTTTAGAATTAATAAAACAAGATTTAAATTTTATTTAAAATATATATTAAACCATTTAATAGGGACAAACATACAGTATTTTCATTAGTTTACAAAGGATATATCTCTAAAAGAGCCTTAAAAATGTATAAAGTACGCGCGTAGAAACCCATTCTCTCATTCCAATTAGATAGATAAAAATTTTAATACTTCAATAATCAATATTATTCTTAATTTAATACAATAAGTATTTTTTTATACAATTATTGGCTAAGATTCTGCGTAGCGTTCTCTTAACTAATTTTTATAAACGTCGATTTAATTTCTTGCGACCTAGATTTTCATGAAGAGAATGCTTAACAGAATCGCTACCGTGAGATTAAAATGACATCTAAGTAATTATGAATTTTACTTAACGTAAATTAAAATAAAATTCAATGCACATTTATGTAAAGAACGAGAAACTAAGGCACCACAAAATCATAAAACACATATTCCACTACGTACTTGCTAATAAGAGACATAAAAAAGAAATGCTGAAATATCCACAAATAAAATAATCATTCAAGTAAATAACTATTATGAATAAGTAAATTAAATTGATTTGAATGTTTCATATCAAAATGTGATGCCAACATTTACACACGCCATCCATTTACAAGATAAATACTGCGTCTCGTCGATACTCGATGGTATTTACAAACATTGCTAACTCACACACTCAGCAATCAGCATTACCTATAATTTATTTTCATTTTATTAACTTTTACCCAGTCACATTTACTTACTTTCCACACAACAGGTAGGTACAGCATCAACATTCAGTCGTAAATTGTAAACTTGCACGGAATGAAAGTCATTAAAATTAAATACATAAAGTACTCGAAGAATAAAATAATAATTACTACAAAAATAGATAGTAATAGTAATACATAGAAGCTAGCCTAAAATCTCCGTCGCAAAATTAAATAAAAAATAATATTGTGATCTGTAAAATGCCATTATTAAACGCTTTCCGGATGGTTGATTTCTTCAAATACCTTCACGTAAAATAAGTCGGTGGAATACTAAATTTATTATCACAGTTACAATACAAAATGTATGGATGGAAACTCGTTTCAATGCCGCAATAAATAGACGTTCGTTTCGTTGAAGAAATCTACAATCGAGTTTATTCTCGACAACGTCGAGTCGTATTTTAATGAGTTCAGTGTCATGGAAATACCTGTAAAGGGCGGAAAAGGGAGGGTCGGACTTATATCGAATTACTACGAGAGATCCAATTGACGATATCTGTATTCGGACGTGATCTACTGTTGTTCGGTGTAGGCGGTTATATTCTGGGAGGGCCCCACGGATATTGAGGTGACTCGACCCGCGCCTCCGTCTAAAAGTGGATTGACGACTTGCACGATGTCGGGTTGTAGCGAGTTCTCGCCACCGTCGACTTCCATCTCGCCCAAACTGATCCCACCATCTTCGAGATCTGGTGCCGTCTCGCTACTCGGACTTGTAGTCAACTCCAGTGATATTATTTTTTCTTGCGTTGTTTCCACCTGCACGTAAACAAACTATGAGCATTTTTGTATGTGACAATTAAAATGCTAGTCAATACTGCAAATAATCCGTAGCTTATCTACAAGACAAAATTTACTGATTCATGATGATGGCTATCACCCAAATGATTACCAGCCATTTCCATATTAGTTTTGTTGATGTAAACTAACAACGTATTTCTACAATATAATGTTTCTTCGACTTACGATATCCGCAGCTCATCTAGTAAAATTTTACTATGACTATGAATAATCAGATAACGTGTAAGTACCTACACAATATTTACCAAGCACTCACAGATACTAAGGTCACAGATTAGCACACAAAGATCTAAAAGTAACGTTTTATTTCAAACAGCCAATTCAGTAAGAGTAACTTACCACTTTATTAGAGTAATTTACAATATGAATTCCGCAAAGTTCCATACACTACACAGTGGGCGCTTGGTAATAGAAAAAAAATCAAAAATATTATGTAACAGATAATCGCGCAAATGTTTAAGTTACCACAGAACATGCAATAAATTCCAAATTAGTAGAATAGTCAATGCGTTAGTAGGTAGTTAGTTGCTTCAGCTGCGTAAAGCGACGACCAAGCTCTACCAACACATATACGAATAATAAACTCAACAAACCATTGCTTTTCGGTGAAGGTTTCCGTGTCTAGAATCCGGGTATCGTCTGACAAATCATACACAATGAAATAAGTTAGCATGCCATGCCAAAATTATCATGCAAAAACGTGTAGGGGAAAGACGAGGGACAACAGATACATGAACATACTTGAATAATCATTTGAAATAACGATAAAAATAATATTCTCCACAACTCGTGGTAAGACTCTTATAATAAATCTATTTACATAATAAGCCTTCACACAATAATTAATTTCTAAGTGATACTACGTGTTTCTATATTGTATACCAAATTGTGTCTCGCGAGTGTGCTCAATAATTTGTGCTTCAAGGCCCCAAAAGTGTTTTTACACGAATCAGTCAGTCAAACGGTTCAGTCTATCAGTTTTGTAATAACAATGTCGTCAATCAAGTCGTCCTACTGCACGTTGAAAGCTAAGCGAATAAAAACCACACACGATATATTGCGTTGTGTACAGCGTCATAATGTAGCATTATACAGTCGCGGTATTTACGCGTACCTCCTTCTCAATGACTTTCTCAATGTACTCGATGGTTCTGACTTTAGTTTCGCCAGTGGTGGGACAGACGAATTCCTCGGTGCGAAGAGTTATGCGCTCGTTTAATAACTTTTCCTTCTCCTTGACGGCCAAAATCTGGCCCGGTTTTGTACGTAACGCGATACGTGGCAGGGGCCATTTCTATAATTACGTAAAGCCAATTTTGACAATCACACCCCAGAAAGAACACAATACAATGCCGGCGAAGCTACATGTATCCATATTTCACGGACGACACACAGGACAACACAATAATACTAATGAGTTTAGTCAAGTTTCAGCATATACAGACTATTAATGATCTAACCCTGATTGTGTCAAACCAAGGTTATTCCGAATTCTGTGTAAACTGTCATTAACTAGTAGTTCGCCCCGAACTGAGATCTCGCGCACCGTTGTGTTGATAGCCTAGATTTGGACTTGTTTCTGACTACCCCTATACCTACGTTAAGTGCTCCTTCTAGTGTTTACCACACAATGATATCTAATGCACTACCTCAGTATGGTAAAGATTACAGGCATGCATGCAATACATTAAGTCGTGTCGTGCTTATATTCAATAGTTGACCCCGCGAACTTCGTACCGCGCCTGAGGGAAGGCCTCTTAGTTCGAGAAATTATTAAAATAGCAGTTCAATACAAAATGTATAAGAAAATCCATTCCCTCCCCCTCCCTCTCCACCTCCCTCCCCTCCCCTCCCCCGACCTTCCCTCTCCCCCCCCACCCCTCCCTCTCCCCCCACCCCACCCTCTCCCCCTCCCTCCCCTCCCCTCCCCCTCCCCTCCCCTCCCCCTCCCCTCCCCTCCCCCTCCCCTCCCCCCTAACCTCCCCCTCCCCCTCCGTCTCCCCCTCCCCCTCCGCCTCCCTCTATAATTTTGGTACATGCCCAGCCCACTATTTGCAGGAGTTAGCATTTGCATACGTGACAGGTTGCAAGCCCATCGCCGCTATTAGAACGTTGACTGGTTTCCTCACGATGTTTTCTTTCACCGTTTAGAGCTCGTGTTAATGCGCATTTAAATTTTTCTAATCGAAAAATCCATTGATGAGCACGGCCAGGGTTCGAACTTACGACCTATGAATCGAAAATCGAGCACGCTTCCACTCGGCCAACACGGCTTTTATTTTCAAGCTCAAGGAAAAATATCAAGAAGCAACTAAAATCATTGCAAACCAAACCACAACGATGCCACACTCTTTGTCTGTTAACCAGACCTCCGAATACATCGAAACTCTATGAAACGGGAGCTCTCTCCATACATCCGTTAATTGGTTTTCATCATTTTTATTTTTCTCTGTATTTCAAAAACTATAGAACCTAGAAGAAAACTAAAAACCATTTTGGAATGTATAAATTGAGTACTTTCATATGACACCCCACTCAATATATTTGGATAACTTTGAAAAAAATTTACCCCCTTGGGAACCCCATATCTTTACAACCCCTTCATCGATTACGCTCATACGCTTCACAGCAAATTTCCATAGCACACCCTATTGACCTATCAAGTTTCATACAGATTGGATAAGCGGTTCGATAGTTATGCGAGAACATAAAAATGAAACATACAAATATACAAACATACAAACATACAAACATACAAACATACAAAGCAAAATCGCCTAACTTGCCACTAAGATCTTCGCTCGCTTCGCTCGCTCGATCGATAAATTTTTAAATAGCCCTTGGCTAAACTCAAGTAGGTACCTAATGTTAGTCAAGAGTTAAATGTCTCGTAGGTAAGGATGAAAACAATCTATACTTACCTACTCATTTAAAAAAAAAACTAGAAAAGGAGGTTAATAACAGTGTTAACAAGTTGCACTCATTCATGATTTTAATTCATTCAGGATCTAAACTCGGAAGTTTTCTTCCGATTTTAGGTAGATTAGTTATTAATTTGGGACATTCCATTGTGACTAGAATAGCAAACAAACGTGATATTATGTTGTAATATTTACCTCTGACGGAGATTGGTCTCTTGGTGGCACATCTTCTAAAATATTATTCGCTGGTCCTCCCATGCTCTTTATAGCTTTTTGCGACTCGATTGCCTCCTAAAATAAAATTAGTTAACATGAGCAAATGGGGTTTTATCTCGGAGACGCAAAGCATGCTACATCTGCTGTCCTGCTCATTGTGCCCTAACAGCTGCACTTTGAGCGAGCTTTACGCTGCCACTGAGAACGCAGTAGAAGTGGCCAAATATTAGGAATACGTTGTCTAACATCGTTTAATGTAGGTATTTTGTGTCATTGACACGAAGAAGAAGAAGTTTGAATAGTACCTATTTCACTTTCAAAACTTTCGTATGAGACGCGACCGCGAGGAGTAGCCTTGCCGCAACTCCCTCGATACCCAGATGAAGATTCTCCGGATGAATCGAAACATTGTCGGTATCTAAATCGACGATATTTTTACGTGAGTAATTCCCCTGTGTTAAATAATGAATAGTACCTGTTCTAAAGAGCGCAATCTAGCTGCTCTCCAGGCAGCGCGCCTTGCAGCCCTTGTAGCGGCGTCTTCATTATCTGCTCCCGCGCGCCGTCGGGACTTAGCTGAGGGACTCACACCACCGGACAGACTGAAACGAAATAAATATATTAAGCATAATCACACTTTCACACATGTTATAAACTAATCACACTAATATTATAAATAAGAAAGTTTGGATGTTTGGATGTGTGTTTGTCCCTCTATAACTCGACAACCACTGAACCGATTTGGCTGAGAATATAGATTGGTAATGACCGCGAAAAGGACATAGGCTACTTCTTATCCCGGAAATGGCACGGTTCCCGTGGGATAAAAAAAATAGTAGTCCACGCTACGATACAGGCTTTTATCCCTAGTTTGGGCCTCACCGAAACTGTTGATTAGTGTCAGATAATTTTGCCAATAAATATTCTTTATTGTGGTAGAAATCGTGTGTAATCGTAAATAATGACCTGTGTCCGTTCTCGTAAGGCTCGTCATCAGAATGCGAACTGTAACCGCTGTGGTCCTCCGGCGACCAGGACAGTTCCGAGCGGGACATCGACGCCATCTTCCTTTCCTCTTCTTGCTTCAATTTCTCCACCTCATCCGCTGATAGGAATGTGAATACTTTTTCTGTGGACACATTACACAGTAGGTATAACTAAGTATAGTTCATTGCATTTAAGATTAAAGCAAGTTCGTAGGAAGTACGGAGATTTAAAGTGTCACGTCATTATACCGAAGTAAAACGAAAATAATCTAATACACATCAGAGTAAATAGTAAAGGAAGTTATAGATTACCTGGTTTAGGTGACGGTTTGTGACTTTCTTCCATAGCGTTCTCGAAGAACTTTTTCTTATCACTGACAGACGCCTTCACAAAATTACCAGAAGGAGGTGGGGAAGCCTGGGGACATATCGATCAATATACTATCCCGTAGCCAAAACACGATCTGATAAACATTCATTGTAATGAGTTAAAAAAGCTTATGATATTTACAAGCCATATTACCCTTCTCCAGGCTGAACACCCATGCAGTCAATGCAGTTTGTTAATCAATACTGATAAATGTAAATAATAGTTAATGCGGTAAGTAAATTGAACATGCAAAATATAATAAACTGCAAGTTAATAAACGTAACTCTGGAGTGAGAACAAAAGGAGATGATAGGATGAGGATATGAAGGGATGACAGACGACTGTATTTGTTTTTAGTAGTCGAGTTTTTTTTGTTGTTGGGAGTTGTCGACGAACACAATCAAAAGAAGCAGAGTGTGTGTGCGATGGTGAGTTGTGGTACGCTGATGTTTACCTCGCCGATGGCGAAGGCTTTGGGTATGCTGGTCCGGGCGGGTGTCGCGTGCGGCGCGGGCGAGTCGCTCCCGCCCCTCGGGACACAACTGTTCGACAACGTATCGGACTCCGGCGCCATCGTCACATCGCCGAAACGAACTCTTCTCTCTAACTGAACACTTTTGGGCGGATCTTCGTTAATATTAGAAATGGAAGAAGTTTGTGCGCTGTTCCTCTCTACCGTGCTGACCAGAATAGGGGACGGTGTTTTGTGAATCTGATGACTATTAGAAGTATTCACCGGTACGGTGCATGTATAAGGGTTGTAAGTCCCCGCTACGGTACTCAGAGATGGATACGGATTAATAGGCGGATAAGTTTTGGAATGTACCATGCCCGGTGAAACATTATGGACCCTTAAATCTCGCAATGAGTTGTGCAATGGCTGATGACCGTCTTCTAGATAGGTTTCATCGGGATGCAGATGGCACGGTGAGTTGGGAACGTGAGAGACGGATGGCAACACTCCGTACTGAGCGTGTAATAGTGCAGGCGGGTCGGGCTCCCCGCTGGGGGTCATAGAGAGTTCGTGAATGTATTCATCGTCAACGGAAGGAAGTTCCGTACGGAAGAGTTGGCACGAGGGCACATCAGCGACGACAGCCGAGGAGAGGGGCGGGTGAACGGTGACGGGCCGGTCGACCAACTCCGGGTACGCTTCGAAATTAACTGGAGGGGGAGGTTCGGACTCGAAGGAGTCGGTCGAGGCGGAGGACTGCATGGATGTTTCGGCCACCACCGGCTCGGGCAGCAATATCCGTTCGGGAACGACCGTGATCGGCGACAAAATAACCCCGCTCTCTCCTTCGTCGAAGAACGGAACGTCACTTACGCTCGTGTCGAACAGAGGCGGAGGGGGGATGATGAGGTCGGCGGGGAGCACTCGAGTCGCTTTGATAACCGGCCGCGACATCTCCATGTCCGGTTTCGGTGTTTGATTTCGGATTAGTAAGGAACCGAATCCCTCGCATGCATCGTTAGTGGCGGTCCGAGGTTCCGTCGCGTCTTCATGCAGGTGAGGTTCGTGGCGGGTGGCGTTCGCGCTGGTTTCGGGCTCGTCGGTGGTGAAACTAACTCGCTTCGTTTGCGGTTTGCGGGGAACTTGAGGTTTTTGTGCGACGGGCGGCGGCGGCGGTGGGTGGAGCGGCCTCTTGGGCGAGGGCGGCGGCGGAGTGGGGGGCGGGGCGGACTGCGAGGGACTCCTCGCTTTCTGCTGGGTGAACACCGCGAGCGGCGAGAGGGGCGCCTCTTGCGAACTAGACGACTAACCAAACCAACAAAATATACAACACCTATCACAACTTAATTTAGCTCTCGTTACGGCTAAACCAAAGACCAAAACAAAGTGCTAGAAACTGGGTACCTAATTAAAAATCTAGCCAAATATTAGACTGTAGCTGTTAAACGCGCTAAATTATATCAAGCTACTTGCACGAAAATATATACATAAGTAAAAGGAAAAAAGAAACACGAGATTAACATTATTTAGCACAACTTATTAAAAAGCTTAGATTTAGGAGAACAAAAATCTTCCAAAATAAATGTCATAGAAAATGCTAATAAAAAGTAAAAAAACAATTTTTTAAACATCATGTATTTAATGTAACTCTAAATCATAACGTAGATAATATCAATTTTGTAGATGGAACAGTAAATAATGGAATACATTGTAAAATAATTGGCAGTTACATTTGGCCACACATCTTAAATAGAATACAATTTAAATAATCCAACTCAAATACCACAATTTTAAAAATAATTTCAACATACACACGATAACATAGGGACAATCACAATTGGTATTTCAAAATGCTTTAGCGAATTATTATAACTTTAACAAGGCATACACAGAGATATTTCTACACAGAATATTCATCACTCCAATAAAATTGCGCTATCTAATATATTTTATATTTTCCCATGAATTTTAAACATAAACAAAATGTGGGCTTAAAAGGCAAAATAATAAGCAAGAGAAGCATGGACATGAAGTCTTAGGTATACAGGTAAATGGATATAAAAATTGGTCTTTGAATACAAATACAAACACTACAAGTACAAAATTGTATTCGAGTATAGAGGTCATATTCGCTGTTACGTTGGTCGGTAAGTATCAGTTTTGTAATGAGATAAGTAAATAATAGGGATGATACACCTAGGTACCTACGGTCTCTCTCTCCTCAAGATATCCAAAGAATTATTTTCCGTGAGTGGAACTGGGGTTTATCGGAATGGTTAACGCATCTCATTCATATGGTAATTTAATGAGATTAAAAATCTTAGTTGTAGTTTTATAATATGGAATGTGCCATTATATGTAATATCAATTGATTTAGGGGACTTTAATACATTTATTTGCATTTTCTAAAATGTATTAAGTACTATGGTAATGGTTTCTGAATGAATTTATGTTATAAAGAGTTCTTTAAGTACCTATTTATATATATACTGATGACAATCAGTCATCAGTAGCAGATTCATCACATCAACGGAAAATGTTACATTACTATATAATTACCTAAAGTCCATTCTTAAAGAGATATAAACCACAAAGATAGTGTTTTTATTACAAGTCAAATCATTCATACACGACATTTATCAAGTGACTAAACATTGAGCAACAATATCATTACTTTCTATAAGTACTTTTAAATCGTCAATTTAGAAAACATGAGAATTATAATTAATAAAACAGTTATTTATTTAACGCATTAAGGCTATAATTCCCGTTAGAAGGGGAATACAAATTAAATACAAATGATTTGATGTAACAGAAATATACACCGTTAATTCTGGGTCAGTTTAAAGCCAGCACCCACTGCTTGTATTGCTTAATCGTATTCGTGTCGTTGGTTTAGTTTTTGAATTTGAAAAGTATTTCATACGAAACTAAATAGTTGAAAAGATTAACAAAAGTGAGAAAAACACTTGGTAAGGTGTCGTAGGCGCGCAGAGTTAATGACCTAGGTATGTATGTATGACTACGACGTAGCATAGACTACGCCGTAGCAACAGCTGAGCATAGAGCACGTATCTCCGTGATTTATCCTGCCTATGTTTCGTGATATTATTAATTGCAAAAAAATAGATCTCATATTTATTATTATTTTTGAGTAAGGTTATCGATATAGATTACGTAGGCGCCGGCTTTAAACTGACCAAAAATACACGGTGTATTTAATAAATTGTATTGGGATTAAGTTATAATGATATCAAAACAGTCTAGCGAGAATCAACCTTGCATTTAATTTTGACATAGATTTATCAATTAAATTAAACTACATTGTATGAAACAACGAACACACCGTTGAACTTTAAGTTTCTTATCTAAACAATAAACACAACAACGAATGGACATTCAACATGTATTTCCATGTATCATTACATTAGATATACTACGTATTATTTACAAAATGATTCGACGGATCTTATAATCGTACTATGTGTTTCCTTCCATTTCTTCTTGGTATGCTTTCTGCAAGGGATTTAATTCTCTATGTCAATATTTTGTTTAGACACGTTGCGTCTCAGACAGCAATTTATGAGACTGACTAGCACACGACGACATCGAACTAAACTACATATAGAGACAGGTACTTAAACCTTTGCTATTTCAAGCTAAACATTACCCATTAGATCTATCACAATTTTATCCTCATACAAAAAGTACAGGGTATGTCTAAACTTATAGTAGGGTCCATGCAACTTTGAAACATTGTCATAATATCAATAAGACTACACAGAGAGTACGTCAAAGGAAGGTGTTTGAAATTTTCAGTAAGGTGCCACCCATCCATAGATCCATAACAACCATCTACATAAAAGGCTCAAGTAAATATGCTAAACAACATTTATTTTGGAAGATAAGATTTATATAATATAAGTATCATACTTATCATAGGTAATAGAAGATAGACCGTACATTTTCATGCAAGCAATAGTTTTATTTCAATCTACAAAATATACAGTGCATGCCATTACGCAGGGAAAAACTTCGTGCAAGAAAAATTGTTTCGGCCTTTACTTAGGAATATAAAGCTACACTTTACTTCATGCTATAATTCATACTTATAATAGAAGTTATTAGCTCTCACATTCAAAAAAAATAGCTTAATTTAAAATTACATGCTTTTACAGAAAGGAATAAAAACATCAGAGTAGCTTAGTTATCGTTTAAATTCTGAAGGTTAAAAGCTATTCAAGATCATTAAATTTTTAGAAAGATATTTACTCAAAATCATATTCATTTAATACTTATTTACATTAAAGTACAAATCTTTAGCCCACGCTCTTTTGAGGAAAATAGTGCAGAACTTTTATCAACTTTGGTTCAAATCTTGCAACTTAACTTTGAAGCAGTTATCCTGAACCGATTAACTGAAATTTGGTAAGTACACTTATAGATTTTCGGTGACAATGCAATATTATGTTGACAGCGAGCTGATCTGATGATGGAGTCAGGAGCTGTTCAACTGATCTCCTCAGTGAATAACTGTAAACTACCCGGGTTTAGGCTCATTTGAATCAGCTCGCTATTTGAAAAAAAAATTTCAACAAATAACTTATTTATCAGATACGATTCAAGACCATTACACATACTAACATTAGAAAGTACCTTTTAGCAAGACCGTTGCATAAAATACGCAATTTACGACCAGATTATCAAATTAAAAGTTTACGGCGTCGATACCGAATAGTGAAACAAACTTGTGCTTGGCACGCAGAACTATAAGTTACTAGCTTCTGCCCGCGGTTTCGCTCGCGTGATACCCGGATAAAAAGATACCTATGTCCTATTACCGGCCATTAACTATCTATATTTAAAATTTCAGCCGAATCGGTTCAGTAGTTATCGAGTTATAGAGGAACATACATACATCCATCCTTCCAAACATTCGCTTTATAATATTGGTGTGATTGAGTAGAAGTTTCGCACTATTTCCCCCGTAGGGTTGTAGCCTACACTATCTCCTGTTAGCATTCGCACTAACCTGAGGTTGTAGCGTGTGTTTGGACATGACGACGGTGGTTGTCTTGTGTTGCAGCTCGGGTGAGATCGGCGGGGCTGGCTCCATCGCCATGTGTTCGACAGCGTGGACTATGTCTAGCACCTGGGAAATGTAGGCATTTGAAAAATATACTCAAGACTAACTTTCATTTTTATGACGCATAGACATCATTTGAGGCCTTTACGCCAGTGGGATTGCAATAAAATAAAAAATTAAATTAAAAAAGATGTCATAAATGTCTGTAAATTTAAAGTAGGTATTAAGATGATTTGCTGATGGTTTTCTGGAAGAAAACCCTTATTAGGGTTAAGCTCACCTTTTTTGATTAAGTTTTTTCTATATTTATTTTTGTGTACAATACAGAATAAAGATGATTTGATTATGTAGGGTAGTTTTAGAGCCTAAACACACGTTTTGCACAAGTCACATGGCCACGAGAATGGTGGCATTCCGCTAATTTAAACAGTACATGATATTATTATAGGTACATTGTACTTATTTGTATTAAATTGTACAACTATATACAACTACGAAATCCTTCAGCGTAATCCTACTGGCTATTGCAGCCTACAACAGGAAAGTAGGCTCTGTCTTCTCTAAACCTTTTAGATCACCATGTCATAGTCTCACCTTTTCTGGCGTAGATTTCTCCCGAAGTTCGGCGACTTGCTTCTCATGTTCAAACTCAACTAGATCCTGTTGGACGTGATGCTCCTGAAAAACAATGAATAGTTTCAAACTTGAAGTTTGATCTCAAGACCATAATATGCTTTTGTATGTTTAAATAATAAATATCTAGGCGACCGAGCTCTGCTCATTGGCAACCAACGAAGGCCATCTAGTGGTTCAATTACGAACCACATTGCACTTTTTGCGTGAAAATGCCGAGAAAACGGCTTTTCCCAGATATGAGACCTAGCTGGATCGATTTTTCGCCCCCGTAAACACCCGTAGGTACTGCAAATTTCATCGAAATCAGTAGAGCCGTTTTCGAGAACGTCAATACAAACAAACAAATATTGCACGTTTAATAGAATAGGATAAAAAGCAAGATATAAGCTAGTTCACGGATTGCCTAGTAGATCTGACTACAAAACGCTGCGCTTCTCTCCAAAGCGCTAAAGCTGTTAAATCTGTTTTCCATCTTTTTTCAATAACAGTGACAAGAAAAAAAAATTAAAGTCTTTGTAGCGACCTCTACCTGTCGCTCGATGAACTACATATACATGCTACGCACTACAGATGGCGCCACGCAACATCAGAATTCCTAGATCTCGCAAGTGAACTACTCAACACCGATCAGCTTATATACAACCAACCGACAACAACTGTCGGTCGAAAGACCACGGGCAAGTGGGCCAGATGGGCCGGCCCGTTGGAGAGGAACTACCTATTCTGCCTTTGGGGAACTATTCCACCCTGTTCCCCAAAGTCTTGCATAATAAACAGGCGAATATGAATAATAGGGTAATTTCATACTTGGATAGCTTCTTATTAAATAAGTAAAATGTATTGAAAATGTCACACACCTGTTGCTGATGCAACGGCTCATCTCGGTCCAGGCTTGACGTTGAGTGCGACAGAGAACCGCCGGTATCTGCCGTCCCGCTCTCGCTACCAGTCTGTGCAAACATGGCATGTGTCTATCTCTTTCTAGCGCTAAAATGTCTCACGTACGTGTGAGATAAGCGTGCCAGAATGAAATTGAAAAGTGTAAGTAAACTAAAGTGCGTGCTTTGTTGTTCTCATGCACTTTTTTGCATATAATTCAGCTACTGTATATCTAATACAGAGTTTGGTGTATAATATCTTTCAAAAAATGATATTATTTTGTGATATTAAAATAAAAAGTGATAAAAATCATGGCTTTACTTTACAGCATTTTCAAAACAATATTCTTTAGAGACCTTTCTGCAGCCTTTAAAATTTAAAATGGAAGAGTAGGCAAATAATTCAGATTAATTATCGCGATAATTCATGTGGAATTTGTTGTTAAATAGGCAATATGCATCAATTTTTTTTATGGTTTTAAACGATAGGTTATATCGTCAATTAACCGTAACAAAAATTCCAGCGCCGAAAAACTAAAATTTTATAACAAAAATAATTTTTAAAATTTATCAACATTTTCATGCACTTGAAACGGACGTGACGTCACAAGTCACCAAAATTACACGCGCTTGTAGGTAGAAAAAAAAAAACTTTCTGTCGAGTTTGAAGGAGTGTGACGTCACAGCATACGTGACAAATAGCGTTGCGTTTCAAGTCTTATGAAATTCCCACTATATTTTTGCACTTTTTAATTATTAATTTCTAAGCGAAAATGAAATAATATTAAAAAATAATTACACACACATAATTCTAAAGCCATAATGTTCATAGAAAAATACGTTTAACCCGCTTTTGAATCAGACGCATATTGCCTATTGTCGCGATCCTTTGCAAGTTTTATCTACTCTTCCATAGTCTTTTACATATTTAGAAAATATTCCAAAACAAAGTCAAGTCACATCTAGATCATCAAAAAGATAAAAAAAATCTTACAGTATACTTCTCCGGTCTAGTATATCCGTAGCAGACGACCAGATGGAGAGGCGCGTTAGTGGCAGAGCGTAAAGCATTCACCGCCTCGTTGTGAGTCGCACCGAGTAATGATACGCCGTTCACTTCGAGAAGACGCATGCCCACCTGAAATGTTCAAAATTCGGTATTGTGTGTCTTTTGTCCCTTTCTACCTATATATCCTACCGGCTGCGCCATGTTAATTTATTATTTATAGGGACCATTGCACAGTGTGGGATTTGACGTGATTTTCGGACATGGTCTTTTTATTGCAGAATTCGTTAGTATTAACAATTTAAAACGTTAGAGTAGAACTCCCGTGTTTCAGTTAAGTTTCTTTTCAGAGATATGAATTTTTGAAAATACCTATATTTTTAGTCCAAAAAAATTTTAAAGTGTTGGTGCGCCTACATTATAGGATTATTTAATAATTTGATTTCTGTATACCTAAGAATGTCTCAAGTTGCAATTTTAGAAATTATTTTGAATCTTCTATATGCTGTAAAACGCGAGTAATTAATTATTTTATATTTTTGGTTTTTATTTTTTTACTCTTAAATTAGGTCGCAGTAGCACATAATTTCTTCATAACACATAGCCCCAGATCGTAAGCAACAATGTGGTAAAAAAACGGAAAGCTAATCTCGCGTGGATTGGAAGTTATTAAATAATAACGTTTTTGCCGAAAACTTTGCAGTCGGGGTTGTCACTTTTTAAATCATAATTTTTTTGCCAAAAATAAAGGAACTTATTCTTTTTTTTATTTTCCTTTAGATCGTTTACAACGATCCTTAGAATATACTATTCTCAATTACATTATATTATTGTGCATATTATTGAGGATAACACTTTTTTTACATTTAGAATCGCTATATCTCAGAAATGGTGAATCTTAGGAAAAAGAATATACGGCAAATTTTGTGGAAAATAGCATGATCTACATTTATATTAATAAAAAAATCTGTTTTTCATAAATACCTAGTTTCGTTCTATTACCCCAAAATAAAAAAAAATACCCTGCAGGGGTAAATAAAAATCCACAGGCACGGTATCACTGAGATTTTCAGCTCTATCAATTTTTTTAAATTCACGGCCAAAAACTTTCAAAATTTGACCAAATATTTGTGACAACCATAACGGAAAAACTTAAGTCACTGTAACTTCCAATCCACGCGAGATTAGCTTTCCGTTTTTTTACCACATTGTTGCTTACAATCTGGGGCTATGTGTTATGAAGAAATTATGTGCTACTGCGACCTAATTTAAGAGTAAAAAAATAAAAACCAAAAATATAAAATAATTAATTACTCGCGTTTTACAGCATATAGAAGATTCAAAATAATTTCTAAAATTGCAGCTTGAGACATTCTTAGGTATACAGAAATCAAATTATTAAATAATCCTATTATGTAGGCGCACCAACACTTTAAAATTTTTTGGCACTAAAAAAATAGGTATTTTCAAAAATTCATATCTCTGAAAATAAACTTAACTGAAACACGGGAGTTCTACTCTAACGTTTTAAATTGTTAATACTAACGCATTCTGCAATAAAAAGACCATGTCCGAAAATCAGGTCAAATCCCACACTGTGCATTGTAATAAAACGTGTATGATCTAGCCATCCTGATTTATTCACCAAAACTACCCACCACATATTTTATAATTAATATTCAAATACCTACAGTCTTTGAAGAAAAATGAAACACATTGCGTTAAATATGCATTAATTTACATCGGTAATCGGTTGTTGATAGGGACGATATTGGAGCTTCTTTGTTTTCTTATGGAGGCTGCTTGAAATCGAGTTGAAAATTCGCTTGTGAAGAAAAATTATTGTAGGAATTGAACAAGTTCTAGAACTAGTTCAGATTGCATTATTATTCAAAACAAATGTTTAGCGGTGAATCAGGCGTTTTCGTCAACTTAAAGTTATTTATCATGCTATTATTATTCTGTAATTTATTTGTTTTTATTTTGTTAACTTAGAATTAAAAATAAAGTTTCTGTCTTACCTTCAGTCTGCCATCTCTCCTCGCAGCGCCTCCACTGTTGATTTTCGATATGAAAACTCCTTCGTCATTGGGATCGTTCGGGTTGCCGCGTTGTCCGTTCAATCCTCCCTTTATATGCATTCCCAGTTTCTCACCTTCTTGCTTCACAATCGTAAGATCCTGTAGGCATTTTGTTGACAATTATCTAAGCAATTCAGTTCACAAATACAATAATCTCAAATTCAAACGAATTTCATTGTAACACGAGAAAGTACTACAATCTCAAATAGAACTCAAACATACTTCATTGTAACACAAGACATCTACATTCACGATAACACTAACGACATTTGTACATGCAAAGCACGATTCATGCTCAAAGCTCTCATTCTAAGAAATACAAAAACGCTCATAAACAAAATACCTAGCAGCGGGTCGTATTCTCAGAGAAACAACTGTAATTTGGATTTGCAATAAAAAAGAAAGCTATAAGAAGCTATAGCCGGGTTCGGTCGCGGTCTACGGAATAGAAGAAGCTTGATTTACGGAATAACCATTCGGAATACGACGATAGCTGGGCACACGGACTGACTGGATGGGATGTTGGTTGACAGAGATTTGGTAAAGTAACACACATATTCGAGATCGCGGGGCGTCGATCACACTTACAGTTGCGTCAACAATCTCAACTTGTATGAGACCCTGAGTGTGGGGCGTTCGCCGACGTCGCACGTGTGTGAGTGGAACAAACAACGTATATTTCATCAACTACGTAACATTGTATCTCTTTCATTCGCTTTGAAGATATACAAAGAGCGTGTAGACTGTCTTTGATCAATTTTTTGATTAATTTCAATCAGAATTACATGTATCAATCAATACTTTCATGAGCTTGCATACACACGAAAATAGGTGTATTCTTTGATAATGTTAGCACGAATAGAAAATAAATAAATAACGCTTACTTTGTGTCACAACATGTTACTTTGAATATTACTTCCCTATATTTAAAATCAGGCGGATGCTAGTAATATATGAGGTGTCAGTTTACACGCTCTGTATTGCAGAAAGCGACAGAGATCGCAGCAGAGAGATACTATATTGCCATTACCAATATTTCGTGTGCTAAAGCGTTATGCGCATTGTCATGTACTTATATCGCCAAATGTCTACTTTCAAGCGACAAATCTACTCATCGTTTCAAATGATGATTTCAATCTCTCACCATCTTAAATCCACAAACTTGCATTTCATGCAAAACATCTCTCTCCGTACGGATGTGTTTGTGTCACACACATTTTAAACTCACAGCAAAACAACGTTTCAAATTACTTGTGTTATAGTTGATACATTTTTTTTTCGATGACAGACAAGTTTTCTTATCAAGCATATAAATGACACGAGATTGCAAACACGGAGGACCCAATCAAAATAATTAAAAATGTTCTTCATATTATGAAAACTAAAATATTGTAAAAGTTAAGAAAGTTTGATTGACGTTGCTCATGCGTTCTAATACTGACTCACAAGCCACAAGCGTCAAATTTCTTATATCCAACATACTTCTGGATGTGGAAAATGAATTTACGAACCATAAACTAAATTTTACTAAACCTACAGAAAAACTATTTAAATTGTAAAGCAACGTCGACGTCAAATAACCCTTGAAATATCACAGTACATTTTTAGTCAATCTTTGTTCCCAAAAGGATCTCCGGTTTGCAATCCCATATCCAATCCCCCGTTTTTTTCCATGAAACTGACCTGGAATCCCAGCGGTAAGGGATCATGGCGGACCGTGAGCGCTAAGGTCGGACCAGGCATGAGTAGGAGTTGGACGGCGTCACGATGTGTTGCGCCTGTGAGCTCACTCCCGTTCACTTTGATCAGGCGATCGCCCATACGGAGCTTGCCGGAACGAGCGGCAACTCCGCCAGGAACAACCTATACAAAATATTATATTATTTATATTTATTTGTGTTCGGAAAACCAACAGCTTTACAAGGTGTCCTCAAACTACTACAGTAGAAACAGTGAGCCAATTATAGGTCTTCGCTAATAAGGAATAGTACCAATTATAATGTTAATATGCGCCTGTATTTCCCGACACGGTAGAAGATTCTAGTGATGCAGTGAGTCTTGATGGTGCTTAAATAAAAGCTTCAAAACATAGCATTTGTCATAAAATAACGAAACATAACTTAAGAATGTCAAAAATGTCAATGGTCTCCTACCACTCTACTCGTGACTTCTACATACTTTAAATATTTCTCTTATCAGATAAAGCGGGTACTTTATATATTCATAGGAAACTTACGTGTGACACAAATATTCCCGGTTCCTTGCCCCCAAACGGTACGCATGAGTGATCTGTGCCACCAATGATGCTGAAGCCGAGAGAACCACCTTCCTTCAGTAGAGTTACCTCCTGGAACAAACAATTACCACATCACATTTCGTTCTTCGGAGGACACGTTAATTTGTCGGTCCCGGCTTTTATGTCGCTTAGCCATGACGGAGGCCTTTAGGCGGCCTGAAAACTCCGTCACCAGAGTTGGCCACTTGCTCATACGAACTTACTTATCACATTTGCTGGTTTATGGATATATTTTCTTCGGTATGTATGTATTCAAACTAGAATGAATGCACTATTTTGAAATGCAAAAATTCAGTCATTCATTCATTCGAGTCAATGGCACTCATATTAATCTCGACCAGTATTTTGCAACCTACACGGCTTCATCAGTTGCTTGGTTTAGCTGCTCCAAAATGCAAAAATGATATTTTAAATAAGCTGCAGCAGGAGAGATTTTAATAAAATTTTGATTATCACAAGTTCTAACAATAGCCAGATGGGAGCAATTGGAAATCAGCATATTTTACGGATAGTAGCTCTCTATCAGTAAAATAATAGCGTCTCGCGAGTACAAAACAAATCAGCAGTAACGAACGAGATATAAGAATTTAGCTGTACTTAATTGTTCTTATGGTGATTTTGTTATGATTCAGTTGATTTTGATTTTGCGTTTAAGAATAATATCTTCTGACTTAATTATACTGGACGAAGCATCGTTATGCCATAGTCACGCCATAGTATACGATTATAATTCTGTTGCTTTTGCTTTCGTATGTTCTTTGGTGATATTGACGTTAATGTATTTTCAACCTAAGAGAACGTCTAGTTGCTTTGTGCTCACTTCGGATCGAGGTTTTTTATCCTAAGAGCACCAATCTAGTAAGTTGATTTCGCTTTGAATACTTACTTCGTTTCGGTTGATTCTTTAAGCGCGTTCGGCTCCGCTATATGTGCGTTCACCTTTATTAGTAAATGCCGTTGGGAGCACCATGTCATGTCTCATTCGTTTCAAATGAGTGGCTTTCCTACTTCCTACCTTGTTAGTTACTTTCGCCATGAAAACTCACTTCGACAATAAGCGGTTTAGCAAGATGGTTATCGGTTATCCGTGTATCAGTCGTCTCGGTGAAGGTGGATTTGGTGATAGTCTCAGTGACTTGGCCGAGGGCAGAGGGGTTCGGGGGGAGGACGACAACATGGCTCGTGAATCGATCGATATATCAACTTAAAAGCACTTACCTTAAAAGTTTTTTGATTTTGCCGTGCGTGACTCACTTCGACAATAAGCGGTTTAGCAAGATGGTTATCGGTTATCCGTGTATCAGTCGTCTCGGTGAAGGTGGATTTGGTGATAGTTTCAGTGACTTGGCCGAGGGTAGAGGGGGTCGGGGGGAGGACGACACCATGGCTCGTGAATCGATCGATATATCAACTTAAAAGCACCTTACCTTAAAAGTTGTTTGATTTCGCCGTGCGTGACTCACTTCGACAATAAGCGGTTCAGCAAGATGGTTATCAGTTATTCATGTTACAGTCGTCTCGGTGAAGGTGGATTTGGTGATGGTTTCAGTGACCCGGCCGAGGGCGGAGGGGGCCGGGCGGAGTACGACACCATGGCTCGCGGATCGATCGATATATAAACCTAAAAACACCTTACCTACCTATATAGTTGCTTGTAAATACTCACTTCGACAATGAGCGGTTCAGCAAGATGGTTATCAGTTATCCGTGTTACAGTCGTTTCGGTGAAGGTGGATTTGGTGATGGTTTCAGTGACCCGGCCGAGGGCGGAGGGGGCCGGGGGGAGTACGACACCATGGCTCGTGGATCGATCGATATATAAACCTAAAAACACCTTACCTACCTATATAGTTGCTTGTAAATACTCACTTCGACAATGAGCGGTTCAGCAAGATGGTTATCAGTTATCCGTGTTACAGTCGTCTCGGTGAAGGTGGATTTGGTGATGGTTTCAGTGACCCGGCCGAGGGCGGAGGGGGCCGGGGGGAGTACGACACCATGGCTCGTGGATCGATCGATATATAAACCTAAAAACACCTTACCTACCTATATAGTTGCTTGTAAATACTCACTTCGACAATGAGCGGTTCAGCAAGATGGTTATCAGTTATCCGTGTTACAGTCGTCTCGGTGAAGGTGGATTTGGTGATGGTTTCAGTGACCCGGCCGAGGGCGGAGGGGGCCGGGGGGAGTACGACACCATGGCTCGTGGATCGATCGATATATAAACCTAAAAACACCTTACCTACCTATATAGTTGCTTGTAAATACTCACTTCGACAATGAGCGGTTCAGCAAGATGGTTATCAGTTATCCGTGTTACAGTCGTCTCGGTGAAGGTGGATTTGGTGATGGTTTCAGTGACCCGGCCGAGAGCAGAGGGGGCCGGGGGAGTACGACACCATGGCTCGTGGATCGATCGATATATAAACCTAAAAACACCTTACCTACCTAAATAGTTGCTTGCAAATACTCACTTCGACAATGAGCGGTTCAGCAAGATGGTTATCAGTTATCCGTGTAACAGTCGTCTCGGTGAAGGTGGATTTGGTGATGGTTTCAGTGACCCGGCCGAGGGCGGAGGGGGCCGGGGGGAGGATGACGCCGTGGCTCGGGGGCCGTTCCACGGTGACCCTCACTCCGCGCTCCGGCGGCTCGGTGGGCGGTCGAGCCCCGCCGAGGAAGTGCGCTGGGATCATCGCTTGGAACTCCTCGTTCGTGATCGGACCCGATGGCTGCGCGGTTAACACGTTCACATCGCATCAGTGATTGGTAATGTGTACGCTATACGGTTGGTACATCTGATGGGTACTTTTTTGTATGGTTGGTAAAGCTTTGTATTTATTACCGCATTGTATTTGAACGGCACAGCGAAAGTGTTCAAGAAAAAAGTTCAATTTGGTCGTAGAAATTGATGTAAAAGTACTTATCTCAGTTTCAGTTAAGCGATAATATATTTTTTTCAAAGACAGAGCTGACTGTGAGAAATACTTAGGTAAGTACTTAATATCGCCAAAATAAAGTTCATTTAGAAATAATGTTCTTTTCTTGAAATAAATAGCATAAAGTTTGTTCAAAAGTAATTTATTTCAGGAAAAGAACATTACTTTTGAATAAACTTTATTTTAGCGATCAATATAAAGTATTTCTACATTCTGCTCTTTATTTTCGACTATTCGTTATTTATTTTACTTGTGAACAACAAAACTCTTTCTGTATTAAATATCACTTGCGCCTATCGTGCTTCATTTTCTTTCCTTTAAAAATAAAAATTCTATCTTGTTCGGATCGTGGCATTTGGTAGTATAATTTTATGAACAAATGCTTCAAACGCGTGGCTCAAATATCAAATGTTGAGTGTACTACTTTATTAAATATATATCATAATAAAACAATGTGGAACACACATAAAATAAATAATGCTGCACATTTTGACACAGCATCATCCATCTAACTTGCAGTTAGTACCTACCATTAATTAATTCCATGTAATTAACGCTATGCACAGGCTCATCTATTTATATCTTGGTATTTATAGTGCATACCTATATAGATAGACCACTACTACCTACTTTACTACTTCACGATTTCATATTTTACTTTACTTTTGTCTTATTGTGGCCTTACCAACTCGGACTGCCAAGTATATCAGATGTACCAAAGGGATAGCTTAGTAGTCTAGAGTAGTGTATAATTTGAAAAAGTTGTAGGGAAATGAAATTTTGTGAACTGATTTGGAAAGCAACTATGAAAAGAGAAGGTTTTTAGGAGCGCTTACTACAACACAAAAAAGAAAGGGACAAAGAGATTCATGTTGCAAATTCAAAGTATAGAAACTGCCTGCCTAATTGTGATTACTTTTACTTTACATTACTACTACAAAATATTTTTTTTTTATTTAAGTATACTTAGATTTAAAACTAAGCTATTCTAACCTATAAAGCAGAGATCATTTGAAAGAATAGTAAGTTCAAATGACAAGAAACTGTCGTTACCCATATATATCATTATGTTGTTATTTAAGTATATATAATTTATGAGTAAGGAAAATGATATATTTATTAATAACGTTGCTCAAATGTTTTATGAGGTGATAAAAAATGCAACAATCTGATCAGTGTTTTACATGCATCAGCAATCGTTTGTGTTCATTTTGTCAAACGTAGCTTTTGTGCATCATACAATTGTGGTGAAGATTTACTCATACTGTTTTATATAGACTAGAAATTGCTCTTTCCTTCTTATTTGAGCAAGCGAAGTTTATAAAATTATCAATGGCTAAGAACATCATAGTTTTTACTATTCGCTTTATATTTTTCAAAACGAAGTTAAGCTTGAATAAAGCAATCTTTGGATCGAGCTGTAAGTGTATACTCAGGTAAACAGCCATTTACCTGCAATAACAAAATGATTGTAGTTGGATTTAAAATGAAGACATGAGTTTTGAGATGAGAAGATAAAACTAAAATGGACGTACAAAGCGAAAAGTGTAGCTAATGAACGAAAGCGCGAAGAACGCATACCATCCTTTGCGCAACCGTCGTGATCGATACCACAACCTGACGTTTCGAAATACGAGCTCTTTATTTCGGAACGGAATAGTTGGGTACCTATCACGCGGTCGCGAATAGCATGCGATTCTCGACCTTCGGCTTAACTAATAAAGTGAAAATGCACACTGTGAAGCTGATATAAGCACGGATGTGAACGTGTTAATCCGGTACCATCACCTGCGAATCGTTCGGTCTAGTTACGTGCTATGCTTACCTGTATGTCTTCGAACACGTCGTCTGTGGATCCGTGCGTGTTATTGGCTCCGGGAGTTAGGGGCGTGCTCGCACTGTTAGTGGTCGATTTTGTGTTCGCCTGTGGTAAATGATTCGACAATTTAGTTTGCTAGCCGGGCGTGCGATGCGAACACACTAGCAAGCTTTGCGTTTAAATTATGAAATACATTCATTTTGGAAATGTATAATGTTACAATTTTTGGAATTTTAAGTAAGTAGTGCTTTGTGAGCGTACGCAAAGTGAAATTTATCAGGCAAAATGCAATGGTAAAATGTGTAGGTACAGCATATTATGGTAATATGAAAAAGTCGATGTATTATCGACATATTTATGCAGGAAAATCTAAAATAAATAAAACAAAACAACACATCTTTATTTCAGTAAAACACATTAAAGAAATACCATCTTCCGAAAAAGTGCTGAAACCGTGTCTAAATAGGTGCAACCAAAATTAACAATACTACGTGAACTTTTTGTCTACAAACTTAGAGACATGTAGAATCACAGATTTATACTAAACCTTCCTATTAAGAAAGTTTAATACAAATCAATAACGTTAAATATAGTGCTAAACCCATAAACTGAACAAATTAAGCCCGTGAACACGCTGGTGACCCCAAATACTGAACACATTGGTGACCCGAACTACTGAACACATTGGTTCTCTAACTACACTTCTCACAATGGATCTAGGCACTCGTGAAGTTAGCCGTTTTGCTGCGCAGTAGAAAATTTTGTATGAACTAACTTCACAATTGCCTACCCTAGATCCATTGTGAGAAGTGTACATAGCACTTCGTGACCCCAACATCTAAACACATTGGTGACCCGAACTACTGAACATATCGCACACCCAGATCAACACTGCACTAAGTCAAAACAGCACTCCTCTCAGAATCGACGAAAAACTCCTCTTGTATCAAAGTGAATGCCAAGGTCTTTAATAATTCATGTAGTTTATTGTGTGTTACATGTGAATTATTAAAGACCTTGGCAATAACTTTGATACAAGAGGAGTTTTTCGTCGATTCTGAGAGGAGTGCTGTTTTGACTTAGTGCAGTGTTGATCTTGGTGTGTGAATTATTGATGACCCACTACTGAATATTGGTGACCGCCGCTGTGCAGAAGAGAAGTAAAAGCTATCACCAACGCGTGTTAGTAAACCCCTCACCTTTCCATTCTGACTGAGTTTTCTCGGCGCCGGTTGAGGCGCTACGGGGTGCGTTAGTACAGTGGGTGCGGTTCTAACCCGCTCGATCGTTTCAATCGGTTCGTGCGGTTGTGTGACACGAGGCAGAGTGTGGGTGACGTGATTGGCGATTGGTTTCGAAGGTGCATTCAAGTTTTGCTGGCTCGTCTTGTACTCTCTCACTTCTTCGGATGTTGATTTTGGACGGGGTAGCAGTTCGCCTGGAAGTAAAAGTTTTAATTATTGCGGATCTATCAAAAGCAGCTGTAATGCTAGTTTTAAGAAAATACAAGGATGAAGTAACGGTTTTGTGTAATTATTTTTTATAATGATGAAACTTGGCTACAGCTGTTTAGGTTTAAAATGAGTACAGTTGGAATCTTCTTTTTCATAAGAAAAGTGTCATTTTGACAATAAAATTATCAAGCTTACATTCAGTGTGAGCTCAAAGTATTAAGCTAAGCTAATACTTAGCTTCTAAAAGATTTATAATTGGCCTTTATTATTGATTTATCAAGTGTGTACAAAAGAGTTTTGCTTACTGTAATTTTATTATGCTTAGTTTCAAATGGAAGTAAATGTAGTGACAACCCTAGTGCAATAATGAACCTTCATTTTGAAAGTTTATAATAAACAAATCAGTTACCCTGATCGCTAGAGATGGTCCGCTGCAGTACGAGTCGTACAAATCTCTCGTGACCCGTCAGGAGAGAAACGGCGGTTTCGTGAGGTGCCTGCTCCATATCAACTCCATTAATCTGTGAAAGGAACAGTTATTACCGACTAATGGTCTCATCTCTCACTGCTATTAAAGTGCATTTTGAGCGTAGCATGGTTCGTGTTAGTTCTTATGAGCCAGACCAAATCTAGAGAGGACCGCGCAGAATGTTACATATCTTCGACCAAGGACTATTTTTGATACAAAAACGACTAAGAAAGCTTCACCACGATGGCTTCAGCAGAATTTTTATGTGAGCTATTGTATTTATGATGATGGCTACGCGATATTTATCCTATACTTATCAATATGTTGCTTTTCAAGTTAGAAATAAATATAACTTCAAGGTGGCCCTATTTCAATTACATGATGTAAGTATTGATAAAGAGATATTTATCAGAGATAACAAGGTTTTTACTAACATCAAATAAAGTTAACAAAAAATGATTACGGTGTAAATAAATATACAGGTATATTTTACTACGTATTCCTAACATTTGTAGGTCTTAACAATGTTAAGTGTAAGTCATACACTTGACTTGCCCAAGCAGTAAAAGATCATAAAGCTAAAAATGTTTGTAAAACGACTTGACACTATGAGTTCAATTTGCAAATAATCTAGACCGCATAGCTGTTTTTATAAACGCTTAAGTACTGCAATGAACTAAAAATTGCACTTAAACATGAATAACCGTTAACTGCAGAGTATGAATGTCACAAACTACTTATGATGTTGAAGTATGATAGCTGTTCCGGATTCGTGTATTTGTAGCTACTGATAACCGCAGTTAGAGCAAACACAACCTAATTTTGGTCAGTCAGGATTATTACACGTAGGAGGTCTAAAATTTAGGCTTTATGATATTTCTCACACGTTTCGTTTTACTTTCATGAGCAGATTTTGCTATATTCGTTATATGTTTGGTAAATACTTCGTTTCAATTTCGTCAAACGTGTTAGGAGAATAGAATAAATTTCATTGAGTCCTTTTAATAGTTGGGGATACTGGTCGTTATAAAAATAGACTTGATTATCGATATACTTAGGAAAAGATATCGTAATATATTTCGATAACAAATAGCTATTCTAATTCTTCGGTCACTGGTGTCATGGTTTGAAGAAAATTCATCAATATCTGACGTGACCTTTTGTAATCAAACAAATCTGTGTCTAAAACTTCTACAAAGTTAAAAATTGTCTCCAAGGAGCATTTTTTAGTTGCAACAATTAAAACATCTGCCGTCATTGTCACGTCTTAGGAAAAACAAAAAGTCAGGGGCCATAAAACCTAACAATGGTCGAAGTGACAGTGGGGTTGCGAATATTAAATACTAGTGAACGCTCGCGGCTTCGCCCGCATGGACTACTTTTTTTATCCTACGGAAACCATACATTTTTCCGGGATAAAAAGTAGCCTATGTGCTATTCCAGAACCTAAACTATCTACATTCCAAACATCAAAATCGGTTCAGTAGTTATGGAGATACACACACACACACACACACGGACTTTCGCCTTTATAATATTAGTAGGATTTCAATTGATTTAAATATTTACCGAAACAACTTTATCTCCGACCATCATCTTTCCGTCCTTAGCCGCAGCGCCCATTGGTGAGATGCGAGAGATGAATATCGCATCGCTGTCCTCTCGGTACGGCGGCGAGCCCTTCCCTCCGGCTATGCTGAATCCCAGCCCGGCGCCGTCCCGGATCAGTGTCGTGTGGACTAGCACTTTTTGTTGGTAAACTGGAAAATGTATAAAGTAATAAAAATCCTGTCTGATCTGGTAATTAGTTATCAAGACTAGATTCTGTTGATGCGATTTTTTTTTCTTAAAAATTGGTTTAAAAAATTAAGATACAAAACACGAGCTCTATAAAAATTATAATATTTACATAAATAAGCTAAGCCGCAGGCAGCAGCTAGTTTGGAGAATAAATTGTATTTCAGAAAATACCCGGCGGGATGTAAGAAGCTCCATCATCACTGCGTGCTACGCTACGCTATCCAAGCCCTCAATTCTTTTAATTCACAACGTCAACCTTTCCGGTCTCATTACCGTTGCGTTTGGTTACGTTTTCCAAAATGACAGTTATATGCAAAACCTCATTGGTGGTTTGTTTGAAAACGTCATCACAACAGAGTAACCTAACCTCATTGGTCCTTAGTAAATTATGAAACCAAGCGAAATAGTTGACGTTTTGCTCTTGTTGATAAAAAGTTTGTAAAGCAAAGCCATAGCTACTTTGGAGGAAAAAGTGTATTTTTAAAAACTTGGCGGGATAGAAAGAAATCATAAGACATACCCGGTGGGATATAAGGCGTGGTAGCAGGCGGGGGTGAAGCTTGAAGTCTCTGGTAGTCAGCGGACGGTTGCGTGGGCGATGGACTGAAGTTCACGATAGTAGGGTTGACAGGCGTGTCTTTATATTCCGGTTCGAACTCTTGCGCGTATTGGTTGCCGATGATGAGTGGTTTGGCGGAAATCGCTGATGGTATACCGCGGCCTGTTGAGATCTGTTAGAAGAAAATATGCAATTACAGCTTTAAAATCGAATAATGACATTTTAGGCGGTCAATCGCCAGTAAAGATATATTGGAAGGTTCGAATAGTTGGGGAACAATCTGAATTGAATTTAATTGAAGGATTTAATTATGAATCATGTATAAATAATTCGTTGAAATCTTGAGTCATAGAATCGTATTTTCATTGGAATGTAGTTTTTTGTCATCAGCAATTCAAAAGGAAAATTATAGAATACTGTTACAACAACATAGCAATTAAATTGTGGATGCACACAGCTTGAGATCGAGAATAAATCTAATAATAGTGTTCATGTTCTTTGTTATTATTTAACGTAAGATATACCTGTCCATTTTCCAAAGTAGAAACTGTGTCGGCGTTACTGGATACGGAGTGATGACTCGCTCCACTCGGTGCGCGACTGTGGGTCCTGAAAGTTGGTTATCATTCGATTTGATCTCGTTTTTTTTTTGATTTGACTTCACCAATCATGGACATCTTTAAATGATCTTCATTGGTTGAATACCACAGAGAACACTGTCAGGGGAGGTCGCAGACTTTGATTTGGGGGGGGGGGTCACGCTTTTTGCTAGTACACGTTTTGCACGTACTTACCTATTTTTTTGCAGAATTGCAGAAAGGTTTGTCAAGGATTTGGTGGGGGGGGTGGGGGGGGGTCACGACCCCCATCCTCCCCCCCCCCCTCGGACCGCGCATTTTAGCTTTTACCACGTTAGTATGCCTTTATAGATCTTAGTTTTATGTAGGTGTGTAGAGATGTTTATTACATTTTACTCTTTGGGTTAACGCCAGATGCGTCAACTGTTTTGATTACTAATTCCGTTATAGATTATTAACCCGCTATAGGCTATATAAACAAAGCTTAGACATACCTATTCAGATTTATTTTTATACATAAATTCTACCTTCCTTATTTCTAAACAAAACAACTAACTCCTCATTTACCCGGTGACTCATTTTTATCAAGCATGTGCGTTTTATCTTGAATTTGTAAACAGATATGAACTCTAACCCTTAACTTGTCTGTATGAGGACAATAATCTTGACCTAAATAGCTAGGAAGGTTTCGTTTATTCCTCCGGCAGTACTTTTTCTATATTTTGATGAAGATAATATGCTTCATGTGGACTAGGTACTTCCCTTAATAGAGTATCGTTTTGCGTCATCTTGATAGTTTTTCATGTTCACTGTCCAATTTAGTATGAGAAGCGATTTCTTATCTTTGTCATGTTATTATTTTATCGCATATTTTCGTTAGATAGATCACATTTGTTGAGCCCAGGTAGGTAAACCTACTTGAATACTAAGGTAAGGCGTGTGTTTGTAATTATTTAGTGTCTTAATAATATAGAGAGTAAATATGGTATAAGAGACTATCGCTAAAAGCTTACACGACGTAAGACTGGATCAAACTTCTTTCTTTTTAATGAAACTATTTATTTCTTTTGTTGGCTATACCGTGACTAGGGTTATTAAGGATAATACCTGGTAGAATTAGGCGAGTCTCGGGTCACGACGAGATGAAGCGTCTGACCACTAGCCTTGAGCACCTCCACTGCATAGTAATGATCCACTTCCACTACCGAAGTGCCGTTCACGGAAAGCACCTTATCACCAACCTGATAGAAGAGTATGACTAAATATACCTTATTGTTATTCAAAGGTTGTCGATACAATAAGAAGGAAAAAAGCTAAAATTGCTTTGAATATTAAACAGACTAAAATTGAGCTTCAAAGTTTGATCAAAGTGAATGTGCGTGTGTGAAGAAAAACCGACATGGATAGCAGATTGCACAAGTCTGTCCCTACTTTGCGCTCAGGTCGAGCGTCTGCTCATGATGAAGTATAAATTCTTTTTCAGTTATAGATGGATAATTTGTAAGCACTATTTCGACGTAGAATGATTTTCTACTCACCCTAAGTCCAGCCAAATAAGCAGGCCCGTTCGGAGTAACACGAGATATGAATATTCCATCATCAGATCCGATGTAGGGAGTAGAGCCGCGTCCACCGGCGATGCTCAGACCAAGGCCGCCAGCCGCGCGAGCGATCCGCACTTCGATGCATCGCTGGTCGCTCACCACTCGGGCTTCGCTCTCAGCTCTTTCCGAAACTGATTCACCTACGAACAAATAAACAATCTAATGAATAAACTGGTAGGTACAGGTAGATTCTTGAGAAGTTCGACGCAATTCGACACAAATTAAATCAGTGGCGACAAATCAAACGATGAGTTAATAAAGACCTTCTGATTCTCAAGGTGATATTACGCTTCGTTTGTGGCTGAGTGTTGTCACAAATAACTTCCTCCATACAACTCGAAGTAAGTAGGAAAATACATAATGTAATCAAGAAAATGAAACAACGCACGACTTGCTACCGTTACCTTATCTGCCAGAGGCAATCTAGTGTCTATATGAGTACTGGCATTGCGTACATTAATGTACTTTAACAGTTAGGTTTTCCTTCGCCCCGTTCAGGTAGCTTTACTAGAATTTGAATAGGGCATAATAGATAAACAATCATGCACCTCACCGTAAACTAGAAATTCTTAGTAGTCGCGATTCCTTTTCGATGTTTAAGGCCATTTATGTATACCATGTATTGCTAATAAAATGTTTGTAAATCAATTTAAAGTACTTTAATACAGTTAACTATACAAGATATAACAAGATAATAATGCACATTGTTCCGTACTAATGAGTTCCATCGCTTGTGTAATAATAATAAATATCGATTGACTGCCAAGTGTAAGGTCGGCCATCATTGTAAAGTATAAATACATAAGGTAAGGTTTTATACGCTATAAACCGTAGCTGTAAACTTATATGTGAGATTCCCTTTTAGGAATAAGGGTGTAGCGGCTGTACAAAAAATAGGTCAAGTGGTACATCAATTTTAAAGACTGCAGACTAGTTCCATGCATCCCGTTCCGGATTACGGTACTTCGCAAGGTTTGTTTCGAGATAATTGATCGTGGGCGTTGAAAAGTGCCCGCCAGTATAGGCAGAGGCTAATTTACTGGCCCTGTGCCATAGCATACCTAATAGTTACAATGAGATGATAACGAACATCGGCTTTGTTAGAAGTCAATGTGTTGCACATGCAAGGTCAGTAATGTACAGTACAGCACACGCTCTTAAAAGTGTACCATCACGATATTGACATTTTCGTGACATTCGTACTTTGTTTAATTGATTTACAACGTTTACAGCTTGCAAAATGCAAAAGCCTTTTTGGCAGAATGTCGCAATGGCCACCGTGAAATTCGGAGAACATGTCAAACGGGGATTAGTGTTTCATTTCATCATACTTAATACTTGCTATACTAACTCATCATGTTAGGAATTCAAGCATAACAAAAGACGATAATGTGACAACAAATTGATGATGCTTTTCCATGCAATAAGGTTTCTAATTCCGGCGCTCAATGCAAGAACTGAATTGAATAACAAATGATCGCAAGACTCGTTGCGTTCGCACGACAATCAACATGTCGAGGCGAAAGAATGGATCACAGAGAAATCATGATCCCGAATGGACCATACCACGTCCTGTGTTGTTCACCACAATAGCCAATCAGACACTTTACTTTCACCCCCGGATAACCTTAATAGAATAACAACAACCATTGTAGTACTCCAGTACGAGTCGTGATAGTTTACAGCGGGATTCGTGACTGTTGTTTTACAGTAGTCTTATTGGAAAATACTCTTTCCATGGAATAATGGTAATTTAGTTTCAATCCGAATGTAACGGACAGGTGAAAGTCGTATTTTATTAATGGAGATATTTTAGCTGAATAATTTGTCCGTCAAGTAACAACGAGTGACAAATTATTGCTATTTACGATGCAGAGAGAATGGGAGAGCAGTAAAGTCGCGAGTACGCATCGAGTAATTTTTTGTGGTAATTACCAACATGAATAACATATTGTGATACAGCGATCTATCAACAGCAAGAAACTGTGGAAAACCTGAGAAATTGCAGCGATAAGTAAAAGCTAAGTGGATACCGTTAAGAGAGGCACTTTGATCTAATGACAGTAGTCTGGTAATACGATGTGTAATGAGTGTTAATGTTGAGTGGCAAAGTGTGCTCTACCGGCAGCTATGGCGCCGACTCGACCTCGTGAGCACTGCTCCGTAAATTCACATAAATGTATGACTTCATACAACGCACAAATGTTTGACCTAAATCATGTAAATCATGATGTGCAAAGTGTATAAATAATTGTTCATACTCGTAATGTCAAAAAAATGATATTATTACGTTTGATTTTTAGACTAGGTTAATTAAAGCGGAAGGCTTACCTACATTTTAACAAATGTCAGTCTAAAACGTGTTTTTAAGGAAATAGTGTAGTGATTAAGAGCCAGTGAACGCATAAAACATGGAAGCATTCTTTCGAGGCAAATATTCTTGCAAAATGGTACAAAATTGCAACCGACCTGACATTTCAAATCCGTCAAAATTTCTTTGCTGATTGGTCAATAATTTACTAAGACTCGGGACGCACAGTTAAAAGTCGACTTTATTCCCTCGATGTTTGGGTTTAAATTGCCATCCAACGCTTGTCATTACCTGCCACGCCTCTGATAACCGGGATGATTTTATGTAATAAGATGCAATGCAAATAATTAATTCGTATTATTATGGTGAATTATGATAACAATTTCATAAGTATTACGAACTTCTGTGAGTTCTATGGTAGCAGTTGTTCAAGGGTTCGAAATTATAATAGGTTTTAAGGAGTAGGTGGGTACTTATTACTCGTAGGTTTGTTTAGTAAGTAAAAACTTTGTAAGTATTTACTTTGTATTCCTAATCAAATAAAATAATTCAATGTTCTAAAATTTAGAACATTGAATTATTTGTAAATATCAAAATATATATTATTTAGACTCTAACTAAATAATATATATTTTGATATTTACAAGCAGGTAACTAGTACAAATTACAAAACTATTATCTAAGGTAGGTTACATCTATAATTATATCCAGTCAAAGTCAAAGTCAAAAAGTTTTATTCAATAAAATTATCTACAAAATATCAGTCACTTTGAAGACCTCGGTGGTGCAGCGGTGAAGGCCCACCTGAGACGCAGGAGGTTGCGGGTTTGATCCCTGCCGCGAGACAAAGTTTTATAAGATCTGTAAATATTAGTTTCGGGTCTGGGCGTTTTCTATGTTCAGCCAAGACCATTTGGAACTGTTTTTTGGCGTAATCCGTCAAAATCATAACCCTTAAAATTTTAAATTTTTCGTAAAATTTTAGATACAACATTATGTATTGCATGCATGCCAATATTCATTACCATGAAGAGCTAGCGCAATAAACATACTCGGCAGTAATAGCACAGATTATTAAGTAGTAGCACTTGAAAGTAAAGGGGTAGTCAGAAGCAAGTCCAAATATAAGCCATCTACGGTGCGCGAGATCTTAGTTCGGGGCGAACTAAGTAAGTATGTAAGTATTCAAATCGGACTGGTAGTTCCTGAGATTACCGCGTTCAAACAAACAAACAAACTCCTCCGCTTTATAATATTAGTATCTATAGTATAGGTACTAATATGAAATAATAAAAAAATATCAGTTAGGTAGAAATTAGGTACTTGGTTTGGGTGGCATAACACCATCCCTATAGACAAAAACCAGGATTATTTTTATGGAAAAATGATAAATAGCGATGTATTTACATGTGAAAACTAACACCATTATTCTTGTTGTGTAAATCGGATCTACTTACGCACCAATTTACAGCACAACAAGGCATTTTTATGAAAAAAACTAGAAATTTAGTTGACCGTCGCCGCCAATGTCAACTTCGCAACTAAACTCGTCCGTGTCACACTTTTCAAGCCCCGCCTACCGTGTCACACTTTTCGTTGGGTCATTTTCTAGCGCAAAGAATGCTTCCATGTTTATATGCGTTCACTGTTAAGAGCACATTCATTTGTCTTTCAATCCAATTAGGATTTTACCGTTCAGAAATATCCTTTTTTGTTTAAAGAGCGTATAATTTTAGTTCCTACTCGATCGATAACTTGCTCCACCTATGTTAAGAGATGACACAATCGATGCAGAAGGTCAACCAAGTACTTCTTAGGGCCTGCTTCAAAAGCATCAGCCAATGCCTTGTTTACTATTACGCACTTGCGAAACACAAGTGGAACGTGAGTGTTACTTTATAACCTGCCCAAATAACTGAACGATGACCGCATAGCTAAACACAACTTCACCTTCAAACTTACTTGTTTTTGAACCAACGTAATACTTGAGTGACGTATGCCGTATGGAATAAATAATACAGATGGCAAATACTATATTGAGCCGAAGCGAGGAATAATGCATATTGTTCAGCAATTTGCGGTGACGGATTTCAAATAGATATTCAAAATGCTTTGAACCGAATGACATTAATGTGTTACAGCTTCTGTGGGTCTGTTACTCGTTCTAAATATCAAGAGTCACTTGAGCGAATGACGATCCGATGTAACAGATTCATAATACGTAAGCATTTTTATAGCTCTCATTAATTTGAGCAATGACCACATGTTTGTCTAATTTTTATTATGATAATTAAATAAAGTTGATTGATAGATCATTAAAGTAAGAAATGTTACTTCACTATCAATTAATGCTACGTAAGAGATTATATTTATTTTGAAATACTAAGTCTACTTTAAACTTCTGATTTCATTTTTTAAAGGAGAAGTTTTATGGTTCTATGGAGCCTAGGCTAGGTCGGTATTCATTTATATAAAAATAGCTAAGTAAATATTACGTAAAACCTTTTCCTCGTTGTCATTTTTATTTTTTTCTGCTTTGTTTAGTGTACGTTCCTAAAATAACTTTCTCACGTAGAGTAACACATAACATAAAACAATATGGAGGGGTGATTTTGATCTATGTAAATGTCTTGAAAACTATTATCAATTTTGACAATATTTTTGAGAAGTAGAAATGATGAATGAAACCCCTGTCAAAATCACAAAACTGCCAAAATTATTTAAATTTCAGTGGCAGCTACGCAGTACTGTTACACTGTCATGGAAAAAATTGTCAATGGTACCATTGTAAAAAGACGTCATACTTTAAAAATGTATCTGCAGAGACCAATACTAACTTCAAATTAAAGTTGGGAGTGTTTTTTCGAAATTCACAGATTTTTTACTATTATCTGTCCAATGGACAAAGACCAGGCCTGCTACGAAACATCTCCTTTGTTAATACCTTTGTATTGTAGAAATAGTAGCTCCAAACTACGAGTAGTTAAATATGGAAAGTTATACCGCTTGTCCGGTCATATTTAAACAAAAGCTAAAAAATATTCTTCTATTGCAACAAAAGCACAATGTTGAAACGGCCTTCAAACGCTGGTAAAGGTGAACTGTTATCTGAAGTTTCACGCACGTACACACACACACACACACACACACACACACGCACACACACTCGCACACATAGGCATTATAAACCTTTAGAAATATTTATTAGTATAGTACAGTACCTGCTTAGTTAAATTGTAACCCGCTCCTCTTAAACGCTCGGTGAAGAACTATCCGAGAGGGGGATAAATTGAAAATCAGTGCTGTACTTATGTACAGCAATTTTGCTAAATTTATCCCCTTTTCCCTGTGAACTAGATAAGGTTTAGTACCTATATAAGCAGCTTCGTTCTTTGTTTTTTTTTTTGTGTCACATTTGGCAATAAATATTTTTTTATTTAAAATATCTAACTGTAAAAGATTTTAGATTTAATTAAAAAAGTATTCATCATCAGAGATCGGAGTAGGTAGAATGGTTTTACGTACTTACTTGCATCATGGTTTCATAGCATGGATATGCCTTTTTTTCCGGAAATTTCCGATATTTACCTAGTTAAAATAGTAATTTAGTAACTACTACATTTGAAATTTAAGGGAAGCGATTGTTAAACGTTTATAGGTAAAATTGATTTTTATTAACCTGTCGAATAAAAAAAAAATCGTTTTTTGTTTCCGTTAAGTTAGGCTGCAGATGATAATGATGATATTGATATGTTTCTCACTTTAAGCCTCCACGAAATCTATCTAATCTATCTATGAAATTTCGGAAAAAATGTTCTGATTCCGGAGGCGTATCCATACTAACCTATCGTTTGAGGTCACTGATCCTAAATCATTCTACATACTCCGATCTCTGTTCATCATCCACAGCCCGACTTCACCCACTGCTGGGTAAAGTATTCTAAGAGTGAACTTTTACTAAATATAAGGAAAAAAGCAGTAAAATTGTTTATAAACATCAATAGAATAGGAAACAATCGGATTTATTACCTTGACATAACAAACTGCCGCAATCTAGAGCGTGATATCCGTTAGCACTATTTCCATAAACAACAATTAAAGATTTATAGCTTGAAAACAAACGTAAATTTTTAAGTTTTTGATTATTTATATACTTACACACAAATATTAAAACATTGGAGAGTATGTTGATTATGAAATTGAAATATCTAAGATTAAATTAAACAAAAGCATTGTCTTCACAGTATACTTTCTCACTATAGAAAGTATATTCTTAAAATAAATGAAATATTTCCAGACTTGTTACTTTAATGATATATTATTATTGCATAAGATTCTTGAAAATCCCTAAAAGGAACACACCCTGATCTTGTAACTTATCAAACCAATCAAATAAGGGAAAGTGAACTTACGCTTTTTCCTCCTTATCACGCCCATTTCCTCGTCACAAACTAGTTGTCGTCTATTTCCTGAATGGGGTCTGCTATTTCCGTAAATGGAAGTCGATATACCGGCTCCAGCTACGATAGGATCTTTCGTATCGGACGTCAATCGAGACTACACCGGCCGGCTTCTATGCATTCCGAAATTCCGATTAGGTCATTGTCTTATTGTGCGATCGATATTTATCCACAGGATTTAGACTGCAGAGCGTGTTTACGGTCAAGCGTTTTGGAAACAAAACAAAAACAAACGGAGTGTTGTGCCGCGGTCAGTGTGCGCGCGCAGCCCGGGGCGCATTCGACGACGGAATGCGCGGCGCAACCACCATGAGATGTGGCGGAGGCTGCGCCGGCGCTACGCGACCTCTCCACCCGATTAAAAATAGAAAGTCTCAACCTGATGCACTTTATTCCTTTTATTTTACCCTTCGCGCTGCCTATTATCAGCGCCGATAGAACGCGTACGGCTTCATTTGATTACAAACACTTTCGATTCTTCGTAGGTACTGATTAACTGACAACGTGATGGGTAAATTGTTGCGAAGACATTCTGATAATATATTATGCTTTGGAATGTTGTTGTGAGAAGTAATCGTTTTCGGAACTGCAATCTTCGCTATCGATATACAAAAAAAGATAATGGTAAAAGTAATGTAGATAATGCCTACATCTTGTGAATATTTTTGAAGTGCCAAGTAACACATTAATAACGTAACAATTTTTTAGTGCGATTAAAGTCGTCTACTTCAACTAATTAAGTAATATTATTACAAACGTAATTTAAAACTAATAAAAACAAGATTAATAAAATAAAACCTTTTAAAATGGTTATATCATTAATTGCCACTGATAAATTTAATAATTTTAAATGTTTATACAGGGTGAATTTTTGAGACGGGGCAGTAAGGGCAGCTACCTTAACCGTTGTAGCTAGAGGAAAACGTTCTTAGGAGACCATCCTTAATTTTTGAAAATATTTTGACCTGCATTCACAGATTTTGAAAAAAATGTACAGTCGGCGAGAAAATGGGCCATTTACACAAAAACTTTTTTTGATGCCAATCGATCCTGTTTCATCTAAGGATAAAAAGGCTCTTTCAGACCAACTGAGGTTAGAGTACTAGAAAAGTCAGAAATCGCTAAAACGTATTTCTGAGATAAGACAGTAAGGGCTACCTTAACCGTTGTAGCTACAGGAAAACGTTTTTGAGAGACTATCCTTAACTTTTGAAGATATTTCAACCTGCATTCACAGATTTTGAAAAAAATGTACAATCAGCGAGAAAATGGGCAATTTACACAACAATTTTTTTTGATGCCAGTCGATCTTGTTTCATCTAAGGATTAAAAGACTCTATTGGACCAACTGAGGCAAGAGTACTAGAAAAGTCAGAAAACGCAAAGAACTTTGATTATACATTTCGTACGAAATCAATTTGTCATTTGTCATAATTTTTCATCGTTTTGTCGAAATATCTTCAAAAGTAAGGGTAGTCTCCTAAGAAAGATTTCCTGTAACTACAACGGTTAAAGTAGCTGCCTTTACTGCTCCGTCTCAAAAATACATTTTAGCAATTTCTGACTTTTCTAGTACTCTTACCTCAGTTGGTCCGAAAGAGCCTTTTAATCCTTAAATGAAACAGGATCGATTGGCATAAAAAAAAGTTTGTGTGTAAATTGCCCATTTTCTCGCTGACTGTACATTTTTTTCAAAAGCTGTGAATGCAGGTTGAAATATCTTCAAAAGTTAAGGATAGTCTCTTAAAAACGTTTTCCTGTAGCTACAACGGTTAAGGTAGCCCTTACTGTCTTGTCTCAGAAATACATTTTAGCGGTTTCTGACTTTTCTAGTACTCTAACCTCAGTTGGTCTGAAAGAGCCTTTTTATCCTTAGATGAAACAGGATCGATTGGCATCAAAAAAAGTTTTTGTGTGAATGGCCCATTTTCTCGCTGACTGTACATTTTTTTCAAAATCTTTGAATGCAGGTCGAAATATTTTCAAAAATTAAGGATGGTCTCCTAAGAACGTTTTCCTCTAACTACAACGGTTAAGGTAGCTGCCCTTACTGCCCCATCTCAAAAATTCACCCTGTATAAATCATAGAAGTTCTCTATCCAGTAACGACATAGGTACTGCGGTTAAATTCGGATAACTATTAAGTATTAAAATTATACCGACACCGGAATTGTCCATACGAACTTATCTTTTAATCATAAATCTTTGACACAATATTATATCCTAAAACGTATTTCGAATTATTATCTGAGCGCTTGCTTTCGTGTCCGATTGTCGTATATTTGACGTAACGCCATACAAAATAAACTCTTTGAAAGCTGCACAGCATTTAAGCTAAAAATCTTTAAATTATTTATAGCTAGTCTATTAATATTCATCGTTCACAAACTCGCAGATCGAATAATCATCTCTAGTTAGGTTATTAATCGCTTAGTAATTAAGAGGATAGCTAGTGCCTTAAGTGTTATCCCTAGCATTTAGTTAGAAGAGAAAACTCTTTCAAAGTGCCGGGATATAGCTTTCAGTTTAACCGTGGCTTATTAATACAGGAATTGAAAGCGTTTCAGCTTTCGAAAGGTGGTCCAACTTGTGATCTACATACTGCATGTGAGCACCGAACACCTTGCGTGGTGTGATTAATATATGCAAGGATGCCAATTAGATACGGCACGAGTCAGAACTCGATACGATATGGACGACAAATCCCACATAACATAACAAACAAGCTTGTTCTCAAAAGGACATTTTGTTGAGCGAATCTTCATTACTGCGATTCAAATAACGGTCATCCTTCCTGGTGACATAGCTCGCGGGGAATTCAACACGAATTTGTCGTAGGTGGACATGACACTAAAACATGATAAGCTGAGACCTGAGATTTTATGCAAACGAGCATATTTATGTTGTCTATTTAAATGCTTTGCCAAAATAAAATATTACACTTTTACTCGTTTAGGATAGCTTTATAAATCAGTTCTAAAATAAAGCTATCGCTAGTGCACGACCAGCTAGCACGGGATAAATTAATGGTCATCTAGATAAAGATAGCAGAATAAATTATTAATAGGGGATCGTGTTTGCAAGGTATCGTGTTGTCGATTCGCTTCAGTAATTCATTTCACAGGTTCACTTTCGAGATCGAAGCCCGCAGCACGGATGTAAACCGCAATTCACATTTCCCTGTGTTGATTGTATATGTCGAAGGCTGCGGTGAGACAGACCGGCTTTTCACAGCACCAGGAGAGAAAAGCGGACCTTAAACCAATTACACTCGCGCTCAATCAGACAGTTGAAATGAATTACGGAAAGGAACGAAGGCGAGGTAATGGCGAACCTCGATTTAGATTATGCGCTCGAGATAACTTCTAATCTCAGACGCTGATGTCGAAGATATCTCTGCCGTGCCATACATAAGAGGTAACTAATGATCGTCTATTACAATGTGATGGGTTCAAATGCAAGTATAATAGCAGTATTACTAATTAATGGCTCATGAGGCCACCGTGTACAATAATAAGGACTTTCACAATGTTGAATAGGAGGCGGATGCACGAAGATTGATAATGCTAAAGAAAAAGAGTGCAGTACTCTACAGTAATTACAATTTTAGAGAAAGGTGTTTTGTGTCTAACGTTATAATAACAGTCCCAAATTACAAAGTATGACATTTGTATATTGAGTTTGGAAAGTAAAACCTAGCAATTTACGTTCATATAACGTGACTGACGCACGTATCCCTAGCGATATAAAACATTTTTGTTTATTGCTTTATTTGATGAACACCGTAATTACAGTATTTGGCATTCTGTGAATATCAGAGATGAACTTTGACCTTATCTTTCAGAGCTAGGAATATCATAGCATACTAAAGCAAGTATTGAGGCAGGCTTTACAATGTTGTGACCGATAAAACTAACAGTAAGTCCTTATTCAAGTTTGAAATGTTATGTTCAGCGAACTTGTGAGTTCACTAGTGGCAATCGTGCTCGTCTCCTTTTCTATCGAGAATCGACTCACGAACTTGAAAGGAACGGGCTATAAACTTCCATGACTAGCTTTGAATAAGCTTTTATACAGGCAGAAATGTGTTTGCTAACAAACTTTGATGTTGCTCCGTCGAAACATAATTTCGTAATGAACATCATAGAACACAACTCGAATTCAAAAAGAATGAACATTAATTACAATTGAATTTTATAAAACAAACAAAAAAAAAACTTACTTATATAAGAACTCACAAAAATAAATACTTAACTTACTTATTTTTTATTTTTGTGTCTGTAATAAATTTTGGAAGGACAGTTCCTGCATTGTACTTTCTATCAGATAAAGCATTACACCTCTCGAGATATAAGTATTGGGTACACTATTATTGTCCATTACATAACCTGATGATTCAAACAAAAATTAATAAAATGTTTTTAATACTTACACAGTTGAAACTCATTTTAAAATATCCATAAGAATGAAGATGAAAGTCAGATTTACATATTTGAATGGGGAATAATAAGTCAAGAAGCAGATTTTTTTTTAGCCACAGAACCTAACTTCTGATTTTATAACTAAGCAAAGGGAAAATGAGAAAGCTTCTGATAAACTAACTCGTCTTTTTTACAACACTAACTAAATATTCCAAAGAAAGCATCAAGTAAAGAACAACAATTTTATTTTAACTTGACAAACTGATTTATACATCGCCATCAAACTTGCTAACTCAGCCACGGATTTTACGACTCACCAACATTTTATGTTAGGTTAGGTTCGGTTATTGAATTAGTAAAGTTGTTAATAAAATAATAAGTACATGTTTATAACAACAATCGTTTTATGTTTATTTAAAGCTCACAATAACGTATTAAGCGGAACCAATCATAACGGGTCATCGCTTTTATTTGATGAGAATCATTGCAGCTGATGGATATCAAAATAAAATAATTGAATAGTTTATATCTCCAACAATAATCAAATTGTTTTGCAAACTTTCTCTAGAAAATGGAAGAATTAATGGGATCTTGTCCCATAAAGCTGCAATATGCCCGTTATATTGTTCAAGGTAATCAAAGAATGAAAACTTATTTGCGTTCCCATCAAATAAACCGCAGTTATGTAACTTCACGAGAATAATAAAAGTAACGAAGCTTTATGTACACCAGAGATAGATAAAATATAAGTAGATCAGTAAGTAGATAGACGACAGAGAAAGGATGACATTTTCATAGGTTCAGTTTCACACGGTCTTACTTGCTTTAAATGTGAGCTCCATGATAGAACACATAATGCCGCGAACAGCCGACTTGGTGACCGCCATTTTATCCCGTCTTGCAAAAAAACGATGGCCTTCATAAATTAAAACGATTAAAAGATGGGTACGTATCGTGGAGGTTCATGAGGCACTGTGGAATGAGGCACCTGGCCGGCTTGGCTCATTAGAGCGCACCAGTTAACGCGGGGAGAGTGCCATGCTGCAGCTATTGTTGTCCGTCCCTCGGGAGGGTTGGCCCAGATGTCGCCCTATATACGCACACACGCATCCACTCCACATACATGCCATGCTTACTAAAATATCCACATTTGATTGACACGACATCCGATCAAGTTAAGATTAAGTTTGACGAGCGACTACTGGTTTTGTTAAATGTATGTACTACCACGGTTGGACGCTTCAGAAAACCTGATATTGTTTCCGAGCACTGAGCTTACGACTTCCAACAAGTACTAAGCAGATTAAATCCGCAACGTAATTTAACCGAATAATAAAGCCGACGCAGCTTAATGCGTAATTGCATCGGCGTGATCGGTGAAAAGTTTAACTCTCTATAATCTGTAATTGCAACTAACTCGATAAGTACCTATAAAATTAATATTTCCTGATTAAAAATAGCAAGCTATTGAAATAACTAGCAAAGATAGAGCTGGAAGTAAACATTGATGCTAGTTATACTACCAATGTGATATTTTGCAGGTAGATTAGTTTCTATTCAAAGCTACTTTCTACTGGAATTTCTCTCCAGAATTAAATGCACGATGTAGATTAATTCATAGGCACTATAATGACATTTTATTGTTATTAAAGAAACGAATAAAGCACATAATTATACAAATTTAATAGAAAAGGAAAGTTAAACATACCGTATCCGTGAACGATTGGTTGAAGATCGCTGATGCGCACTCGTCGCGGTCCTGATCTCGCAGGAAGCGTATAATGATTGTTTGCGTAAGGACTGCCCCTTTGTTGATCGTGATGATTAGCCGATCGAGGCAAGGTCCCATGAAATCGAGTTGATGGATCGTACACTTTCTGATAGCCTCTTTGCTCTATAGGAATTTGTTGTTGAGATTGATATGAACTAGGTGTTTCTCCTTGCTCTACAGTATATTGTCTAGGATAATACGTCCTGGGTAGTTCGTTTCTTTCTTCTATTGGATACTGTTGAGGATATTGATATCTTGGTAGTTCGTTTCTTTGCTCCGCTGGATACTGTTGCGGTAATCGAGTCCGCCGTGGTTCATTGTAGTCGATGTACGGATTGTTTCTATTCGAGTTGTATCTAGGCTGTTGTTCATACTGGTTTAGAGCTTGAAGACTCTGCGCTGGATATCCGTAGTGATCGGGTTGCCTGCGGTACTTGTCGAGGATATCGAAGGATCTGTGGTAGGGCGTGGAGTAGCGATCCGTGGCGAATATCTCGCTCTGGGGAAGTCCGCTATTGCTGCTCGCATTACTGCGGTTACTGCTTCTGATACCGTTCCGAGTCAGTGATCCGTCGCCTCGCACACTAAGCTTCACTTCTAATCTCTTGTTTTTCATAACTTTATCGATTTACGATTCACACATTCATTAAATCTTGAACTTTACGGCGAATCATTAATATTTAACTGGCATACACTAGAAATTTTACAGTCTCTATAATTTAAGAGTATTAATTGCCTCTAATTCATTATTAAAATGAACAACAAAGTAATGATGCTATAGAAAGTAAATGGCGTTTATTATCGCTGTTCATGGGCGATGAGTAATGACCGCTGATGTATTGGTAAATGACCACAAGATCGTGAACAAGAACGCCAAGTTAATAGAGGTAAAAATAGTTTGGACAACGTATAGACAAGACTTTTAGACAAAGGTACTGTCAATCCCACGGCGAAGCGTACACGAACAATAAAAAATTGACGGGAGAAAATTCTTAGATGCCTTTCACGATTAGCCCATAGCGAACATGCACAATGCTGATAACGACAATCAACCTATCAATCAAAAAAATACCACAAAATTACTTAAGCCTTATATGAATTTATTATTTTTACTAAGTTCAAATATGATTCAACTTTACGGCACTCGTGAACATTTCCTTGAAATGTAAGTAACCATAAATCGGAGATTAAACGACCAGGTTTAAACTAATTAACAAGGTAAATAATGGCATAATTTGTATGTAAACCAGTGTTGTCATTAGATGAACGACTCCTAAGCACGCGACATCCGGGGAATTTCGTCTTCGCAGTACGATGCACATTCATTAAGTTTTTGTACACATATACATATCACTAACGAAACGTAACCAACAAGTACATGCTACCACCAATTATTGTAAAGGAAAATATAAAACGACTTCCACAAGAGACCGGGCGCGTTCAAGTGCATTCAATCGCGACTGCGAGGAAATATTATGACAAAGGACGATAAGATAAATGTCGTCAGTTCAATAACATGTTCAATAAAATGTATTCCCTGATGGCGCTGATGGCCACTTTGACCGTTGAGGATTTATTGTTTGCTAATTCCTGTTGTCTTTACTTTGTTATGCGATGTAGACCATGCATTGTGGAGGAACACCAACACAGAGTTTACCTCGTAGTTTGATAGGGAAAATTCACTAGGTCAAGGTCAAAAGTAGCGCATGGTTTATTCAAACATTGAAACAACAATAACATGTAACAAAATCTGCATACAAGAATCATCCTCATTGATATTACAATCTTGTCTGATTATAAAGATGGAGAATAGAGCCAGCTTTGTGAAGACTATTCAATTAGCATCAACTATACAATTACGTATTTACAAAGCAGAAATAAAAAACATTTAAATACCTAAAGCGTTCAACGGATTTTATGGACCGGATAATTGACCTAGATTATCGTAACAGCAATAAAGCAGTCTCAAATCTGGGGAAGTAAAGAGTTAAAATATGATCGGTTACGGAGCAGATAACGTTGCACAGCGGGTAGCTCTACACGAATTTATCGCGTATCAGATGAGCGTGTAATGCAAACGTTTCGACATAGTACCGGGATTAGGAAACTTGTTACTATTTGTTGACCAAACAGAACAATTACGTATGTATGTATGAACAGGACTGAACTACCTTTATACAACAGTTTGTTTGAATAGGACCTCGGATGTGTGGGAAACTTTAAAGTAGCTTAATTACTATCTTAGAATGGTTTATGAGGTTTACAAACTAAACCATAAACAAAATTCTAAGTAACAATTTAGCAGTCAGTGGTGTGCACAGAGAAAGCAGTAAGTGCACGTAAGTGCAGGGTACGCAACCGACAATTTTAAAGTAAATGGAGCAAGTAGACGACCGTGAAGTTCCATACATCACAAATACATGGCCTAAAGATCACAAAACATAATATTTGCATGGAATATAACAATAGCTCAAATTGACCTTCATATATGGCTTGAGTAAGTATGTTCTAGAATATAGGTAAACATATTGATATGAACATATTAACATTACATTATTTACTTGTCACATGCACGTTGTGCCACTGTTCAATTCACTTGTTATTTTCTCACTAGTCAACTGAAATATCTTTTTAATCTAATAAGTATTCGTATTATTATTTCAGTTACTTATTGGAAATCACACTAGAATTGCGCGAAAAGATTATTCGAATAATCAGACTGCAACTGAGTCATTTTGAGTCTTATGTACACAAGACGTAATCGTATCCTATTTCGACTTAGAATATATTGTTATGCGGTTGGAAAATTAATTATTTTACGTACATTGAGACGTACACTCACTCCAGGTAAGCTAAACACTGTGAGGGTTCGAATAGTGGACCGAAATGGCACGCCAAGTGTAAGATAAGCTGATAAAGGAGCGATAACGTATTTTATACTAACATTGCGTATAGTATGACTGTTCCGTTAATCTCTATAAACGTCAGCGTTTTCGTGCTTGCGAAAAAACTGATAATTGCATGTATAAAGTACAGGATAAATTACTTCAGTCAACGACGCGGCGTGCGCTCTAGATTTTAACATGGATAACAAAAGCGCAACTCATATGAATAAACCTCTCCCAGTGAGGAGTTGGAAAGTCACGAACATTCAGAATTTCTCACATAAAAAATGAAGGCAGTGTTGCCTTTGTATTTGGTGATGGCAGTGTGACAGACGCGGTTCGCTCGATTCACGCTCGTGATCGTAAGACGACCAAGTATGGTCACGAATGTATAGAATAGTGTCGCAACCATCGACTTATCTCATAGACAAATCACGTTCCGTGTATAATGTTGCTCGTTTTATAGGAAATCTTACTTGGTTAATTATAAATAATTCAGAGAAACTTACCATCAGCAGCATCAGCAATTTCTTCGTCATCAGTCTTTCGTTCTTCTTGCTGTTCGCGTTTTTTGATTGCCTGCAAGATTTTGACATTATAACCACAGTAAACCAAATATTTATTACGGAATAACCATGCAAGATTAACAGTTAACAGGCGTAAAACAACGAAATAAAAACTTGAGTCGTCTGGAGGCAGATCGACTTCAGCCATTTAACTCTTGAAATGTCAAGTACTACATGCCGGTGAAATGGTATGATCGTGATACAACAAAATGTAAGCGAGGCAAGCCAAACAAAATGCAGTTGAATCTAAATTGAAATCTTGCGCTGGATGTCTCCTTATCTTGCATACGCATCTCACCCGGGCGAGCCATCCTCCGGCCGCTTTCAAGCACCTCATTTTAATAAGTACCGATAAGGTACACTTCGGAAATAGCTTGGTGTTTGTTGCTGATTTATTTGAACACAACACTCGTTTTGAGAAAGCGGCACTTCACTTATCGATTAATCGCGGTACACGAAGCATTGTTACGAGCGTCACTGTGCAAGGCGTTCATTTCTGCGAGCCTCGCGGAGGGTCTACCGACAGCGTCGTGGTCGAGGGCCCGCGCGCACCAGCCCGGAACAGACGCGGTATTCCAACAATTACCCACGGCAACTCAGGCTTGCGGAAACACTCCCATTCCGAACTAACATTTTCTTTGCATTTGCACATCCGATCTAAATTTATTTTACTGTAAACTCTACTGCTTTCTTTCACGAAAGGACTGTATCTGAGCAGGTGTTTATATTTGCAGAGTTGAATGCGCTGTGGTCACACGTTTGCAGACCGCGGGTGCGATGCGAATCAGATCTCACGACTCTATTGTTACTCCTATGCTCCGACACCGATGCGGTATGCGCGTCAGCTTTTACCCTTTCGCGTATTGTAGCCGAAACATCGTCTACAATTTAGATGCCATTGTGATAAGCCACATGATTGCATGATCACAAACAACGGGTATATTTTGAACAACACTTTATGGACTTGACTCAAGCCTAACAACATCGTGCAATTTACGACTCTTCTGAAGCGTTTATGGCCGATCATTTGATATTATTTGAAAATAAACGGTACTACAACATGCAATTCACCTACGGCTACATGTTTCTTGATCTCTACTTACAAGCTCGTTATAATGAGCATCAACAATTTAAGTAGGTGCTTACTACGAATATTATTTTAATTTAGGGATCGCATGCTAAGAAAAGATGAAAGTTTTGATACGACATTGAATTGATTGATCTATTTTACGTAGCATATTACATTTATAAGTACTGGCAAACAACTTTCCACGTCTTACTTTAGCTGTTGCTATCACTGCATGTCAGTTGTAGATAAAACTATATTGATTATTGGGGAAGGAAATTATCCCGGATACGGTTTGACGTCTGCAGTTCTATAGATATTGCTAATAAAGTGGACTTGGGATAAAACTACTTTTACTCTGTCACCCACTGAGATCTTTTAATAATCACTTCGAGATAATTTTCCATATCAAGTAACATTTAAAAAGTTTTATCGTAATAAAACCAGTTTCATATTTTAGATAACGTTACATTATAAACTATTATAACTATATCTACAAAGTAACAACAATTCTTTGAAGTTTTTTATCTTGGTTGTTTTGATAAAGGGTTGAAATAACATACAGAATGGGTATGACCATGGGTTATAATGAAATCTTCAAATTTTATCACAGAATTTAGAAGCATCAGATAATAGTAATAATCTGTAAGTCATGCATTTACTTACAAACATGTTAATCATTACACACACAGTTTATATCGGAAAGTTACCAATTCTACAAGCATAGACAGACACAGGCACAGTAATATTATACAAAGCTGAGTTATTAAACACGCTATTAATTTATCTTGATGAACTATTCGGCATGACTAAACAAGAATGATTTTTATTGATTTTACTTTTTCTTTTTCTAATCATATACTTACTTAAAATATTTTCTCTAACTAAGACCACATGAGAAAAGAACGCGTGTTCTTAAGATAATTACGTCGTGAATAAAATATAAGGTCTAGATGGGGACGTTCATCGAGAAAGGAAAGCAGGATTCAACAGTCAATAAGAACGTGCGCTTTAAGATCACCCCGCTTCAATCTAGCCGACGCGTTTGTTCCTGAGATGGTACGTCAGGTCAAAACGAGAGATGGGAACAGTTAAGTGGGAAAGAAAAAGCAGGATACACATTGATGAGCACAAAACGTCAACAGTCAATAGGCACCTGCGCTATAAGATCGCGCGCGCGGCCCGCGTCAATCTGGTTGACGCGTTTGTTACTGAGATGGTACTCAGTTCAGAACGAGAGATGGGAACGGTTCAGTGGGAAAAAGAAGCAGGATACACATTGATGAGCACAGAACGTCAACTGTCAATAAGCACCTGCGCTATAAGATCGCGCGCGCGGCCCGCGTCAATCTGGTTGATGCGTTTGTTCCTGAGATGGTACGTCAGTTCAGAACGAGAAATGGGAACGGTTCAGTGGGAAAGAGAAGCGGGATACACATTTATGAGCACAGAACGTCAACTGTCAATAAGCACTTGCGCTATAAGATCGAGCGCGCGGCCCGCGTCAATCTGGTTGACGCGTTTGTTCCTGAGATGGTAGGTCAGTTCAGAACGAGACATGGGAACGGTTCAGTAGGAAAGAGAAGCGGGATACACATTGATGAGCACTGAACGTCAACTGTCAATAAGCACCTGCGCAATAAGATCGGTTGACGCGTTTGTTACTGAGATGGTACGTCAGTTCAGAACGAGAGATGGGAACGGTTCAGTGGGAAAAAGAAGCGGGATACACATTGATGAGCACAGAACGTCAACAGTCAATAAGCACCTGCGCTATAAGATCGCGCGCGCGGCCCGCGTTAATCTGGTTGACGCGCTTGTTCCTGAGATGGTACGTCAGTTCAGAACGAGAAATGAGAACGGTTCAGTGGGAAAGAGAAGCGGGATACACATTGATGAGCACAGAACGTCAACTGTCAATAAGCACCTGCGCTATAAGATCGCGCGCGCGGCCCGCGTCAATCTGGTTGACGCGTTTGTTCTTGAGATGGTGCGGCGTGTCCCGACGGTGCAGGCGGCCGCCGCCCGCCGCGGCGCGTTCTTCCACGCCGGAGCGCCACGCCACGCGCCGAGCGCCTCGCTACCCGCCACCACACACACCGGTTACAATGGTCGTCGGATCAAGGCAAGTTTCACCACGGTCTTCCAATATAATGTTCATTTGACAAATAGTCTTAAAAGTTTCACGATCACGGAACATTTTAGAAATATATGGATACATTATTGTATCGCTTTATTTATTTTATTACAACAGCCAGGATGGCTGACCTTTGTCTGTTGTAATGTAACATTAGCCGAAACGTCGGGATGTAAGGTTAATAACGAGATAAAATCCCGTGTCTATGTATTTCTAAATGTTCAGTTGATCCTAATGTCGATCATTCATCGACATTTTGTGAATGTCTCTGCGAAGTTTTCGCGGTCTTTCACGCCGTATAGGTTTTTCAGACGTATTTATTGCGGAACTTGAAACTTTCACGTAGTCTCCACAAATTCGTTCCTCCAGTAGCGTTTGTTATGTTTTTGTTTGTTTCGATTTGAGATAACGACATCAAAAAATGTATTGTGCATGACAGTGCCAAGTTATAAACCCCAAAGTAAAAGTTACAAACTTGTAAAGTCTAGTTTGCAGATGGAAAAACTTCGCAGACACTTTGCGAATATAATCCTACAGTATATTAAGTATGCGAACTCATCTGCATAGCCCCTGTATTTGCGAAAGAATGTCTGATGACCCTTCATAAACGAGTAAGTGACCCCGGTAATAGATGGCTCTGTCGATTGGAATGCTAATCTATTTTTTTTTTTTTTTTGTATTTTTAGTTCGTTTCTTGCAAGTATATTTTTTTTTAAATGTATGAATGCTTTAATGTTGCCTTGACCCGCCGACCGTACATTACTAAAGCAGTATAATTATTATGCTCCACGCCAAAAGCATCCTAAGCCCAGTACAATGGTAACGAAAAACTCTCAAAGCAAACTATATTTTCTGGGCGTATGAACTAACTAGCATTAAATTTTACAGAACTCGTATTATTTTACTCATAGTTAATAATTCAATTTAGATCAATCTTTTAAAGCATGTCTTTAAATCTAGACTGTGTTCTTGTAACCTCAGATATAATTATTATTATTGACAGGAGCGCCTTCTATCGGCACTTTAAAGAATTTAATCATTTATGACTTTTATACTTTCATGGAATTTCATGTAGAATTTTACGCTCCATAATTAGTCATATATTAAAGTTATATATATTCAATCTACAATCCCGTCTAACTACAGTTATTTTATGTTGCTGTTAGGACTAAAAAAGATCCTACATAATAGGTTATTACATCCACAATAAATTATAAAATCTTACCTCTAATTCATCAGAATCGTCGTCGTTCTCAGCGTCGGAAGATTCCCTATCGGGTACGGTTTGAGAATCACTTTCTTCGTCCTTCGACAAGTCTATTGGAGGAGGAATGTAGACAGTCTGAAAATAAATGACAAATTAGTATAGTGAAAACTAACTCAAGTTTATTATAATGAAAGCGCAATTTTGTTTTGGTCAATAGCATTTTTTATATAAAATGGTAAGATTTTTGCCGGGTGATATCGACAGTAAGAAAGCTTTCACAATGATGTCATTTAAATAAAATCCCACCTCATTTCAGACGGAGTAAAAGTATGACATCATAGACTTACTTCGACTTCATTTTGCACGGGCAGACTTTCTATCGGTGACGTCGGCAGTCCGTTTGTGGTGGGCGTCTCTGGTTTCTTCTGAGCGGTGGCGACCTCTGGTGATCGTCCCGCCATAAGCTTCAGAGCTTTTACCTTCAAGTCCTTCGGATGTGGCGTGTTTTGGCGGACGAATGGTGTCTGAAATACACAACAAATTAGTTTTTTGCAAAAACCTATGCAACGCTAGAACTTTATCAGCGTCTACCATTAAATTAGTTCGTTGGTTTGAATAGTTACTGTAGGCAAATTTAGTTTAAAACACGTTTTAATATTTTATTAGACGAAGATAAAGCTGAAGCGTGACTGCAATCAAATAAAACATGCTCATGCTATTTCTTAGTAAATATAAAAAAGTTAGAACGGTAGTATTGCAGATAATAAAACTTGTGCAGGTCTTGCGGTACTGTCACGGATAAGCAGATTTGCAATCAAAATTTAAAATAACGACAAGTAGGTATTTGAGAAAATAATCATAAAGTAGGGATCTATTCTATTCCTAAAATCCTATGTTACGTATGATGATGATAGCAGGATCAATCTTGAGCTTATATGAAACGACCGACGCTGAGGGAGCAAAACAAAAAGATAATTGTCACTTAACCTATTAACTAGAAAATGCCTTAATGGGCAAAAACGCGAGAATCTGTACATTGGCATTTTCGAGGTGTCCCCAGGTAAAATTGACTGCTACGCAGGTCTTTATAAGTTTTACAGGAGTTGTAACCACATTATCTGATTCATGGTGAAATTGGCATGCCATATTTATTAAAATGTAACGCTTAAAACAACATTATGATATCGAAAATTAATTTTAAAAAATCGCAATTTTAGCCTGTAGTACTGTCCCCTAAACAAAATCCGACCTTTAGCAGCGTTTGGTTAAAAATAATTCCACTAGACTGGCAAACTTTTAGCTATATATTTGAAGTTTAGTGGGTTACCTAGGGTTCTAAATGTACAATTTGCTGCAAAAGCCAGAATTTCTACTAAATAAGTAATATTTAAGCCTGTCCCCGGGATTTGGGCCAGCTGGACATGTCCGGATTCCGTTACCGCGTTTTCGAATTATTTTACAGTTTTTTTGTTCCGAGGGGTAGTTATTTTTTTACTTATACAACAACATTGCAACGAGACAGACGTAAAAGTAAAGGAGATGTCCATAGTTTTTAAGCCAAAATATTCAAAACAATTGTTTGATATTCGGCGTCAGTGAGAGGTTGTGTTTTTTCGGGCACTGTCCGGTGAGTATTCAATTTTTTTTTCATGTTTAAAACGTATTTCCAATGCATATTTTTATTTCAAAACTGAAATAAACTATCCAAGATTAACTTAGTGTGAAAAATCGTGTGATAAATATCAGCAATTTGAGATAATTCATATTTTTGTGAACAGGTACCCAAGTTCGTTACTTCCGATTCGATACCATAGAGCTGATAATCACGTTAAGCAAGGTTTACATAGCGTACACTTTATTTTATCTATTATTATTTACCCATTATTTTGGTAAACCTACGGCCACCATAGGTATCAAAATTATTCGTTTTGACCTATGTTCCGAAGAAAAAGTGGTTAAATATCAGTAGGTACCACTATTTGAAAATATTTTTTTTTGTGACGAAACAAATTATTATGCTTAGTTCCTTTACTTAGTTAAGACTAATTTTCACAAGTTCTAGTTTACTTCTAAAATCATTAATTTCAACGATTTTATAGCTAGTAAATAAAAATTCAAAAAGATTTAGAATTAGGCGCTATGTAAACCTAACCTTAGATGTCTGTCCCCCAAATCCAAGTTACAAAAATGTTAAGTTTGTATTAAAAAGTTTAAAATAAGTGTAGACATTGTTTAGCAAAATGATGTGGTTTCTCAAAATACTCAATATTTAAATAGTTAATTAAGAAAATAGTCAATTTTGGGAATTTTATTAAAACTTTAAAGGCCATTTTAGAGCATAGGTAACGAACTGGAAAGGAAAAGTTGATAAAACTCGTGTATTTCTAAGATATCAAACTGATTTTATACATTTATTATTTAAAAACATGTTCTATTTCTTTAATAAATAAATTAATAAAATAATTTTGAGTTTTACTATCTTAAAAAACCAAAAACCAGCGGTAACGAATTGGATTAATATTTCTCCTTACAGTAATAAACTTGCTAATTTCTCCTAAAATATCAATTTTACGAGAAAACTTTTTCGTTTGTAGATAGAAGAATAATTATAGATAGCATATAAATAAACATTTCAATTAAATTCCACAAAAAAAAAACAAATCACAATTTTGAGAAAGTGTACAGTTTTGCGCGTTTTTGCCCTAATACGCAGTGAATCACAGGATATGATATCATTCACAGTCTCTCCTTTGTGATGTTACGACGTCTGCGCTATCAAGCTAATCTACTAAGTGCAATTCAAATAAAGCGTCATACAAAATAAATAAAATCTTGTGAAATTGTGCGCGATTCGAGAGTAACGTGATTTTAGTAGAATGAATTTTGTGCGTTTCGGAATTTAAGTGGTCGTTCTTCTTTAGCTTGACTGTTTCGATTTATCCATGCTAGGATAAGTGAATCAGAATTATGTAAAATGTGTTTATTTACAAGAATGAGGCTTCGGCACTATTTAAATACTTAGCTATAATTAGGTTACTTCTAAAGTTACTAATCTACTTTCAGCGAAAAACTAATCTATGGACAAGAGGCTTAGTAGCGGGCAGACAAACTCGACTCTATGGTGGTGCATTCACAAATTCCATGAATTTTCCTGCACTGTACTTTTCCGAATTTTGATTTTATTTAATTTCCGGAACAAGTTTGTATAGACGCAATGATTTTTGTTTTCGAAAACACAACTGTATCCCCATTATTCATAATAATTTGTAAATTAAACACGGCTTTAGAGAATATGTTTTTCTTGTCATTCTTCTGACAAAAGAGATGGTAATAATGTTACCATCTCTTTCGCAGCCATCAGAGCTCTAGAAAGCTTGTAAGTCCATTATGACTAACGGGGTCAGATGAAAACGTTCAAATTACTAGCGCCATCTATATTTAGATTGCGAATGCACACCGCGAGACTGCCGCGTACCTCCGCTAGGTTAGTTAAAGAGGAGAGTCGCTGCAGGGAGCTCCTGCGAGGTGTTGTGACTAGCTTGCGAACTACGCTTATAGGCCGCTTGAAAGCCATCATCGGCTGCTGTGCGAAGAACGAGTCAGTAGCCTCGTCACTGTCCTCATGCTGAGATGGAACCTTGAAATTGAAACCTTCATCTAGGGACATGTTTTGAACTCACGTTTTTTTGGTTTCGGTTTTACTGATTCAGGGAATTTGTGGAGTGGAACTTCATGGAAAATTAAAATGAATTTATTTACTTTTTGTACATTGGTCATAATAAATATATTTTAAATGCAATAAATCAGTCTTTTGCGTTTGTTTTGTTATTTATCCTATTGTTAATCAATACATTATTTAGGTTTAGACCATTTTAAAATAATAAGTGACATAAGTATAAAAAACTAATATAAAGTTCTTCTTTAAAGTACTTATTTATATTATATATAATATAATATAAATAAGTACTTTAAAGAAGGTAATGTCAATGAATGATAAATTTATCCCCACCCTTCTTAGTCACATTCACATAGGTACTTATTTGATAAAGATTATAATGATTTTGATTAAAACAATGACTAAACATATTAAGCAGATTTTTCTTTTATATTTTCCCATACAAGATAAAAATAAAAGATGTCACACAATGCAATAATTTATTAAAATAAAATTATAATTGAATCGAAACGAATAATATAGGTAACTTGGTTTTACTTACCAATAATACTGAACATAAGTCTACTATACATTTTGATAATGATACATATTTACGAATATATATAAAATAATAATGTAGCAAGCAATCAACAGCTTGAACGTCGATCACAGTGTATAATTCAACCGTAAAGCTTTCATAAGTTATTTATTATGAATAACCTTGGTAAAATTACTTTAGAATTTACATATAGAAAACTTAAATCTTTACATATTTATGGATGCTACAGTGATAAAAGGAAACCTGTACTAACGGAACATTGTAGTTCCTAAGACAACATTTAGATGGAGTCACCTTATCATGCTCAATAATCAGTATAATCGGCCTTATCCGCAGGAAATATTCCGCTCTACTTATAAAATTCTGTTAAAATTGAAACATCGTTTGAACAATTGCCATCCTTTTTTGTTAGATAGTGTCAAATAGTGACAGGCGAATCTTGAGCATTATTTAACCAGTGTTCAAGTTTATACGTAAGGCCTTTTGTCAATACTTGCGAAGTTGAGCAAGCAAAGTGTACGGAACCTATTTTACTCTACAGCGACGAGAAAAGTAGTCAATGCTAAATAAGCTCTGTGCCTCGAAAACCTAACATTCCTGAACCAACCTACAATATCTCTAGTTGTGCTTCTAACAGACAAACCGGCATTGTGAAAGCACTCAGGTATATTATACAGTTTGTATTTTAGATTTGTACAGGCGTTTCTATGAGCCCCTCCAAAACAACAGTAAAGGCTCACCTCTTTAGTCTCCGGCATCTCTTCGTTGAATTTGACGGAATGAGTGCGCGACGCTTCCTTTGCTTCCCAATCATCATCGGAATCCCGATCGCGACTTACGCTGGACTCTGTTTGATTACAAATTTGGTTAGAAATATAAATCGTTTAAGAGGTATCGACAAAATCAGTAGGTTCTATTGTTCCATAATTCGCTAGATCGATAATCAAATTTATTTTATGATAAAGGAACCTATTATTTTATCGATTATTTTATTTTTCTTTATGTGAAGGGGAATGGAGGTGGTCAAAGACCCTCACTCTGACAACCCCTTATACATATTCAAAGGTTTAAGGAAATTCAAGTATACTGTTGGTTTTCCTACAAATAAATAAATAAATACATAGAAAAATAATATGCTATTTATAATATTAAAAATAAGAGTAATCTAGCAGTCACACAACATTGCAGCAGACGACACAAAAAAAAATCCCAGTTTTCGTGTACCTAAACTTATACCAAATAGTGCTCTAGCATTTATACTACTAAAGGAAGTGCTCGTGTAAAAGGCATTATTGTGCTTAGAAAATAATGGTGCAAAATTGTCGCAGTAATAACAGTCTTGAGTGCTAACCTTGGATAACAAGTCCATCTGATAGGAAACTAAAGTACGGTGGTCGACCTACACTACTTTAAGTGGTAAATTTTAGTATTTCGATTTTAGACACGCTTTTTACGTGATGTATCTAATATTTTCGCTCATTTGTGTTCTCACAATTCAGACTACAGTAATTAATCAAAAGCTATAACGATATAATGAACAAAACGCTTTTTTTTTTTGCAAATTTAGCAATTTATAGCTAGTCTGAAATTTTTTACAGTAAGGCCGGCCGCATACGCACGTTTTCCGTATACGTTTTCCGAATTCGGAATGCACGCATTCAATACAATTTGTTCTACAAGCCGCACACGTTCTGATTTTTTCCGAACGGAAAAAAACTTGACGTTCATTTCGAAAACAAACCGTGCGTACAGGTCATACGAACTAAAATTGAACGTCTGCGTAAAAAAAACGAATTCGGAAAACGTATACGGAAAACGTGCGTATGCGGCCGGCCTAAATCAGACGTTAAAACGATAATTATAAATCAAAACCCATTTTTTTTTTCAAAATTTAGCATTTATAACCGTAGTCTGAAAGGTGTTCAGTACTAAGTTATAAATAAAAAAAGCGTGTCTAAAGACGGCTTTACTTAAAAACCACTTTAGATTTTAGATATGCGGTGTCACATCGAAGGTATACTAATTTGGTTATATAAGAATTTTCTGCTTGGGTTTATTAGGAAAGTATCTAAACTCTTCAAATGGAGATTACAGATCACAGATTGCTCCAAATGGAGATCAACCATCAACAAGATTCTGGAAAGGAATCACGATCCTCAACAATGAAGGTTCGACTAAAGTACACTATCAATTTATCGGAGCCAACCTAGAAATCATCGCTCTGTCTCGCTCTTTGGCCTACGAATTTCGTATTGTGCATCCTACTTTTTTCTTCCTACATTTGACTGAAGTTGGCTACAGCTAGTATGATTAATGTAGGATGCACAATACGAAATGCGTAGGGCAAAGAGCGAGACAGCGATGATTCCTAGGCTGGCTCCGATAAATTGAATAGTGTAATAGCTAGCTTAGGAGGATCTAAAGTTCTTAACTCTATCAGCCAATGAAGATGGGGGATTCTAACATAATCGTTTTGGATATGCCTAGCATTTTGATAAGTGAAAGTTCACTTTTAGATAAGGATCAGACAACATTATCATCTAATCTTCGCACATTGCTCATTCATAAGGAACGTTATCGACTTATCGTATGACTTCAAAGTACAATAAATAAGCGTTAAGGTAATAAGAGTACTCCCGATATCTCGAACCGAACTTCTAATACTTACCTACATAAATCATTTAAATATATTCTTAATAGACAACTCGCAAAAAAAATATTTTCAGAAAACATACAGATAAGTATATTTATAGAAAATATGGGATTTTCAATATAAGTAGTCGTGAGACTTTAACTGTAATGTTACAATATTTCGCCTACAATTATAACAACTCTAAAATATAATCGGTATGTATGTATATTGAGCTGTAGCAGTTTTTAGGCCGCCTGAAGGCCTCCGTCATGGCATAACGACTTAAAACTTAAAAAACCAAAATACATTAATACGTTAATCATAGAAATAGCCATTATGTCTTTAGACGAATTCATGGCCTATAATGCTTTTCATAACTGATTCAGTTTTCGGGAGTAGCCTTATTACATAAGAACATAACGTATAGTCTGATCCTTATTGTCAATCCTAGCTATGTTTAGCTAAACAGTGCGATAACGTACGATTGTGAACCGTATTACTTACCTCTAGGTCTATCTAGCTCCTGTAAGTTTCTCTGTTGTCTGAACCAGTAACCACTGCCGACCTCTGACGTGTGATCCAACTCTATTTGTGATGTGACAAGTGCATTTAGTATATTTACACAGCAAAAACAAAACAACACAAATCTGTGACCACTTATATAGAGTACAAAATTTCTTGAAGCTCTGTGATTGACATAGTAAAAATGTAGTGAAACAGTTTTATTATGAGTCATTTATGGATTGTGATATTTGCAATTCAGATTGGCGTTGTATTAATAAAAGTGTGTCAAATGTTGAATAGTATAAACAAACAGGTTCCGTTAGTCCGTCCGACCGTTCATCCACTGAATAACTTAAAACTGAGTATGTATTTGGCACGTGCGATTTTGATAACCGTATTTCCCCCTAATATGAATATGGTAATCTTTAAATAAAATTCAAACGATAAATAGGCACCCTTAGATTCTAAACGTTTTTAAAACTTCTAAAGTTTAGAAGAAAGACATACAATATAGAAGTTTGTAAAATTGAATGTTCATTTGTAAGTGGTCACAAATCGTTGCAGAATTAAAATGTAAGCCCAAAAAGCATAGGCAAAAACAACACAGATGTGCAAAAATGTTCCAAGTAAATATGAGCGTAGATAATCGAATTAAGAGTGATTTGAAATCGTGTGAATTATCTACGCTCAAACTTATTATTTGGTTCGAAATATACAAACATATTGAACGAGAGAAAAGAACATTAACAAAATCTATACTACCATGACATAAAAGTGGAATGATTCAATAAAACAATATTGGGACATGACAAAAGTGGTAAGAATTGGTACAATAAATGATGCCATTACAAGGAAAATGGTAAAAGAACGAGTCTAGAATACATGAGTGATTCTACGAGCAGTTCACCAAAAGCGGGACAAAGACAATGAATGAAAAAAAGGTGAAATATAATGTTCCATTCATACCAGGTTGTTGTGTGTATGTGAGTTGGGGCAGTAGGAAGCAAGTTAGGACATTCTCTCCAGTTGTTTCGTCTCTGTCAGTCTGGAAAGTAAGGAGTGGCTGGGCCTGGTTCTCTGATAGCCAAACTGCTTTTAACTCCAAATTCACTAGAGTGTATGGTAAGTATTGTAATCTGAAACATTTTAATACAAAAACGTTACACGTTGAAGTGTAAGAAAAAAGTTATAAATAACAAATCATACAATTACAGAAGTGAAAAGATATAAATTACAAATTACAAAAAGATTTTACATTCAGACCAAACCACCCGGAAGGTTATAACACCCGATTGTAGAGTCTATATCATAAAAGATAAAAGCTTGCTATGTACTTAACATAGTTAAGAAGCTTAATCTGTAAGCCGAGTGCCTTTCAAAGAGCTTGGTCGGGAATAATGTGAAAAGATACTTAGTGCATTTTAAATTTTACAAGATGAGGACTTAGTTGAATAAAACTTTTAATAATGTTCACAGATAATCTTACCTATTTCCGCTTACGTCCAAAACATGCAGTGATTTACAGTTTCCAAGATCGTTCGGTAGTTTTGTCAGTTTGTTGTCTCGCAAGCACAGTACGCCCAGCAAAGACATATTGCCGATTTCCTCCGGAATTTCACCCAAAGCGTTCCTATCTACATTCAGTACTGTCAACTCTTTGAGATTCCCTATTGATTTAGGCAACTCCAATAAAAAATTCTCAGTTAATATAAGCTCTTGTAGATTTGTACACCTGGAAGAGAAATACAAAACCATTAACGTTTATAAATAGCCGAAGATAAACTAACAAAATGAAATATATCTCAAACATACTGTACACTAACCTTCCTACATTTTCGTTTAACGTATCTAATCTATTTTGGTCCAACTTCAGTATAGCTAACTTGGATAAATCTCCTGTACCGTCTGGTATGGTTTCCAGCATATTTTGCGAGAGGTGCAGGTCGGTTAGAGATGTGAGTCCACCTATTTGTTCTGGCAGTTTTTCTAGTTTATTTTCGCTCACATCCAAACATATCAAGGCCTTGAGATTGCCGATTTCTGGAGGAAGATACTGTAGTTTATTGTGATCCAACCATAATTCTTCTAAGGCGGGCAGCTCCCCCACAAAACCGGGCTGTAATAAATTTCAATATAAATTAGTGACGTAAGATGAAACTTTGTTACTAACAAGAAAATAATGTATATTATTTTACCAATTCTTCGATCTCGTTATCGCCCAAGTCTAGTCTCTTCAGTTTTGTGAGGTTCTTTAAAGATTCTGGTAGAGACTTCAACAGATTTTCTCTTAGCTCCAGTGACTCGAGTGACATCAAGCTGGAAATAACAATAAAAATTGGTTTGAGACATGCCTACACATTGGAAATGTTGTAACAGTTCCCAAGTTAAACTACTTGTGCGTGACTTTATAGATATTTCACGCGTGGTAAAATAGTATCAAAGCAAATTAAAAAGATAAATATTTTGAGTTCGTGAGATAAATGAATTCTGTGTGTGTAAATTTCTAGCCGAACTCACATTGGATGCCAATAGCTTCGTCCGTCTGTGATGTTCAGTAGAGATTAATGATGACAAATACAGGTATTAATCTGGAGTTATTGTTCAGCTAACGGTAACCTTCACAAAAGCGTGTGACATAACAATTTGATGAGACAAGCCAACGAGGTGGAAACACAATGGAGCAACTATTGCAATGACAACCGCAACACCTACTGCCTAGTTGCAAGGTTAATTGAAACTTCTGAAGAATGCGCTCCCGATTTTCCAAGTCTCGTGCAGCGACATGAGTAAATATTCAAACCAGATCGTGGGAAAAATTTGTAATTGCTACGATATAATTTCTACAAAAAACAATTTGTTCGAAGAGTTCTTACGAAAACATCACGAAATGCATCATTGAACCACCACATTTCTTTGGGTAAACTCATAAAAATGAGTTTACCAAAGAGATGAGTTTAATTCTGGAATTATCATCAACTTGAATGAGAGCAACCAAGTTATGTTATGTTTGATGATGACACACAGGATTTATTTTCAGTGATTGTAAAAATGAGGATGTGAGAGCGGCTCGAAACATTTTAATTATGGTGTTAAACGAATTATCTACTAACTTATTAAGCTAATTTGGGTGGCTGGTTACCAAATGAGCATTTTACAATGAGAATAAACGAATTGCCTTTCATCACAATATTAATGTGAGAACGTTTTAAGCAGTGTCGTAAAAGATATACACCAACTGCGATACAAAATGCAATATGTCGCAGTGTTTACCACAATTCCAGCTTCACCCGTCAGACGAGGCAATAATTATCCTGTTAGGAATGTTGCAGAAAACCTTCTACGGTAGGTATATATTATTAAAATAATGTTTCGAACCGGTTATAAAATAACTTGTAAGTGAATATAACAGTTTGTATTGAATATTGGAACTTTTGTTTTTATGTCTTCGCAACTTGAAAGGCTTCCTTACGAGATTACAATAAAGCATAGGTGCAATGAAGTCTCAATTGATACAGGGCTATGTTATAAAATCATGAAGAGCATCGTCTCAACAACATAAAATGTGAGGTGATAATCTTAAAACCGTAATAAACTGAGTTTAAACAGATCGTAATTGTACAGCCGTCGTACATTTTTGTTCAAACCGCAAGCTGTGGAGCTGTGATGAAAGAAGTACTATTGTTTGCCGATAATAGTAATGAACGCACGTCATTTTTTGTTTATTTAGTGTTAGAACCTCGAGGCCGCATTCCTTGCCTGATGTCAAAGTACTCAGCGTGAAACAATTTTGAATACTGAGCATTATTGTGAATCTTTGTGGATCATTGTGAACCTCTAGCTATCGAATTGACTGACCAAAGTTGTGCACTGTTATGCCTGTTTAAAACGAAATTGAGTGATCAATACTCGCACATAAACAGTAATGAATCGGTTCGTTCGTGACCCGATTCCCAAAATAGCAGTTAATAAAACTGAATTCCTGCTAATTACGCTATGAAAAACCGCAGAAAACACAAAACAGTTTAATGTTGCTATTAAATTAGGTTTATTAAGGGAGATTAATCCAAGAGAAAAACTCAGATTTGAATAAAACTGCGCAACTTGACGATAATGGTAGCCGTGTCTGTAACGGAACGGTGCATAATAATTGAGCCGTGTAATAAAACCAAGTTCAAACGGCGGCTGTGACCGTGTCCGGTTCGTATCCATGCACTATGATGAGGATAGGAAGCTATGTTCATTGCTGTTAAAAAGGAACTAAATAAACTGTCAGTAAATACCACTGGTATTATTTTGAATAATTAATTATAAGTAAGTAAGTATATTAACAAAGTGTAATCCCTGGTATTCGTTTAGAAAAATATTAAGATGAAGTTTAGATTTGTTATGTTTAGGCGAAAGAGGTGTGTCAGGATCGTAGAAAGTGGAAATCCGTGGTCTCTGCCTACCCCTGTGGGAAAGTGGCGTGATTTTATGTATGTATGTTTGGATTATAATTTCAAAGAAAGTAAATATCTAATAAAAAAAACTAGCAGCGCCCTCGCGGCGTTGCCGCCGTAATAATGGTTTATAGTGATGATGATGATGATGATGAAAAGTAGCCTATAACCTTCCTCAAGAGTTTAGCTATCAAATGCAGAAATAATTCACAAACCCTGTTCCTGAGGTTAGCGCGTTCAAACAAACAAACTCTTCCGCATTATATAATGTATATGTTACGGGCAATGTGATAAATCCGGTCATTATGAATAATGACCGGTCCGTATGCATAATGACCGGGTCGATTGGGCAATGTGATAAAAACTGCATGATTAATCACTTTGCCCGGTCATTATGAATAATGACCACCCTATCTTGGGCAATGTAATAAATTAGATGAATTGCAGTGTTTTAATTGATTTACTACATTTCTGGCGCTTCGGCGGCCGCTACCGCGGCACGCTTCGCTCGCCTCGCGCGTAGTTTTTTTACTAACCTAACATAACCTAACCTACAGATTTTAATCCAATTTATCACATTGCCCGGCTAGAAGTAGGGCACTATTCATACTGCCCGGTCTAAGTGATAAATTCAAGCCTAGATTTATTAAATGGACCACGGGCTGTCGGGCATTATGAATATGGACCGGTCAAAGTAATAAATTTATCAAACTGCCCGACGCTCTTGGTCATTATGCATAATGACCGGTCCATATGAATACTGCCCGATTAATCAAGTTGCCCGTAACATATATATTTATAGATAGAGATTCTTTGAAGCAACGTTCGTTGCTAAGTAAAAAGGAAGTGGAAATTGTACAGGATATTAGAAAGGAAACATCTCCGAGCTTTATTGCTTTACCTATTATTAAATTCTCAGTAGAGATCTTATTTTCATCCAGATTTCGTTGCGCAACTTCAAAAGAAGTACATACGTCCTCATTAAAGAAATTTCATCGTTCTTATTGCATAAGCAACAACAACGCTGTTAACTTACTACTGATGCAGAACTGATAACATTAGTGATAAGGGGGTTTCGGGCACGCCTCGCGCCCGTATCGAATTCCGTGCAACATTCCTATGGAGATACGAGAATTGGTAGCTGGTGGAAGCCATGGTTGAAACAGTGTGATACCCGTAACATGTAGTTTTATACGTACTTAGGCCTTTACATCTTTACTATATGATTTATACAGTTTCAGGAGGCAATTTTTGCCTACCACTAAGGATGGTCCGGTTAATACGGTTTCTATTCTAGGTATCATAAAAAAAGCTTTAAAATTGTAGTATTATATTGAACGACAACGAAGTAGAAACACATCATTTAAACAAATAGTATATAACAGCCCATTTTGAGATTGTTTTGATATAAATTATGAACTCCATGAGAGAAAGAATATACGAATAGAGTAGAGATTTATTAAATATTTATTTACAAAAAACTGTACCTTCTAATGGAGCAGAGAGCTTTTTGGCAACCGTTGAATAATTTATAGACGTTATGAGTTTATTTTTGACCTTTTGAAATCTTAACAACGTTTCATATTACATACCCAAAATAATTATCTTATGAATACCTATTAGTATTTAGCAATAAACAGCTAAAGGGCAGACGAGTTTGAATATTAGATGGAGTTATCAAAATAACATCCACAAGTTGAGAAATACCGATAATGTTTTTTTTTATCCAGTAGGACCGCTATGACCACTTTGAAACGTCTTAAGAGCTAGGTGATTCTACTCCTGTTCTTTCGCGACCAATACCGTGAAGAATCAGAGTAACAGACACGGTATGGGGCCTAGCTTTCTTTTCGGTGATCAATATGCTTAAATGTAAATAGTCAAGCTCCAGTTTTCATAAACACTGAAGTTTATTTGATAAAAAAAGACATGACGGAGGCATTTAGGAGTCCTAAAAACTCCGTGACCAGATATGGCCACTAGCTCATACGAACTTACTTTTTTTAGCTCTCGTACTATCAAAAATATTAATTATATATTTTTTATGTTGTCTCATGTTGTTATACACTGTGAGGTATTGATTTTGTCTGGATAAATGGAACGAGAAGATGGACATTGTTGCAGTAGCATTTTAACCGCTCATCTTAAGGGTACGAGCATCGATAGACACCTACACAATCTTACATGGCGCTTACAAATGCTCTACAAGTAACGATCACAAAAAGCAAATTAATCACCCTGAATAATCAATTTTTTGCATATCTTAAGAAAACGTTACCTTTCTTAGTTCTCTTAGTCCTAAAACGACGCAGAGAATACAACACAGCAATACTTAGGTAATAAATAAACAGATATTTTTCGAGTATTGAACTGACCTTCCAAAGTCGCTGGGCAGGCTAGTCAGGGACATGTCATTGAGGCCAAGCACGGTGAGCGCGCGGAGTTGGCTAAAACCAGCCGGCAGCCGTGGGATCGGATTGCTGCTGAAGTCCGCAATCTGCAACGCCCGCAGCTTTTTGATATCCTCCGGGATATCGGGAATGTCTGCGGACAATCTCAACACTATAGAAACATGACACGAATAATAAGAAAGCAGTTTACCCGTACAACACATTTCCAGCAAGGATTTATGCAGCGCAATCGCATTACCTAGCTAGAGCCGGCGAAGGTTGAAACGAGAATAATTGGCACATGGACATAAACAGTGCGGTCCTCAAAATAATTTACAAGTATTCCACGTTTCGAGACGTTTAACAAAACATTGTACGACGTACGAGAGCAAGGTCAAACAAACCAATTCAAAATAACATCCAAAATTATAGCGTCTCGACATTATCATTATCCGATGAATGGTGGCATAAATTACGACCACTTCAGAGGTATTGAAATGCTTTTGCAAAAAAAAAAAGCTACGGTTATTGAATTGGTTACATATAAACATACGGTTCCGAAAGATCCAGGATGAATGCTCTTGAGTAATAAAAGAAGCCAATATTACCAATTATTAGCTTCAATTGGTAGCAATGCGCTTAAAACAAAAATGTAGAGTCTAGTTCGGTTTATGGAGAGTGTTCATTGAATGGACATGTCGTGCGTCACAAAAACACAACAATGAATGTTTTGATTTATCGGTTACACGCACGTTAAGCGTAGCAGTTATCAACTGTTCTGCTTTAAGGTCGCAGTGTACAGTCAATCACCCTGTTTTAGAACTTCCGTAGCAGATTTTCAGCAAAACTGCATAAAACGGTTTGTTGCAAAACTGTTTTAAAGCTATTTTAAACTATTTTTAGCTGTTTATGAGGAGCTTATTAAAAGTAGCTGACAGCATAGTAATCATCTGCTGTTTGTAGCGTGCAGTGCGCAAGTTTCTATGCATGTCAGTTAACATTTTGAACTTTATCTAGAAACTATGCAAAATAGAGCGTGAGTTTGTTAGTAATTTTAACACTTTTAAAAGCTAATACAGCTTTAATAATCATGTTTTATTACTGTAAAAAGTATGGTTAAATAATTACGACTTAAAATTGACGTTGGGTTTCCCCTGATTGTTCTTAACGTGTGAGTAGGTAGTCATGTGTGTGCTTTGCTTATAAACCCGTAATCACCAAGTATTGTGTTTAAATTTCTTGCCTTTGCCTCCAGACATCTTTTACTTTGACATTGTGTGCCAAATAAACGTTACTCTTACTCTTTTAAAAAATCTTAACTAAACATGTGCCTTTGCCGGGGATCGTGTTATGTTATGGCTCTTGAATGGAGATGAGCAGGACATCTGATTCTGGCTAGATGTAGTGATGACAATGGGTAAAACTTTGACAGAGTGGTGATGGTGACCAAGGAGATGCCTTAGAAATCCGGGTCGTCCAACAGCACTTTGGGTCGATAATATCGAGGATATCGCAAGCAAAACCTGGATCAGAGACGCACAGGGCCGAAACGTATGGCGGAAACGAAAGGTCTATACCCAGCGATAGGTGATAGGAAATAATAAATATTATAATAAATAAGCCATTTTATTGCTTAGCTTATTTTTCATCCACAAAACCTTTTTTTTATGCTACAAAAATTAAGTTAATTTAGTTGTTATTATTATTAAATTATTAGATTTTTTTTTTAATAGGTGATACCAGTAGTGTAAAATTATGACGCTGATGATGAAACAATGTGCAGATGACGGGTATGACGGGATGTGAGACTACGGGTACCTACCTACCTACCTACAGGCGATACGGCATGTGTGTCAAGCTGCGAGCCTGTTTACGTTTAGCAATAAACTTCAAAACATAAAAAAAATATTATTTATCAAACAATTTAAATGTTAGTTAGGTATAATAATGGTTACATTGCAACAAAACTAAGTGGTGCACCATTAGAGGCGCTTCCAAACTAGTTTTCTAATTTCACGATGGTAACGGTAGTGCGCTCCGGTTTCCGGTTTGCAAGCGGGCATTCCACTGGGTGTGGCGTCATCAATTTTATTTGTCAAGCCACGCCGAAGGACTATAACCATATAGGACAAAATAAGGGGACTAGAGTGTAAGCGAAATAAGGTCAAGCTGTACGTCAAGTAAGAGACGGGTATTTTCTGCCCGGCCTATAAAAATCGTTACTAGGAATGGATAGAACACAAAACAGACAATAATTTCTAAAAGCATTGAGAGTGTTTATAGAAAAATTGACTGGCTAATCGATTTCGAAAAGTTTTTATTTAAAAGGTACAATCTAGTAGACTGATTAAAGCTTGTGCTTACTGTAACTACTTTGTTAGAGCTATTTTCGGAAAGGAATATGGAACTCGGATTTATGTTTCTAAGTGCACCAATGTTTATCTGAAGGGTGTATCTAAGCTGTTCAAGTGTTTTATACGTTTTATGTCCGAACCAATTTGCTTCCTGCATGCTATAAAAAGCTGAAATGCTCTGCTTGGGTAGCTCTTATAGGCTACCATCTAGTAGAATTATTTTAGGACGAAGTAATTTTAAGTATATGATCTTATTTTGAAATATTGTTTAAGATTATAATACTGATCAAATAATAAAGAGGTTTAAGCATCACGATTCGAGAAAGGAACATTTACGCTAGAGAAATACACACCCTTCCAAGTAAAATGTTTCAGTTAAAAGTGAACCTTGTATACAAGACAAAGTAGGCAAACAACTGGCTTCATTCCTTTGGTTATTACGGTTTACATAACTCAAATTAAGCTATGGTTTATGTAACTGTTTCATACCAACTGCTAAATCTATTTGTCGATGACATAACCAAATCTTAGATTGGAGGAACATGGAATCGATTATTACGATCGTTGGTTGTAATTACTTTTGTTGTGGTCAAAAAAACTAACACGGATTCCACCAACGAACGTAATTTGAATTTAACTAATTTTATAACGATTTAAGTGTGGTTTTCGCAAAGTATTAATTAGGAATACCATTGAATAAAGAAAAAAAGCTGTTTTGAAACAACTGGTTCAGATGTCCTAGAAACACATGATAAATCTTAATTTCCAGTCGATGACTTTGCTATAACTGTGGGGTGTAATATCCGCTGCAAAACCCGATATAATTCCCTTCCCAATAGGTTAGGGACTGAAGACAGACAAATGAGAGGAAATTAATCACAATCTTGCTTTTATTACGTCACTACGCCAAAGGTTTCGCAACATTCACGTCACTTGCTCCGAAATTACTACATGGTTTTTCTCTCAACTTTGACAAACATTGATGGAGTACTTATGGAGTACCGTAAAATACGCCAACATTGCCCGCTTTTTTCGAATAATTTCAATTTTTGTAAAAATTTTCTATGGGAACGTAAGTATTTTCTTTTATCATCTGCTATTATAAGATTATGTGCATGTATTACTTTATCAGATTTTATGATGCGTCAATATTTAATTAAGTATTTTATACATTTTGATGGCGGGCAAAGTTATCTGGACTTTTAGCCAACATTGCCCACGTTGATTTTTGACGCAAATATAGCCTCTAGCTAGAGAGATGAAATAAAAAGCCAATTCAAGAATTTAGGCAATAATGGCGTTTACTTTAGGTTTTAAAACGATACTATAGAAGGTTTCCTAGCAAAGTGGCTGGGCAAAGTTACCCTGACATTTTTTGTCTTTTTCATACAAACCGCATTTTACAAATTAAAAGTGCTAGGGTTGGCACTTCTTAGTTAACTGATCTTGTGATCGTAGTTGTTGTAGGTATAAAAAAACTGGTTATTTTTCATTCAGGTATTTATTTAATAAACTTTAATCAACATATTTATATAGGTACCCAAATGAAAATGAAATACTAATTGAGATCAAATGATGTTAGGAGCTAAATTAAAATAATTACTAAACTATTAGACATTTTCAGCTAACTGTCACTATTATTATTGCATTGTCACCGAAGACTCATAATTTTACCTAAATTCAGCTCAATTTGACACCGGGAAGTAGGTCAAATTAAGCTTGCAAGAATTGACTCGGACAAACATACTTACAAACATAGGAACTTACAAACATACAAACATTGCAAGTTAATTAAAAGCTTTAAAAAAAACAAGTTTCTGAAGTGCCAACCCTAAGCTTATTTTGATGGCGGGCAATGTTGTCAATAGTAGATAGCTACATTGCTGGATAACTTTGCCCACCGCTATAACTCTTGTTTGAAAAGACATTCAGCAACGATAATAACATATTAATACTCCTAAAATGTTCTTACATATCATAATATTAATAAAACTAACCTGTGTTTTCGCCATCACTCACAATTCACTTATGAATTTGCACCAAAATTTGCCCGCGAAAATACGCACCGTACTCGAAGAGTTCCGACAAGTTACTGAGTGAAGCTAGCGACACACCAGATAGACAGTGTTGCTAGACACATAACCTATTTTCTATCAAAGTCAAAAAATGTTAACATATTATTCAAATATTTTTGCAATTTAAAGATTTGCTTAAAAATTGATCTTCGGGCAAAATTACCCTTGGTGGCAATGTTGGCGTATTTTACGGTACCAAATATTACAGATCGAATACATGTTCTAAGTTCAACGTAATGTCTATTACCACAGGTGAATCAGCCACATTGTGCATTCCATGGGCGTATTGTTTTGGAGAGACCATTAGGTGTGCATGTATTCAAGGTACCGCCTAGTTACATGGTCATAACTTATTATGCAATGCCTATTTTAAGTACCTAGTAAGAACAAATTTCTTAAAATTTCCAGGTTTAAAAGCGAACATGCCTCATGAAACCAGATGTTTCTTCCCATAATCGATTCAGCTATTTCAATAAATACCACATAATATCTCTTCATAAGAATAGGATGCTAAAGCATTCATTCATAATGGAAGTTATTGAAGAGGCAATCAATTTATTTTTAAGAGATGATGCAACATGTGGCCGACAGGCAACCACTGATTTTCATTAGGTCATGGTAATGCCGTAGACGTAGCTGGTCCAATTCGCATCCGGTTAAACAACTGCTGCTTGTTTTGAGTATTTGGAGAGCTTATTGCAAATCAATCATTGAACAGTGAACAGAAAACGAAAAATCAAAATTGAACTGATGTCTGCGATAAATGTGGGCTAAGAAGATCCAGTGACACGCAATGACATTACATAAAACCATCAAGAGCACATTTAAATGAGTAATTGAAGTTAAACAAATTATTCCTTCAATTAAATTGAGAACACGAATTAACATTTGGAATACGAATTAATTAAGAAACATGAAAGGATTCAAAGTGAAATAGGTGACTTTAGGTAACGTTGGGATGACTACCTACATTGCTTAATACGAGGCTGTTGCTGTGAAACTTTTATAGGTCACGAGCTGCATAAACAATAGAGCTTCGATAAATGAACAGTAAAAGTTACTTAGGTATAGTGCTGGCCCGGGTGGCGGTTTCGCGTGGCTTACCACCGATGAAATCCCATTATAGCGTTATTGAGTTGTTCGCTATACAAACGGACCAGTATAGTCCGTACGTACACGTAGCCGATATGACAGTACACCGACCGCCTGCAGGGGACGAGTGAACGCGACACAATACCACCTGTGGGTGGGCAAAAATCCTATTTGCGACGAGCACCACGCATGAATGCATACTGGAATTTATTTCGATAAAGCGTCGTTATTACATTTTAATGCTTGTTTCATTTTCGATCGCAAGCTAAAGAAATTATCCAGCAAAACTATAAATATATGTTATACATGAAAACAACCTAATCCAAGTACCTAGGTACCAATTTGACGACGAACCATTTAATAGTCCCTTATAATATTCATATTGAAAAATATTTCCAACTACCTAGCTAACGCCCGCGGCTTCGCCCGCGTGGACTACTATTTTGTTTATCCCACGGGCACCGTGCATTTTTTCGGGATAAAAAGTAGCCTATGTCCTATTCCTGATCATTATCTATCTATGTTTCAAATTTCAGCCAATTCGGTTCAGTTGTTGTCGAGTTATAGAGGAACAAACATACATCCAAACATCTAAACGTCCAAACATCCAAACTTTCGCATTTATAATATTAGTGTGATTAGTGTGATTAGTGTGTTAGTGTGATGTCAGTGAAGAATAAATCGATATGAATAGCTCTACTTGCAGCATTTAACATAAGTAAACAAATACCCTTGTCGATGGATTGTTCGCAACACAGCCCGACCTAGTTGGTTTTGTGTAAAGTAAGAGGTATTAATAATGAATATTATGTATACAATCGCGATGAAATAAAATTAATTAAATTCTGCAGCAATAACTGAACTCGTAATGTGTGTGATTGGTATAAAAAATCGTATAAGCTAGGCCACAACTGGTTTCGGAGTTTTTAAGCCGCCTCAGGCTTTTTTCACTCTTCAGAGTGTCGCCGGTCGCGTCCGCGAGTTGACCATTCACAGCACACAGAAATTAATTTTGACCATTCACAGCACAGAGAAATGTCTGAAACAAGCCTAGTAAGACCTCCGAAATGGCTTAACGACTTTATAGCTAACATTATAAAGTGCCTTCCGAAACAAGCAAGCTCTTAACTAACTAGAGTTAATTATTTTAATATAATGGATGTTTTAGATGAAGAAAATTTCACTCTACTAGATTAGTAGACCGTCTAGCTAGGGCACTTGCTTGGTTTAAATTAATAATGCTAGATAGATGAAGTTTAAATAAATACAGGTGAAGTTCCAATCCACACTTAGCAAGGCTTAAGGGAACCAGATAATTAATATAATTAAACTGTTTTGTAACTACCTAAATAAATATAATATTTTTAAGCACCCAGACTCGGAACAAACATTATACTAGGTAGGTATGTTCATCACACAAATTTTTGTCCTTGGTGAGAATCGAACCCATGACATGACCTACGAGCACAAGATAGATCTCTATCAACTGAGCTGTAAGATTAGTAAATCAGGCGCAGTTTGTCAAGGAAACAGCGACTAATTAAGAATTGTCTTAGCACGGATTAGAAGCTACATATTGACTGAGTAAATATTAATTAGTAACCCAGTACAGTTCACATACGTGAAGATTAGTCACACCTCTGCACTCGAAGCGTGCTAGAGCTCTCGTCTCGCGGATATTTCCGCGACGTTTCAGTTTTATTGCCTTGCAGTCGAATATGTTGTAGGTATATAGTTTGAACGTTTACCATAATGTACAAAATGTTTATTTACAGGACTTTTTTTAATAACCCCCATGACAAACTAGGTACCTACAACAAGGTTCTTTCATAAAAAATTTACATTATTTTTACTAACGTTTAACAATTGAAGCTATTTTATTTATTTTCATAGACACATTCTTCTACCAAAATAATTGATATACTCTTTGAGCCATTCAAAATAATAGAACCGGTTACGGGAATGATCTCATAGTCTTACGGATTATACAACAGCCCGACCGACACCCAGAAACCAACCCAAAAGTTAAGACTGTTATGGCATACCGGTTCCAATTGCAAATTTAAAAAAAAAATCTGTGTATGTTTTGTTACTTTGTTGTTCTTTCTCATAATCTTACAAGTGTTTCAACCGAGACCAGACGACCTTTAAAATTAAGTATTTCTCAAATAATCAACTTCTGATACAAAATCTAAAGCAGCTTTCGTAAGCTTTTTCTAAAATTAAATCTTCTTTACGAGAGCAACGCCAATAAGGGTTGGGCAAGGCGTGGGAGATGACAATGCCGATGGCCGAAAGCTCGGTTCAACAACCGAATGAAACGATCGAAGCTTAGAGCAATGTGCACTACTCTGACCCAGACGACCTCGTCAAATTCCCGAGACGGGTGATGTGCCAGTGTCTACACATATAGGTACTAGCCAAATTAAATACTGTTAGAGCTTTGGACATAGTCACGTATAGTATTTTCAATTTTAAAAATCCTAAACGAAATTCAATCAAAACAGGAATGATTGGCAACGGTTGGAGGAGACCTTCGCCCGCAAATGGGTGGTCCCAAATAAACAAAAATGAATAGTAATTTTAAGAAACATTTAAATATTTATAAATACATTTAACATTTAATTTAATAAGTATATAAATGACCATAGTTTTGTACAAATCAATTTAATTTAATAATAATGAAAGATGTAATAACTAATTTAAGTATTTTGGGAAATAAAAGGTTTAATAATAAAAAAAAAACGAAATTAGGTACGTAGAGTAGAGCCGTGTTGGCCCTGTGGTACCTGTAGCGCCTTGACTTTCGATAGGTCGTCGGTTTAAATCCCGGCTGTGCATCAAAAGATTTCTTGTTTCAAAATAATTATACTATATGCGCGTTAACATGAGCTTTGAACGGGGCGAAGGAAAACACCGTACGGAAACCAGTTCATTTTCTAATAGCGGCGATGGGCTTGCAACCTGTCACATAATATACCCCACAAACCTTAGTGGTTTTAAGGTGCTATGTTTAGTTTAATATTTTTGTTAACTTTTTAAATGGTAAATAGGTAAAAGGCCAAAAAAAAAAATATATGAAGTGCTAACTTCTGCAAAGTGTGGGCAGGTATGTACTTACTAAATATTTATTTGTACAAACTTCTGACTATGTCCTTAGATAATCTTGCAAGAGATTTTAAATGACTAAAGATCTGAGACAATTGTCTACCGCGCCCTAGGGATACAGTCATGATCATGTATCGTTTCATTTTTATATAATAATTACCTACCTATGATTTTTAAAAATAAGCCAAGGGTGGCATTGCAGATCCGCTATGCCTCGATTGGAAGGTGAGGATATTTTCATGTCAAGAGTTGTTCGTTAGAATGCGAGGGCTTCAAGATTTTCTGGACCGATAAAGCCCGAAGCACCGGAAAGCATATTTTATGCAAAACCAACCGGGCAGGCAGACTGAGGTTTGTACAAAAACTTACAGAATTAAGTAAACAACATTAAATATTCCATTAGTGAAAGATAACGTTAGTTATTTTAAACAATCGGATAATTCTAGGAAATAATGTTAATCCATTTTCCATTATTATTTAACGAGAAGATGAAAGGATTAAGAAAACAAGGATAATCACTTAGAGGTAGGTAGTTTGGGTAGAATAGAGACGATAAGTTGAAAGATGGAATACGAAAATCAACCTTGGTAATAAACAATTAATTTTACATACTTAGCTGGATACAAGAAGACAAGATTTTAAATAACAGATTATGCTTCAATTATTACGATCGGAGGAAGGGCTCCAGCGAAATAAGATACTGTAATGTTTTGGTGGAGCTGACGGAGCTAATGAAATGGCAGCAATATAAAACCTGTCACAAACAATACGAGGAGTCGAGGACTTTACTCGTATATTTGATTCAATAAACTCTACATAAAGCAGAACGATGTGCGCACAGAGTAATAACAAAATAACTCGGTAGCGAGCAAACCGCTTATTGCAGAGTTTACTGGAATCTAGTTCATCATCTACACGGGTCGCTAGAACCGTTCTCGTCTCGTTGAAATATCCAAATGGAAAGAAAATTGAATTGTTGTCTGAATACATGATCAATTTATCTCACGGAAGAGTTCTAAGCAATTTTTACATGATAATAATCTACTTAAGTACATAAGTACATAAAATAATATGATTTTCATTTTATAGTCACATCAGTTTATTTTTATTTTTATGATTAGATTAGTTTCAAGTGGGATCTACTTGAACCCTCGTTACAATTTTACATCGTTTTCAAATCCAGACCATTTTAACCCTTTGAATACCCCTTTTAAATCTGTTTAACGAAGCATAACCCTGTCACATTTCACAAAGCCGTGTACCAAATATAACTAAGCAATTCACTTTAAAAATAACAGTCTATTTTTAGTTAACTAGTCTTTGTTGTCTTTATCTTTTCACCGTTTATCATGTCATCAGTTGAAATCTGGTAAGTGATAATGATAATCTACTTATTCAATAAGTTTCAAATTTAAACAAACGACTTGCAAAATTCTTTATATAAGTGGTTGTTGTACAGCGAGACGTGGGAATTACTTAAACAATGAAAACTCTACAAACTTCACCTACCTCTCTACACCCCGCTGTAAATAATTCTTACGTAATCCATAATGAGGCGGTCACTGTAACCATCGGCTTCGCTTATGTTTACAGTTAATTACGAAAACATTTTGTCTACCAGAGTAATTTATGTTACCTAAACTGCAGATGAACAGTTTGTTATAACTTTGTAAGTGACTGTGAAAGCTAGGCTTTTTGCGGGAGTGTGATATTATAAAGCTAATTTCATAAAAGTATAGATCTTCCTGATTCCCATTTCAAATTGAGCTTTCCGTTTTATCGTATTGTAAGTTATTGTATGCAAATAAACACAACATAGGTACCTTCTCGGTCAATCGAAGAAATCGTCATGCATGAAAAAGTGAAGTCGTTTCGCAATGTATCCTTCGGCCATGAGTAAGTCACAGTTTGCAGGACGGTAAATATGTTAAAAACCGAATTCGAAGCGATATTACACGATATTTCGTAGCAAAAATATTTACAAGATGTTTGTGAAGTAGTCTGTGTTGTTATTCCGAGATATGATACAGAAATTAAGTTTCTTTGAATTTTGCAAACATTGTGGTTGTAGAATTTGTGGATCATTAAATTTTAAGTTAAACGTTACTCATTAGTTTATGAAAGTTTAATTTGACCTGCTAACTAATCGCAGTAGTTATGTTATGTTATGTACCCTACCCACCCTAACATTTAATATTGCCACCACAGAGAAATTAATACTATGCTTACCGCTCGGACGTGGCATTAATAGGGATATATTACGTCTATCTACCTACCAAATGACATTTGCGTGCGAAACTTTCTATTCTTTTGAATATAAAATGAATTATCAAAATGTTTAACGCTCAACCCTTTGAAGGATTTCACGATAGATAACCGTTCTAGTAAGGCACACATGAATGGCATTTAAGCAAAGTACAGTGCATCGAACTTAAGAGAGTTGAGATCTTACCACGAGCAATAAAACGGTAACTGTACCGTAAACACTTAGGTGATACCTAGGTTTGAATACGGTATTATGGATTAAACCTCCTTAGTGTTTCTTTACTCATTTCAAACTATTGAAGCCTGTGAGTCTTTTACATATTTTTGTAATTCAATAAAACTCTTATGATTAAACCGTTTTAGATACAATCCAAGCTTCTAATGTCCTATCCCACTAACAATAAAAACCTAGACTATTTTACGTACCTAATTTCATTCTGGTGTTTTACCAATTTAAGTGTTTCAAATGCAATCCGCAGTATCTACGTGCTCGTTATATTGCACCTGTCCTGTGCGATGTTGGTTTTCGAGTAGTTACGTGACTGTATGCGACTAGTAGACAATACGCACGTGTTCACTTATTTATACTATTATAATAGCTATCTTTTGGTTTAAAATAAGGCAGGTTTTCAACTCAATGAAAACCCTAATCACTCTGAGCTGATAAAGAAATTACTTCATTAAGTATTGCTTGATTCATAATTCTGTAATTACCTACTGATTAATAAGTTCTTTTTTCCTTACTGGCGATTTTTTCTCTAATTGGCTTTAGTGGCAGCATTAACCTACATTGTGAATGATTTTTTAAGTAAGTAGGTACTCAATCTCACTCAGTACAAATCAATCTTTCTTTCTGATGATGCACCACAACCATTTCACAATACTTATGGTTAAAATGTCATTTGATAAGAATAAATGAACTACTCTCATCAACTTCTTTTAACGATTTTTGATTTAAAATTATTGAAGTACTAAAATGTTGGTAACATAAAAACGTAAAGGATTGGTACAATATTTATGGAATTGGAGAGGCATGACTTAACAAATCAACTTAATCAAAGAAAAAGTTACATTTGACAAAGATTCAGTTATTTTCTTCTTACAAGAGTAGAAATTGCCAACAGAAGGAAGAATTAAAAACTAGAAGACTTTTAAAATGAAACTCACCATTGCGAGATACATCAAGTTCCACTAGATTTTCGAAGTTCTGTATGTCGGATGGCAGTTTGTGTATTTCATTGTCGCTCAGGCCTAATCTTCTCAGCCTGTGGAGTCTAAAGAAATTCTGAAACAAAGGATTAATTAATTTGTAACCTCGTATATTTTCAATGGTAGGTAGGTAGGTGTTCAGCCCATGACTCCCAGTCAAGGATATCCTGGGAAGAGTGTAGAAAACTTAGCAGGCTGTTAGGTGCAGACCACATGGTAAAAGCCCTTCTGTGCATTGAAGTACATATTAAATTGTTAACAATGGCTATAACCATGACTGAAACTTTAGCTCAGTACTACCTAAGAGTATGTAATTTCGTATGAGAGCTAGTGGCCAACTCTGGTGACGGAGTTTTATGGCTGCCTAAAGGCCTCCATCATTAGACTTAAAAGCCAGGACAGGCAATTTAACATGTCCTTCGAAGTACGGAAGCCTCAGCTAGTAATTGCACTTGTGGTTACGCACAAATTGTGACCGTGCACAATGCTGCTTAACTTCAACGATCAATCAAGAACGTCTTAGCAAACTATGCCACAAGCGCTTCAACAACAAGTAAATGAGTGGCTCAGTACTGTACTGTGTAAACATTATAGTCTTCTGACTCAGGAAAAGGAAATGTTTTATTCTGTTTGAAGAAACCAGACAGAAGTTAAACTTTTGCTTTAGTATTTTTCATGTTTTTGTGAAAACGAACCAAATAAGTCAGATAACAGTTGCTCAACTCGTTAAATACAAGAAGGAAATCTGTGGGAAAATACAAAATGTGAGTGCAAAGGTAATTCTTATTGCATTTGATCAACTACAAATAGCCACTCTTGTTGTTTTCATATAAGTACTTACTAATAATAAATGAAGGAATAGAAAAATTACTGTGGACATTGCATATTCATCTACAAAATGAATTTTGTAGCCTAGACCAAAATTTAGATGCGAATTAAATGAGAAAACTTTAGGTTCACTGACCCATGATAGAGTAGGTATACAATGCAACCACCAGCACCAGTTGGAAATCATAGGTACCTACCTAGATTTGTCCACCTGATAAAAACTGTAATACGTTGGTATCTACTGTAGTAGGTATAGAGGGCAGATTCAGTGTTGACTATTTACACCTTGTGTGATAAGGTAAACGCCCACGAACATAAATAACCACTTTCTGCTAGGTTACATGCAATCAGTTACCTTGGGAAGATCTCGTATATGGTTGGCATCCAAGAAAAGTTCTTCTAAACTTCTGGAATATCGTAATATCTCTTCAGGTACTGTTGGCAACGAGCAGTGCCGCTTGTCTACACATTCCACTTGGCGATTACATTTGAACAAAGGTATACATCGAAACATGTTGGACACTACACTTTGAACGAACTATAACTTAAATTGTCACTATGACGACACATATTTGAGCACTAGTTTGAATCAAACCACTATTTCAGCATTGTAAAGTTGATATCGTATCAAAATAATCATAAAAAATCCAACTCGCACCTCACCTAGAAAATGAAGCCACTGACTGTCAGTGTTGCAATTGCAAAATAAATATAATATTAAAATAAAGTGTTACTATTAGCAAAAACTGAAAACTACGATGCGACGATGATTCAGTCACTCAGATTATTAGGTCTGTTCCTGAAAAAAAGGCACATTATGTTTTATTTAAAAAGAAACCAAACTACTAATAAATTGAATGCTTGAAGAATATTATTATAAACCAATGCTATCATGCTTGAGAGCTACACAAAATTAAATTAATTGTCAAAGTCAACATGATTCTGTCAACATTGTCAGTTGTCAGTGTCATACATGACTCACTCATCAATCGATGCCATCAGCTTGGCCATCAGCGATCAGTGATGCCAGAGGGGGGTTTTCCCTGCAAATTAGGGGTATTTCTGGGCTCCGGGGGGAAATTTGGGGAGACAAATCCTTTGGGTGAATTATGCAAGGGAATAGGAAATGTGATTTTTTTTTTTTATTTATTTATTTAGAGAAAGGCTTAGTTTTTGTTGAATTTATTACTTACGACTAATAAAAATGGTATTTACAAAATTTAAATGAAACAGAACAGGGCTCTAATAACGACCTATTTTTTTTATCCTATACCTAAATGTTTAATTATTAATTACCTTTATTGATGACCTAATAATAGAATAGGCTTGGTTAAAGTTTTTTTTTTAAAACCTTATTTTCTGTTTTGTTTCGCATCGCACAAGCAATTCAAGATACAACCAGTGATGTAAGATGGGGGGGATTCCCTGAAAATTTAAGGGTATATCTGGGTTCTGGGGGGAATTTTGGGGGAAAAATCCCCTCAAAATTATTAAAGGCAATGAGAAATTTAATAATTTTATTTTTATAAAGAAAGTTTTTTTTTTTTTTGCTTTGTTGAATTTTTATTTAATAAACTTACGACTAGCAAATGATTTACATGAAACAAGAGGGTACTGTTGCAATCTATAGAGGTACCTACTAGTAATTTTGATGACCTCTTGTTTTTTTTTTGTTGGGGTTTTATTTTTCAAAAGATCTATTTTTCGGGGGATTTCATCAGTGGCGTAACTATACCGTCTGGGGCCCGTGGCAAATTCTTTTGATGGGGCCCTATCCTGGGACGTAGCTATAGCTTTGATAAGGGGGGGGGGGGGGGGGGGGGGTTGAAGGGTTCCAAGTAGTGGCGTATGTTAATTCAGAACCCCGGGCCACTGGCTTTTGCCACCCCATAGATAGGTTCAATACATTGTGACCCGCGACTTCGTACGCGTTATGACTACCGTACTCGCACGCAACGCGTTAACGACATCGATTCCTGTCGCGGGACAAATGTTTGTATAATCTGGAAATACTTGTCTCGGGCTTGAAACTTGGTTTACTCTCCGCTCGCAAAATACTCATGAAGCTTATATGCGAGCGAAGCGAGCCCAAATTTTTTAAAGACAAATGCAACAAATGACACGTGATTTTTAATTTTTCTTATGATGCTTTTGAGCACCATAAGCCTAGCTGCTTGTCGGTTCCTATTTTATTATACGAGCGGAGCGAACCAATTCCCAATCTTAAATGCAACACGTACCTAACACTTGATTTTGCTTATGTGCTCAAAGAAAAGGATGGCTTTTTGTCGGTTCCTATTCTGCGGTCATACATAACTCACTTTGTTCGCAAAACACTTATGAAGCTAATATGCGAGCGAAGCGAGCTGAATTTTCTTAAGATAAACGCAACAAGTGACACACGATTTTTCTTATATTGCTCAAAGAAATGGCTGGTGGCTTGTCAGTTCCTATTCTATTATGCGAGCGAAGCGAGCTGATTTTTTTTATCACAAATGCAACAAGTGACACTTGATTTTGCTTACGTGCTCAAAGAAAAGGATCGGTTCCTATTCTGCGGTCAGACATAACGCACTTTGCTCGCAAAACACTCATGAAGTTGTATGCGAGCGAAGCGAGCCGAATTTTTTTTAAGACAAATGTGACACTAGGAAATGGTTGCCTAAAATCGCCTCGAGGATTTATTCCCAGAATCCCAATTATTGTAACGGATTATCCCTTCGAGTTTTAAAGAATACCTACAGTTTCCTGTAAAGTTAAAAATCATAAGGCCAGTCTCAGAAAATGGTCTGTCAATTAGTCATTAGATTACTAATAAATTACACAAGTCTTGATGTCTATCAAACTTACAACCAAATGAGTTTGTTTTAGTTGTTGATAGTTAGGTAGGCTTTTCTTAAATTTCTTTAGATATTTTAGGGACAAAAAGAAAGGCGCATGAAGCTGAGAGCCTCGCAGCCTGCCCCGGCCATGGCCCTCTTGACCCAAGGGCAAATAAAATACACCACTGGTTCCAAAATCTATAAATATTAACATTACGCCCAGGGGTATTTAATAAAAGAAGTTGTGGTTTTTTATAGTTCCCAATTTTTTTATAAGTTTAAAAAATTGTCAAAACATCGGGTGTACCTAGTTTAATTTTTTTTTCTTTGGTCGTCATGAACCATCTGTTTACGCACGGAAATACCTGTTCCGCCAATTTTTTTTTTATGCTATTGCCAAGGGGGGTCTGGACCCCCTAAACCCCCTCCCCCCCCTTATATACGTCCCTGGCCCTATCAGTAAAAATCATCACGAGCTCGCGGCCTCTTGAGCCGGGGCCCTCTTGGGTCGGGGGCCCGTGGCATTTTGCCAGCCCTGCCACCCTATAGTTACGCCACTGGATTTCATAGTAGTCGGTCCGCGGGGTGGGGCGCTTGAGACTAAGTTTAGGGGTAAATACACTTATCCATCTGGCAACACTGCACTAGTTATGTTTTGTTTGTGTCTTTGTGTCTAGGGACACGGTATCGAATAGAAAGTATCGATACTGTACTCATGAGTAGTATCGATAAAAAAGTATCGTACTCGTAAAAGAATCGACACAAAAGTATCGATACCTCAAAGTATCGAGTACTTTTCTCAGGCAGGGCCAGGTTTTTCACAAGGTGTTTTTGTGTAATTTAGGCGAATATTATAGGGAATTTGAAGTAAAAATCACAAATATTTTACTGCATTGTGTAGTTTCATTCAATAGACATATAATACAAATGATAATTATTACAAAGAGACGATATTTTTTTTATAAATTTTTTGTTGTGACACCTCGGTGATATTTTATACACAAATGTACCTACGTAAAATCGTTACACAAAAATACCTTCTGAGACAAGAAAATGTACAAATTTTTTGCAAATGACTCACGGTCATTACGTCTTTTTGAACGTTTTCGTCACAGAATTTATTCGATACGATCACCTGTCCAAAGTACTTGTTAAGTAAAAATATCGAATACAAAAAGAAAACTACTCGATACCATAAAGTATCGATGCTTTTTTCGTGTCTCTATTTGTGTCATGCATGATTCAGTTACCTATTGCTATTGTAAAATTTTTTGAATACCTACTAATTTTAAATAAATATTTTGGAAAATGGCATTCAATTTAGGATTTATCGGTGGTGGAAATATGGCGACAGCTATTGTCAAGGGAATAATACAGAACGGTATGTATCATAAATTTTCATTTTATTCTAAGACTCCAAGCGGCGTTTATAGTCATAGGTACATTTTTATTGAATTTGGCTAATAGGTACATTACAAGAATAGTACATTGTAGGTACATGAGAATGGAAGTACATTACTTCCATTAAACATAAAATTTTAGAACAATCTGTTTGTTAATCTGTTAATCATTTTATTTCCAGAAGCCCATCCTCCAAGCAAAATATGGGTGTCAGGACCTCGCCTTCAAACCCTTGAGCATTGGAAAGACATGGGAACTCATATCACGACCAATAATGCTGAGTTATTTAAAGAGTGTGATATAATAATACTTGGTGTGAAACCGGCTATGTTGGAAGAAGCGATTAGCACTTGTAAATATCAATGCACACAGAATAAACGTGTATTGTTCGTGTCTATGCTAACTGGTATTAATATAGCATTATTGAGAAAGGTAACTAAAAATCCTACACTGACCTACCTACTGAGTTAACATAAATATCATGTTGGTTTATAACTTTGTTACAAATATATTTATCATCAAAAACAATTTCAGGAGTTAGCTTCTTTAACAGCTGATATCAGAATTATAAGAATCATGCCCAACACTCCTATGACCATAGGACAGGGCATCTGCTTATACACGCCAGAGGAAGGAGTCAGCTCACAAGACTGCAAGTTGTTGGAAAGTCTCTTAAGCAGTTCCAGTGTATGTGAAAAGGTCCCAGAATCTTCGATGGACACACTTGGAGTATTAACAGCTTGTGGCCCTGCATTTGTAAGTTTGATTCTTATTTTTCATTCGAGGTTTGGTTGTTCGCCAGGCTTAGGACGAACTTCATATTATTATTTTTTCTAACGAGGAGAGCACACCTGCAGTGGCTGCAGTTCTCTTAGGTACCTATCTATCTGAATTTCATCAAAGTTATATCTATTTCAAAAATTTCTTAAAAAAAGAAAAAAGTTAAAAAAGATAAAAGAAAAAAATGTTAGTGTAACCTGCTAGCTTGAGATGAGACACTTTCAAAATAAAGTCAGTGCTTGAAATGTAGATGAAATAATGCTTCCAAAAGAGAAAGGAAAGAAGGCCTTTGCCCTACAGTGAGATAGCATAGAATCTATGCTATCTCACTGTAGGGCATAATCTATGCCATAGATAATTAAGAGTTTAATAAGTTATAATTTTCTTTGCTGATTTAGATCTGTGTTGAAAGGTTAGTCAAAGTAATACAGTAAAAACCATCTTCATTTCAGATGTACATCATAATGGAGGCCTTAGCTGATGGTGCTGTGAAACAAGGAGTTCCGAGAGCCCAAGCCCTTAAGTTTGCTGCTCAGCTACTTGTAGGCAGCGGCCAAATGGTGCTGCAGACTGGGAAGCACCCTGGCTTGTTGAAGGATGAAGTGTGCTCCCCGGGAGGATCTACCATCTGTGGTGTGAGCGCCCTTGAAAATGGACAGTTGAGGTACCTAATACTTAAAAATTACTTTTGTATGTCCCTGATTCCCCCTGAAAAGGATCTCAAAAGCCTAAAAGAGATATTTAGAATAACAGAGAATGTCAAAATTAGGCCATATTTGACATTTAATAAACTAGTAGTTCGCCCCGAACTGAGATCTCGCGCACCGTAGATGGCTTACATTTGGACTTTCTTCTGACTACCCTTATAATTTCAAGTGCTACTACTGCCGAGTATGCCTATTGCGCTAGCTCTTCATGGTAAAAATACTAGCATGCATGCAATACATAATGTCGTGTCTAATTTTTCATTTATTTCATATTTATGAATTCTCGTCGTATTTCTAAAAGTATACGTCCTAGAATAAAAATAATAACTATTTTGGAATGTACAAATAAAGACCTTTCATTTGACACCCCACTCAATATATTTGTTTACTTAACTTTTTTTACCCCAATAATTTTCATTCTTTATCAATTTTTTTTTTTTATCACGAAAATAAATCAAGTAGCATCTAAAATCATTGCGAACCAAACCGCAACGATGCCACTCTCTTTTTAAGACCGACCAGTCAATGAGCTACGAAGACATCGAAACTCTATGAAACGGGAGCTCTTGCAGCTCTGGTTTCGTAGTTTTTGTTCTTTGGTCGTATTTCAAAAACTATACATCCTAGATTAAAAATAAAAACCATTTTGGAATGTACAAAATAAGCCCTTTCGTTTGACACCCCACTCAATATATTTGTGTAACTTTAAAAAAAAATTACCCCCTTGGGAACCTAATATCTTCACAACCCCTTCATCGATTAAGCTCATATGCTCCACCGTAAATTTCCTTACTACAACCTATTGACCTACCGAGTTTCATGCAGATTGGATGAACGGTTCGACAGTTATGCGCGAACAACAATTCGTGAAACATACATACAAACATACAAACATACAAACATACAAACATACAAACATACAAACATACAAAGCAAAATCGCCCAACTTACCACTAAGATCTTCGCTCGCTTCGCTCGCTCGATCGATTAAACAAAGCAACATTGATGTATTACTTATGAAATATTTTCTGTTTACAGAGCAACATTAATCAACGCAATTGAAGCTGCTACTGTGAAAACTAAAGGAATGTACAAGTAAACAGGGTACTTATTTTAGTATTATTGTTCAAACAAATCCTGGTAAGGCACTTTTTATTTGTGATCAATTTATTTATTGGTAATCTCATTTAGTAACAGATCTTTCAAATCTCCATGAAATGTAATTTTTCAACTGCCGCGCGGGAGTGAACGCGTAGCATACGTACGCCAGTAGTGCGGATTCACTTCCGTCCACAGATAAACTATTTGCATACATACCAAACGACTTACTAATCGATTGATTAAACTTTTTCTACCTACTAAACGAGAGGTGCACCCTACAAAAGTTATTTAGAATAGCGATTCGCCCCAGCTTCGCATGGGTTTAATTTATAAATTACTCTGCGCGAGATCGGGGTGCAAACTATACATACCCTATGTTCATCACGGATAATGCATACCTACCTAGTTTAAGTATATTTTATAAGTATTATGTTTGTATTATTTATAAGTAAGTAAGTATTTTCTTTTAAATTATTCTGAGACCACGACATGACAGTCTTTGAGACTAACAACTTAAGTAGTATCTTGTGTTTGCTTTATTTATATAATTTATTTATTTTAGTAAATACCTCAGGAATCTCTACTTAAATAAACATTGTTAAATGACAAAGTAATTTTGCCTTTACCATGACAGTACAAAATAGAAAGTATTTTAATTTTTGACATAAATACATAATGTAGTTTAAAATACCACTAACATGCAAATTAATCTCACAATATCATAGAAAATTAGTCCGTATTTCTAAGTTGTATACTTACAAACTAAAGTACCTACCTGAGCAAACCCACAGACGAATTTTAGTAATTGTTGCTGTTTACTTGCCAAAACGCATTTTTAACACTACACAAAACTTACATCTAAAAATGGCCTAACCATCTATTTGGCAGTTATCAATAAAAACTAAAGGTAGGTACTTAAGTACTAAAAAAATTCAGAATACGAGCCTTACTCACATTTTTTAGGTATAGAGGGTTGGTAGTAAAGGATTGTGTCGTCAGTTATTATTTGCTTAGAGCAGTTGTTTAGTATTAGTTTAACGAAATTTATTTCGATGTTGAATTTCATAATTTGTGTTCAAACTTCGTACGAATACGAATATTAATTAAAGACCCTATTGAAATTCAAATATCTATGTTAAAATGGTTGTTATTCTTGGATCTTATGTGTAGCAAAGTATATACAGGGTGAATTTTTGAGACGGGGCAGTAAGGGCAGCTACCTTAACCGTTGTAGTTAGAGGAAAACGTTCTTAGGAGACCATCCTTAATTTTTGAAAATATTTCGAACTGCATTCACAGATTTTGAAAAAAATGTACAGTCAGCGAGAAAACGGGCCATTTACACAAAAACTTTTTTTGATGCCAATCGATCCTGTTTCATCTAAGGATAAAAAGGCTCTTTCAGACCAACTGAGGTTAGAGTACTAGAAAAGTCAGAAATCGCTAAAATGTATTTCTGAGACAAGACAGTAAGGGCTACCTTAACCGTTGTAGCTACAGGAAAACGTTTTTAGGAGACTATCCTTAACTTTTGAAGATGTTTCAACCTGCATTCACAGATTTTAAAAAAAATGTACAGTCAGCGAGAAAATGGACAATTTACACAAAAACTTTTTTTGATGCCAGTCGATCCTGTTTCATCTAAGGATTAAAAGACTCTATCGGACCAACTGAGGCAAGAGTATTAGAAAAGTCAGAAAACGCAAATAACTTTGATTATACATTTCGTACGAAATCAATTTGTCATTTGTCATAATTTTTCATCATTTTGTCTAAATATCTTCAAAAGTAAAGGTAGTCTCCTAAGAAAGATTTCCTGTAGCTACAACGGTTAAAGTAGCTGCCTTTACTGCTCTGTCTCAAAAATACATTTTGGCAATTTCTGACTTTTCTAGTACTCTTACCTCAGTTGGTCCGATAGAGCCTTTTAATCCTTAGATGAAACAGGATCGACTGGCATCAAATAAAGTTTTTGTGTAAATTGCCCATTTTCTCGCTAACTGTACATTTTTTTCAAAATCTGTGAATGCAGGTTGAAACATCTTCAAAAGTTAAGGATAGTCTCCTAAAAACGTTTTCCTGTAGCTACAACGGTTAAGGTAGCCCTTACTGTCTTGTCTCAGAAATACATTTTAGCGATTTCTGACTTTTCTAGTACTCTAACCTCAGTTGGTCTGAAAGAGCCTTTTTATCCTTAGATGAAACAGGATCGATTGGCATCAAAAAAAGTTTTTGTGTAAATGGCCCATTTTCTCGCTGACTGTACATTTTTTTCAAAATCTGTGAATGCAGTTCGAAATATTTTCAAAAATTAAGGATGGTCTCCTAAGAACGTTTTCCTCTAACGACAACGGTTAAGGTAGCTGCCCTTACTGCCCCGTCTCAAAAATTCACCCTGTATATAGGTAAGTATTCGAAAGTAGTTGGTCAGTTGTACTGCCTTTTTTTTGCTTAGTTACAATAAAATTGTAGATCAGCAGTCGATTTTTTTCTGTGCCTTGCCCTTACATTCGTTTCTCCAGCCCAGCCAAGCTCCAAATCCTTGCTTCTGGTATATACTCTGTGCGCATTGCGATGCTATTGTTATATCATCAGTCAATAATTCTGCAAAACAATAAAACTAATGTGAATGTAAGCAGTAGGTAAAAGTCAGAAATCTAGCTTTTATAGGTATCAAACCGGTACTTAATCCAGGTAGGTACAAAACCTCTTTTCTTCTCGGGAACAGCAAAGGAGAGGTATTATAATTCCTATTATCTTCAAAATGATATAAAAGATATATAGATTGTCTTCTCACCACTACACGTCACATTGCATCCCTTGGCAGGGATGTCACCGGCGTTGCACCAATACCGGTCGTTGATTTGAAAGAGGCCGTAGTCAAAAGAACCATCGTCATCTGGTCCACCTATGACTTCTGCACGCCTGGAACTCTCAGCTTCTATGAGACACATCCCTATAATGCAAAAGTATACGGGAGCTTTGTTTTGACAATCTAAAAATGTTGCTGGACCAACTCCAGGATGTTTACCTACAGCTCGTGTGCATATAATTTTATTCGAAATTAATAAGAGGCACTATTACAAACCTGTAGCCACATTGAACTTATCTGTGACTATGGCTCAGGCCCCCTACTCCCAAAACAAAAAACTAATTATATTGTGCTAATTTTCGTACCTAGTTCAGCTTATGTGGGTCAAATCTTCCGAATTCAGTTATCACATTGGTACACATACAAGATAAAGCTGAACTCTTGTTTTATTCATAGCCAACCTCAAAATGTACGTCGGTACATTATCGTTTGTGCTCTCCAGACAGACCATAGGAAATTATATTTCTCACAAAGTTGGCAAATTGCGAATATGACAACCTTTTTCTTACGCCCAGGCCCAGTTTACCGAATGTCCAGACTGTTAATTAGCTGTTGTTGTTAGTCTCTAGATAGAGTCTTAAAGAAAATTAATAGGAAATATAAAATTAATACTCACAGTCACTCATTTGGTTTTCAGGAAAGCCTTGCTTGATTAGTTCCATAACTAACTCGCATACAGCAAACATCTTAGCATTGGTTTCGGATATATAACTGAATAAGTAAAGAATAACAAAATGTATGAGTATATGTCGAGACATATCGCCGTTTTGCTGTAGAATGAATTTTATTTGGAAAGTAGCACATCGTGTCAAGGATATCAATGCACTTATATGGAGGATAGGTCAAGCTTCAAGTGCAGGTATTATTTACAAAACTACTGCCTACGTTTATTATCCGATTGAGAATAAACATAGACATTTTATGCCTTGGTTGTATTTGAAATGTATCTTAAAAACAAAAATCTAAAGACTTCAACTACCACATTGCTAGTAACAATAATCTAGGTACCTAAGCAATCAGCTTAATTGGCACATAGGTAAAATTAAATAAGTACGTGTGAATTATTAAAGTTTTTATTTTTAATTTCCAACAATATAGTACATTCACAACATTGTAATTTATTACAACATTCATCTTCAGTTGCCTAGGTCTTGAATCGTCCATTGATGAATAGCCTCCTCATAACTAAAGCTCCCATTACACGGGCTATGAATCCAAAGTCACAAAGGTAATATCACAGAACACTAATATGGTGGCAAATTCACTACACCACAGTTATCATTTCACTAAATGTTCTTCATACGACTTCATAGCTTTTTACACTTTCATTTAATTTTATCATCAAAACCAAGATGTATTTTTCTCGTGGTCTGCTCCGGGGTGTAAGGATGATACGGGTGAACGCAAACGGTTCTTCTGGTGAAAAGGAACAAGGAGAATCTACGAGCCAGCCCCACATTAATGTCTATGCTCCTGTGCCTCGGAACCTCCAACATCGGTATATCTTCATCTTCTTTTTTTACGCAACTAAGTTTCCTAAAGCTTCGCCTGAATCTTCTCAAATTGGGTCTCAGCGCTGATTGAAAGCTCGGGAATCGCCGAAGTAAAGGTGATCTTTTATCGCTCTTAGCTCCATGGTTTTCATCCTTTGAATTTAGTTCTGTATCTTCTGGTTTTGATGAGATAGCGTCCGCCGATCCGCGCAAACAATTTTCTCTACTCATTATTTTTATTTTTCACATTTTGTTACGCGCAGTTCGCTTATCCTTACCGAGTGAGCTGCTGTCTAACTTGTGGCATTGATTGAGTGTGACGCATGTGAGAGATAAGATTTTCAGATTACTGCGATATCAGACCGATTTTTTTAAAGTAATGATTATGACTGGTAGGTAGTTAAAATCTTAATTACCTACCTACTGCTATTTGGATGGTGGTGATAGGTGCAGATTGGGAGATGTTTAGATATACAATATGCGTGCTAAGCTAAGCATTTTAATAATCAATTTTCATTACTTATTTAAGTAAGAGGCATAATATGAAACCTACTGTAAATAATTAGTAGATATTGCATAGAGAAAAGTCTTCATTGGCCTTGTCGCAGCATTGATAACTATGGGCATGGCAATGAATTCGTTGCAAAACCAGTTTCGTTCAGCTTGGCTGACTGACAAACAAACACATTCCTTTGTTTCCGAAAATTGTACCCTCTACGTCAAATGGCGTTCTAACCACACACCTCGAATAAGCTATCTGCAGAGTTGGAAAATGTAGAATAATAAATTACGTGATTACCCATATTTACCTTACGGTTGGTTTGGACTGAATGTCAAAATGTACTGATCTGCATAATGTATTTATTCCAAAAAGAACTTTTTTATTACCTACCTAATACATAAATATAATATTAAATAATACCTATCTAGACTAGCTGACCCGGCGAACTTCGTACGACCTCTTTAAAAACTCAATTTCAAACTCTCGCGGACGCCCTCAGAAGACCCTAGCTGCTTAGGAGGAAAGTAATCTCCGAAACTACTCATCCGATTTCAAAAGAATGAAAAGTACTAAGTGCCTACGCCAGTAAAGCCGCAGGGGGAAGCTTGTTGAGTAAAAATTCAATATTAAAATCCCTTATCTACGCACTAAAAACAAAACCTTGGCGGATGTTTAATTAGGTAAGATCCTCGAATTAGACAGGTAGTCGTAGTTTACTGATGTCTTTAGTTGTCGGAAAAAGAGAAACATACCTACCTACCTATATGGGCACGTCACATCACGTGTATGACGTGTCGTTGAGGTAATACGCAAGCCTGTCTCTTCTCTAGTAAAAAGAGTCCGTTTCTACAGGTTCCTAGGTTTCGAGATGTACCGCGGAACCTACCCATAAAAGTTCAGCTGGAGCACCTTGATATCACATTGATACCGAAACTCAACTTTTGCAGTTTCATATGGTCTCGTCTTGGCAACATTTTACCTTTACATTTTACATGAAAATGTTTTGGTGGGATTTGTTTATTTAGTTTATGATGATACGAAACGATACGATATGATTATAATTTATTTATTTATTGATAATAATTAGAACGAATGTACCAATACACTAATTATAAGTTAATCACAATAATTTAAAACAACAAAATACTTAATAATTCTAAAATAACAGTTTAAAATAAATTCCTACAGATTAATTAAAATTACAAATTACATCAAGATAATAAAAAACAAAATGATCCTGTATCTTGTAGGTAGTTAAATAACTTATTTAGTTTTTCTTAAGTGAAACATCGTTTACGTAAGTACCTAGTTATTACGTAAAACTGGTAAAACGTTACTAGATGGATACTTAGTTATAATTGAGTTTAACAAAGATGGCATGATTAACATCAACACGAAATAGGTAACGTCAAGGCTGTTTTACAGTGTAGAGAGAGGTTCTGTGTAACTAAGAAGGTACTTAAGGAGCGTGATAGAAAAATAGGCCTTAGAAATACTTTATGAGGTAGTATCTCAGTTTATGTAAAAGCTAGCAACTTAATATTTTTTTGATTCGTATTCTTTTAAATCATTATTTTCTCGAAAACTATTTTTCTCTCGTTTTATGATTGTACTATAAGTATACGAAACAGCGAAATATTTCTTAACTTTCTATTAAAAATCTAATACTTACCTAATAATTCCTTTTTTTTTAAGCGCAAAAACGGCTTTTCTATAAGTACTTCAAATGAAATGAATTGAAAATTTCATTTTGAATACCTACTTATGTAGGTAGTGCTTATTTATTTTCCATATAAGTACTTATTTATATATTTCTGCAAATTACATTCATACTTAATACATTCTATAACTAAATTCAATAAGAGTAGTGCCCTCTTAAATAAGTACCTACTCTACATAGAGCCGTCTCGGTCGAGTCTTGCTCTCATTTTCCAGTGTGACGTATCAAGGTGATGCACCGCATAGCGCTGTCCTTTTCATTATAATAATATATGGTAGGTAGAGTGAGAAGACAGAGAATATCCCTCCTGTTTGATAGACAGCTGTGCGCAGGCGGTCGCGTCATGATTAACAGTATGACAAATAGCAACTAAACAAGTCCTTCACTCGGTTTTTTCTAAATGTCGTGAACGGTTTTGTGACAGTGTTATTACTTAAAGTTGAAGTTCAAATATTGGTTTTTGATCAGGTGTTTTTTAGTTATTAAGTAAGTAGGTAAGTTCATGAGCTAGTGGCCAACTTTAATTTTACTAACAATGCTTTCAAAATTTCACTAACAAACGCAATTGGTCGTCCATTCAATTTTCTTATTTCAATTTTGCAAAGATTTTCAGAAAAGACGTGCTTTGATTTGATATTTGCCAATCTATACCTAGGTTTGATGACTCAATCAGGATAATAAATTTTGGCTACCAACGACACTTTTCTATCTTCGCATCAAAATTATCTTTTTATTGTGGAGTTGATAAAGTCACATTTTCTGAAAATATTGTAATGGTCAGATAAAATACGGTATTTTAATAGAATTTTTAGTGATGTTTGCAGAGAGTCATTCTAAGAACTAAAGATTACGAAAGATACTGAGGCGTTTGGTTGATAATGATAACACATGAGTACCTAAGTACCTACGAACTTCATGAAACATTCAGTTTCATTCATTTGTTCCGATAGGGCACATATTCTGTTTTCTAGTGAATATGTTTTGTACAATCAACTTGACGAGTTAATTATCTAAATTAGGTAAGTTGGTATATTAGTCTTAATCGGTTCTTCAATTGCACAACCGGTTTCTTAATTTATCTTCAAAGTAAGGTAGGTAAGCCAAATGTTTTATCATAACCTATAGGTATGTTTTTAATTGATGTGGCTCATTTATTGTCAGAGAAAGCACTGTTTTAAACCACCATTCTTGATATCTTACATAGGCTCACACAGAGCAAAAACAATAAAGGTAGAAGAGAGTGTTTTTAAATTAAGTATTATTAACGGGAAAAAAAATATGTAGAAGAGAGTGTAGCAGTGGCCCGCGCTGTTTTATGTTGTTTCTATGTTACGTAAATAATGTTCTGCCAACGGACTGTTCAATTTTAAACCACTGAAGTTAACGCGGGTTTTAGCGGTGCTCTCCGGAGGTGATGGATGCAGCAGCGCCTTCAGCATGTGCGCCTGCGACGCGACACCCAAAGTGTTAGATTTAAATGTCAAATTATTATTTTTTGCTGCTTGGAACGTGTCAAATAATATTTACAGTACTTTAAGCTGTATAATGGACATCGGTTATTTTCGTGTTTTTTCGAATATGTCCGACAGCAGTGTATGATTCCACAAAACAGAATGCGACAAAAGTGCACGTCTCGTTAGCAGCGCAGCTCGCACGGCTTGCAACTAATTTGCTTTTCCCTTGGCTTTTCCTTAAAATGACATTGATATTCATTTGTTTGCGATAAAGTTGAAATTATGAGTAATTTTCATTTCCAAATGATTTGACATTTCGCCAATCGTTTTTGTAATTTTATGCCATTGTTTCCGATGTTTTCCGCAACACATTCTTTTTCTGGTGTTACTGTAATGTTTGGTCTATAAAGTTTCATACGAAAAATGGATCACAATAATTCAACCTTGTGTTAGCAGGTATACCTATAGGTATTCGATAAAACAGTTGGGTCGTTCGTATTTACCTGGTGGGATGTATTCCCTTTTTCTTTCTTTGATCCGAGGGTCATGTACGAGTATGTCAAATACCAGCGACGTCTCAATGGAATTTACGTTTCGCAAAATAGTTACAAGAAGGAAAACATTGTGAGGAAACACGCGACTTAGTCAGCTCCACATGTTTTGACCATGTCTGTCTCTATCCTGTGGACAAGGCCGATAGTGCTGAGAATTGACGCAGTAGGTATAAATCTCCTTTACAACTTTACTTATGCCGGCCATACACGATCAAGTTCACCGTCAAGTTTGCAGCGGACTTGATGCAGCGTCCAGTAATCATGACGGTGTATGGCTATGGGTGTGCATGACAAGTCTACTTGAAGCGAAAATAGAATTTCGTTCTGTCGAATTGATCAAGTTTGCAGCGTCATGTAAACTTGAAGATGTGTGTGAGCGTTCAAGTCTGCATGACGCTAGTTCTGATAATTTTTTGGAGTAATCCTCAATTCTTTTACTAAATTTACATGAGATAAGTAAACATTTTCGTTTCAGTAACCAGTTTTTGCACCATACTGATCGATCTTGTCTTTCTGTTTTCTTAATTGCGAGTACTGTAAACTGGACTCCGCATCAAGTCCGCTGCAAACTTGACGGTGAACTTGATCGTGTATGGCTGGCATTAGATAATAATATAAACTCTATGTTAGTGCTTGGGATATTGTTGATATGGAGAAGGCTTTTAGGTGTCAGACAAGCCTAGCCTTATTTCACTTTTTAACCCCGACGCCGACGCAAAAAGAGGGGTGTTATAAGTTTGACCGCTATGTGTGTCTGTGGCACCGTGAACCGATTTGAATGCAGTTTTTTTTATTCGAAAGCTGATTTTCTAGGCGATGGTCGTGGTCCTTAGGCATGCTTCATCAAAATCGGTTCAGCAGTTTGAAGACCATCAGCTCTTTTCTTGTTTATGAAGGGTCGGGGGTTTTTAAACATGTGTAATGTTTTCTTGTTATTTATACAGGGTGGAAAAAATGAATGGGCCCCGGAGGGAAACTACTTTAAATCCTTGAGATACAGTATTTTACTGAAAGGAAACATTCCTTTATTTTTAAAAAGAAACAAAATTGCATTAATAGATTTTCTAAAATTGCCTCACCCGGAATCGAACCAGCTAAAAATTAAAAAACAAACCTCGCTCTATTTAATACTACTAATCGATGGGATTAATGTCAGGATAAAATCTTTATAACACACATTTGGTTTAAGAAATAAAAAGATTATGAAATCTAATATACAATTTTTTTCATTAATTTTTATTATTTCACCATTTGCGAAAAAACTTTTCTAGACGTTATTTGTCTACCTGATTTGTGATTCAGACTTCCGAAAATGTATCCGATTCGATGATTTTCTTCGAAAAGTTGACGGTTTTTCAGCAAAGAAACGATATTTTCCGAATTCGGAATTCATTCCGAGAAGGTCTGAATCACACTACTGAATACCTCTCACAATTCCACTGTAGAACTAAATTGCAATTAAAGCCCTTATGTACTAAATTTTAGATTTCATGGATATCTTGTACGACAGACGAATGTAAGACCTCATGTTTCTTTGAGAAATTTTATTTTTAGCATTGTATGTATCGACTAGTGGAATAAAATAGCGAGTGTTTAATTTTTGAATTTTTAGCTGGTTCGATTACTGGGTGAAGCAAGTTAATTTAAGAAAATCTTTGAATGCAGTTATGTTTCTTTTTAAAAATAAAGGAATGTTTCCTTTAAGTAAAATACTGTATCTTAAGGATTTAAAGTAGTTACCCTCCAGGGCCCATTCATTTTTTCCACCCTGTATATGGTTTTATCTCTTAATCAACAACTAATTTTATTATAGTTATCACTATGTTAGGTAGGTACTTGTAATTTCGCATTTCCAACTACATTGTGGAATACAATTACTGACTCACACAATGATAAATAAGTACCTACCTAACTACCTAAAGGTTTTCCTCCACGTAGGTAATGATTCACTATACTGGGTTTTTTAATATGATTTTTTATGATTTATTAACGATTATGTAGTTATTTTGTAACTTCTTTAGTAGGTACGGACAAAATTATTACAATGAATGAAATGCTTTGATTCAAAAAGGGATCATAATATTTGACATGAGTCTCTCGTTGTGTCACAATTATATTTAAACGTAAACATGCTCTCTCACGACTGTATTGGTTGGTATGGTAGACAGTAAGATCATAAGATGTAAAAGGTACATCTTACAGTTCCAGTACAAACACACCATTGGCGCATGCCCGCTTTTTAACCGACTTCAAAAAAGGAGGAGGTTCTATGTTCGGCTGTACTTATATGTTTTTTTTTCCTGTTATCCACTTTGAATTAGTAATAATTTTATTTAGATACTTACTTAGCTTAAAAAAATAACTAGTAGATTATTTCAATTTCAGTGGATCTGAAAAACCAAAAATACATTTTGAAGTTTGTAGTGTGTATCTGTGGATCTGTGTATTTGTAGATCTCTGTGGATCTGTGTATCTGAACGGATGAACCGATTTCAATTATTATTTTTTTGTTTGAAAGGTGTCTTTGTCGAGAGTTTTCTTAGCTATGTTTCATGAAAATCTGTTCAGCCGTTTGAAGATTATCAGCTCTTTTCTAGTTTATAAAGGGAAATGTCAAGGGTTTGTATTTTATTTTTATTTTATTTATAATGTTTACTTACTCCATTGGCTCAGGGACCCAAAGTGAGTCTTGGCCTCCGATACGAGAATTCGCCACTTCCTTTTGTCCATGGCTGCCTCCAGCCAGTTGTCGGCTCCGAGGTCGCGCATGTCAGCTTCTACTCTGTCGCTCCAGCGATACTTGGGACGACCAATCGGTCGACGGCCGTTCGGTCGTCCCAGGTATGCCCTCTTAACGCTGCGGTCTTCACCCATTCGCAGTAAATGGCGGAGCCATCGGAGTCTGTGCGATTTGTATTCTCCTACTATGTTAGGCTCCGCCACGAGATATAATGTTTACTTAAACATTCAAATTGACAACTTTTACTTACATCTTAATTTTGTTTCTTTATACTTACTTTATTATTTGTTATTACTTATAAGTACCGAACCTTTAGACATCTTCAAAAAGATCTTAAATAACTAACATGATCTGAAAAAATGTCTACAACGCTTTGAGGATACAGTCGTGATCTATTTCATTTTTTTTCCGTTACTATAGATAGATAGATACGTTTATTTGCAAGAATATATGATACCTACATTAGGTCTTATATTTAAATTTTATGTCCAATTACATTCTACCTCAGAGGCATGCAAATTTTTAATTAATATTAAATTTTAATTTTTAACTACCTACTTAATTGATTACCTACTTAATTATGTCACAAATTTAATAGTTGAAATTATAATAAGTTACTAAATTTCACAATTCAATAGGCCGCCTGAAGGCCTCATGCCGTCATGGTTTGGCGATCAATTGATTTCCTTATGCGACTCTAACAATGTCATTCAACTGACTACCTGGTCAATAATTTCGAGATTTTTAACTTCTTATTTTGACGACCCTTTGTGGTGCAGTGGGCAAAGGCCCGCTTGAAAAACAGAAGGCTGCTGTTTCGATTCCCGCCACAAGAAAAATGTTTGCATGATCTGAAAATATTTGTCTCGGGTCTGGGTGTTTTTCTATTTATGATATGAACTTATTTACAAGAAAAGTATACAAGTAAATATATCTGTCATGTAGTTCCTAAAAGCTCTGCTTACTTTGGAGCTAGATACACGAGAGCGGGTTTAACACGTCGGTCGTTGCAAACTTACGTTAATAGTTTAGGTAGGTACAAACGATTCACGAATAGCTCTTACAAAAATAGCCCAGAAGAAGAATTATGTATTCTTTGTTTGCCATACACTTAGGGTGGGTTGCACCAGCTTACTTTAACAATAACAAACATGTTAAAGTACCGGTTAGGCAAAAAATGCGTTGCACCATCTGACAATTGTTAAATGACGTCATAACTTAACTGCTAACCGTAACCGCCCAATCTTCGCTGGTTAAAGCTATTGTTAAAGTTAAATAGCTGCCAGATGCGTCAAAATCATAAAAACCTCATACTTCATAAAGCGTTTGTGCTCAAAATAACAAACAACATGTCCCTGCTTCTAGAATTTACAGAGGAATCTAGTAGTTCTGAAGACGAAAGTAATAATATTATGAGTAAGTAATAACAGGTCTAGGAAAAGAAAAGTGTAAGTACCTACCTATTTGCCTAAACCTGCTGGGATATAAAGTCGCTAACTCGAATTCGTTCCAACAAATTGATTTTTTACGAACAACATTAAAGTTATTTAATGCAAAATTACTTTACATATTTTACACAACAAACATGTCTATCACTTTTTCAACGATCTTCTACCATTTCAAAGAATTCACCGTAAAAAAAACATTTTTTGTTGGAATCAAATCCGAGTTTCTCGAGCTTAGTATAAAGTATGAGCAAAAACAAAGGTTTGTTGCGGAAACCATTTTTCTATTGGACTGTTAAGTTTTCGAGAAATAAATAAATTAACTACGTCACTGACACATTTATCATCAATTTTCTCAAAAACAAAGTCGGACAAAAAAATATACCTACGGTAATAGTGCTTACACATGTACAGACCAAACCGCAGACACAGTACTCTGTCTCATTTGTTCACATGAATTTTGTATTTTCTGTTCCTTCTCACTCGCACAAAAGAAGAAGAAGGATATATACAAAATTCATGTTAACAAATGAGACAGAGCACTGTGTCTGCGGTTGGGTCTGTGCGTCTGTTACGGCTATTAAAAATTACGAGATCTAAAAAGTCATTAGTATGAAAAAAATATATTTTGAGTCTCGGCTGTCAGTGTCATTGTCTCGCAGACAATGACACTGACAGCAAAATTGGTCAATTGACAGCGTCATTTGAGTTTTCGTCTAGTATAGCCATATTTAAAAATGTTTTTTACACTGATTTTGGGGTAAATAAGATCTCATTTGACTTGTAACCCTGATAACTTTAGCTATGCCAAGAAATACGCTGGTGCAACGCATTCCGCAGTCAATGTTAAAGTCAACGTTAAAGTTATCGTCAAATTTGACATAAACCTTAACTTTAACAGCCAATATGGTGCAACCCAGCCTTAAACAAGAATAGTTGGTTTGGAACATTTTAATCTTCAACTTTCTTGAATATAGTGATCTCTGAACCCACTTAGGTAAATAAAATTCATCTATTGGTAACTTTGATCAATACCTACTGGTAAATTAGGGTTTTAATAAAATACGGTAAATGTTATACACCACAATGACTAATACACTATCAGTCCTATCAGCTGATAAATCCACAGGTATGAGATAAGAGACTAAGCACTGATATGACAGTGAACCATAAAAACGAATCACACCCTAAACTAGCTAGCAGTAAAGTTGCTAATCGCATACATATAAATAATCAGATAACAATAAGTATAGAGGTAGGAGTAATATTGTTCGTGTCGATTCTAGTTAAAACAGCACTTCGGGATGGGTCTGTGTCTTTCGTTCGATGTCGGCGATTGCGAAGTTTGCTGCAATCCGTGTTGCCTGGCGCTGGGTGCTTGTTGCTTAGTACCGTGCCTGTGCCCCAACGCTTGCGGTCAGCAGCAGCCCCAGACGGTGCACGTGCACCACCCGGCGACAGTCATCCAGCAGCCGCCGGAGACGATCCACGTCCATCACGCGCCTATGGTCATCGACCAGCCGCCCAACTACGGCTACCCTCCACCACCAGACCACGGCTACCCCGGCTACCCCCCACCACAACACGGATACCCTCCTCCCCAGCACCAATACCAGGGATATAGTTAACTAAATAAGGTAATTACGGACGGCCATTGCTTATTTTTCTACATCACTATCTGACTCACCTGCTTACTTTGCACACTCATTTAAACTTTTATATTTATGTTTGTTTTGATGTTATTGTTGTTTATATGTTTATTAAGAAACATAATTTAAATACAAAGTACTCCAAGAATAAGAATACTCGGAAAGTAGGTACTCTAAATGTAAATTGTAGAGACAGGCAGAGTTATAAACGTGGAATTTTTTGACTTTTTTATGACGCTATTTTAAATTTAAAACATTTTAATAAATTTAAATCTAAATTTCGATATTCATAATCATTGTCTACCTAGTATAGTACCTACCTAGGTCCCAAAAATAAAAATTTCAAACTTTGCACGAACGTGTAAAGTTTGCACAACAATCTATAGAGGTTGTTGGCTCTTGAAACTAAAATCGTGACAATTTTCGTGGTTCAATCAGCGTATGTTGTCGAAATGCTCTGAAATCAAACATCAACACAAGGTATCCTCGATAGTTGCTCGATATGTATTGTCCGTGGTTGCGTAACGTGGAGAGATCTAAAAAGAGGTCTTCATATTTAACAATTAAAATTCTGTTTTATTTCGTTAATTAGCGTTTGTTTCACCATCTCTGAGAAAGGTCCTAGGTAAGCAAGCTGTCGAATAAAGTTAGCAGTACCGCGCTTTTGCCATTAATGTGTATAACTAACCTAATGTCATTTGTGTTATTGGTTATTTTACTTTCCATTTACGTATAAATACTTAAAGACAGGTTTCTTCCTATTTACCTTAGTTACCTTTTTCACCTTATTCAAGGAGAATAAGGTGAATAAAGCTTTTTTAGGTAAATAATGCACCCAGGTGTTTAAAGTTTACCTACTAAAAGTGTTTAATGCACCAAGGTGAATATAAGCTTAGGTGGATTAAGTTTACGAATCGCAAATCTTACATGGAGTGGGGAGGATGATAATGATCGACATGCGGTGCATTTTTTTCGAAAGCCCCTTTACTCTATATCTTAATGCGCCATCTCAATGCCCCCTAATTTTCTCTGGGTCTTCTACTGCCCCCTGAAAGTCTCAAACCCCCACAAAGAGGCGTTATCGCCCACGTTGAGAACCTATGTTCTAGACAGATAAAGTTGTTAAAGTTTAACACTAAAAGCACCTAAGTATAAATTTTCAGTCGAAAGTTTTTCCTATTTACGTGACTTTGTAGGTAGAGTTTTATTTCTTTCAATAAGTAACTTAACAATTAGAAAAACGATCTCAATCATTTTAAACTATTTCCGGTCTTTGATGTGATGTGATGACTCATTCATTTGAACGATGAACAATTGTATGAACAATCCTTATTTAAAACTTTTCGTTTGTTTATGAGAAAGGGCTGAATTTTTGCCACGTGATCGATAGGTATTTTTCAAGATAAGATATCACGTGTTAAGTATAAGTAATTTAATTATATAATTGGGGTTTTTAAGGAAAATGCTAAATAATCCGATAAATAAAACTTAGAAATCAGATTAGATTGGGCTTATTTACCTAAATTGAACAGCAAGGGCATATTATTATACATAAATATATTTATTATTAAGTATTAATAATTCAGTACTGTGGCTTTGTGACGAAGATAAGGTACCTATAGATAAAAGTCGTGATGTGACCGCCCATCAGGCTTCTGAAAGGGTTTTGAAAGCTTTCTGATTTAGTTTTGGTGTTTTAACTTTTATTGTCGCATACAATGGTTTTGAAATGTTTAGCGTGCTTTGGGAGAACAAACTTGATTCGGTTTTGGATTTTATCATGTGAAGGCTGCTACCAAGCGAGCAGAAGCATAAATAACCCCCGTAGCATAACAATCTGATTGTCTGTACAAAGAATAAATTCTTGGAAATTCTGTATAGTTACCCAAAATTTACGTCAATGTTAATATTTTTATTTTTAAGTATAAGTGTTATCCTCGGACTTAGGAATCTCTAAGGTTTTTTGGGATGCATTTTCAAAACCTTAGGTACGTCAGCATAGTGAATTTCTACATTGTTTATTCTTCTCTTCTGTAAAATCAAAGTCGTGCTATAAAGCCAAAGCTGCTAGCTAAGTCATGATAAGTCATTAATTAGTGTAGGTACAGTCAGCGTCAAATTGATATGAGCGTTTAGAGTAGTCAAAATGATCTGAAAAACATGAAAGCGTCAAATTGCTTTCATGTTTTCAGATCATTTTGACTACTCTAGACGCTCATATCAATTTGAATCTGAAAGTATAGTTACTCATCACTCTTCAGTATGACGAATTCTTCCTCCGCATTAACATAATTGTACCTAACATTTTCAGTATGGGCTGCAACTTCTCCTGTCGTCCTTGCTGCTGCTGCTGCTTACCTTGCCTGTGCTGCGATTGCTGCGCCCCCAGGACCAACGTGCACCACTATCACCACAACCGACCAGCCAACAATGTCATCGTTCAGCAACAACCACCTATCATCGTCCAGCAACAACCACCCGTGGTCATCAACCAAGCACCACCTGCTTATAGATAAATAGTATCAATTTTAAGACTCCGTTTCATTGATGCATCAAAGCCAAATGGACTTAGGCCCCCCTACATATTGATGCCTAACAGCCAAAAAGGGATGAGCGATATTTTCTGCGTTTCTGCGAGATTAATCGACTTAAAAAACAGGTTTTTGATTTGACCCGAATGTAATTAGTTATAAGGTTTGAATCGCTTATTTCTGCATCGTTTGGTCTAAAAACATGACTACGAAATATATTTGGTCACTTAGGCGGTTAGTACTTATAAGTCTTTAGCCTCATTTCTTCGTTATGAACTAAATTAATACCTACCACTTTCCTGTAAAGTTTCTTGTTTAAGTTTTCTGTATGTAGTTTCTTGTCCATTGCGTTGTCGGCGCAGTGATTCCTCTTTTAAAGGGTCAGCAGCGTGAGTGTGGCTCCTCTGGTATCGAAAGCGTCCATAGGCTACGGTAACCACTTACCATCAGGTGGACCGTATGCTTGTCAGCTACCTTAGGCTGTGTCCCCAGTAGGCAAACTGTGAGCGGCTGACTGAGTTTGCGGCGTATCGGGTGTAGTACGCTCTTCCATATATTTGAAATGGAGTGTCCACAGTTTGCTAGAGTTGCGCGTAACGCTGCAAACTGCGTACAGTGAGTGCAAATGCCTACTGGGGACACAGCCTTAGTAGTATTAAAAAATAACAAAAGTTTATTGAATGGAAAAAGTTTATTGAATCCTTTTTGGCTATTAGGCATCGATATGCGCTGTTACTTCGTAATTGCAATAAAAGTAAGAACGCATCGATCGACACTGAGCTGCGCTTATAACGTTCGTTATTGGACGCAAAAACAATTATCATAGTGTGAACATGCAGTTGCAGCAAATCTCATGTCTCAGAATTTATTAGGTAAATCAAAAACAGATATCGCTAAACACATTATTATTTTAGGTAACTCTTACCTACTGCATTTTCCTACACTGAAGTATTATCAGCTCGTTTTTAAGCGTATTTTGACAGCCCATTAAATTGATATCTACCTGCATAGTAATAAAATTACTTGATAAGGTATGTATAGGTACATACATTTATCCAAATTCCTTTTTTATGAATATAGTGTAGTGGCTAACTACATAAATAAGGAGAAATATAGTTGCTAGAAACTGATATAGTGTAATAGTATGTAATGTAAGCGTAATATTGTGTAAAACATGTGATTTTAAATAAATAAGTAAGTACCTACTTATTTATGTTATGTATTTATTATATTCAATTTTATAAAATACAGGGAAGAAAATGAAAATACTTGCAATGTGTTTTATTTTGTGTAATGAGTGTAAAAAGTTAAAACCAAAGTAGAGCTCCGAACGTCCGAACCTGTGTGGTCCAAACGGAATACTTATTTAATTCAAATAAGGAAGTACTTACATGCAAAATTTGTGGTTAATAAGTAGGGGAACCTGTTGAACCTCGGCCACACGATTTTATTTATTTTTTTTGTCTATAAAGATTAGAATTAGGTTTACCAAATATGGACACATGTAAAGATACACTATTTGACTACATATTTATGAAATAAATTTTGTATTTTTAATGATACTTTAGTTAGAAGATAAAGAGATTTGAACAAAAAATGGGAAATTGTCGAAGGTACAACACACCAGATATACCTTGGCCACTGCAAGATGTATCTTGACCTTACTAGTCTTTTTTCATGAAAATACCATGTTATCGAATCAAATAACGCTTTATTTTTAAATTAATGGAAATAACATATTTATGGTATATACTTTAGATAAAAAATAATAATAATTTACATTTTTATCTTAAGTTATGCTATAATAATAAAAAAATAATATGTTCTTAAAATTTCTGTGATCTTAAGATCATTATCGCGTCCTAATATAATAATTTATCAACAAAAGTCCAAATACTTTACAGCTTTTAGGACAAGATAAACTTCTCTCTTTGTATAAACCTTCTTCGGTGTTTTTTTTTCTGTATGATATCTTGATACAAATTTGTACGTAAGCCCTTGTCCAAAGTACAAAGCAAATATGGTGGCAAAGGTACAACATTGCCTCATTTTAAATTAACGAATTTTTAAAATGCACTTTGAGTTCGATTTGGGTCGATATTTCTATGCCTATCTAAAGTCCATTTCACCTATATTTGATTGCACGAAATGGTTATCTCGTAAGTATGTACTGTTATATATGAATTAACTTAAAGTAAAATATAAAATAATCTCTTTTTGAGCACTTTTTTATATTTTTAATGCGCACGCCTCACTCACTCCACGCTGGTTTTTCGATTCTAGCTTCATGTTGGTACCTATTGACCAATGACGATTATAATGCCACAGACAAAAACAAAAAACTCGCACAGATTACGAGATAAGCCTTGGTGGCCGAGGGATATCAATGGACGAGGTTCAACAGGTTCCCCTACCTACCCACCTACCTAATATTATAAAGCCATATTATATTATTGTAGAGCCGTGTTGGCCGAGGGGTATAGTACCTCGACTTTCGATCCGAAGGTCGTGGGTTCGAATCCTGGCCGTGCATCAATGGATTTTTCGTTTCGAAAAATTTATATGCGCATTAACACGAGCTTTAAAAGGGTTTAGGAAAACATCGTGAGGAAACCCGCGGCTTAGCTAGCCTCACACGTATTGACCATGTCTTTCCTGTGGATATGGCCGGTTAAGCTGAGAGGATGGTGTAGGTGCTGGGTAAGCCTACTCCATCTCAACAATGTCCCAGGCACTACAGGGTCCCGATGAGTGTAGGCAAAGATTGCCTCTTGACACTGTTTAAATCATCTAGTAAAGATGTAAAGGCCTAAGCTTAATATTATAAACATTGCGTATTTAGATATAAAGGTTTTATAAATTGTTTTTTTTTTTTCATTTTCATTTGCACGTGCGTCTTGAGCACTGAACGCAGGGGCGTAGCTATAGCTTTGTTAGGGGGGGGTCCAAAGGTTCCAAAATACAAAGATTTTTGTTAAGGGGGGGTCCAAGGGTTCGAAAATACAAACATTGACTAGGTTTCCTCTGAACATAATGGGCTAAGGGGGGGGTCCGGACCCCCTAACCCCCCCCCCCCCCCCTTATATACGTCCATGACTGAACGCGTTAATGTGGAGGGCACGACGGAACCGAAGCATAAAACATTCAGTTGTTTGCCAATTATAGACCATATTTTAGTTTAGATAATAAATGTTTTAAGAGAACGACTAAGGGTGGATTCGACCAAAAGTCATCTTACTCCAGAGTAACTAGCCGACGTAATTCGAATTACAATTGTTTAGAAAGCGCAACCGAGCATTATTATGTGTAGGTACTTATACAAATTATCCTAGTTATAATGTGTCAACTTTACAATGACAAAATATTCAAACAAACAGTAGTTTACTCTCGAGTAAAAACTTAATCCAGTTTGGTCGAATCCAGCCTAAGCAAGGTACCTACACTACAAGCGCTTCGTAGTGTAGCGTATAGTTTTTGCATAACGCCATCTATTCAAACCATTGTGTAAAAAAAAATATAAAAGGAACAAATTGTTTCAGACAATTTTCTTTTGATTGAGAGATCTAGGAAAAATCCAACAGATGGCGCTCCTGTCGCAATATGTCCTATACAGCTACCTATCTAAAAGAATGACAGTGAATATTTCGGTATTATCATCAATACGTTCTTATTTCTAAAAACTCCATTACTCATAACATTATTCATAAAAATATTTAATATAGCAGCTTTGTATATATGATTACTTGATTACTTATCGAATTTACTACGAAAAGATAAATGACTGCTGACTTCACGGTGGTAAGGGTGTTTTCATAGTTGGTCATAGATTTTAGGCATGATATTTTTTGTGAATTCTGTAGGTGATTATATAGGTGATTCACTAGTGATTACAAGGTGACTATGAAGGACAGTAGGTATACCAGCGCTTTACAAATTCTCAGTGGCACGGCATAATGCTGAATCGAGGCCTTTTTGCAGCTGTGATCAACAATAACAACTCTCACTTTAATTTGCTTCTGATTTTTATTTGTTTGAGATTTGTAGTGTGTACCAATTGGTGAATAAAAACTACTACTAAAAAATACTTACCACAATTTCCAAACTTTTTATTTTTTGAATGTAGAATGTTAAACGTATTGAAATACTTAAAGGAAAAGTCAAAAACAAACAATTAAGTAGGTAAGTACTTAAGTAAATAATTTGATAAGAAATGTAGGTAAGTGCCTACTTACATCTTTGCAGAGACATAAACGAAATAGCTAAGTAACATTTAGATTGGTTTTGGCTGGGAGCGCGTTTAAATCTTTTGTATGAAGTTCCGTGGTTGCGCTAGACTTAATGTTCTTGGTTTGCTACGCTTTCAGAAAATGCAAGATTTTGTTGTTAAGGAAGCAGTATTTTTCCTGTTTAAACGTACCCTTATAGATACTTAGAGATAGATAGGAACACTATCAACAGATAATGAGATAGTGCAGCTGAAATGCGACCCGATTTTTGAAAACCTATTATCTTATCCATGTTGGTTCTAAGTAGGTATTATACCTAATGGAATACTTTGGATTTTAAATCATTGTGTTGTCCTGAATCACTAAAACACAACGTAAGTAAAATCTTTGTTAACATTTTAATACTAGAAATATTGAGTAGATTTATTTTCAGCGTAACCTAATACAAACTAATACTCTTCTTGAACTTTGTATTATTGTTGTGACACTGATAACCAAAAGTGTTTGGTTTAGTTTTTCGTTTCCAAGTACGGTATTTTTGTAAGATTATTGTACAAACTTTTCTTTTTTGAACTATGGAAGTGAATTTAGTCTACATTCTACAACTTCAGCAGTGTGATTCAGAATTCCGAATGTGACATTACTTCGCTAAAAAAACATCAACTTTTTCGTCTTCAACAAAGATCAGTACATTTTGACATTCAGTCCAAACCAACCGTAAGGAGAAAATCATCGAATTGGATGCATTTTCAGAAGTCCAGAAGTCTGAATCGCACTGTAGAAAACCTCGTCAGAAATCTTGCCAAAAAACTGTTTTATTGTGTTTTATGTATCGCAAAATGATTCGCTGAGCGCATCCTTTTGTAGCTAAAAGGAACTTTAGATACTTTGTTGGAAAAAATGCTTACCTACATGATCTGCAAATATTAGTTCCGGATTTTGGAACCACTTTACTTGCATCTACTTAATTTCCATTCAAGACACATAGACATTGATCTAGCTAGGATCACCTTTGACTATTGAATGTTTGTTGCCCTGGTTCTCTACCGTATTGGTCGTTAAGAATTTATATGCTACTAACTTATTTGCTTAAATTTTTTTTGACTGTGATTGTTACTTATTTATTTTCCTATGTTTTGCAGAGACATGGGTCTGTGTTGCGGCTGTTTTGATGATGGCGGTGGTGGCGGCGTGATGGTAGTGGATAACAATGTACAAGATTTCAACCAGGGTCCCCATACTTTTCAAGACGGAGGTGGAGTCACGATCGTTGACAATGCCCCTGACTATGTCGCAAGATAGGCTTAAGTAACTTATATTTTTTCGTACACTTACTAATAAAAGACATTAAAATATTTATTAACTTTTCATGTGTATTTTTCGTAATCAACATTTGCAAGCCTGAAAGTTTATTGTAGGTAGTGTCTGAGTTTATTTTTTGTCATTATTCAAACATTACTTTAGGACAAATCCAGCAAAAAAACTTCCCTCTGTAGGTATTGGTTCCCCCAAAAGTCGAATTTGTTTTATATTATCGATCGAGCGAGCGAAGCGAGCGAAGATCTTAGTGGCAAGTTAGGCGATTTTGCTTTGTATGTTTGTATGTTTGTATGTTTCATTTTTATGTTCTCGCATAACTATCGAACCGCTTATCCAATCTGTATGAAACTTGATAGATCAATAGGTTGTGCTATGGAAATTTGCTGTGGAGCGTATGAGCGTAATCGATGAAGGGGTTGTAAAGATATGGGGTTCCCAAGGGGGTAAATTTTTTTCAAAGTTACCCAAATATATTGAGTGGGGTGTCATATGAAAGTACTCAACTTATACATTCCAAAATGGTTTTTAGTTTTCTTCTAGGTTCTATAGTTTTTGAAATACAGTCAAAAAGAAAAATTATGAAAACCAATTAACGGAAGTATGGAGAGAGCTCCCGTTTCATAGAGTTTCGATGTATTCGTAGGTCTGGTTAACAGACAAGGAGTGTGGCATCGTTGTGGTTTGGTTTGCAATGATTTTAGTTGCTACTTGATATTTTTTCTTGAGATTGAAAATAAAAGCCGTGTTGGCCGATTGGAAGAGTGCTCGACTTTCGATTCATAGGTCGTAAGTTCGAACCCTGGCCGTGCTCATCAATGGATTTTTCGATTAGAAAAATTTAAGTGCGCATTAACACGAGCTCTAAACGGTGTAAGAAAACATCGTGAGGAAACCAGTTAACGTTCTAATAGCGGCGATGGGCTTGCAACCTGTCACGTATGTAAATGCTAACTCCTGCAAATAGTGGGCTGGGCATGTACCAAAATTATAGAGGGAGGGAGAGGGTAGGGGGAGGGGGAAGGGAGGGGAGGGGAGGGGGAAGGGGAGGGTAGGGGAGGGGGAGGGGTAGGGGAGGGTAGGGGAGGGGTAGGGGAGGGGTAGGGGAGGGGGAGGGGAGGGGGAGGGGATGGGAGGGAGAGGGGAGGGGGAGGGAATTGATTTTCTCATACATTTCGTATTGAACTGCTATTTTAATAATTTCTCGAACTAAGAAGCCTTCCCTGAGGCGCGGTACGAAGTTCGCGGGGTCAACTATTGAATATAAACACGACATGCATGCCTATAATCTTTACCATACTGAGGTAGCGCATTAGATATCATTCTGTGGTAATCACTAGAAGGAGCACTTAACGTAGGTATAGGGGTAGTCAGAAACAAGTCCAAATCTAGGCTATCAATACAACGGTGCGCGAGATCTCAGTTCGGGGCGAACTACTAGTTTATCCAACATGAAACAATGACATTTCTAAGACTTTATCCAATTATCTAATCACACACCTCCAATTATTATCAGTTAATTAGTGAAGAGGTTGTCTTCGTTGATTTACGCTGCTTCGTTTTGTAGTTCGTATAATAATAATAGGTACCTAAGTACTTACTTATTTGCTTGTCAGTCCGACGGGTTTTTTATTAAGTATTATTTTCATTATTTCATAGGTCTTAGGAAATTGTATATCTCCATTTCCATTTTGTTACCGATATCAGGGATTGAGGGTTGAAAATAACAATTTTTAAGTAGGTTATTAATGGCTTTAATTACTTATAGATTTTATAAGAAATATAAAATTGAATTTAAAGAAGGTAAAGGTTAAAATATTTACAAAATTGCAAAAAATGAAATATAAAATCAATATAAAATGGATTGCTTGTTTCATCCGACGATCCTGCAAAGCACTTCATAATTCTTGTATTGAATTTCATCTCCACCAAACGAAATGTAACAGCATCCGTGACTGGCATGAACCTGAAAATAAAAGTTTACTTATATCAAGACAAATAGTTTTAGATCGATTCCCGTGTATTGAGCAATGCTTAGATCATATACTTGTCGAGCTTTTGTCGAGCAATGATTAATATTAATCCAATATTTTCTTGTTATGACGGATACTTAGATCAGATTCATAAAATAAAGCGCATGGTGGTTTGATCTACAGCTAAACTTGCCCATAAACTGCTTAGCACAATACCACTCCTTTCAATTCAAATAACCAGCTAAAAATGGTACCAGCTACATACCAGAGTATGTAGATTCGAATGCCGACGTTGCGACGCATGCTGTTGCTATGTATCTACCCAACATGTCTACAAAAAATCATTATCACAAGGCTAATTTTTACTGTACTTAGAACTTGTCACAATAATAACTCTAATTATTCTACTAAGGGCTCGGGGTTGTGCGTGTTGGATGTTAATAAAAGCTGTAATACATACTTTTCCAGGAGTAATAGATTTCAAATGCCTGACTCTGCCGATGTAGAGCGGCTCGGCGTTGTGCGTGTTGCCAGCCGGGATCCCGCCTACCGGGATCTCTCCGTTGCTGGCGGGCAGCCAGCGTAACAAGTGCTGGGGCGCACATAACACCTAGTAAATCAATTTTACGAATAAATTTTCTCTCAAACGGGGCTGGAAAGATATCACATAGTAAATGTTTATATATAATAGGGAATATGCCTGTTTTTGGTCATATAATCTGTTTTCTAACGCGCCATTGCCTCCTGCCTTAAGGTAAAAGTACCATATGCCGGGATAGTACATTATGCCGTGGCATTTTGATTTTTGCCGCAAAATAAGAAAACAGTCAGGAAAATTATGATTTTATACAATACCACATCAACTACGGTTTAAATACAACCAAAATAACACGATTTTAAAAGAAAAATAATAGTTCTAATATCCATTTCGAGCTTCCAAACGCGCAAGTCGCGACCACATTGCAGTCTCGTACGACCCTGTTGTCAGTGAGCATAAGGTGACAGTGCGATTTTCTTAAGGATATACCTAATGTGATACCGGTAACTTTATTTGATAAAAAATTGTGAAATTATTAATTAGTAGTTATCAACAGAAGGTTTAATAGCTAATTCGGAAGATATGAAGCATTATTTTTAGAGAAATTAGCTATTTTATGATTCCCGCAATTATGTTCATACAATCTGAGGCGGTGAACATAATTGCGGGAGTATCATGCAATAAGGGAAAGTAGGTCCCAACTGTTTTTGTGTTTTATTTCTAGCTGGGGTTAAATTAATTGATCCCTTTAATGAAATTAAATTTAGTAATGACCGCAGATCATCGTGAGCTAATTACGGGATATGTTTTTCTTTAATTTTACCTCATAAAAAAGTATAATTTAAACTATTTTTTTGACTCCCGTAATAAAGCACACGAGAGTTTTACTCATGTCCTTTATTCCGGTATACCCGGAGTGTATACTAATAGTAGTAAGTAAGGAGAGAAGAAGAAACATTTTCTATGTTTTCTTTTGCAAATAATAAAAATTCATGTCATTTAATAGAATACAGGCCCAGGGCCTGTATTCTATTAAATGACAACCGCTTTGGTTTTGGTTCGAACTCTTAAATGTCAGCCATTTGGTGAAATAGTAGAATAGCTTTTCAAAAATTTGTACTGCCAAAGTTCAAAACCTCACCACAACTGAGTCGTTTGTTATTAGTAGTCATGGAAACAGTCGCTTTAGTTGAGGTTTTGGTTGAGGTTGATAAAAAGTTCGGTACCGGAATCGAGCCCCAGGACCTTCTCAGTGAATAACAGTAGAACATTCGCGTTTGGGCCCATTTGAATTAGCTCACTCATTTTTGAATAAAAGTTTGATATCTAACTAAATGTAGGTAGGTATAAGATTGTTTTAAAGTATTTCTATTTGAATAGGTAGGTACCTACCAAATATAATTATTTTAATCCATAATCTATATTAATAAAGGCACCTAGGCACCATTTTTTTGCCTCAAAGTAGCTAAATAACGTATGCTTCGAAGATATCCCGGAATTACGTACAACGATTTCCGGGATTAGGTAAGGAGCCTTTTATCACGGAATTAGGGACAAACTAGAGGTTTCGCAAAATACCAATTATTTCTATAAATGAAAGGCTACGACGCAAAATAATATTCTACACTTATCTTATAATATCAATCTACAGAATAAAATAGTTTTCAATCCTAGCACCTTCCTACTTCTTCTAAAAATCATCCTCAAAGTTGAAAATGCCTTAATATTCCGTAATATGGTACATTTACCTTATCTATCATTTATATATTTAAAAGCAAGAGTGCGATGGCAGGACGAGCTAGACGCCTACGAGAGGGACTGGCAAGTGAAGGCAACTGTATCGCAGTGACTGGCGAAAGTTGGGGGGCCTTAGCCCATCAATGGGATAGTATGGGTACTAGTAATAGTAATAAGCTAGTGATTATCATCAATCTATTGCAATCCACTTCTGTTATCTCTCAAAATACGTAAGATATGTCGGTTTTTCTCATCCAGTTTTTGTCAGCTGTTTTTCAAAAACAGCAATGTTTTCTACAACCACAAACAATAAACTTACATTTCAGGTAGGTACCTACTTATATACTGGATTATATGACTCTCCCGGCACCACAATCTTTTCTGTTAGTTTCAAGTTCCAAAAATTACCTCAAAGTTGTGGACTGGAATTTCTTTTCCCGCGTGTGCGACGTAAGCAGCGCGATGCTTGACAGCTAGTTTGCCGGGTATGAAGTCTCCGCTGTGGTGAGCCCTGATCACCCATAGAGGGCTACCGTCCCATCCTTCCCTGCCACCCACAAAAGCGCGATGGGACAGCGCAGGAGCGGATGCTGGTGTTGTGGACACCCAATCGATGACTTCGGGAGGTGGAGCTGGAGCTTTGAAATAAAGATAGAGTTGAATCTTCTGTTGGTAAAACGTGCGTCCTTACTTATAAAAAATACATCACAATACCTATACATAGCCATTTAGAAATTGAAGATGGTCTGATAATAACTTTAGATTCTCTTCTAACATTTTTTTAATGCAGAACTTATTTTTTCAAAATCGAGCCCATAACTCCTGTCAATAAACCACCAACTAATAAACCACCCATTTTCAGGTTTTTTGAGTATGATTTTGTGAAAAGTCTAATTTTTTATGTAAATTCCATGGATTGAGTTTTGAAAACGTGATTGTTAAAATTTGATTACTTACCAGGAACTTTACACATACGGCTCAAAAACACCTAATAACTAACCAATGTCTTTTAATTCAGATTTAATGCGCAATAAAATCATTCAAATGGGAAAGTACCATCAGCGATTTGGACAGATCCTGGCCCAACTTCAGTCTGGCTGTAGATATAGTTGGTGACGTAGGTCGGTGCCGGTTCAGGGGCGACTTGGACCGGCGGAGGCGGGGCTGGTTGGTGGTGGTACATCGGCATAGGCATCATAACCGGAGCCGGGACGTAAGCGAACGCCCCGGGGGCATGCGGCGGCGGTGGCGGGTAGCGGGGGTACCCATGACCTTGCGGTGGTCCGTATGGATCTGAAAATAATACAAAGAGCATTAAGATTGAGGTTAGAGTTTGCAAGACTGATGAGTTTATTTAATTTACGTTTGAAATTACGCATGAAACATGCAATTTGGGCATCTGCGAAATGTAACATTTGGGTTCGCCTATGATTTCGTGTAGCTTGCGCGTCGCTCGATCCGCGTCTCTTCACCAGGAGCCGGTCACTGTTGGTTTTTTGTGGCTGCGCTCAAACATCTTTCAGTCTGAGTCATGCGGAGTGTGAAGACGAGTTTACTGAAAAAGTCTTTAGAAATAGGACCGAGCTTACGACGTTTGCTCGTCTTGAGTCGCTCTGTTGACATTTGGAGAATGCTCACATTGAGCGGTTTACAAGCTCAATACGAAGCTTTTAAGCTCAAAAAGCGCATAGTCTGAATCGCGTTCAGTCTTCACAGGATCTTGCATAGGTACCTACCCTACTTAAAGAATTGAGTTGCTAATGGGTCCGTAGGACGTCCGTAGGGCCATAGGACCTACTTGGAAATAGGTTACAGATATGATGCTGTTGTAAGTGTGTTGTTGGCTTTTCTTTGTTAATAAGCCTCTGAAAAAGAGTTATAAGTACCTACTTGTAATTCACAGATAAGCTAGCTACTTATATGTATCAGTAAACGTTTATCTTTCTTAGAACGACAAGAAGTCGACTTGTTAATTTTTGTTGTGTGGTATTTTTCGTAAAACACATCACGTCACACATTATTGTCCTGTGCCTACATAGTGACTTAAAACCCAACTATGATCTAAGAAAGTTCTTCTTAGAATAGAATAGAGTAGAATACTTTATTGTAGGTACCTACCTACACCATAAACATACTTACAACATGAAAATAAGCCAAAGTGTAACAATGGGCGACCTTATCGCTGAAAGCTGAAAAAAGCTGAAAGCGCTTCTAAACGTCTTGTTTGTTAATTTTATTTATTTCTACTACTACTTACTAGTGGGATGCATTTCTGTTCCGTCCTTAGAATCAGTCACGTATCAATGGAAGTCAGGTACCTACCACCAGAACGATAGTCTCGACTACGGAATATACAGAATTAGGTCTTACTTAGGTAGGTACTACGGAAAAATATTTGTAGGTATGAGCACTTAGTGAAATGCAGTTTCTACTTACTGTTAGACATTTTCCTGTATTTTCACAACAAATTACACTAAACAAATAATTGATTAATCTGTTTCTGCACGACCAACTGTGATCTACAGGACGCAAATGAGTTTATCGTTACTTGTACAAAACATCTGACTCATTTATCGTATCAGTCACTTGATTAGATAAATAACAATACCCTGGATTGGAAATGACGATGTATGTATTTAAAGGTGAATTGCGAAACAAAATTCTTAAAACAGTTTTAATATGAAACGTCCTGTCCCTGTCTTGTCTAGATACCCAGCAGGCGCGGATCCACCCATAAGGGCACGGTGGGCATGCCCACAACCCTAATTGAGTTTATTGAGGAACAATTGAAATTTGATTTGGAGAAACGAAAGCTTGAATTCGTTAATTAGAGACCTAGGTACCTAAGCACATAAATACTTAGAACAATGCCCAAAAATGTATGGACACCGTCCCCACCCTTGTAGCACTTTAAAACCTATGTTAATCGAAGGGCCATAGTCATCTTATCATTTTATTGTATCACAGCAAAACTGAAATGTGAATCCGAAAAAAGTTATATCGACATGAAGAAACCGGAATCAGTCAAAATTATTTTACCAATTACGATGCTTTTTTTTAAATTATTACTGTGGGATGATTTCGTTCGGAGTTTTCAAACAACTCTTTAGAATTAAATGGTGACTCCCGCACGTGATCAACTCACGGAGCAGAAAAAAGTTCAATTAAGAATTCTGCTGATTATCGTTTTTGTGAAGTACCTAGCTATTGACGTTTTTTTAGGAGTTTTCAAATAAAAATACCTTCTTTAAACACAAATAAAACCGTTGACTTTTTATTACAACAAATAGATTAGCCAGTGTTTTCAGTATCTATTGAAATATTATCCCACGCACTGGCTGGCCCAACGAAATTCTCTAAACGCCTTCCTATCCCATAGTACCACACGATACTGACGACATGCGCGCGTATAGATTATATTATACCTATATTATATTTATATATTACATATGTCGCAAGCAATTGTTTGATTTAGCCATTCAATTAAATGCCTAGCCATTTCATTGAACGCTGCCATTCAATTAAATGGCTGAACGTCGGTTAGTCAAATAGTTGAACACAACGATCAACACTACGGCTAAACAAAGGTCAGTCATTTAATTGAATGGCGTTTTTCAATGAAATGGCTAGCCGGTTCACTTGCTCACAGAAAAAATAAGTAGGTTTTGGTTTTTTTATGGCACGCGTATCACACACCCACGCAGAAAGGCTGCTTAAAGGTAAATCTATTATTTTGTGGCATATGAATAACACTGGGAACTTATTGTCTTTGTTTTTCACGACAAAACAACACACAACTTTCGAGAAACACAGCTGTAGACGCCATCTTGTAAACAAAGCGAAAGTAGTGCCGCGGTGGCAGAAAAACATACTAATTCAATGAAACGGCGGCCTTTCAATCAGGCAGAGTGTTGAACGTTTTAAACGCTTCAATGATTCAACTATGCGCCTAGCCATTTAATTGAATGGCGACGCTCAATGAAATGGCTAGGCACTTAATTAGATGGCTAATTCAGCCAGTTGGCTGCGACAGATACATATTATAGCCCCGGCTTCGCACTGGTGCAATTCTGATACTTAATACTCGTATATAGGAGCATTGCACCCGTGCGAAGCCGGGGCGGGTCGCTAGTTATACATATAAACCTTCCTCTTGAATTACTTTATCTATTAAAAAAAAATTGTGGCGAAAAAGTATAATAAACGGCAAAATAATTGTGACCGATTTCGGTTTCTTCATGTTGATATAACTTTTTTCGGATTCACATTTCAGTTTCGCTGTAATACAATATAATGATAAGATGGTTATGGCCCAATGATTAACATAGGTTTTAAAGTGCTACAAGGGTGGGGACGTTTTGAACATTCTTCTGTTTTGTGTAAAAAGTAAACCAGCTTTATACCTAATGCTTTCATCAACAATATCGTACTTCGGCTCGCACTTGGCCAAGTTTTGAATGGCTGTGCCCACAATCTTTTTTGAGAGCTGAATCCGCGCCTGATACCCAGCAGTGGTTGGTTCGGTGGACCTAACATAATTGCTTGAATTTTTTGTTCGACTCTTTAAGTAGGTAGTACCTAGGTAAGTAGTGTAAGTAGGTAGCACGAACGATTCTATACAGATTATGAAAATCGAAGTTCTAATCTAAGTAAAATAATTTTGTGTCAAGATTAAAATTAATTAAGTACCTACCTAGTAAGATTGACTTGACCATCTTAGTACTTTAACTTACCCAATTAGATTTCTATTTCAAATAAATCAATAGTACCTAAGTATCTAGGTAAAACACTTTGCACTTATTTAACTAAAATACTTTGCAATTAACATTGCGCCTGTTGAAAATAGTTGGTGTGAAATAAAGCATGATGCTATGAAAAATTAATAAGGAGCAAAACGAAATAATTTTGCATGCTTAGGGTACCTACCTATGTAGTTTAAAAAGATTATTTCACACATTAAAAATACTTACAAGTTTGTAATTGTATGTAAGTATAATATTAATTTTTGAGTTAGGCTGAGGCCCCATTTGTGCGTTGCGTTGCGTCGCGTCGGCAAAATGTATGAGTAAAACGACGCAGCGTACCTACGCTGCGTCGTTTTACTCATACATTTTGCCGACGCGACGCAACGCACAAATGGGGCCTCAGCCTTAGACGTACCTAATATATTTTATAGGACAACGGACAATATGTTTTACTTGAGTTGGTTTAAAAACTTAATTCTTTTAGAGGTTCAGGGGACTGTAAACCTAAGTGTTTGATTATTAAAATATAATATTTGATACTTCCACCTGTTCCTGAGGAAAAGGGGTTTGTCTTGACAGAAGACAACGGACTTGATAATCGATCGAGCGAGCGAAGCGAGCGAAGATCTTAGTGGCAAGTTAGGCGATTTTGCTTTGTATGTTTGTATGTTTGTATGTTTGTATGTTTGTATGTTTGTATGTTTGTATGTTTGTATGTTTGTATGTTTCATTTTTATGTTCTCGCATAACTATCGAACCGCTTATCCAATCTGTATGAAACTTGATAGGTCAATAGGTTGTGCTATGGAAATTTGCTGTGGAGCGTATGAGCGTAATCGATGAAGGGGTTGTAAAGATATGGGGTTCCCAAGGGGGTAAATTTTTTTCAAAGTTACCCAAATATATTGAGTGGGGTGTCATATGAAAGTACTCAACTTATACATTCCAAAATGGTTTTTAGTTTTCTTCTAGGTTCTATAGTTTTTGAAATACAGTCAAAAAGAAAAATTATGCAAACCAATTAACGGAAGTATGGAGAGAGCTCCCGTTTCATAGAGTTTCGATGTATTCGTAGGTCTGGTTAACGGACAAGGAGTGTGGCATCGTTGTGGTTTGGTTTGCAATGATTTTAGTTGCTAAGTACCTACTTGATATTTTTTCTTGAGATTGAAAATAAAAGCCGTGTTGGCCGATTGGAAGAGTGCTCGACTTTAGATTCATAGGTCGTAAGTTCGAACCCTGGCCGTGCTCATCAATGGATTTTTCGATTAGAAAAATTTAAATGCGCATTAACACGAGCTCTAAACGGTGAAAGAAAACATCGTGAGGAAACCAGTTAACGTTCTAATAGCGGCGAAGCGGCGATGGGCTTGCAACCTGTCACGTATGCAAATGCTAACTCCTGCAAATAGTGGGCTGGGCATGTACCAAAATTATAGAGGGAGGGGGAGGGGAGGGGAGGGGAGGGGAAGGGGAGGGGAGGGGGAGGGGGAGGGGGAAGGGTGGGGGGAGGGGAGGGGGAGGGGAAGGGAAGGGAGGGGGAGGGGAGGGGATGTGAGGGGAGGGAGGGGAGAGGGAGGGAATTGATTTTCTCATACATTTCATATTGAACTGCTATTTTAATAATTTCTCGAACTAAGAGGCCTTCCCTGAGGCGCGGTACGAAGTTCGCGGGGTCAAATATTGAATATAAACACGACACGACTTAATGTATTGCATGCATGCCTATAATCTTTACTATACTGAGGTAGCGCATTAGATGTCATTCTGTGGTAAACACTAGAAGGAGCACTTAACATAGGTATAGGGGTAGTCAGAAACAAGTCCAAATCTAGGCTACCAATACAACGGTGCGCGAGATCTCAGTTCGGGGCGAACTACTAGTAATAATAAAATATAATTTATTTTGTGTTTCCCACACACACAAAATATTACATGGGTTAAAAAATACATGGGTTTTAAATGTGATCAAATAAATCGAAAGGTAATGATTGATAGTTGAAGTTAAGCAGCGTTGTGTGCGGTCACAATTATGATTAGGGCATAGGAACCGGGTTTACCCGGAACCGAAAGAACCGGGATTACCCGGTTCTTGGGGCTACAAAAGGAACCGGTTCTCAAAATATTAAGAACCGGGTTTTCGGTTCTTTCGGTTCTTTTAAAAAGTTCTTCTCTTCGAGTTCTTAGGTGTGTACAGGCAGCATAGTGTATCTTGTTTGTGATTTAGTGATTGTTTAAAAGATTTAAATTATAGCTGTGATTATAAATTCCCTGTTTGATTTTTGATCTCATTGTAGTATTTTGTAATATTTTACTTACAAAATTCTAATAAACTATATATATATCTCTCTCTCTCTCGTCGTTCCCTCATATCTGAGGATCGTGGTCAGCTTCGGGTTTGTCTTTGGAACGGATAATTGGCCTCCATTGGTTTCTGTCTAGTGCTTCCCTTACAACCGTGTACAATTTTTAAGACGAAGAGTCTTTCACTTGATCGGCCCATCTTGTTTGTAATCGCTTTCATTCGGTGTTCTCAACTACGATCAGTTTTACTAGACTTTCATCGCCTCTACGCACCACGTGGCCGAAGTATTAAAGAATGCGTTGGTGGCTTAAGGTAGACAATCGGGTTTTAATTTGGAGCTGAGATAAGATCGATACATTGGTGCGTTTATCGGTCCAGAATTCTTAGCATTCGGCTCCAGCACCAGATCTCGAATGCATCGATCCTTTGTCTTTCTCTGGACAGAATTGTAAACGTTTCCACTCCATACATAAAGACAGGGAATACCAAATACTTATATAAATTCCCGTAACAGTCTGATCTTAGTTTTGATACCTATTCAAGATTTCAGATTTTATTTAGGCGGGTCATACAATACGCTTTTTTATCTCCGGGACACAGCTGCCATCCTTATGGTATTAATTTGTGATCCTAGCTAAGTAGATATATAGTGATTAACGGTGTCGATGCTTGAGATGTTGCAGGTGGCGTCTGTTAGTTTTCCCGCACGATCCTTTACCAATTTTTTTTGGTTTTCGCCCTGTTGACTCAGACTAGACAAGTTCTAGACTTTGAGAAAATTCTTCCATATCTTCCACGGATGTTGCTAGGAGAACGACATCGTCGGCGTACCGAAGGTTTGATATCCTCTTTCCGCTGGCCGGGAAACCTTTCTCTCAGTTTTCAAGGGTCCTACGAAATATGTAGGTACCTACCTACTTTCATATAATGTTAAACAGAGCAGGGGATAGGATGCAACCCTGTCTCACTCCCTTCTTGGTTTGGAACATACTAGCTAGAGCATTCGGTGCCCAATCTGACATCAGAATGGTTTTCTATATATAGACTCTTCTTGATTAATACGACGACGTGTTCAGGAGATCACATCTCCAGTAGTATGGAATATACAATTTCTCTAATTACAAACAGTCAAAGGCTTTGGTATAATCAATAAAGCAAAGGATCACTAGGCTGTTGAATTCTCTACTCTTCTCTATTATTTGGCGAATGATGGTTCCCACGTACCCTTGCCTAATGCCTTTAACAAAACCTGCCTGTTCTTCAGGTAGGTCGGGCTAAAAAGTAGCTAAGACGTCTTTTTAATACATGTAGGGTAGGAGGATCTTACTTGCGTGCTTTATTAAAGCGATAGTTCGGTAATTTTCACATTATTTGCCTTTCGTGTGCAAAGAGACAAAAATCGATTCGATTCGAAAAAAAAAATTCATAGGAACCGAAAGAACCGAAAGAACCGGGTACCCGGTTCTGTGTTGAAACTAGAATCGAAAAAACCGGTTCTTGAAATGGGGCCGGTTCTCGATGCCCTAATTATGATAGGTGACCGAAAGTGGCATTGCGTGCGAGCTGAGTACCTACCTACAGAGGCCTTTAGGAGAGCTAAAAACTCAGTCACCAAAGTTGGCCACTTGCTCATACGAACTTACTTTACTTACAGGCCAAGTTCATAAATATAAACATCCAGGCTCGTCACGCCATCTACTCTAGGGCCTTCCATGCCTCCGACTTGCGTTAGTGGGATCCACTATGTGGCTCGATATCTTCTTGCCCTTAAGTCACTTGACATCAGACGTGTCCGTCTAGCCTTGGTCCAGCCCAATAAGCCGATTCTACTAAAAACTTTTTTTTTTAGCAAGCAAAGCAAAACGTCAATTATTTCGTTTTGTTTCATAACCTACTGATCAATGAGGTTAGGTTGTGATGACGTTTTCAAACAAATTACCAATGAGGTTTTGCAAATTACTGTTATTGTGATGGAGAATGGAGAACGAAACAAAACGCAGCGGCAATGATACCGGTGCCTCGATCGCCAGTATGCACAAGTTTACTATTCGATCCGTGACTGTAGTAAAGGCTCTCAAATGTATGGTATTCCGGTGCAGCGCCTCCAGTGGTAACTTGACTGAACTAAAATCCCAATACATTTGAGAGAATAAACTACAGTCACGGATCGAATAGTAGACTTTGTGCATACTCGTGCTAAAGGCTCGGAATAGTTGACGTTGGTTGTAAAATAGAGGAATTAGGGCCAGTTCAGGCTTAGCCTCTTTATGACCCGTCAACCATTTGTGTTCCATCAGGCCAGCTCTATAATATTGTTGAGCTGTATAGGTATACCTAATTAATGGCTTGCGCCGCGAAATAAAAAGGGTTGTTCTTGAATTTTTTAAGAGGGCCGAGAGAGCCGGAGAGGGCCGGAGATTGTCGATTCTGTAAAGATTTATTTTAGGAATACTTTAGGAATATTTTCTTCTAGAATATTTTTCAGTAAGTGCTGATTACATCAATGATGTTCTTTTGAAATATCATTGGATTACATTTGCATCTTATCTAAAGCCTTTCTTTTTATTAGATATCGGCTGCATTCACTCATTTTAAAGAGGTACCTAATTACATAACTATTTAAAAAACATGCTTTCTTTTAGTTTTACATTTTATTGCACAAAAAAATTTTCAAAGGCACTTTAACTTAAAATAATAGAATTTACATTAATAATTGAAACTTATATTTTATACTTACTACCTAATTATTTGAGATTCCCTAATACAGTATGATATAATTATACAATCTTAGTTTAAATAATCTAGAAAAAACTTACATAAATAAGTATAGGTACAATTACAAAAGCTGTCTATTTCATCTATTCCTGCCAGCCATGCGCCTAATAGAAATTTTCTAAGTTACCATTAAGTATAAGTATAGCATTGTATTACCTACCGAAAATAAATCCTGGCCCCAAACCGTGTTTGTTGCCCTCATAATTCTTCTGGATATTGATTGCGAAAAACAGGTGTAGAATCATTTAGCTCTTATGACCCTATTGATCTATTTCAATACCCTATTCACTTTGTTGACTTTGTTTATCGACGATTTACCAATTAATCATTTGCATTATTTATGTACAGTATGATACAGTATTTTCTCGGTTAGTAAGCTCGTGTTCGTAATGTGATGCCGTACCATTTTGTGTTGTAGGTACCTACTGTTGATGACTATGGAAAACGCACCTTCACAACAATCTTTCAAACGGTACTCTATAATCGAATCAGTAACTAGCTGCTTCTGGTTAGGCTTTCCGGTCATTTTCTCCTTCTCTCTTCTTCACGATTCATTCTTCAGACATATTATTATTTCTATAGTCCATTGAGACTGTTTTAGTATTTTATGCAATCTGGCGGTCTTTAGGGTTATCCGGGGGTCCATAGGGCCTCTCGTACGGAGGAGGGCGGTAAGGTTTTTGTTCCTTCTTGTCACCGGATCCAGACATTTCTGTATAAAATACAATAAAACTATTAAAATAAGAAGACAGTTATGAAGAACCAATATTTATGAAAGCACTTTCTCATTAATCGATGTATGGCCTCATAAAAAATCTAACAACTCAATTCCTTTAAAAAAAGATGCATCATTGGAGATGTTGAAGAGTAAGCAGTTGTATGTTATTGTATTAGTTCTACGGGAGTACGACATTATAAAAATATTATAGTTTCTTTTGTAAATGGTATTCATTGAAACGACTAACTCATTTATTTACGGATTCGCTCTCACTAGAACGTCGTTTCCTGACTAGATTACGCAAGATAGGAATGGATCTAGGGAGCTCTTTGCCCAACACCATTTAGCACCACAATAAAAACATTTTAATTAATTTAAACTTACCTACCGTTAACTTTTTTTGTTATTTTTATTTTCCTAGTTCTGACACAACACCCAATGATGTGGATTTACAACTAAGCCAAAGACAGCTCGTTGTATTTAAATATAATAGATATATGTTCGCCCAATTTTATCTTGAAAGAGTTATCTTAGAAGATTCTCACTGGGAATTCCTAAACCTCGAGTGGTGTTTGAGTGATTACTCTAATTTAAAGATATTTCATATCTGTACATCTTTTTTGCACAGCGTGCTCAACTTTCTTTGATATTTTTTTTTTGCATAAGACGAATGTTCCGTACGAAATAAAATAAGAAAATAGAGAACTGAGTAAGTACGGAGAAACTTTTTTTTCCGAAACAGGAGGTAACCTACGCCTCACTTAATGCAGTGCTGGGGCCGTACCACGAACTCTTAGAATAATGTTAAAACAAGCTTTAGGCTTGTCTCAAACTTCCTAAAGCAGGATTGCTTAATGCTTGTTTTAACATTGCTGCAAATCGTACCAAAACAATATTATTTTAGTACTGCTGCATGACTGCTGCAGTTACGACATTAGGCAGGACTAAAGTATGACTGCAGCAGTCAAGCAGCAATAGAGGAGACTTGATTATAACATTCCATTCCTTCAGCAAAGCCGGTCCCTTTACCAACAGGAAAGACATTAGGTCAGTGCGTGTGGGACTGATTTTGCTGAAAATGACAGTTTGTTATATCATATTAGGAATTATTTGACATAATTTTATAAACACCGAAGTGTATCTCTTTTAGATATAGTCGTATTGCTCATTATACGGACTAAAAATATATGAAAAATGACATTCTTTCCTTCAATTTTAGTCCGATTTTAGTCCGTATAATGAGCAATACGACTATAGATACCAAAGCGGAATTTATTCAGCGGCATCAGTAATCCAATTGGATAAGCTTATATATTTAAAACTGAATTAGCAGAAGATAAATACAACTAATACCTACTGATTAAATCTAAAATTCTACGTACTTATCTATAAGTGTGGTAAAACTGTCAGAAATTTACTAATATCGTTTGTAGAGCTATCTTTTTTTATTAGATTTTTTTCTAATGCTAATCTCATTATTGAATGTGCATATTGAAAATATTTATATTTCTTACAGTCAATAAGAAAAACCTGTGAACAGATTTCAACCGTTTGAATCTATAACTTGAAGATTATTGTTTTTTTTTTAAACACGCTGTGTATTTGTAAGTACCTACATATGGTATTTTCCAATACAGAATCAGAAGATTTTGTTGGGAAATTTTGACATATTTGTAATACAGATGCTACTTTTGGAATTTCCATTTCATGAGTACGAAGGTTAAATTATGCCATATTATTAGATGCGTTTTAGGTATTTAAACCTATTTTTTCTGTACTGCCCTTTTTTGCTAGTTACGAGTAGAAACTGCCAGTAGGTAAAACATGAAAAAGAAAACAATGATCTTTATGGCCTTCTTCCTGTCAAAGTAAAAATATTTCCTACACGACAAATAGAACTTTTACAAACTTTAGTAACCTGTAGCCGTACCATGAACTCTGAAACTCTGAAACTCTATCATGAACTCATGATAAAACAAGCTTGAAATATGACAACGAATGTCATTTCTAAAGCAGTTGGACTGTTTTAAGCTTGTTTTAATATTGCTCTAAGAGTTGATGGTATGGCCCCTGAACGCAACTGCTACGAGAAAAGTTTAATAAAAATCAAAGCTTTCTTAAATTATTTTATTTAAAAAATAAAGTAGAGATTCTATTTAACATAAACAATTTTAATTTGCAGAGGCACGAGAACTCACGTAAATCACGCATTATTTCGATCATCGACATCCAGAGAATAATCATCCGGGTAAGTTCAATGGGGCCGATAGTATTTATTTCTCACCTCTCCTGGTGCCGGGGCCGAGACATCAGGACTTACGGGACTAATTCGAACGTGAATCGCAAAGTGTTCAAGCGTCCTCGCTATTTTACGTGAGTAATTCAGGTGTTTCTATAATACTTAGTACCTACTTATATAAAACTCGAGTGAAATAAATTTACACAAAACTAAATTCTATGAAAAAAGCTCCTTACAGATATTTTTTCTAAAATTCTTCGTAGTTAAGATGTTATAGTATGTTTTAAGTCCTGCTACTAGCACGTTGGGTGCCCCCGTCGCACATGTTGGACTTGTTCAGGCGGTGCTCCGGAATCCTTCTTCTGAGGGCACCGCAAAGGCTTGGCAGTGATCGCGACACGACAGTATTAATACGAATGAAACCTAGTCGGTGGCGTTGTATTGCTGATCTTCCGAAGGTTGGCCGCCGGCATGAAACACGCATTTGGCTGGAAGTTTTGCCCCGCGGGAGGCATGGGAGGCGAGGGGAAGAAGCATGGACTCGGCTGGTGATTAAACCTGTAGGCATCAGGTACGCCTCGAGGGTTGCTGGAGCCAGCGAAAGATCCGTATGGAGTTGGTCGTTGCATTCTAAAAAAAAAACAAAATGTTTAAAATTTTAAACGGAAACTTCTCTATGATACAATTTAACTACCTACCTACTCGTATTAATTGAAACTAATTCCAAAATTTTACTTTACTTACCTCAATGATTAATTAATTGACAAATTTTAATCAAGACAGTGTTTTACTCGTTAGGAGATTTGATTATTTTTAGTTTGAGTTTGAAATGAAAAAGTATTTATACACTAGTTTTATCGGTGGGCGTAGTGCAATTTTGTTTATCAATAATTATTCTAGGTAAAGGACTACGTACGTTATCCGATGATTAATTATTATTTATACAAATAAAGAGTTCGAAGGTTCCGTACTTTTCAAGAAATAAATTATAATACCTACTCTTACACAGCCTTTACTCCCATAAAAATGTTTTTTTGCAAGTACGGTGGTAGTATGTAACAAACCATACCTAGCCATAAATAACAAAATTAATTATAAGTAAGTAAGTATTTCATTGTTTTTGATCACTAATACTTATGTAACAAACCGTAGCCATAAATAATAAAATTAATTATAAGTATTTCATGGTTTTTGTTCAGAATCCTAAAACTAAAAACAATATAAAAGTTTGGGAATATTCACTTAACTTTTTTGTTTATCTGCGTATAACTTTGTTTATAATATTAGAAGGAAGTAAGGAAGATGAGAACACTCATATTAGATTATTCATCCAGACTATTCTATCTTCTTAATATATTATTTTTACCTCTGAAAATTGTGATATCAATGGATTATTGTGTAATTGCTAATGTTTATAAATAGAGTTTTAGTATCAAGATAACTTATTTATAAATAGAAACCCTATCATAAATACTTTTCAGTAAGCACGCAAATAAAATTTATAGGATGTAAGTATAGATAAAAAATAATCCGGTGATGGGCAAATCATAAGGCATATTTTTATTAATATAGGTACCAACTAGCTGTACATGTGCATAGCGCATGCGTTGCAATGCCATGAAAAATGAAAAACATACAACCATTTTTTATTTATACTTAAATAAAACTAAATAAATAATGAATGCTAATAAAAATAATCTGTAAGTATACATTTTTTGGTCCAGAAACCCCTTGTCTTCAGAAAACTCTACCAAAGTTTCATCACAATCTAATCAATGGTTTAGGAACGCATAGAGGCTCCGTCAGGAATATTATTGTTCTGTGCATAGAGAATAAATAAACATAATTAAACATACAAACATTTATTTTTATTTAAATAGATTACGAGTTGTCTATGTTTCTGTTGCAATATTTTCAGAACAAAAACAAGATCACGATTAGCCCCAAGTTAAAATCTATATGATCTTCAAAAACTCAAAATCTTTTAGAAATGCCTAGGGGATATAGGCAAGTCTGCGAAACTAAAAAACCCGTTATAGCAAAATCATAAATGATTCGTATTACGTTTTGTTCTTGTCACTCTCATGTCTATGAAAAGAGAAGGCATAATAGTCAATTCAGAATAAGATTCTATTTTGACGCTTTTTTAGCTCCCTCTGAGCACATCATTGACATGGGCTCATATTATATTGAAAGCAAACATTTTTGATGTCGCAATAATCTATGAGAGGGTTAATGATTTATTTACATCAATGAGTCAGTGAGTGATCTTATCAAAAATTCAATCAATGAGGAAAAATAACAAGAAATGTTCCTAATTTGTAGGTAATTAAAAAAATTATAAACAATAATCAATCCTGAGAACGTTTTATCTCTGATTATAATGTTTCTTACATTCTTGTCTTGTCTTGAATTGTCATTGTCATGTCGTATATGCGAGTTTTCTGAGTTTATGTAAATGTGGAATATAGGTAATCTCTGGAACCATTGCACCATTGCAAAGGTGTCATGTTGGCTGAGTGTGAGTGGGTGGTGCCTTGACTTTCGATCCGAAGGTCGTGAGTTCGAATCCCGACCATGTATCAATGGATTTTTCTTTAAAAAAATGTATATGCACAAGAGCTTATAGCCACGAGCTCTAAACGGTAAAGGAAAATATCGTGAGGAAATCAGTTAGCTTTCTAATAGCGGCGATGGTCTTGCACCCTGTCAAACCTGTGAATGCTAACTTCTATAGTCGTATTTCTAATTATACGCACTATGAACATTCATACATACATACATACCGGTCAAAATCATAACCCTCCTTTTTGCTTCGCCGTAGTCGGGTAAAAATTGACGGTCAAAATGTCATTTTTCATATATTTTTAGTTCGTACAATGAGCAATTCGACTATACAAAATCTGCGCATGTATCAAATATGTATTTGTATTGTACGTGCCTTTGACTACCCCCATAGACATCTTCAAAGGATCTAGAATGCCTGAAGATCTGAGAAATGTCTACCGCACCTTGGGGATAGGTACAGTTGTGATCATATTTCATTTTATATACAGAGTGAATTTTTGAGACGGGGCAGTAAGGGCAGCTACCTTAACCGTTGTAGCTAGAGGAAAACGTTCTTAGGAGACCATCCTTAATTTTTGAAAATATTTTGACCTGCATTCACAGATTTTGAAAAAAATGTACAGTCAGCGAGAAAATGGGCCATTTACACAAAAACTTTTTTTGATGCCAATCGATCCTGTTTCATCTAAGGATAAAAAGGCTCTTTCAGACCTACTGAGGTTGGAGTACTAGAAAAGTCAGAAATCGATAAAATGTATTTATGAGACAAGACAGTAAGGGCTACCTTAATCGTTGTAGCTACAGGAAAACGTTTTTAGGAGACTATCTTTAACTTTTGAAGATATTTCAACCTGCATTCACAGATTTTGAAAAAAATGTACAGTCAGCGAGAAAATGGGCAATTTACACAAAAACTTTTTTTGATGCCAGTCGATCCTGTTTCATCTAATGATTAAAAGACTCTATCAGACCAACTGAGGCAAGAGTACCTACTAGAAAAGTCAGTAAACGCAAATAACTTTGAGTATACATTTCGTACGAAACCATTTTGTCATTTGTCATAATTTTTCATCATTTTGTCGAAATATCTTCAATAGTAAGACTTCAGCGGTTAAGGTAGCCCTTACTGTCTTGTCTCAGAAATACATTTTAGCGTTTTCTGACTTTTCTAGTACTCTAACTCCAGTTGGTTCGATAGAGCCTTCTAATCCTCAGATGAAACAGGATCGATTGGCATCAAAAAAAGTTTTGTGTGAATTGCCCACTCGCTGTACATTTTTTTCGAAATCTGTGAATGTAGGTTGAAATATCTTCAAAAACTAAGGATAGTCTCCTAAGAACGTTTTCCTCTAGCTACAGCGGTTAAGGTAGCCCTTACTGTCTTGTCTCAGAAATACATTTTAGCGTTTTCTGACTTTTCTAGTAGGTACTCTAACTCCAGTTGGTTCGATAGAGCCTTCTAATCCTTAGATGAAACAGGATCGATTGGCATCAAAAAAAGTTTTGTGTGAATTGCCCATTTTCTCGCTGACTGTACATTTTTTTCGAAATCTGTGAATGTAGGTCGAAATATCTTCAAAAACTAAGGATAGTCTCCTAAGAAAGATTTCCTGTAGCTACAATGGTTAAAGTAGCTGCCTTTACTGCTCCGTCTCAAAAATACATTTAAGCAATTTCTGACTTTTCTAGTACTCTTACCTCAGTTGGTCCGAAAGAGCCTTTTAATCCTTAGATAAAACAGGATCGACTGGCATCAAAAAAAGTTTTTGTGTAAATTGCCCATTTTTTCGCTGACTGTACATTTTTTTCAAAATCTGTGAATGCAGGTTGAAATATCTTCAAAAGTAAGAGTAGTCTCCTAAAAACGTTTTCCTGTAGCTACAACGGTTAAGGTAGCCCTTACTGTCTTGTCTCAGAAAAACATTTTAGCGATTTCTGACTTTTCTAGTACTCTAACCTCAGTTGGTCTGAAAGAGCCTTTTTATCCTTAGATGAAACAGGATCGATTGGCATCAAAAAAAGTTTTTGTGTAAATTGCCCATTTTTTCGCTGACTGTACATTTTTTTCAAAATCTGTGAATGCAGGTCGAAATATTTTCAAAAATTAAGGATGGTCTCCTAAGAACGTTTTCCTCTAGCTACAACGGTTAAGGTAGCTGCCCTTACTGCCCCGTCTCAAAAATTCACCCTGTATATACTTTTATATATTTTTTTCATTTCTAATATTTCATTTTCATTTCATTTCCATTGTACTTACCTATTTGAAAATATACGAGTACCTAAGTATTTCAAAGGTGCGTTAATCAAGATGGGCTCTATAATACCCAGGAAAATTCGGAGAATTGTAGATTTTGGTAAATGTGGCATTTGTATCTCCCATTCTAGACTGGTCATTGAATATTTATTGGGCCATATTTTTTTCTTTGTCGCAATTTTTGTGAAATTTTTGATAAGATAATGTTTGTGCAATCGTCCGTCTTCAATTGCATAAAGTGAATTGCCCCTAAATAAACCTCTATCACTAAACAGATGCAAACTCACACTTAATTTAGGTATTGCTTTCAATCCAAGTGATAAGTCTTTACAACATTGTAAGTGGTTGTTGTAAAAATGATGTGTGAATTATGTATTGTTTAACACCTGAACATAAGCGCGTTCGTTCATATGAATTCAACACTTCTAGTTCAAATATATTTTGACTCGCTCACTGCCGCTTGCAGATGGAGCGGTGGCACTGAACCTGCTAGTGAATAATAAGCATTTTGCATTTAAATTCAAGACTAATGAAGATATGATGATTCGTAGAGTCGGGACGTCAGCATTGAAGTCCGATAGACGCAGCGCTGCTATCGCAGAACTAGGTTAGGTAAAAAAATACTAATTGTCCAAATAAGGCTTGAACAATGATATTTATGCAAGTTTGTATGTTCTTTAATTCTACACACCAGAACAACTGAACGACCGTGGCTAAAAGATCATAATAAATTAAATAAAACAATTAGTTCCCGCTTTTGCCGTAGGACTTGAGTGCTGACGCCGACTCTAGAGTCAACGCCATCTAAAATGGCTAAGTATTGTTTTTTTATGAATTTAATTAGGTACGATGAACTGTTTCTAAAAAGGAAAAGGCATGCGTAAGTAGAATAAAAACATTATTTCGACCCAATAGGATCGATTATAGGGTTTACTTAAATTTGATTTCATTACTGCCCTATTGCTGGGCAAAGGTTTCGTATATATCTCTCCAACCATCCCTTGAATTTTTCATCCCCCTCTCAAAGGCATCGTCTCCCGGGTCGGATTTATTTTAAGAAATCCTAACAAAAAAGTTTATTGCATATATTGTATGCAACTTGAGTGAAAATCCAGCTATTGTCAAAAGATATGCACAAAAAATAATTTCAATTGGGCTGCCGATGCTTTCCGATTCACTTTAAATAGTTGAGAAACTAAAATCAAAGCTTTTGAAACATATCCTACTGAAAATTGCACTAAGGGCTCTTGCAGACAGCAAACTTTCTATCGGCCGATAATTTGGTCAGGCAAGAGCCGATTATATTGAGCAGCATTCATACTGATTAAGAAATCAGTATGAAGATGTATGCAAGTGCGCACACTACAAGGATTTAGTATCGGCCATGTAGCAAGCAGCGCAACCCGACTAAACTATCGGCAGATAGAAAGGTCTGCAATCTGCGAGGGGTCGTCGTATGATTTTAGCGTCATTTGACGAACCACAATCTGGCACGTTCGCGATTGTTATCGATCTTCGGTAGGCACCAAGATTAGCTGGAAAGGTCGATCAGATCAGAAGTGAAAAAATATCAACATTTTTATAAATTCATGCTAACTTATTGGACTAATTTTGGATTTATATAGGTAAAATCGCAGGTAAGCAGTGTTGGTGTATAGTAGAATAGCTTTCGTCCGCGGCTTCGCTTGCGTAATACCTACCCGGATAAAAAGTAGCCTATGTGTAATTCCAGGTCATAAACTATGTTTTGCTCACAAACCAATGCTCGCGCGATCAGACATTTGCATTGAGATTGCGCGTTGACATGCGAGCTTAAATTAGGACACTAAAGAATCCCGCAATCTCATTGCAAATGTCCATCCGAGCGATGGCCAATTAGGACGGCGAGTGCCTTAAAGGATTTTTGCCCTAGGTCCGTGGGTTGCTCTCCGTAGACCGCGGTGGGTCCGCGCCTTAGAGTTAAGGAAATGTCACCGTGGCTTGGGAAACAGTTTTCATATAGGTAAAGATAAAGATAAAGAATTTATTTGTTTACGCACGCACACGAACAGAAAGACAAAAAGAAAACTTTAAACAAACATAACGGTGAATAATATAATAACTTAAACAGTGGGTAGAAAATTGGTCTTTCCCTACGTGCACGGCTAGCTAAACAGGTCCAGCCTCAGCTTAATGTCGCTATCGTACAAGGACGATACCGACGCTGGTTTTCAGTCCGAACCTCAACAAAATCGAAAACGAACCAAGTTAAATTAAAAATTAATGATACTTACATGATTATGAAAGCATAAATATAATAATAATAGGTAAGTACTTATAAAACAGACTTACTTTACTTATTAATTTAACAGTCAATATCAAATATGATGACGACTGTATCCCTAGGCACGGTACATATTCTCTCAGATCTTTTTAGGCATCTTTAAGTTAATTAATTAAGTTGATTTATCAGTTGATCTAAAAAAACATAAAAACAATTACTTAGTCATAAACAGATTGACACAATTAATAGGAAAAAAACAATCAGTCATAATTGCAACATGTATAGCAAACACTGTTTATTCATCATTATCACTGACTGATTAGAGACAAGATAGTCTGCAAAAGATTAAGGACGAAAACCTAATGAGGAAATCCAAATATCGGCCATCCTTTTACGTTTTTCGTACGAATTTCTACATTCGTGGTCATTTACCCACACGTGAGGTTCTGGTATTGACTTGCACTGTCATAACCAGGGATCGGAATTAGGCGGGCTAAAATACCTAAAGTTCAAAGAACAGAGGCAAAAAAGGGGAGACTTCCTTACTACAAGAATTTTATTCGGCCCAATTGGGCCGAAAGTTGGAACAATTTTCGAAGTGAGTAAGTACATTTAAAATTAATGTTAATAATATTGTGAACTAATTCAAATTATTTTTCTATTTGACCGACGGAAAAAAGTTTTTTATCTTATAACTTACATTTTAGTTTTTATTATTAACTCAGGTAAAAAATTGATTCACCTTAATGTTACATGTTCTTTATTAATGTCCCGAAAACGGAAATAATTGGGCTGAAAAATATTTAGTTCTAAGGCGTCTCCATTTGTCTCTGTTATTTTTCGAACATTAGGTATTTTAGCCCGCCTAATTCCGATCACTGGTCATAACAGTCACAGTATACTTTGTAGTATATACGGAAAGTTTCAGTTCAGTTATTGTATTGGTGGTAGCCAGATAACTGATAATGGGTAAAAGGCTCTACCTTCTACGCATTATCAGTAATCTGGTTCTCATTGTAGTACAAGCCTATCTTAGTTTCGAATATTAGGGCTGTATGATATGTACTCGAATATTTATAAAATTTTATAATACCTACTTATTACTTGTTACTAGTATCATTAGATTGTGACGGAATGTTGCAGATATTGTGACTTTTTCGAATGTCTTACAAAACAAAATCCTTCTGGTGCACTGCGAGTGAACATGACGTAGTATCGTGATATATTATTATTAGTCGTTTTGTATAAATAAACTACTCGTATGTATTTTACAACCAATAAAGATAGACATTGGACATCTGTTTTGTACATTTATTCATACTTACAGCGTATTATACAGGCAACCTATGTTTTACTAAGACTTTTCTCATGGTGAAAACACCATGTGAAATTAAATTGTGAGCAATGAGCAGTTATCTGAGAGTGGCTTTTCCGTAGGATGTGATTGGTATACATTTTTATTCTACAGTTTTTGTGAAAATGACAACTGATTATTATTAAAAAAACCGTTAACAAAACAGTATTTTTGTAGGTAAGTATAAAAGTTTCAAGGTGTTTAAAAAAAAATCATTAAAGAATTAAATCTAAGGACCACTTTTAACGACGAAGGTCAATCCATGATCTAATTATGGCTCTGTAGCTATTTAGCAACAATAACATTTGGCTGACATTTCAGTTTACTAACACTAACAATTTGTTAATACCAACAAAAAAAATAGTAAGCTTCATCCTGATAATAAAATACGAAAAGCGACTATCATGGTGATTACATTACCTAGTAAAGTAAAGTCAATGTTGATTGAAAATCATTTAAAATTATTTATTTCTTACAATTTTAATACAAAAACACAATATTTACAAGATATTTAACAAATTATATTAAATTATTAACCATTTATTTAGGACCTCTAGGATAACTTTAAATTGTCTTAAGAACTAGATGATTCTACTCCTGTTCTTTCGCGACCAAACCATGAAGAAACAGGGCAACAAACACAGTATGGGGTCTAGCTTTCTTTTCGGTGATCCATCCGCTTAAATCTAAATAGTCAAGCTCCAGTGGGGAGCCAAACAAATCTTATCTATTTCGAGATTCCCTATAATTATTTACTGGAAAGGCTGGTCGAATCGTGGCGGTGTGGTGTTGCTGATTTTTCGGATGGTGGCTGCTGGCATGAAGCAGTTGCCAGGCTGGAAGTTGCCAGGTTGTTGAGGGCCGTAGCCAGGTGGGCCGTGGCCAGGCGGGGGGTGGCCATAGCCAGGGGCGGGGGGGCCACCGAAGAATGGGCGAGGTGGCATCTGCTGGTTCGGGAAGCCACCGGGAGGCATCTGGCCGTTGTTGAATGGAGGGCGCTGCATTCTGTAAAAAAAATCATTGTAGTAAATACGACACAAAAAATAACAAAATGTCTTTTTTTTATCACTTGAAAATAAAAACTTACGTTTGTCAGGTTTAGTGACTGGAGCGATTATTAGCAGCAATTTTATGATTTCTGCTTTTTATATAAATCGATTATCTTAGAATACTTACTATCGCTATCAAATCAATACCTACATTATATTCCACCCCGTTTGATATCACGATTTGCTAAAGTGAAACATTATCAGCAACGTTTTGTTCTAGGATTCGTCTACCAGTTCACCGACATCCATATTATCAGATTGCTCAACGGATATTGTATCTAAGTAGTTTGTTGTTTTGATTCTATATTTTCAAACAACATTAGGAACTCATGATACGATCTGATAAATGCTTGAGGTTTAATTAGTTTATTTATTTTTCATACGTAGGTACTCTATTCAGACAAGCTTCAGAATCAGTACTTACCTAATGAAAAAAATAAAAAATACATTGGTTAGCCATTTTACATGTTGGTTATTTAAAAAAAACCTTTAATAACTCAAATAACCTTAAAACATAGGCACATTATATACTAGTTTTATTATTAGTTTTGGCCATCATCGTCAGCATTATATTAATTGCCTGTTATAGGTAAAACCAAGATTATGAGAAGATTTGGAAAGCCGCGGGCGTTCGCTAGTAATAAACAATACTAGACATTTCACACAGCATCGTGTAGCCCCAAAGTACCTAAGCAAAGCTTGTGATAAGGGAACCATATGACTAAAATGCTTCTAACATACTTTTTTGTAAATACATACATTATTATACTAGAAGACACCCAGACCCCGAGACAATTAATAATTGCAGATCATACAAACATTTGTACCGCGGCGGGGATCGAACCCGCAACTCTTATAAGGGTTCCTTTTCTTACCTTTTGATGTACAGAACCCTAAAAATCAGGATAAGTATTAAGTAAGTAATAAAAACAACGTGTTAGTCATAGAATAGGACTTTGGGAATTGAAAATTGAAATAGTCAATGCTTATCGACACGTACTCGTATTGTTCGATTACCAAATCACAGAAAATAGATGTGACCTAATTATTTTTAGAAAACATTTTAATCACAATCTTTAATTATTGAAAAAAATATACTTAAAAAATAATATAATAATATTGAAGGAGGAAAGGAGAGCAGCAATAATTCTCGTTTCAGAAAAAAACGGCGATTAATACAAAACAAATTTAAAAAAAAAATTATCTTTATTAAAAATAATCCACTTCATTCACTCGATATTGACCTTAAATAGATATTTGCATTTTGCTTGTCCACTATTTCTGGTGGTTTAAAATTTAAATTACTATCATCTTTTAATTCTATTGATAGACCAAGTTTATCTTTTTCTGTGCTTTCTTGTTTGTGGAGCTCTACATTATCTTTGGTCGCCTTCCTCGTTAATATTTCTAGTTTTCTAGTAAAGAGGAAAGCAAACATTTGAAGAACTGTCACCGCCAATCCAGGGAACAGCCAGGCATCAGGGATGGTGGACACTGTTTTGCTGTACAGGAGAGAGTAAAGCGGTGTGGTGATGGTTTGCGTCGCTGATTCTAAAGCGCCCAGCACACTGTATATCTTTCCTGAAATTAAATTGATTTATTTAGGTTTATTGTCATTGATAAAATGCATTAAAAGTTAGTGGGCCCACGAATGTATCCCCCATTAAGGTTAAGGACATTTTCTCCATGAATAAATGGAATAGGAATATAAGAACACTTTATAGATTTCAAGCAAGGAGCAAGATGAAAGGCAAAACACACGATATTCTCATGCCTAAATTTTGAAAGTACATTACACGTTGCAAGTCAATCACTGCCTAATAGAATATTAACAAAAAATACAAGTTGTAGTTTGCCTGTACTATCCTACACCTGGGCAAGGTCTCCCCCCATGTTTTCAACGTTTTCAGTTAATTTTTTTGTAAACAGGTCGAGCTCATTCCGCCATCGCTTGATACGGTTCCGTCATCATCTTGTTTAGCATTGAATATATTAAATGGTGGAGCAAAACAAAACAAATTGCTGCCACTGAAAGTAATAGGATGAAGCGTACCTTGCTCCGTTGGAAGAATTTGCTTATTGACTACGGGTCTTTGAACCACTTGTGAACCTTGTGATATTATGCCGATTATTGGAACTGAAACAAAAATCTTTCTTACTACCTAAACTAAAAAAAATCAAAGAAATGTGCGCATATTTTGGCAAATTCATGGCGCTATTAGATTTAGTAGTCTTGTCGCAATGGAATTTTGGAGTTTTGCCAAAACAGTGAGAGTTGCGCTTTTTATCTTCGTCAAAACATGAGGGCTCTTATTTTTAGGATTACATTACAATTTCGTTCGAGGATTTCAATTAGCTCCCGTCTACATACACGTATCTACACTTACGTAGTGTCTACTTAGCTTAATAGACGAGAGCCTACATATCAAAGTTCCTCGGTTGACGAAAACAAAGAATCAGGAAAAGTTTGACATTGCGAAAAATAATTTGGATATGGGAATAAATATCAAGCAGTGGCCCTGGCATCAGTGAACGCATATAAACATGGAAGCATTCTTTGCGCTAGAAAATGACCCAACGAAAAGTGTGACACGGTAGGCGGGGCTTGAAAAGTGTGACACGGACGAGTTTAGTTGTGAAGTTGACATTGGCGGCGACGGTCAACTAAATTTCTAGTTTTTTTCATAAAAATGCCTTGTTGTGCTGTAAATTGGTGCGTAAGTAGATCCGATTTACACAACAAGAATAATGGTGTTAGTTTTCACATGTAAGTACATCGCTATTTATCATTTTTCCATAAAAATAATCCTGGTTTTTTTCTATAGGGATGGTGTTATGCCACCCAAACCAAGTACCTAATTTCTACCCAACTGATATTTTTTTATTATTTCATATTAGTACCTATACTATAGATACTAATATTATAAAGCCGAGGAGTTTGTTTGTTTGTATAAACGCGGTAATCTCAGGAACTACCAGTCCGATTTGAATACTTACATACTTACTTAGTTCGCCCCGAACTAAGATCTCGCGTACCGTAGATGGCTTATATTTGGACTTACTTCTGACTACCCCTTTACTTTCAAGTGCTACTACTTAATAATCTGTGCTACTACTGCCGAGTATGTTTATTGGGCTAGCTCGTCATGGTAATGAGTGCATTGGCATGCATGCAGTTGCGTCTCAAATTTTACCCGACTACGGCGAAGCAAAAAAGAAGGGTTATGATTTTGACGGATTACGCCAAAAAACAGTTCCAAATGGTCTTGGCTGAACATATAAAACGCCCAGACCCGAAACTAATATTTACAGATTTTATAAACCTTTGTCTCGCGGCAGGGATCAAACCCGCCTTCACCGCTGTACCACCGAGGTCTTCAAAGTGAGTGATATTTTGTAGATAATTTTATTGAATAAAACTTTTTTACTTTGACTGGATATAATTATAGATGTAACCTACCTTAGATAATAGTTTTGTAATTTGTACTAGTTACCTGCTTGTAAATATCAAAATATATATTATTTAGAGTCTAAATAATATATATTTTGATATTTACAAATAATTAAATGTTCTAAATTTTAGAACATTGAATTATTTTATTTGATTAGGAATACAAAGTAAATACTTACAAAGTTTTTACTTACTAAACAAACCTACGAGTAATAAGTACCCACCTACTCCTTAAAACCTATTATAATTTCGAACCTTTGAACAACTGCTACCATAGAACTCATAGTAGTTCGTAATACTTATGAAATTGTTATCATAATTCACCATAATAATACGAATTAATTATTTGCATTGCATCTTATTACATAAAATCATCCCGGTTATCAGAGGCGTGGCAGGTAATGACAAGCGGTGGACGGCAATTTTAACCCAAACGTCGAGGGAATAAAGTCGACTTTTAACTGTGCGTCCCGAGTCTTAGTAAATTATTGACCAATCAGCAAAGAAATTTTGACGGATTTGAAGTGTCAGGTCGGTTGCAATTTTGTACCATTTTGCAAGAATATTTGCCTCGAAAGAATGCTTCCATGTTTATATGCGTTCACTGCCTGGCATTCATCAGAGCTAACGTAGTTTGTAAGGCCAAAAGTATCAAATAGGTATTTAGATGTTATTTTAAGGGAGATAACGATGTTCAAACTATACTCACGGATAAAAACGACGACTGTTGACGTAGTGGCTATGAGTCCAGAATACGCCAGAAGAAATGAGACACTACTGAGTGCACCTACGATCACGTCTGATAACTTTAACCGTCGCTTTAACACTGTTAGAATCAGCAGAGTACCTGAAATAAACCATGAGCGAGCATTATTATGACAGACAAGAAACAAAGTTCAGCATAGATACATAGGTACATCTAATCTAAACTAATAGCACCTACAATCTAAGGATGCTTTGGTATTACTTGCTTTGATTATGTTTGTCCATCAAAAAAGATCAATTCAAGATGAAATGAAATAAACTAAGTATACTGTAAATTATATTTTATAAATAAGTTAAGTTTAAGTCAATAAAGGATGACTCACTCTAGACCGTGTGGGGTCCAAGCCGAACTTTGGCCTTAGAGCCAGCGTTGTGATTTGCTCGCCCGTACCTAGGTTGCCGCTCGGTATAGCGTGAGTGTGTTCTTACAAAATATATCTAATAATTAGTTGACCGTGCCACGACCGACGACGCTCGGCTCGGACCCGGCACGGGCTAGCGTGAGTCATCCTATGCGATAGTTTATAGTTTCTGTATGCTGTCATTCTGACGTCAAAGATGAAAAAGAAGTTTCTTGACAATGCTACGAAACTTCAATCAACATGAGCGAAGAATTGAAAGTTTGACAATTGCCCTGTAGCATGATGTCCTTAGTTGTGGTCAAGGAATTTATAAACTAAAGGTTCAGGTACAAAGTCGGTTGTGGTTTTATAACTTCTGCAAAATGTGGACTTGTGTCAAATAATGTATAATAGTGTGCTTAAAGTGTTACTGCGTAGCATGTGTATTCCAGGGAGAAGGTACAGTGATCCTTCTTCGCTTTCTTCGTTTTTTCGTTGCATGTCGGGTACTTACCAAATAAACTGAATATGTTTCTGTACGCAAGGAAAATTCCATACAAAATGTCCGTCCAATGGAACTTAAGTCTGTAATACATGTACGAGTAGTACACATCAGCTGAAAAAGACGATATCAAATTATTATTTTTACTGTGAAAACTGTGTTATGATGAATGACTCACGGAAGATGCACAAAAATATAGTTCAGATTCAGGTTTTTCAGGAGTATTGACGTAAGCATTAATTCCTCTATTGGGATGTAGTTTGTTTTTTACAATCATATCACACACTATTTACATAGGGTGCAGCGGGGTAATTATGAGACATCCGAAATTTCGGGTAAAAATAAGACATATCCAAAAAACCTCAATACAGCATCTGTTATTAACCTTTGTTCAGTTTAAAATGAACCTTATACTGTACTTTATAAGTTGTGTTTTTTTGGCAATCTTTACTAATAGTGTTCAAGAATTATTGAACAAAATATTTATGATCACAAAATTTGGCGCGAAAATTTTACGTCAGCGTTGACAAACTTTGTTAATTGTCGCACGGCTATAGCCCGCACGCAGACGGCTTCCCGTCCCGCAATGCTGCATGGATTGTTCTTGCGCTGGCGATTCGCCATTTTTGTCTATCTTTTGCTAGGGCACAGTGTGAACGTATTATTTTTTCGGGAAAAAATGAGACACTTTTCGGGAAAATATAAGACAGCTATCGTGAAAAAATAAGACAAGATCTCTAGGGAGGATTATTTCAGAAAAATGCAAAGAAGTGTTATATAGCTAAAATTTTAGGATCTGCAACTTAACTATGATTTACTAAACGAATAAAAAATATTTTATTCGCTATTAATAAAATTTATTCGATCCAAAAAACCGAAATTGAGCCGAAATTGTCATAAAACTGCCAAATCCCAATAAAAAAATTAAAAGAGGTGCACATAAATTTGATTTTGACCTAAAAAGTATCATATTAATTAACGTAAAAATGTCTCATATTTGACCCCACTTTGATTTTTGTACCTCACTTCTAGTTTTGTGGCTCTAATTCGTTTATTTGTTGTAATTCAGATCCCAATAATAAAATTGTATAAGTTTTACTATTAATCTAAACTAAATACTTGTTTACCAAATAATTACATTACAAAGACTTAAGAAGTTAAGCAAAGCTTTTTATGGTATCTTTCATTTTAATTTTTTTTTAATGGAAATTGAAAGATATTTTGGACTGTCAAAGCTATTTTGTATTATTTTTACCCATCTCTGTCTTAAAATAAAGCACGCAGTTGAATAATACGTAAACCGTAGGAATTAAATGCTGTCTTATTTTTGGACTACGATGTTTCATATTTACCCCATGGTAGCGGAAAAATATGAGACACACATTTTAGGCAAAAAGTCTAGTAATTTGAAGCTTTTTTAAGAAATTGATACTACTACAGAGTAGGTTGCATATCAGTCGATGTATTTACAAGTTCAGTAATTACATAAACGGTTTTTAGAAGCCTGAAAAAGCAAAAGTTATTGTTTTCGTCTTATAATTACCCCACTTGACCCTACACTATTTTAGTGAATATCAATTTAAGTTTTAGTTACGAGTACTTACCTACCTAGTTTAAAGTCTATTATTTTTAAATTAAAAAGCCAATAAAGAGTATCACTATCACAAAAGGAAACATGGAATTATTTGTTTACGTATAAATGAAAATAGCTTACCACTTAAAATCATTCTATCTCCAAGGGTTACAATAAGCATAAGTAAGATGATGGCCCTCCTGTGGCCCTCTCGCGGCTTCACCAAGCAGCTGATTGCATTGAACGGCAGTCTCCAGTTGCACACTGATACTTTATTATCATCATTTATATTCACGTCTTTCATGTAAAATATTACATAAATCAATGCTGAAGTCTGAAATGAAAGAAATAGTTTTGTATTAAATTACGAATGACCCAACAGTCACTCATAGGTCAACGGTACAGTGTCGTGGATATCAGAAACTACATCCCGCTGCCAGAATCAAACTCGCACCTGCCGCACCTCTTGCGTATCTATCAGCCAAGCACTCGCCCATCACACTACCGAGGTCATTAAACCAAAGTTAATAATAAATCTTTTGTCATCATTAAATAAAATAAACAAATTAAAAAACCGACCCAAAAAAGGATAATTTAAAAATAGTGCAACTATGCACTAGTTGCACTACTTTTAAATTGTTTTGTTGTCTAAACAGAAAGAAACAAGATTAACAAAGTTAAACTTTATTTCGGCAATCTTCAAGTTATAAAAACGCGCACGAAAGGGCCTCAATGTATACTGATAACAAAGACCTCAGGTATAAGGTCTTTGACTGATAATGACTGCATAATTTCAAAACATCCAAAATGACTGTTTAGGCAAATGTACCCGTCTTCACCATTATCATATTAGCTTTATGAGCAACGTGTAATCAAAGCAAATACCTGCAGGAATAAAGTAATTGAGAACACACCGTAGAATCCTAGCCAGCGGAAGCACAGCGGACCGCCGATGGCACCAAGCACGTGGGAAGCCTGGACCGCTGCTCGATGGGTGCCCATGTTCCGGGTCACATCCCGTCCTGTGGCGTGGCAGACCTGGAAGTTGACATTACAAATAAAAATAGAGCTGGCGATGAAGAAATTTGTAGTCAAATATGTGAAAACTTATGAAGAGTTATGGGCACTTTATTCAGCACACTGTCCTTTCTTGAGAGCAGTTTGGTTGAGTGGGATAGTAAGTACCTTGACTTTCTATCCGGTCTTGAGTTCGAATCAGTCGTGCCTCAATGGATTATTCGTTTCAGATATTTTTTATGCGCATTAATACGAACTCTAAACGGTTAAAGAAATCCGAGAGGAAATCTGCGGCTTAGTCAGCCAACACGTATTGACGTTGTATTTCCTATGGATGTAGCACTACCCAAATTAAACTCTTTTATTTACTAAAGAACCTTTGTATCCAATATTAAACCGTTGATCATTTCATTCTAGTTTTAAAAGTTAAATGGACTGGTTACTTACATCACCAATATGACTGAAAGCTGCAGCAAGAAGCAATCCAAAGTTTCCTCCCAAAGACATAGGTATCTGTATGATAAACAGAACCTGCACTGTACTTGCTCCAGGGAAGGTCAGCAACAACAGAACACCTGTCGACATCGCGATCATGCCGATCAACGGCATCATGACCAGAGGCTTCCGACGCCCGCTGCAGTCACTCCATGGCCCCACGAATAGAAGCACGATGGTAGATATCAGAGACCCGACAAAACTTCTGCTAATGTTGATACTGGAAAGTACCGCTTGACTTTGTGCCTGAAATGAAAATGAGGTAAGTTTGAGTATAAATGTATAAAACCTACTACTATAATTTGAAATGAAAAAAAAAATCATAAGCAATTAGCAATTTGCTACCAAATTGTTGCTCCAATTTGCAGGTTCTCCGAATCTAACTTATGACCCCTCTAGATCTTTGTCTGTTTGTCTTCTTTTATCCTGTTCCCCTTCGAGCTTCTAGCCAGTCCTTGCAATGTGTGTTTAGCGTATCTCGCGATCATTTGGGACAAAGACATTAAAATTTACGAGTTATGGCAAAGCCAAGAACACAGAAAACTTTAAAATATTTTTTTTTTACTTTTATTAAAATTAATTTACCTCAGCAGCTTCAAATTCTTTTCCCACTCCTTTGTCACAAATGCTAGGGTCAAGTCCTAAGTCGACTGTGCATGCGGTTCTGAGATAGAAGTTCTGTATTGAGGTCTGGCCCAGGGAGATGGCCATCATAGACCCAATTAGTACTGGCTCGAGTAGTAACTGCCATTTTTCTGATTCCTTTTGCTGCCCCTTGCCGGTACTGGCTTCCTTTTCATTTGTAATTGGTCTGAAAATGTACAAAGTGGGTTTGGTTTATTTGCATATACGTAAGCATTTCAGATAGCAAGTCTTATTTACCTAATCTCAAGAAAGTGTAAATTACAATCTGTAAGATGGTGTTAGTAAATTTTTCCACGGTGCAATCTAAAAGTAATTCAAACACTTCTAAATGTTTTAAACGTAGGTACAGCTAGTAATAAAAAAATTATAAACATATTTATATTATTTTTATCATTTTTGTTTTCAATTAGGATTTTCTTCAGATTAAATGATTCTCCTTTCCTCATATTTGAACAAAAATGGCAATTTCCACAATAAATCTGATGTAACAGAGATTTCAAAACAGGTAATTTTCTTTTGTTGCTGTCGGTATCAGTTATTATAATATGCATAGTACAGTGACCAGTAAATGCAATGATGATGAAAAACCCATATCATTGTTGTTTTTATATCAGATAGTCTTATCTTTAGAAATAGTAATAGTATCTAGTATATAATAATTATAAATTAGGAAGGTTAAGTTTACCTATAGTTTGGAAGGCTGTTAAGTACCTTTGTGTAATTGTTTTTTTTTAATTCGTTTGTATAATTAACGACCTCTGGCGCAGTGGGCGAAGGCCCGGCTAAAACACAGAAGGCTGTGGGTTCGTTTCCCGCCGCGAGGCAAATGTTTGTATCATCTGTAAAACTAATGTTGGGACGGTGTCTTTTATATCATCAAAGGAACCCAGAAGCCACTCCTCAAAGGATTCTAGGCAGGATGCAGGATTATAATCTAGCATTATAGGATTTTTACTATCAAAAGGCGGTCGCATGCTTATTTCGTTTGTCATTTGTAAATAAGTAATAAAAAATCAACAAACCTCAATTTTTCCAACTCACTAAGATCCAAAGAACTTTCATTCATTTTTCCTGAAATACTTTTAAAGTAAAAACAGGAATAATTCACATCACATTCAAAAGCGTGTACTCACTAAACTCCTACGTTTACTAATGCTATCGATAAGATAATGTCACTATGTTTGCAATGGCAACAAAAGTACTCAGTCAAATAGAATGATAACTTTCTGAACTGCCTGTTGGACGGTTACCACAGAACATTACGGTTACTGACTGACTGTGAGCCCGAGAATACTTGAAGTAATAATATTAACCACATCGTGTGTACCCATCATGACTGCATTTTAAGTTCATTGAAAGACTAGAAAATGTTACACTGGATATCGACGTCGGGTAACATCTGAACGGAAAATGGACATGAAATAAGTATTTAAAATACACTGACCAATTATTCCTTAGTTATAAATTCACACTCACAAAATAATTTCCATCGAACCAAAGATCAATCATCATTGATATGATAAGTTAATTTTGCATCATTTAAATATTTTCTAATAAAAACAATACAGAAGGGCAAAATTTTGAGTACTACTTACAGAGATGATCAAAAGGTGTTATAGTTTTTATCGTAGCATGATTTGGGTCATTACAGCAAGGGACAGAAAAGCTTGGGGATTAGGAAAAGCTGCCTTTTCCGTTCAGTAAAATAATGATAACGATTTAAAAAAAAAACACATGGTTATGTAAACTAGTGTAAATGGCTTATACCGTGCTAGTTATAATAAATAAATAAATATTTATTAAATAAATAAATGTAAGCTCTCGTTCATCATAAATAATGCTTAGTTCAGTTTTTGTAGCTTGGTTTACACTACTCTGTATCGCCAAATTGACTTGATTGGTGCAATTGCCTTTGAATTAGTTGTGCCATTGATCCGGTATACCGCTAACAGCTTTACATTTGTGTTTGTACTTGTAAATATCTACATAATATTTGAGACGTCTTTTCCATAATCATTCATTATATTTTTCAATATAATCTCTCGTACTAAGAATAACTAGGTTTCTACTCTCCACAAGAAGCTAATAAAGCTTTAGATTGATTTTATTATTAATTATCAATCAGGGTACTATTATTACTGTATTATCTCTCTACTTTGTTATTTGAGTGGGTCAAAACATGGCTCCATCAAATTATTACACTTGTATCTATTAATTTATATGATAGACATGAGTCCATAGGCTTCTGTCGCTTATCTCCTAACTTTATAAGTAATTAAATGATAAATTCAGTGTTTTTGTGAACCTAATTTTCTTAAAATAGAGACGTTCAATTCATTTTTAGTGAATAAACTCACGATCGATTTATACATACATCTATATCGTCTCTATCATTTCCATTATCGAATTTTGATTACGTGATGCATAGCACATACGCGAATTCAAAATAATTATGGGCATGACATAATTTCATTGTAAATAGTAATGCGGTAGTACAAGATTAAGAAGAAGCTTAGTTATCTTCCATTATAATAAATCCAACTATCAACAGAGATATAATACATAAAACTTTTAAGCCTGATTTTTCAATGCTCGGAAAACTTTTATACCTACGAGAAATTATTGGTAAATAAAAAATATGGTACCTACACCACCATATTCTTTCTTCAGATTAAAGCTATGAGACGATTGAAAAACCGATTCTATAGCTACTTCCACTCAATTGTTTTGAAATCAATTTGGATTGTTTTAATTAGTAAAAATTAACAATGCAAGACGGCGCCCCACAGTCAACGAACGACATTGCTCATAGGATTTGAATAGAACGCTGTGCGTACTACCTACATGCATTGCAAGTTTTCATGGCCGAAGTATAAAGTCAGCTTTAAATAAAACAGTTGAGAATCTCGGTCGGCGCGCGTCGGTGGAGTACCTAGAGTAGGTACTCGTAGATCAAGTGCAAATTGATCTATTGCTGATTGTTATCGATGTTGAATGATGTGCTCAAAGTGTGATGTCTGTTTTTTAAAAATATGTTTTTAATCGTATCGACGCTACTTTTATTAGTGTAGGTAAATGAAAAACTTTGAAAAACAAATTTTGAGGTGAAACCTAATTAAAATATAGTAGGTAATGAAGAAGAAACAGAGAACCTGATCACAAAATAAAAATAAATACTTAATTATTTTTTTAAAACCGAAAATACCACCTTTTCGTTTGGTAGCGGTTAGGATCTTTAGGTTCAAAGGGCTATAGATATTTTCTTTAACTTTAACAAATCATAAGAGAAGACTCAAGCAAAAAAATAAGAAACTTACGCTGAAGTGTGGCAAAACTAATTTTACAATTGATGGACCTACTTAGTAGCTTAGGTATTTTGTTAGCAAGGAAGTAGGTAATTCTAGTTTGTGCTAATTACCTACCAGCACCTATCAGTTTCGGCGAAACAAGTTTGAATTCACCTTTTTCAGGTAAAATAGGTATTTGAAGTAATTTAGATTTTATTTCTTCAGAAATACTGAAGGTTTTCCTTTGAAAGTGTTTTTTTTAATAGTTAGGAATTGTTCATTATCAGTCAGTCGGCAGGCAATATCCTTCGATACAGACGAGTTTAATTCGGTTCAAAAAAGTGTTTTTAGTGGAACAAAGTGCATGTGAAAATTCTAAATATAAATGAAAGAGTTAGTGGGTTCCCTTTCTTCGAGATTATTTTAGAAGTAGCATTATAAGATAAGATGTTTCCGTCCTACTTTTTAATCTTATCAGCTTTTATCTTAGTCGGTGGGTATAACTAATCCATTTTTGATTAGTATCTTTTTTGACGTCATCATCGCAAGCAATTTCCACAACTTGCATCAGAAGGTTTAGATAATTAAATGGGGTAAGAATAAGATATTAGTCGGGAAAATCCATCTCTTTAATACTTTATGATATAAGTATAGGTATTAATTAAATTTTGCTTATTTTTAATTTACGTAGAGTTCATTTTTAAAAGTCCTCCAAATAGAAAGTTTGAATAAATAATGACTATGGATAATTTACTTTGACAATCTTATCTATTGTAAGTATATTAACAAGAGGCAGATTTTAAAAATCTAAAAGACCTGACTACGGTCCATTGTGATGAAATGTTGGTAGGGTCTTCTGAGGACGCCCGCGAGGCATTCTGGCCCAAAAATAATAAATAATATAATTATTATAGTAAATAAAGAAAAAAATTAATCAGTTTTTAAAAATAAAATAAAAAAAACAGAGGCGGTACGAACTTCGCGAAGGTCTGTTAATAAGTTTGAAGTTATCAAGAATATAGAAAGTACGTAGGATAAGTACTTACACATCTTTGCAAAAAGCAAACAACTGAGATAATTTGTGTTGTTTCATTTAACCCTCTATTGCATGAATTATGAAGAGAGGCAGAAAAAAAATATTTTGTTGTTTTATGCTGTTATATTTGGGCTAATTAGGAAATACAAGGTGAAAAATAATTTATATTTTGATTAGTATGGAAAATAATTTTCAAAGCCAAAAATGGCTTCGTATGCACTAACGACTATGAATACAATGCCATTTTTGGCTTCCCATGCACAGAAAATACTTCATTATGACCTAATGAAAATCCTAAAAGCCTGATTTAGAAATTTTTTTATAACCTGGCCTTTGTAATGTTAGCTGTATTATTTAAATTGGTCTGAATGGTCTTCAAAATTTGACTGATCGATTATAAAATCCATCAAATCATTGGTGATAAAATCATTTATGAAATTCAGCAGAAGTGTCTAAGATTTCTATGAAATCTGGAAAATCCTGGCTACCAGTAAACTTTCTTTTCTTCTCGTCGTATGAAGGTATTTTTTTTTGTAGATATATTTAATTTCTTTCTTTTGTTTTGTGGTTGTTTTCCGCGTATTTTGGTTTTGGTTCAATAATCATCTTCAGAAGGATCTGTATCAGATTTAAGGATAATAATAGGTGATTTGCGGAGGCTAGATATACGTAAGGTGCAGAGTCATCGAAGCACTGAAATCATCCCCAGAAATAACATTGCTGTACTTAGATTTCCCTATAAAAGCGAAAAAAGATCCATTCTGAAAAGCCATTAGTATATTCCGTCAATGCATACGAAGCCAAAATTGGCCTCCGCGGAAAAGTAAGGAAATGTTATAGAAAAGATAATATCGTAAAAAAAACTAAGACGGTTAAAGAAAAAGGAGCATTAGACCGTTATATTTCATATTTTTAATTTGAGATTTCTTACCTTATTGACCTATTTGTAGACCATCAATGTTTCTCGTAATTATACTAAGTGTAACAAACAGCGCACGCGTTGGTAAAAGCTAGATAAGTTGGTAAATATTACACTTAAATAAGTCAATTAAACTACGTTTTGATGCACAACATAGTAATAAACAATGCTTGTAAAGTTTTATCAATTTTATATAAACGGAGAGTAGAAAAAAAAAATGTTGAAGTTTAACAACCAATTTTGGCTTCCCATGCAATAGAGGGTTAAACTAAAAAAAATCCGAGCACAAATTATATAATACCGTAAAAGACCATTGCACCAACCACTAGCATATTAGGTAATATAGACTCCACTGTTCAAGATCGAAACCAATATCTATTTTTACATGGTATTTAACCCGTTCGTGGGCACAAGATGTTTTTGGAGTTTCTGATACGACGTTGTTTTATTATTAAATAAAAAGACGTCACCAGTACATAGTGGGACGTCTCTTATTTATTTATATATTGGTGGCAAACGTTGCGAACCAAAGTTGTATCATCATATCGACGTTCAATTCGAAGATCGTAAAATCTAATCCCGCACGTTATTGGAAAATGGAATTGGAGTTAGCAATTTGAGACAGACATTGTGAGAGTAAGCAAAAATAAACGTCAACAGGTAGATATTGTTGTATATTTGATTTAAATGTATATTTTTGTTAAAAACAGCCAGACCTATTAATAATAAAATTAGAGTCTCACTAATGTTCTTGTAGAGCAACTGTTTATTTCATTTATTTTTCTAATAGTTCCGAGCTGAGTCGTTGGGCCAACAAAATCAACCTTTTATCATGTTTTTTCTTTTTGTAGGTTCTTTAAATTTTGGAGGTAGCAATGGAAAGTAATTTTGACAAAACATAAAAGATAAGTACCTACCTAGGTACCTACAATAGTTATGAAATTATCTGTCATCCAATTTAGTGTCGGCAAAACAATTAGATGTTTAGTTTCAGTTTCACACTAAAATTCACACCCATTTTATCTTTTACAAATCCGAATTCTTTGTCTACCTCTACTTCTATACTATATCACTCCAAGCATATTCTATTAACTACTTTTTAGTTACAATGCCAGTCATACAATTTTAATTGCAAAATCCATGATACTGGTTGACAATGACGAATAAATTAGCATTGAATACCATCTCCATAATAGGGCGTAGTATTTATGCTTGGCCTTGGGAACGTGAAGATCCATTTTGACGAAGTGCGTAAGTTAGATACCAGCCTAGGGTTTAGGAAAATTAGGTCTGGTATTTTCATCCGACTACCCCTAAGAAAGGAGGGTTAAGCATATTTTTGAGTGGGAGAGTAGAGTACGAGTACCTAGTAGAGTATTTAGAGTAGTTAAGTATATAATGTACTTATTTAAGTAGGTAAGTAAGTATCTTTTTCTTTGTGCCACTCTGCAGCCTAATATAGGTAATAAAAAATAAATCAATTTTAGACAATGCTATACTATTTCAGTTTATATTTAAAATGATTCATCGGTTGATTTTCCTCACGTAATGTTCTTCACACAAAACCAAAATTTACCGAAAAATATGATTCTCGTTTTTATGCAAAATTACAACTACCCACTTATGGAAATAGGAAGTAGACAGATACAAACTAGATCTTATTCTTATAGGAAATAGCCCTGTGTGAGATGTCAGTTTTATGTTCCAAGACACTCTATTTTTAGATCGGGAAGTGCAGTGGTTTAAACCGGCTTTCAATGACGTGACGTCATTTTATTGATCTTGCCCTTTGCTGTACTTACCCTAGGCTACGTCACGACATGCGCACACAGCTCCTGGTCCGAGTTATAGAAACACAAAAAAACTTTTTTTTAATAGCGCTCATTGAATCAAAATATCACAAAATAAGACTGTTTTGTGTTTCAAAATCGAATTTCATATTTAATTTTTAAATAGAGTAATAAGTTAGTAATGGCAACACTGTCCCATACCACCGCATTTTAGTGATTACCTACCCCTCGTGGAAAATAGGGCGCATGCGTGGAAAATATGGCGCGGCCACCAACTCACTGCAGGAAAGCATCAAGCACAGGAATGGATTGTTCAGAACGTAGTGTAAAAGAATAAAAAAGACCTTCTATTTATTGACAATAAACCAAAGTTTAATTTAAATAAGCTTCTTTAGAGTTCTAATACAAAAAATAGAATGTGACTGTTATTATTTTAGTGTATAAATCTCTGTAGTCAAAAGGAGGTCATATTTTTCTGAATCCATCCCTGTTGCAATATTTGCATTCGGGTGCGATCGGTAGAGATCGTGCATTTCCGCGAGGTTCGCTTTTCAACCCTCGACGGGATGCCTCCGTCACGATCGGAAAAATCTTTACAAAATTTCCCTTTATTTTACTAAAACAGTTGATTTTTGTGTAAAATTATGATGTTACTTTGTATTTAAGGTTTTTGTGTCTGTTGTTTAGATTATCAAGTGTTAAAACGTATTGTTCAGTGTCAGTGAATGTTAAATGTTGTGCATCAGTATTGTTGGATAGGGGTGAATCCAGTTCAACATAAAGGCAATGAAATGGTAATGCTACGAGTATCTCGAAAAATTAGTCCAAGTTGAAACTTCAAAATAATGAAATGAACGAGTACTTATAATCTTAAATACTTAATCCTTATTAATTTTTTAAATTAATTTTATACTTAAGTACTTAAATATAATTTGTTAATAAAATAAAAGCCCTAAAATAGTACTTAAGTAATTGAAAAATATTGTAATTATTGATAAAACGAAGTACTTAATGTAAAAATTGATGCGATTTTTTTCACTTAATGATTTCTGATTCATTGGAAATAATGTCTTGTCTTTTTTGTTACAGGAACTGTAAAATGAAGAATATTGACGACGATCATGACTGAACGAGGCGATTTGAATAGAATGCTGGGTAAGTTAAACTTCCAAAATAAATACCTAGTTAAAGAAAAGAACAGGGGCTGTACCATTTAAGAGCAATGTTAAAACAAGCTTGAAATAGTCCTGCTTTAGGCTTGTTTCAACGTTCTTATTTCCTAACTTTCAAGCTTGTTTTAACATTGCTCTAAGAGTTCATGGTACGGCCCCTGGATTGTTAATCCTGTGCTAACTTAAATATTATCTGGTTCGTTCACAACCAAAATTACGATTTTAAGACAAATATAGTACTAGTAGTTCGCCCTGAACTGAGATCTCGCGCACCGTTGCATTGATAGCCTAGATTTGAACTTGTTCTCACTACAAAATTATGATGTCGAATACAGTATGGTAAATCTCAGTATGGTAAAAATTATAGGCATGCATGCAATACATTAAGTCGTGCTAACTTTTATTTTTATTTTCAACTAGGCAGTTACCATACGTGCCTACCTAACGTTACCTACATACGTAGTTTATTTTCAGGTTTCTAGACTATTATTTTCATTCTTTATTAAGATTTTTTTTTTATCAAGCAAATAAATCAAGAAGCAACTAAAATCATTGCAAACCAAACCGCAACGATGGCACTCTCTAATACCGACCAGTTAATGAACTACGAAGACATCGAAACTCAAAACTGGAGCTCTGGCAGCTCTGGTTATTTATTTTTTTCTTTCGTCGTGTTTCAAAAACTATACCTACATCCTAGAGTAAAATAAAAACTATTTTGGAATGTACAAATTAAGTCCTCTCATATGACACCCCACTCAATATTTTTGGGTGAGTAACTTTTATTTTTTTTCTTACCCCCTTGGGAACCCAATATTTTTTTTTTTTGTTAGTTTTAGATCTGGGTAAAAGTTATAAGTACTTATCTGTAAATTCAGTCGTAAGATTGTTTACTTACGTTTAAACATAACATGAAAATCTAAAAACAAAACAACAAAATGTACACTCATACAAATAATTTGTTATCAATACGCATGTAACCATTTAGTTATTATTTTTACATTATTTTACTGTTACCTAATAATATTTGTCGAATATTTTTTAGACTATTGATTTAGCATGTATAATGGCTGGAATGGCTAATAAAACCTGCTTGTTTGCTACTCCGTAGCATGCTTGTGCCATAAGCAAACTCTTTTCGTATGTATACACGTGCTAATTGTATGCTACTAAGTAGCATCTGCTTGAAACTAGCTTGCTTATGTGCTACTACGTAGCATGTGTATACCAACCAGTGCCTCGAGCACCAGTATGCACGAGTTTAGGTAATATTCTATCCGTGACTTTAGTAAAGTATCTCAATTGTATGGAATTCAGTGCAGCGCCTCTAGCGGTAACTTGACTAAACTAAGTTCAGTCCATACAATTGTCCATACTTTACTATAGTCACGGATAGAATAGTAAACTCGTGCATACTGGTGCTCGAGGCATAGGCAGAAAAACTTGAGGCCGGCGCAATGCAGAATTAAAAAGCATTGTAGCGAACATGCATAACCGATGGGGTAGCCACTTCCACCCTTTGTCACGAACATTCGACTAGACAGTGTTCTAACTACAAAACAGGCTTTACAAGCCATATAATATTTTATAAAGGTACAATAATATGAAAACAAGTTTGATTGTTATTAGGTACCTAATGAACATTTCGTTATAGTTGGCTTATGATGTTTGTCTGTCATTTCGCGGGCAGAATCACAGGGAAAAGTAATATAAGTGTAAATTCAGAGTATAACCTATGTCCATTCCAAATTGTATCCAAATGCGTTCAGCCATTTCAACGTGAACAAACAACAGAACAGAGACTTTAAAACTTTCGCAGTTATAGGTAAGTACTATTAGTGTGATTTAGCCAGCTCTACAAATCCTTAGATGCTTATTAATGCCTACTTGAAGTCCACAATACTTTCAAATGTACCTTGTTTCACTAAATATTTAAATAAAGTAGATAAGTGCTACCTGCTATATAGTTTTGTAATTAAATACTCTGGACACATCACGGATAGAAAGCACGTAATGACACGCATACCGATTAACTTTGCAACGGCGGCAAACCTATTGTTGCATTTCCCAAAATATCCTTCAAGGAAACTACAATCCTATCACAGACATACTCCAAAGTCTTAAACAAGTGTAGGTACCTTTATATAATTGTTTGAACTTTGATAGCCTAGTTGTAACCGATCAGAATGATCGAACGCGCGTGTTTATTTTTAACCTTTTATAGAAACAAGGCTTCCTCAAGATGCTCAGACATTCGTTTGGCTCCACTCATGTGTCACCGATAACCTCTGGATAAGCAACAGCTGATAAACTTGTATTACGAGTGCAGTATTGTGTGTCGAACAAAGGTTATGTGGACCTCAAATAGTGCATTTAAAATAATACCCAAGCTGTTGTCGCGAAACAAACAATTGATTCTCCAAAGAGTGAATAAGCTTGTTTTGATGATTGTGGAAAGAAATAACAAAGAAACTTGAGATAGTGCGAAACGTAGATAACTGAAGTGCGTTTTTTCAGTCAGCGTTGAAAATGATAGGCATAGTGTTGTTTTTAATTTTTAAACTATTAGAAATAGTTAAACAGTGTAGAGATGAAATACATATTGTGGAAGTAACAGAAAAGTGCAAGAAACGTGTTCGTAAAAAGGAAGAGCTAAAAGGTACCTACCTAAATACATACTAAAACTAATAATTGTTCTATTCTGTACATAACTCTCCATGAATGATCAAAATACTCTACGTAACGTGACATAAGCGACATTCTGTGGTGTGTAGCAAAAATGTTTGTAAAAGGTCAAATACTGTCTATTCCTACGCATTTCACTCTTTTTTCCTACTTTTTATTCATGTTAATGAAATACTTTATAAGGTACCTACCGACTAAGTTCTGGTACCTACTAATACCACAGAATACTAGCTAATACTAACGAAACATTAAATTTAAAAAGATAGTAACTAAAAAGATAACATTAAATAAAATATGATTAAATCAACAGCTGTTGTAGACGTTGAGGCCATCCATGAAAACATGATGTAATAGGTACACCTACTAAATACCGATCTAGATAATTATAAACAAACTGGTCTAATCTAGAGGTGCCTAGAGTTCTATTCAGCGACATCTATACAGGTGTTAGTAAACTAAACGTAAGCCGTGATCGATTGTCCACTTAGAACTCAAGCATTTTTAGCTTAGCAGCTAATGTCATTCATCAGCTGAGTCGGTAGATGGCGCTTGGTAGGTAACGAAATTTTCAGTTTCTTGTTTTAAAGCATTATTTGTGAAGAAATCGATTTGTATTGATTTAGGTATATCGTTCATTTTGATTTTATTCATATCTGCAATGTTATTAAACTTAGTGTCTACATAATTAACCATATTTTTAATTTTATGAGTCAGAATAAGAGGGACTTAGGTATGTATACCGAGGTCACAGATCACATAGGGTCAGTAGAATTTGACAATAACCTTATTTCTTTCAATAATTTATTTGCTATTCAAATAAAAAAAAGCCAATTTGCTTCGAGGATGATGAACTGTTGCTCGTTTCGGTATCCTATTGACCTAGTGTATATTTCTTTACAATCGCAAATAGGTTTATTTTGTCTAGTCATCGTTTGATTTACTGTGTCCGGGTTGTGTCTGCATATTATATATTTATCTATTTAATGTAGGTAGAGGACGCATAACCACTGTGGTGACGAAGACTTGGCCAAATGTGTCAAGTGTGTAGGCGACTAAGATGGTAGTTTACAACATGTTTACCACGAGGTATTATCTCGGTCACCTCGAACACCTGTTTACGGTTAGCAAAACTGCCAAAAACATAGGTTTCTACTTTATGATTGGTACATTTTGGTCGACATTTCCGAAGTTCATCTTAGTCAACATTGCAATCTATATATGCATCTAAACAGAAATAAATTGCCGCATATATATAAAAAAACAATCACTATGACATCACTTGAAAAGGACTAGCCAATTTTTTTTCGGTTTTGAAGTCGGACTCGAACAATTCACGAATACTTACTTAGTTGATTTTTTTAGTTTAGTAAAAATCTCAAACGTCACATTCAACTAAATCCGTGATGAGTACAACTACAACACAATTCTATAGATGTACCTACTTTACTTACACTAAGTACTAAGTATATAAAGATAAACTATTTAAATATATAAACTATACCTATCTATATTAAACTAGTTCAAGCCCTGTTTAAATTAGCTGAGTAATAATAACCAGATTATTTACTGTGGCACATTATGGACAGCTCAATTTAAATAAATGTCTGGATATTGCTGTGGAAATCGGAGCATTCGGCTTCCTTGACGAGTTTCCTCATTCTGTTCAGCAACCTCATAATTTTAATGTTGAAGATTACTAAAGATCAACAATCCAGGTCAATAACCAATGATCCTATCGATGGTAGAATGACAAATGTCGCAGTTCCAATAGATAAATATTATTCAATATCTACTTTACTTTCGAAATTTAGATAAGTAGGTAGGTACTCAATATTAAAAGCAAAAAGGGTTCAACGTATGAGACTTCGACATTGAAAATTATATAATTATATTCTATATCTATACAGTACTTATATAATTATATAATTATCAAATATGTACCTATAATTATTATTTATTTATACATACACGTAACGTATATCAGTAACTATTAAGTATCTAAGTACCTACCTACAACTTATTTATATATAAGTAATTATTCAAATACTACCTATAAACTTTACATATGGAATTAATCTACTAATTTATAATTTTAAAAGCAATTGCAGTTAACATTAAAAAGTTTTATATTAGAACTTTCTTATCAAAAAATAGATAAAACATGATTCGTTTTGTAAACCTACAAAAAGTTAAAGTTTATCGTCCCAATAGCAAAGCATTCTACTCAAAACCTCAGACATCAATTGAAAAAGAGTCCCTACGCAAGGTTCGTCGTTGGGGCAGTTTTTTATATACATACAACTTATATTTCAGGCACTCGAGAATTATCAAGCCTTGTCGTAAGTCTCATTGTACTTCAATTACTCGGCAACTGTAGCCGACATATTTTGTTTGTCTTGATTCGTGCGGTCATTCACTTAGTCCGTAATACCGACTGATTTGGCAAATACACCGTTACATTTTTAGCCGACTTGCTTAGAAGTGAACAGGAAATTCAGACACAAAGCTCAGATCTGTCTTCATTTTAAATGGTAAAGAGAATAATTAGGTTATTCAATGGTTACCTATTCACGAATTGGTTCGTATATTAATATTTTGCTTAGTTTCTTAAAGACATTAGGTACTTATGTACCTATCTAATTGCGAATTTCTTAGGTGGTTGTGTGCATGTTGTGTGTGATAAAAACTTTAACCTTCCCAAATAATTTGGTTTTACTGACTTCACTCATTAAAACAATATTCTTTTTTAATACATTCGGTCACACTATATTTTACCATGACTTATTGTTTAAAAAATATCGGCTACTATATTTGTTTGCCCTAAATATTAATATTTGGGTCAAAATATTTAAATACTCTTTTGTCAAACTCTGAGAAGAAATACCTTAGTAGGTACCTACTATATTTTTTAAAAAGGGTTGTTTGAGTCCTAAGTTGCTTCGTATCATTCGTATAGCAGTCTTATTACTGTTTGTAATAAATGATATTTAAGATTTGGAAATGGTATTCATCACCTCAGGGACTAACCTAATGTAGTGTCGTCATTGTTACACAGGAACATTAAGACTCATAAATTCAGGTCATGGAATGTTTGTTACCACCACCGTGGCCTGTTTAGAATATTTTCCTGTAATGATTTTCCTTGATGTCTGTTAAGTTGTTGCTCTTACGCTCATTTGCTAAATTACATACTCGCAACCACTAACCTAATTTGTATTAGTAGTTTAGCAAATTAAAAACTATAAAAAAAGTTTATGTCGAAAACATAAAGGTACCTATTTTCTTTTATTATTGATCAACCATTAGGTTAATGTATAACACGAGTCACTAAATTAAGCGTCATTCACTTCTTTTTTGATGATCTTATCATTTCTCATCCTTGCATTCTCTTCCTCATTTAGTTTATCTTTACTTATAAATTCGCAGAATTCAGACAAGTACCTATCAGAATTACATAGTCATCAAAACCGCCTTACCTACGGTGCTATTTTTTGCTTTAATTAGCTAAATACGAGTAGGGTCAGGGAGGGTACGGTGACTCAGGAGACAACAGTGGCTCACACGTGTTTCGACTAGAACGGCGTGCTTTAGATGGCTATCTCCATCGCACAATAGAAGCGTGTGTACCCCAAATGTGTTCAAACCAATCAGGCGGCAGATCGAGCGCAGTACCGAGGTGTCACCGCATTTCTTCGTTTCCGCGCCTACAAAATTACTTTTAAGGTAAGTTTATTTTGTTTGTCATACCTTAGTTTATCGTAATTTGTGGTGACCATTATGTTTGCCGTATAGTAGATATTGTAGAAGTCTTATTTGTGTAGTTCTTTGATGTGTTTGTTAGCTGATTCGATTGTCGTCATTGAATATTTTCAAAACGGCGTAGTTGCGAACAGTGACTCAATTTTAAAAAGTACACAGTGACTCATGAGTCACTGCGTATTGGTGCAGCGTAAAGACCTAAAATAAATTAATTTAGCACTTTTTAATTCTACTTTTATTTTTTCATCAATAGAATGCCACGGCCACCGACTACCACGATGAGAAAAATAGGAAATACTCCTGCTGAAAGAATAAAAGAGGGGATAAGGTTGATTTCAGTAATAATGATTTTAGGTTGATATGAACAACATTTTGAGACTAGAATAATTCTTCTTTATTTCTAATAAAAAATAGAAAATAAATAATTAACGTTTTTTAATTTATTAATACTAATTACCACTACTGAATCACTGAGCCACTCTGTACACCTGGTGGTACACAGTTGCTCAATTCTCACTTTTTGATTTTTGGTTTGTAATTTTTTTTTAGCATTATTTAATGAAAATATAATGATGCCATATTAAACTAGGATAGTTTAGCAACAACATGTGCAAATTTCAGGTAAATCCTTTGAGTTCTTCTACATTTTTGAGCCCTCTGAAAAAATCCGAGCCAACCTAGCCTCCCTGACCCTATAAACATTACTTTTTTCTTATCCTTAACTGTCGTTCCCATCTCCATCATGATTTTTTTTTGTGAGAATTACTGACAACTTAAATTAAGTTTTAACTTAAATTTTAAGAACCGTATTATTCCAATAAGCGGTGACTGCTGGTAAGTGATTCAAAATAACAATTAGGTGTCATAGAAATATTTGATTCAAGTGATATAAACATAATAAATGTTCCTAAGATTTTCAAACAAGATAACCACCCCTACTCTTGTTGAGTTTTGCCATGAGAAGTGACAGCTTGGATCGGTGTGAAGTCGCCTCGCTTGCTTACGTCAGTTACAGACACAGCGCCTGCGCGCTTGACGGTCTACACGGCGGTGCTGTGATCGTGATCCGATTAACAACGTCAGTTTTATTTTCTAATCTAAACCAAAACAAACTAGGATAAATCAATAATACAATAGTTTATCCCGTATCGCTTGATTTGACGTATCATCCAATCTTACCACTAGATTAACTACATTGCACTAATCAAATTATTCATTGCAATATTCGCGTTTGAAACAATCCATTACGTGTGTACTTACTGCCATGATTTTTATTTTCTGCAGCATAATATCTTTATCAAGCATTAGATTTGCAAAAGGATCAAAAATGTTAACGCGCTGTATACTCTAATTAATCCAACTCTATTTGTATCCCGTCCGATTCCTAGCAGTCCCGTCACTTGTGCCTAACTTCAGAACATTAGCCGTCTCTCTCCCTCACCCCGCGAACTCATTGAGGCGAGGCGTAGAATACTCGTATCGGGAATACGGGATAGCGCGCTCGCAGCTGTCAAATCAAGCGATACCCGATTCAACCCTCGTGTCAACAACACTATCTAATGTTATTCTTTTTTCACGTTGCAGTGTCTTTACTTGTGTTTTGTCACGTGCAAAAACAATGTGAAAAGTGGTTGTTAAATAATTATTCTGAGTAACTTGTATCCTTTCTGACTATTTAATTAAAATTTACGAAGACGCGAAATGTGAGGTGTTTTACCCTCTAGTGTCAAAGTGTGAAGTGATGAAGGATCATAGTTTTCGATAGTGCACCAAACTCGAACACTACAAAAAGGATACATTGAGAAAAGAAAATGCGGATCAAGACTTTTTCAGAATTTCGCCCGAATGGTAAATATTTAAAACATCAAATTTATTTTAAAAATCTCATAAATGTACCTTCACCATAAAATTATTACCTACAAGTTGTTTTGGAATGCGCTTAACACAAATATAAACAAAGGAATTTTGTTATCATCTAACAATTATCATGTTCATAGGTAGTAGAAAATAATACCTACTTAGGTATTAGTAAGTATAAGTAATTATTTCTCTATGTTGAACGGGCTCTGAAAAATTAAGTAGGTACTTACTTATTTTATTTTTTTCTTAACTTAGTTACTTAATTAGTTGCATTTAATATTCGACCACTCTGTACCAAGACAGTATTACCTGGTGAATTAAAAATGTATTTTGACAAAATTGTGTTCCAGTTTAGCAATAGTGGGAGTTTATTTGGTCTCTCATACAATTTACCGAGCTAATTCTCAAATAAGAAATATTGATTGGGAAGCAAATAATATGAAATATCATACCATATGGGAAAGCTATGGTGCGTGAGTATCATTGCAATATATTGCTATTTAATATTCCGACTGCAAGACGTTTACCATTAGGATTACTTCACATGCACGACGCGCCTAGCGAAATGACTCTCGTTCTAACTTTTATTCATTATGAATAATAAATAACGTTTATTCAAAATGAATATTGAACTCACACTATAGGTACCTCTAGATATGTCATGTTATGATGATCGCGAGTACATTTTTACACTTTTAATTATTTTCTATTGTTTGTGATTTTTTAATTGCACATTGTAATAAAATCATTACGCTATGCACAGGTAAGAGCAAGTTTATTTACTTTCAAATTCCTATAAAGATAAACAGATGCCTCCCACAGATTGAAGCGATGAGCTGGTCGCACATTGTTCATGTGTGAAAACGCTTTACGTTCTAATGATCTTAAATTGCGATGAGTGGTCCTGAGGCCTCTTCATTGGTGCAATTGTGGCAGCCGAGGTCGAGCGTGGTTTCATCACTAACATTAATACAATAAAACATCCAACCCATATGGCGGCCAATGCGGGTTACGAGCATATTAAAAAAATAATAATCGTACGATGCAACGATCCGAATTTAGGGAGGGACCGTGTATAATGTTGACTGATATGTGTAATCCAAATCAAATTGTTTTCGTTTTGTTTCGGTTTATATCTCGCATTAAATATTATAAGAATAGCAAATTGATCTGGGTGTTCAATTCTTATAAAAATAATAGAATTAGGAACAGATTTTTTCGTAAATTTTTATGAAGCGTTTCATACCAATTAAAGATGACAATTTAGTCAGCTCTTTTTATAGGGTTTATAGGTTAAAAAAATCGAACTAGAAACTGTAGGTAGAAATACAATCTACAATGCTCTTTCAATGATAAATTGATCAGACCATCTACGGTCGGCCGGCACGAATCTTCAGTACTGACACTTATGGAAAATCCTACTTTGGGTACCCAAAGTAGGATTGTATTCACTATGCAGTCACGATCCGTGTCGGTCACTGCACTTTTATTAAGATTTATCGTTTACAAGCCATTAGGTAGGTAATCACCAACTACTATAGCAAACATGTCAATCTTCTTGTCATAGCTATTTCAAAAGGTGCTCAACTCTTTCTCCACTCCCCTTTAGTTAAACCCATGTCTATTTAACTTAATGTCACTCAATCGCTTAATCTAATTCAATCTTATCATCTTGAGAAAGTGGGTTAGAGGCGTCTTAAATGCTCTTGACATGTCTGTCTAACCTTTCATTTACATTGTGATCTAATAGGTCAATATAACATCCTTAATTTGCATCTATAAAATGACATAATCATTACGATTGCATGGTCGCTCTTGATGATGTTTGAATTGAACATGTAGCTGTTATGTAAGTAAATACAACAACACAAAAATCTCATATTTTTCATAAAACGTATTTATTTATTTTTTAATCGATCGAGCGAGCGAAGCGAGCGAAGATCTTAGTGGCAAGTTAGGCGATTTTGCTTTGTATGTTTGTATGTTTGTATGTTTGTATGTTTCATTTTTATGTTCTCGCATAACTATCGAACCGCTAATCCAATCTGTATGAAACTTGATAGGTCAATAGGTAATACTATGGAAATTTGCTGTGGAGCGTATGAGCGTAATCGATGAAGGGGTTGTAAAGATATGGGGTTCCCAAGGGGGTAAATTTTTTTCAAAGTTACCCAAATATATTGAGTGGGGTGTCATACGAAAGGGCTTATTTTGTACATTCCAAAATGGTTTTTATTTTTAATCTAGGATGTATAGTTTTTGAAATACGACCAAAGAACAAAAACTACGAAACCAGAGCTGCAAGAGCTCCCGTTTCATAGAGTTTCGATGTCTTCGTAGCTCATTGACTGGTCGGTCTTAAAAAGAGAGTGGCATCGTTGCGGTTTGGTTTGCAATGATTTTAGATGCTACTTGATTTATTTTCATGATAAAAAAAATTTTGATAAAGAATGAAAATAATTGGGGTAAAAAAAGTTAAATAAACAAATATAATGAGTGGGGTGTCAAATGAAAGGTCTTAATTTGTACATTCCAAAATAGTTATTATTTTGATTCTAGGACGTATACTTTAGAAATACGACGAGAATTCATAAATATGAAATAAATTAATAATTAGACACGACATTATGTATTGCATGCATGCTAGTATTTTTTACCATGAAGAGCTAGCGCAATAGGCATACTCGGCAGTAGTAGCACTTGAAATTATAGGGGTAGTCAGAAGAAAGTCCAAATGTAAGCCATCTACGGTGCGCGAGATCTCAGTTCGGGGCGAACTACTAGTTTAGGTAATTAGGTAGGTAAGTAAATAAAATAAGGTTCGAAATAGTTGTTGATTTGTTTTTTTTTTTAACTTCAGGCTATGTTTGACAATGTCAGACAGTGCGATTCAGACTTTCTCGGAATGTAGTATTCCGAATTCGGAAAGTGACGTTTCTTCGATTAAAAAACTTAAACTTTCCGAAAAAATCATAGAACTGCTGGTAATTCATTCTAAAGTTGTAATTTTTGTAAATTTTTAATTGTAACTTTTTTGTAATTTTTTAAGACTGAAAATTAGCTTGTTTGTACTAGGCCGATGAACCTTAAATGATATCAAATAGGATCCGTGGACATTGTAAGCGAAGTAATTTACGTTTAGAAAACAGTATCCAAGGTTTTTACACCATGTTATTGTACTCTGCTGTAAAAGCCTCTCATTGTTCTAACACCAAGCAGCCATCACGATTGCACTGTGTAAACATTATGGAAGTCTATTGTTTTTACAGATAACATTTTATACAGCGCAGCGAATGGAATCTACAATATTTATTTTAATAAAAGATGATTTTATCCTTCGTTTGACATTGATAAACCATACAATAAATGCATTTTGTTTTACATTTTAATATGAAAACTACAAATTTTAGTAAAGCTAGCTGAGCAGGCAAGCCTTACTAGTTCAGCACGGTCGCCTAACAGATACGAACACGCAAGATGACTATCTGGATTAGATACCTACTTTTAACTTTGCTTAAAATCTCTTATGTGCCGACTCTGTCGAAATTTAGATTCTCGCGTTTTGACAAAATAAAAACAAATGAAAAACAAAACAGAGTCACAACAATGTCTCCAAGGCAAAGACAATGATCTTCGATAGTATCGCATAATTTCATGAAAGTGCAAGTGCTTGCAATTGCACAATACGTTTCTTGTATAAAAACAATCTGATTGGCAAACCATTCACAACGTGCGACAATTCTAATGTTTACGAGTCACTTTGCTGTAATCTGAAATCAGAATAGTGTCTTTCGTGATGTACATAGTTTGCTTAATTGTCCTCATCATTGCATTCACAAAGTGGATGAGTGAACGATAGTATCTCAGCTGAATGCTTCCATGCTTCTGGGCACTTTAAATCTTTGTTTCTAGATTTAAAATTTTATCCCGTAACAACTACGTCTCTTCCAGAAGTAGTACAACATGTGCGTCGACGTTACTCAACCTTACCAAGTAAAGGTCGATTTCGGGGTTTTTGAGAGAGTTTATCTATTTTTTTCTCGGAAATAAGTAACTATTTTGCAATTATCTCGCGGTGTTATTGTTGGCACATTTATTAAGCCTTTTTGTTTTTACGTAATACGATTCAGCTAATCTCTTGGAATTTGGAACAAAGCAACTGCCTTTTGGTACATGCCCATGACAGAAACTTCATTAAAACTCTGCCAAAGGAATCTGCTACTACCAAAAGAATCTGCTACTATCTAAACTAACTTAGTGGGTATTGGTTTTTCTGTTCAAATGAGAAGGAAGAAATGTAAGTTGTGCGTAAGTGTCTGCAGTAACCCCTGTGCACCCTCGAGGGGAGATTTCCCTCGATCGATTTCGTTCTCCCTCGCAGTACCGAAATAGTTATTGACTCAGGTGACATTTATTTGAAAAAGGTTGGAGATTCGATTGGTGTTCCTTTTGTTTCTTACTTTGTAAGATGTAAGCAGGCTCACGACACTCACGACAATATCGTCAGGAAAGGTTCATTCGTCATTCGTTCAGATCATCAGACATTACGGAGTAGTCAATGATAAGTTCTCTCTAAATATTCCAATTCGATTTAAACTTTTATGGTGATTTCAAATTATATGTTCGTTATGTCCCAGTTATGATTCTTGCGCGCATGAGGATAAAGTGTAATCTCTTATAAGCGGATGCATTTTCCAAGCAGTTTTCCACAATAATTTCAAACTGACTTTCTATCGCGCTGACCTACTTAAAAACTTCCTAATAAGTATGCGAAAAGCGAATTTCTTTAATTTATTCACTTTGAAACTTCGTACTCAATCATCGTGCAACTTGTATAGGTACATTCTATGTTATTACTTAAGATGTAAGGGAAAGTGTTTGGTCATTTTCTGTTATCTTTGCTCACACATCGTTGTGTAACACCATTATTTTTGGTACCTTCAATTTTATGGTTCCTAATATATTTCGTGCGTAAGACTCTTCCATCTCTTTTATGAAATATTTCTTAACCCATCTCGTAAATGTAGTATTTTTGAAGCTGTTACTATGATTTTTGTTTTTATGTTTCGAAAGCAGTGTTATTTCATAAAATGTGTTTATGGTTCAGATCGAGGTAATATTTGTATAGAGACGATACTAATTACCAGGTCAGGGCTATCATAAAAAACCTACAAGACTTTTTTAGTCACTTATGGTTATTAAAAATTTCACAATTCCTACATTGCAGTGCTTTATTGGGTATTTAACACATGCAGAAATTATGACGAAATTTCCTAAAAAGGGTTAAATTTTCGCGTAAGGTCACCACAATTTTGTCTGCAAAATGAGTAAACCAATAGGTAACTTAGTGAGAGAGATAGAATTAAATAATGCTGAACCAGAATGCTTATAGGTTCTATGTGAAATATTTGTCTGATTAGCACAATGTAGACTAAAAACTTGTAAGTATTTGGATTTCTCTGAGAAGAAGAAGTATTGTGCGTTAAAGTAAATAACCTACCAGTACAATACAGTTCCATAAACTGCGGCGGCAAAATTTATTTTCCAGAACACCTATCTATTTTTAGCGTCTACATTCGCAGACATTTTGTTAGACAGCTAGTTTTCAAATAAATGTAACGTCACAGTAGATCACCTTTGAAGAATACATTTTTATACTTATACATAACAAAACATATATTTTTGTTCAGAGAAATCATTGTCTTACATTATACTTTAACTCGCAGATTTTTTTAATGGAACTGGTTTTTTCTTTGATATCTTGTTTTAGTTTGCTTTTTGTCCGGTGAGCAAACTTTTCTAACTTTACATGTACCTACCTTTGACTGTGTCTTAGAAAGGTTAGTGCTATTGTTATCTATCGTTAAAATCATTATTTTGTGAATGTATTTTAACTGATGTTGTCCAACTTAACTGTCATCTCATAAAACGAATAATGTTAAAACAAACTAACATATTCTACAATCATCAATAAAAACTACAGAATTCTTGACCGTCCTAAATGTCAGGGATCAAGATAAGGCTAACATGAAATGTTTCAATACCAAAAAAGGTATCAGAAGTACAGTAACCTCAACAAGGTGCTTTGGCAGCCAGGTGGAAATGCACGATTACATCTGCCATGTTTGTTTACACAGACATTAATTAGGCCTAGGTTGGGGTAATTTATCAATATTCCTGTTTTTATTTTGCACCCAGAAATGCTTCGCAGAAATGCTTTGTTGCCATGAAAGAACGAGGCCTTGGAGGTTAACAAAAACAGATGTAGTTACTCAACATCTAAAGAAGATACTTCTTAAAAACTCTACAGTAAAATAGAATACTGGTCGTTTCACACAGCATCATCTAGACCGAAAGTAAGCAGACCTTATGGTGTGGGAACTACATGACTGATAGGATATATTTTTTATAAAACATACATATTATGTGGATTTACGAGTCTAGAAACCCAGAGACAAATATTTGCAGATCATACAAACATTAGCCTCGCGGCGGGAATGGAACCTGCAGAGGCATTCTGTACTAGACTCACTTCGAATTCACTCAAGTGACCGAGCTCACTAAATACGCAAGAATGTATTGTATGTGTTTGTAGTAAGATTCAAATTTCGAATACGAAATTTGAAATCTCACAGCGGATTCAGCTCTTCTACGTTCGAAGTGAGTTTATAGAATGAGCCTACAGGTTTAAGGCGGGCCTTTGCCCACTACGCCACAGAGGTCCAAAATATGTACACTACATGATATAGGCAGAATTGTGAGAGAATTTGATGACAATTTGGGCAAAACATTAACTACTACTATGAGATTCATTTCAATAATGAAATTCATTGTTTTTGTCCAAATATTGTCTTTCAATATACGCCTTTATTATTGTGTGACTAGCCACTTTCGTCACAGAATAAGAATAGTTTGAAAGCCTAATGAATCATCCAGTGCGTGCTTTCCAGGAAAAATTGCTGTGTGTGATGAGTGTGGAAAGATTAACTGCCCCAGGGTACTTGGGGGTGACTGGAGGAAAACTTAGGGGTGGCACGGACTTTATTGGATTTGCGCACGAAAAGAGGAGCGATTTTAGCTTTTTTTGCTGAAATATTCCATGAACTTAACAAATACCATTCCAATTAAACGATATTTTTGTGTAACCAGCTTGAAAACACCTAGCTTGTAGAAATTATTAAAAATAAATAACTACAAAGTTTTTCCAAAATACCTAATCAAAATTCTAACCTGAGCGCAGTTGTAAATAGAATACATTACCTGCCTGCCGAATTCATTTATACCTAATACCTATACCTATATAGCATTCATTCATAGGATACAGTCACTGTTCTACCTACTTGTATAGACTCCAGATCACAAAAGAGTTAAACTATGGATTACCGTACCTTTTTATAATAACAAAAGGTTGCGTGCGATTCTCAACTTCGCCTTTTAGGCCAAAGGTCAAGGGCGTAAGCATGGATCATTAGGTCTCCTTATAGGTAGGTACTTATAACATTGTACGTAGGTATAATATACTTAGGCAATTTTGGTTACAAGACCGTTACCAGTGAATCACAGTTACCGAAGTTGCTCGTAAACTTTTTCTGCGTCAATTTTCATTTGTTTTGTAACCGATTTTCCTGGAAATCCTCTGAGGGTTGGAGAGGGCACCGTCCCCTTCCACCCCTGTCTGATCACTCAGTTTTATAGCTATAGTTGTGGTATTCGCCCATAGGAGAAGATTTACTTATGGTCTTGGTATTTTATGAGACTGGAAACCAATAGGTAACCATTTTATTTTATCGACTGATCAACATTAATAACAACTTTTAGTACTTTTAGGCCAGTGAACACAAATAAAACATAAAGGCATCCCTTTTGCTAGGAAACCATTCAACGCAAACTGAGTCGCGGTGGTCGGGACTAACCAACTGAGCCGCGAGCTACAAACCCAAACTCTAAGTAAATAAGATCGATTTTTAACAGTGTTATAATAAATTTTGGCAAATCAGTGTCAGAGTTCCGATGACTTAACTCGATTTAGTACCAAAAATCGCGTCTAAAAATCATCTCGAAGGAATTCATTCATATTCATTTGCGTATATCAGTGCCTCCAGTCAAAAAGGACATAAGTCGAGTTGTGCCCTTTTGTTTTTATTGCACTATCGTGATCTACGTATCCAGTTACATGACATATCAAAAATTCATAACTCTAGCTGCATCCTAACCTGGTTTTTTCAACTACATCAAGGGTATAACTCGACTGTCAGAAAGGGAACGTCTTTAGTTATCGACAAAATTTCCCAACTAAAAGGAAATAAGTAGCAGTAAGCCCAAAACATCATCGAACATGAAGGCATAATTTCAGTTAAAAAAATATTACAATGAAACAAAAAGGCATAACTCATGATGTTCCAATGCATTAGATAAACAGAGTTGGAAATAAATGAAGTTGATGCATTTGTTATGCATGTTTCTAAGGGAATATCTCTATTTGTTGCTCTTGGTGATTATAAGCATGGATAATAATGAGACATAAATGTATCTTTTACGTAGTAAGTATTATAATAATCTGTGTATCGCTGGTATTGATTGATTTCATGTGATGAAGGAAATAAGCCTTAATTTTTGTTTTTTAATGTAATTGATCTCGTTCTGCCTTCCAGTATTACCAAATTGTCGATTTTTGTTCAAGTTTTAGAAAAAGTTTTGATGACCACCACATGATAAGAGATACTTATTTATTCTACCATAATATCGTGTGATAAGATTCCAAGACAATCGACATCCCGGAAACACTACAAAATACAAACACATGAAAACTAATCTTATCTTATCTTACCTATGACACTAGGCTCACGCAGTTCCATTTTCCAATCAGCTGCCACTGCTATCAAATGGAGAGGGATAGAAGACTACGGCATAGTATACGGCATAGTAGTCCCCGAGATAGTACAACTACCCTCAGAGCACTGGAGAGCGAAAAATGCAACTCCAAGCGCATATACGAATGTCACCTTTCCCTTGAAAGTATCGCCACAAAGAACAGGGTAACTCTACAATGGATCAAGGGACACAGTGGATCACTGGGAAACGTCGCTGCAGATGAATTAGCCAGAAGGGGCTCGGAAACACAAGTGGAATACCCAGCCCCATTCCTTCTTCTGACGTTCTCCCAGCTACGCACTTGGATACAGAACACACCCCAAACCTTCACAACGATCGATGGACACGGGCGACGGACTACAGACAGTCCAGAGCAGCGATAACAGCAGCCACACCACGACTGACATGTCGCCTGATGAACCTACAAAGAAAAGACATCAAAATAATCACAGGGACGCTGACAAGACACTGTACCCTCAATAAACAGTTGTACAACATCGGTGCCACGGACATCCCACTCTGCAGGGGATGTCTAACCGAAGAAGAATCAGCAGCCCACGTAGTCCTGGAATACCTGGGCGTAGCAGGAGAAGCTAAGTTGGCTTTATAACTAGTGAGTCAGGTTATCCCCACGCATAAAGGATCTACCATAATTCAAGATTTTTATACAACTTACTGAATTCTGAATCAGAGAGAGCTGAAGACGACCCCGGTTTGTGCTTTATACCAGAAAATGAGGAAGTAAATTAAAATACCGAGGAATACTTAGAATTTACTTACTGAAAACATTTGTTATAATGTTGATTTTTTTTAAATAAATATTAAAAATATCATAATTATTGTTTAACTTTTGATTTTATTTACATAACTACAGCTCTCGACATCAGTAATTGATGGAAATAAGCCGTTATTGTCATAATAAGTATTCGTTACTAATGGATTATGTCTTAGTATTTCTTTGAATAGGAGTAAATCGACTAATATTAATAAAGTTATTCCAATATTCAAAAGGCACAAGTCGTAATATTTCTTTTAGTACGAGTAAACTGACTAGAATAGTTAACGTTATTCCATTACATCTGTGTTAACAAAGGCACAATTCAAGTAAAACAAGAAAATAATATAGAAATAGTAAACGAACGTGAAAGTGATTAACATTAAATGAAAGGGCTATTTTTTGTCTACAATTCTGTATCAAAATAAATTTTGATTTCACTTGCGAAATAGCAAAAAACATTAAAAGTTTGGTTTTTTGGCTCTCCTGAAAAGTGCCGAATTTGAGTTGTGCCCTTTTTGACTGGAGGCACTGATATGTTTTATGACTTTTTATAACATTGCCGATTTCACTATATAAATAATTTTTAATTGGATGCCCGCAGCTCTGATGCGGTGCCTATTACCGTTGATGAGACAGGCAGATACCCGTCACGCCATGGAGCTAAATGTAGGGGTCGGGACTCGTGAGTACTCAGCATTCTAAAATTAATACGTCCCTTAATAGTTTTTTACGCAAGCCTACTTGCCTTTTAAAAGGTTACTTTGGGCCATGAATTAAGCTATGACGTAGAAATAGTAGCATCTTAAAATGAGGGAATGTGAATAAATTATTAATTCCTAACTTTACATAACAAATAATTTTATTACTGTTTTTAAATTAACTTCTTCAGAAAAAAAATATGATTTAGTACGAGTACTTAGTCCTTTTTCAATGTCATAAAAATGCTTTGAAACTTTCAAAGAATAGTAAGTTATAGTTTTCGTGTAGATTAGGGGTAAAATAAGTCAAGGTGACAAAGAATCAGACATGTAATTTTATTCATACAATACCAGAACAGAAGATGACATTATTTCTTGTTAATTAGACAATTTAAACTTTTCAGGTCATTGACTAAGTTTGTTGTTTGTTTTTTATTCCAAGTAGCATGTACGTGCGTGCCTTTAGAAAAAGTTAAGATGTAGTTGTAGCGTTGATCAAGCTGAAAGTGATACGCTCTCACCTAGTATGTTGTTTCCGCTCGAATAAGAAACAGAAGTTTCCTTTCTGCAATCATTAAATTGCCTATCTTCGGATGGGCACACTATACAGTGCTTGGTGTAAATGTACGCATTGGCACTAAGCCAACTTTTCCTTGCAATTTTACTGCTCACTCCGTTCAATACCTACTCAGACATTTTGCAGTCGGCGGGGCGTTCTGTACGAAGATGGCAATAACCTATCATTTTATTACTTTTACTTGCAACCCATTAAGCCAGTACCTTAGTGGGATATTGCCTTTTGATTCGTAGGTCGTAGGTTTGAATCCTGGCCGTGAATTAATGGATTTTTCATTTCTAGAAACTTATACAGGGTGAATTTTTGAGACGGGGCAGTAAGTGCAGCTACCTTAACCGTTGTAGCTAGAGGAAAACGTTCTTAGGAGACCATCCTTAATTTTTGAAAATATTTCGACCTGCATTCACAGATTTTGAAAAAAATATACAGTCAGCGAGAAAATGGGTCATTTACACAAAAACTTTTTTTGATGCCAAGCGATCCTGTTTCATCTAAGGATAAAAAGGCTCTTTTAGACCAACTGAGGTTAGAGTACTAGAAAAGTCAGAAATCGCTAAAATGTATTTCTGAGACAAGACAGTAAGGGCTACCTTAACCGTTGTAGCTACAGGAAAACGTTTTTAGGAGACTATCCTTAACTTTTGAAGATATTTCAACCTGCATTCACAGATTTTGAAAAAAATGTACAGTCAGCGAGAAAATGGGCAATTTACACAAAAACTTTTTTTGATGCCAGTCGATCCTGTTTCATCTAAGGATTAAAAGACTCTATCGGACCAACTGAGGCAAGAGTAGTAGAAAAATCAGAAAACGCAAATAACTTTGATTATACATTTCGTACGAAATGAATTTGTCATTTGTCATAATTTTTCATCATTTTGTCGAAATATCTTCAAAAGTAAGGGTGGTCTCCTAAGAAAGATTTCCTCTAGCTACAACGGTTAAGGTAGCTGCTCTTACTGCCCCGTCTCAAAAATTCACCCTGTATATACTCTATATGACTAAGATTTCCTCTAGCTACAACGGTTAAGGTAGCTGCCCTTACTGCCCCGTCTCAAAAATTCACCCTGTATATACTCTATTTGACTATCTCCTTAGACGCCTTACGAGTATATGCCTAAATATCTGATTCTGAGAGGATATTTCCCGTGTCTCAGGCCTTAGGGATAAGGTATATGGGATATGGTTTGTTTTTTTTTCTTTTGTATCTGAGATTTCCAACCCGTTTGCTGATTTACCACAGTTTAATATTCGTATATTTTTTCAGAAGCTTTGAAGATGCCAACGTATACCACTGTAAAATAGATGTTGATTACTTGCATAAAAAGTAAAACAAAGACCAAAAATATGTTCAAAATAACACATATGCGTGATTTCAAAGGAATGTTCGCAGCTATTGTAGTAACAGTGCTAAAATTAAAAGCAGAATCTTTATGAAGCATGGAAAGTGACTATGATTCATTAGAACAAAAACTGAAGTAATTGTTCTGCCATCTTGACGCCAGTCAATGAGAGATCTTGATACAATGTCACGAAGCCTGTGCACACTCAAAACTAAAAACTAAAACAAAAGAGGATCCTTGAGTAAACATAGTTCAGTGTCAGTGACTGATATATTAAAATTGACACTGAAAACATTCTAATAGCAAATAAATTATGAGAAGGAAGATAAGACAATGTAAGAAAATAATTGTTTTAGTTCACTTGTGTTAGTACAAATCAGAGATTTATTGGGTGCTAAAAATGTTTGCAAGCGCTTATTAAAAATAATATTTGTTTGTAGGCGCCTCGTCGAACACTTAACGAGTGAAGGTATTTGGCTAAAAATAATGCCGAGAAACCCACACAGATAAAACAATATTAATAGAAAACACACAGATATTGATAGAAAACAGACATTCGCGGTGTTGAATAACGAGCAAATGTGTGAACTTCTCGCAATGCAGACTAATCAAAATATAGGAAAAATATTCTCATATTCATGATTTTAGGTAGAAGGTACCATGTTTTGATATGTGGCAGCATTAGGTTTGATGAATCACATCCTTGCCAGACGAAACTTCCGTTCTTTGATGACAAATGTTCAAGTGTCAATTTGTCGTAAGACTTCATTTAATAAACAATGTGGTACGCAGGAGCATCGATCGTTATCGTACAGTCATCTATGACGAAATTGTGGTCACTGACTTTTGAAAGCATTTTTACTGATTTTATTTGCTTTTCATACTAAAAGCATATTATCATTACCTACTACAAATTCAAAATTGACTATTAAATATAAATTGAACTGAAATCATTCTATTAACATACGGAAATTAATCACGTAAAAAATATGATCATTACACTCAGTGTGAGACGCAACCGCGAAGAATGACCTTACCTAGATGAAGATTCACTGGATGATTAGAGACATTTTCGGTATCTAAATCGACGCTATTTTTTACGTAATTATCGTGTGCTATAGTAATTTTAAATACAACTCACGAAATTTTTGAAAGTGAACTGAAATCTGGGGTTTCTAGTGATTGTCCGTAGTGAGACGAAATAAGGAGGTTTTTTAGTTACAAAGTACCAGTTATCAGTTGCACCTGGCCTTGCAGACTAGAAACAGTTGCCAAGAGTCAGTGCCAAGGTGTGACGCTGCCCAAGCTCCGAATATTACGACCCATGGTTATTTTCAGCACGAAACATGAGTTGCGAATTTGTCATGAACATGATAAATTGTCGTTGATAGGGTATATCCTAAGAAACTCAGTAAAAATAGTATTTTCACTTCCGAAATAAAGCTTTGGTTATATGAGATTGTGGTGGTTATTTATGTTCACTTTTAGCGTCTTTCTGTCTTTCCATAAAAAGGAACAAACAGTATTTGTGCTAATCTAGGGATATAACCATTCCGAATTACATCCAAATCTGTTCAGCTGGTATGGCATGAAGAAGTAACAACCATACAGATTAAAAAACTTTTGCATTTAAAATAAAAGAGTGACAAACAGTATTTATGGATTCTATGGCATTGTTAGCCTAACGAGCCATTTTTTGGAAGTTTGTAATTGGCAATTATAAATCCAGAAAAGAACAGTGGTCATCTTAAGGTTAAAACGACGACGATGAAAATTACTATTTGAATCTTCTCATATAATGTTTTTTTTTTTCAAATCAGCATATGACTTCTATTTGAATCTTCTCATATATAATTTGTTTTTTTTTTTTTTTTTTTTTCAAATCAGCATGATTCCATTTAAAGACAACGTGCTATGATCTCTATCCATATACGAACGCTGAATCATTTCGATTGAGATCACGTCTATATTAAACGGAATTCATATTATTTTAATTCAAATCTTCATAATCCTTTCACAGTGAAGTCACAGAAGGGTTCGATTCATGAGTCACAGTCGAGACGAGTATTAAGTTAACTGTGGTTGAGGGGAGCAGGCCTGTTTTTATTAATAATGTAGGTGGGTACAAAACTTAATCACGCGATTTTCTCATCCAATCTTTGTTACTTGATCAATTATTCTTGAAACAGAATAAAAAAATTGGTCAAAGTACTCTGTTATAATTGAACTAACAATTTATAAAAGAAAGTATCTACTGTAAACATTCGTGTAATTAATCAAGCCTTTTATGTAACAGGCTAATTACACGACACAAAAAACAATTTTATAGCTATTTTATGTAATTAACTTCTAGATCATAGTTTCTCAACCTTATTTTGCCCACCGCCCACTTATAGAACATATTTTTTTCAAGAGCCTTCCACCCCATATCTTGATGCGCCATCTCAATGCCCCCTTATTTTATCTGGGTATTCTACTGCCCCCCTGAAAATCTCAAATGCCCACAAGGGGGCGTTATCGCCCACGTTGAGGACCTACCCTATGTTCTAGATTAATAGACTTCTAGTTATGAAATTGACGGACATGCGTTGAAAATCCACAGTTCTTTACTAAAAGTAAATGTTTCGAGCAGAAAATTAATATCGAGTAACAGGTTCAGCGAGTTAAGTAAAAACCGAGAATTAGCTGTAATGAGGCTGTTTCAACATAAGGCCAGGGCTTGTAACCACAGCGTTGCACAAATTGTTGAATCACGTACACTACTCGCTTCTAATAGTGCAATTACGCGAAACAAAAATCACTCTGCTTTATTTTAACTTGGAATTACGAGTAAAATCTAAGTGTGGTAGAAATAAATATGTAAAAAATCTTTACACAAACTTGTAAACAATCTGATTGGAGGTTAACCCAAGCTTATAGAGTCACCCTAGAATAACATTAGTTAAAAAAGTTATGCACCTCTTTGTGCTAGGTATAACTTACTCTAGGTTTATTAGTCGATAGTTTGTAAATTCTCACAGTTTAAACCACGTTTTTGAAAGTTCAGATACCTTTTTTTTACTTACTTTCTATATCGCTTGATTGCCCCAAGTATGTATATTCTTATGTGGCTAACTCTAGTGACGGATTACCCCAAGTAACCAGCGCCAAACTAATGGCGTAACTAACAATGGTTACGCACTGTTTACTTGTAACGGAGATATTGACGGACGGTAACCGAGGACACGAGTTGTGATGCTGTCACGTCATCAGTGAGAATACTACAGATGTGATTGTATTGGACTTTACCTGACCCTGGTGTGACCCTGATATCTGGTCTAAAAAACATGACTGTAATCTAAAGGGCGGTAGACCTCTTAGATCTTTAGACATTTAGGAACCTATGTTTCGTAGCTAATTCGTAGCACTAGGTGCGCGTTGAAATCTTATTCACAGGTAAACTTGAGTGAGTGTTGTTCCGTGAGGGGTATTCCGCCTTACACTGTTAGTACTGCCAGTACAAAGTACAAAAATCATGTCATAGATTGTCTTTCAAAAAATACCATAAGACCAACTGCGCAGCCACATAGAGCCACTAACTTTGTCACACCGGTTTCTATTGATTTTTTTAACGTTAATATTAAAACAATTGCCGAGCAATTGTTATCGAAAACTAAAAGTTTATTCGGTCTGAAGTATTAAATTTTCTTCTGAGGATGACTATACGACGTACTGCAGAAGCTCTGGTTAATAAACAGACAATCAAACTTTAACCAAAGCGAGCTGCTTTGGTTGGGTGTTTGATTTTGTATGAGCTTGGCTTATATATAACATTTACACGAAAATAATCAATCTATTACATTGTCTCGGTGCGGACGGTGTACAAAAAGTTGTCTGACCAGCTGTATTTACAGTTTTATCCCACAGAACCAATTGTTTTAACAAATAGCCTATTCTTCACGATTTGGTGCCTGTCACGTTTCGCTTAGTAGTAAGTACTTGAATATTGGATAGCTTGTTTATAAGTATACATATTATGTAGAATAAATATATGATTTTAAAATGAAGAATTCTATCCTCATTAGCAGAACTGAGGGAAAGTAATTCGGTCAATCAACTTTTAAGGCACTCCTTTTTGTGTTCCTGACATGAAAGTTACATTATACGACGTCGCTGCATCCTCGATATTTTATAATTCACCATGTAGTCCATTGCTTAATGTACTGGGCATGAACACTATTTAGAGCTAGAAAAAAAACTTTAAAAACATGATAACATAGATATAAAAACGACTCAAAGTCCGTAGAGGGCGCCTCGGAGCTGCCGAGCCGCCCCGACCTGCCGAACCGCCCCGACAGTTCCGCTGTATTACCCTCATTCGTTGTTAGTGTTCGGGCACGTTAACACGTCTTATTTTACTGTCTACAGTTTCAAGACAGTTTTATTATTTTTATTTATTTTTTGTCATTTGGATAAAAGTGAAGTGTTGTTAAAATGGTTTAACGAAAGACCCAAGAGAAGAAAATCCCTTACAGGAACAAACTGATAGCGAGTACCGTGAGTACCTTACCTACTTAATTTTAGGGTATTTTTTTCTTCTGACGACAATGCGCTTGTGATCGACAAAAAGCGTTTGCAATAGCAAATACCTAAATGCGAACGATAAAAGTGCAACGCTTGCACCTTTTTTTCCTAACCTAATGCTCAATGCTGACCTTACTGTCTAGATTAGAATAACAATTAGAATAGCTTTAGAATAACAACTATTCAGCTACATATTTTTTCATTTGACCTCTACCTGAAAATTTTCAAACGAAGTACGGTAGTTTATGTAGGTACCTACATTTTTGGATATTACTAAAGATAACCTTTCAATCTGTTCAATCTCGAATTGACAGTTTAGATACGTCTACTGTTTGTAGAATAACAGCCATCTAGTGCATAATTTTTATTTTTCAAGCAAGGTTGTTTAACCGTGTCTTTGGATACTATTTCCAATAGATAACTGTGTAGATTTTTCTACGATTATTAACGATTATCTATTCGCCACCGTTTTTAATTTTTATTTCAAGAACTGTGTTGCGAATGCAGTCTGATTATCATAAGCTTTTATAAATGGATTCCGTATAAGTAACACATTTTGTGAATTGTTATATTTGAATGTGATCACACAATCGAATAATCGTATTACAGAAACTTTCGAAACATCGAATATTAAAACGATGTAGAATGACAAATATTAAGTGTCTAATTCCTATTTTGTACATACCTACCTGAATTTCTTTAAATGTTTTGATACTATATGATACTTCTATTCTACTGTTTTATAGAATAACAAATAATTATTGCACATTATTATTTTACCTACCTACCCCAAGTTTTTAACAAGGTCGTTTGGATCCATCCTAAGAGTACTACCTCCTTATGATAATATGGTAGATTTTCGTAAGAGTAATTACGATATTTATTTGTGGCCCCTATCATTTTTATTTCAAGAACTGCGTTGCGAATGCAGTCTGGATGGCATAAATAAACAGTAACAAAACTGTAACTATAACTCAAATGGACCACGGTCTCCTAGAACTGTGACGCGATTACAGTCTGAGTTGTGCAAAATACATTTGCCGCCCTTATCATTCTTATTTTAAGAACTGCGTTGCGAATGCAGTCTGGATGGCATAAATAAACAGTAACAAAACTGTAAATATAACTCAAATGGACCACGGTCTCCTAGAACTGTGACGCGATTACAGTCTGAGTTGTGCAAAATACATTTGCCGCCCTTATCATTCTTATTTTAAGAACTGCGTTGCGAATGCAGTCTGGATGACATAAACAAACAGTAACAAAACTGTAACTATAACTCAAATGGACCACGGTCTCCTAGAACTGTGACGCGATTACAGTCTGAGTTGTGCAATATACATTTGCCGCCCCTATAAATTTGCCGCCACTATAAATTTGCCGCCCCTATAAATTTGCCGCCACTATAAATTTGCCGCCACTATAAATTTGCCACCCTCGTAAATTTGCCGCCCCATAAATTTGCCGCCCTTATAAATTTGCCGCCCTTGTTTCAAGAACTGTGTTGCGAATACAGTCGGGAGTTGTACAAATAATGTTTGCCACCGTTATCATTTTTATTTGAAGAACTGTGATGCGATTGCAGTCTAGCTGGTTAGCTCAAATTATAAAAGTATATTCCAAACAGCAGTTTGAATTGCGCAATATACGTTTGCCGCCATTATGATTTTTATCTCAAGAACTGCGATGCGATTGCAGTCTGGCTGGTTAGCACTAATTACAAAGATAACTATTCCAAAATAATAGAACCTATGAGAAATGTAAATACCTACATCCAGTAGGTACATTTATATCCATAATGAGATTACGATCCTCAGTGCAGTCTGAGTTGTACAATATACGTTTGCTGTCGTTATCATTTTCATTTCAAGAACTGCGATGCGATTGCAGTCTGGCTAGTTAGCATACATTATAAAGACTGACCAACTATTATCGAATGGTGACATTATCACCTATGAATACTGAATATTATATCATTGCGGATTATGATTCTAAACACTCTTTTTCTTCGAATAAAAGATGATGCGATCGATAATATCGATACCCCTAGTACCGGATAGACGGTTTGACCCAACCACGCAACCTATGGCTGATTCCACGGATGCAAATAATGCAAGCACTGCTACAATGATAATTTTTTTTAGGAGCCTTATGAACTCCAATAATAAACCTGAAGTATTCGTACCAAGATCTCTGAACGTTGCGGAGAATAATGGTGGGTCGGCCTGGCGAAGAATCATTATATAAATACCTAGCTGAAAATATTCACATTTTTGAAAATTTCAAAGCTCAACAGAGACAAGAGACACGAGAAGCTCTATTTCATTTTGAGAAAGAGTCTTTTGAGACACAGACCCAATTAGTCATCTATCTGACAAGGAAACCGGTGAGACCCACCCAAGCAACCTGCTAAGACGAACAGCAATAAACTCGATCTCAATAATTAAAAGTAATCCGGTACCCCCGGTAAATTTAAATGTTTCTATTGTTTGGAAATCAAATCAAATGAAATCAAAGAACTTTATTTGTTAACATAACTTACAAGTTATTAGATACATTATTGTTTTTAAACTAAATGAATTGAGTTAACAAAAGGCCTCCACTCAGCATAAGCTACGGTAGATAGTCTACCATAGCGCCGGTCTTTCGTGGTAGCACAAAGTATACAGGCGAGCAGTGGCTTTCGCGATCAGTTAAGTTAATTATATGAAACCAAATCATAATATATATAATCAAAATAAATAAAATGATCCTTTTTAACTCTCAGTTAGAGTCTGGTACATAACTTACTTTAAGATACCGCGTGTTACATAACAAAATTAACCAATAGAATCTTCGTTTCCTCTCTAGACTAGAATATTGATAATATAAAATACTATAATATAATATAACATTATCTTTAATATTGAGTTGAAAAAATTACTCAATCCGCTACAATTACAACATGTTTACTATGTACTATTTTACTATGTACCTTTAGTGCCTACTTTTGAAGGCTGTACCAAATGTTGACGATAAAGTTAACTTGTTACAAAACCTTAATAAACCACAAAAAGTGACAACTTCTAATACTTAAGCGTTTAATATTTCTAGGTAGACTCATGAAACTACCTTCTACGCAGGTACTTGAGATTTTGAAAAATTTGTATGGTGCATTGATCTTTGTATGTCCAAGCACCTATAGATTAACATTGAGTTTATAATAAACTTTTCGAGATAGGAAAAATCCTAGCACACCAAACTTCATAAAGATTAAGACATCTCAATGACGTTTATTTATTTGCATCATACATCAAATCCAAAAAAAATGTAGATGCAGATAAAGTATTATATAGACGGTTTGCGTAAAAGACATTCTGATTCTGACAGTCCTTCACTGGTCTAGCCAGCCCTGGTATCTCTTACTTCCGGAATGTCAATTATAACGCGGCATCCCATATAGAGAAGCCTTTCTCCGGTGCCTTGCCACTTACCAAATCGTAAAACCAGACACAGTCTAAATTATGATCGCATTAATAAAATAATCATAATATTATATTGAAACATTATGACTATTATCTTAATATAAAAATTGTGGATTTTTTGTCAGAATAATGATATTTTCGACGATTTCAATTGTCTATCTCAAATTCGTAAATATATATATAAAAGGTAAATTACGTGATAAATATCCGGATACATAATAAAATAATATGTATTTAAAATATTTCAAATTCGTTTTGCTTTAAACTTTATCACTCATCACTCCAATTCTGGAGCTATTATCCATTCCACCGTGAACACAATCCCGTCAATTTCTCTAATACGTACCAGGAAATAAATTCAGCAAAGATGCTAACATCTCTCGTCTCCTTAAAAGAGTTTACCGAACTCTGCCAACTTTCCCAAAATAGCAAAGTACTTGGGACACTAAAATTGCCCTTGTTTTGCTGATCATCCTAATCATCCTAATAAGCAATTACCTTTGCCTATAATAACCACAAAGCTTGTGGCTCTGCTAGCACTGTCACCTGCACAATGTGTGCAGTTGACTTGATTACGTTATTTAAAATAAACATTATTAATCCTCGATTACAAATTATAATTATTAATAGTCTAATAAAGAATTCGCTTCCTAGGAGAGCGTTACCATGTTAAGTCATCCCTCTGTTAATAGAGATATGTCCAACAAATACCTTATTAACCTACATGAATATGATCAGTTTATCCAATTGCAAAGATGGAGAAGTTATCCTCTGCACACTCAGCTCGCACGCTGCAACTGACCGACGTTAGCGGTAGATCATAGGGCCTTTGCTATTGAGGCAATAAAAAAGCTGCAGGATGATCTGGTAATTCCCCTATAGTTGTAAAACTTACAATAGGGCCTAGCCGATATAATTTTAATTACTATTTATTTATTAATAAACTAAACAGGCTAATTAACTACGCAAATTAGACAGCCGGCATAGTCCCATTGCAGGGCAAATGCCTCCCTTTTTTCTTCTACACTCATCCCGATCTTGAGCCAAATTGCGCTAGTCATCGGTATGTCAATTATTGTATATCCTATACTATTGAGTGAACAATATTTGTATTGGCCTAAATATAATTATAATATATTTTTGTAATTCTGTTCTCGAAAACGGCTCTAACGATTTTAATGAAACAATTAACAAATATTGTGGCCTAGTAAATTAATCCGATTTTGCAATGCAAATCATGGAGATAGTAGTTAATTTTATTACAGTAAATCAAGGTTTTGTTTGTCCATCTACCTAAACCTTTCTATCCCAAAGGGGTTATTATAATAAACGATTTCCCAAAAACTCTGAACATCTACATGGTGAATTATAAAATATCGAGGATGCAGCGACGTCGTATAATTGAAGGTTAAACAAACTTACCTAAAGTGAAGTTTGACCATAATTATACGACGTCGCTGCATCCGAAGCATATTTTAATCCCTCCCTCCCATAAGTTGTCTGAAACTTATCCCGTACTAAATCGATATAAAATATCGATTATGCTTTTGGGAAATCGTTTTATCCTCTGAAAAGAATGAGGGTAATACAGCGGAACTGTCGGGGCGGTTCGGCAGGTCGGGGCGGCTCGGCAGCTCCGAGGCGCCCTCTACGGACTTTGAGTCGTTTTTATATCTATGTTATCATGTTTTTAAAGTTTTTTTTCTAGCTCTAAATAGTGTTCGTGCCCAGTACATTAAGCAATGGACTACATGGTGAATTATAAAATATGCTTCGGATGCAGCGACGTCGTATAATTATGGTCAAACTTCACTTTAGGTAAGTTTGTTTAACCTTCAAATATAACGAATTATTATGAAAATACAGTGTTAACATTTGCACTATTTATCCTATTTTTAGGTTCTGCAGCGTGGCATGACTACTAAGCTAACCTGAACGAGTTTTATTAAGAAACCCTGACAGAATTCCCGATATAACGCTGTAGAACGACAATAAACCCGTTTAGAACTTACCGCAGACTGGGAAGCGGGTAAAGCGAGGTTGGCCATGTCGGACCATACCAACGAAATATTAGACAATTATCGCCTTTGATTACACCAAGTTAAACGCCATCACTTGAAAACGGTTATTAACTTTTATCGGTAACGCAGTAGAAGTGATGTTTTAATCAAAGCTTGGGACAAAAGTTGAGGTACATGAAAAATATATCATTTAAATCAAACTTTTATGAATGTTAACTTTAAAGGTAAGCTTATCATTTTTTAAGTCCTAATATTATGTGAAAATACTGTGCATTCATACATTTTTTTTAAGAAATGTCGTATATTGTTTCGTCACCCAGGCCTGGGGACACATATTTTTGCTTATGTTCTGCTGCGTTACCATAAAAAAATCAAAAACTTTGCCATAAACTAATAAACTTATGAATTTTCCATGTTAGCAAAGCATCTAATTTTACGTCAACATCAAAACTACCATGTTTTAAACTGAAATACAGATTAATTTATGTTTTTTAACCGACTTCGAAAAAAGGAGGAGGTTCTCAGTTCGTCGGAATCTTTTTTTTTTTTTTTTTTTTTGTGCTTTTTTTTTTTATGTATGTTCACCGATTACTCGAAGATGCCTCGACCGATTTCAAAAATTCTTTTTTTGTTTGAAAGGGTACACTTTCCAATTGGTCCTTTTGGTCATCAGGTCAGGATCTGATGATGGGATCTTGGAGAAATCGAGGTAACTCTTCAAATTTTATAGGCACACTTGAAGCGATTAGGGTATTTTTTTAAAGCTTTATAGGTTATCGGTGACAATGCAATATTATGGTAACATTGAGCTGATCTGATGATGGAGTCAGGAGCTGTTCAACGTAACTCCTCAGTAAATAGGCCGATTGAGTTGAAACTCGGCACGTATGTCAAGTTTCAACTAGAATGTAATAATATGGTCACAACGAGCTGATCTGGGGATGGAGTCAGGAGCTGTTCAACAGAACTCCTCAGTAAATAGTCTGATTGAGTTGAAACTTGGAACTCAGCATGTCGGTTAAGTTCCGACTATAATGTAATAATATGGTGACAGCTAGCTGATCTGATGATGGAGTCAGGACCTGTCCAATGGAACTTCTCAGGGAATAACAGTGGAACATCCATGTTTGGGCTCATTTTAATTAGCGCACCCTTAGCCTTACCCAATAACAGTTTGTATTGAAGTCGGTTTTTTAAAATTTTTAATTTAGCCACTTGTCGTTCAGCTATTCAAATGTTGTCAAAGGAGTGCCTTAAAAGTTGATCCACCCAATTGCTTGTCTATAAATACGGGTGTAAGAATGAAAGTTTTTGATTTCTCATCGGATGTTTGCCTTTTCAATCATAACTGCCACTTGAGTCACAATCAACATTCAATACTTACCTACTTACTTCTTTGCAAATGTGAATTAACCATTGACCGCTATGTAACATTGACCGATATACACCGTTATATCTGAATAGTCGCATTAACTTCCGATAATATATAATTGAGAATTGGCTGGGTGGGGTAGTGCCTCAACGTTTGATCAACTTGTGGTCGTGGGTTCGAATCTCGGCTTTACAACAACGGGTTTTTCATTTTGCAAAACTAAATGCTCATTATCCAGTTAATTTTCTAATAGGATATGGGCTTGCAGCTTGTTATGTTATAAAATGCTTATTTCCGTAAAATGCGAACACATATCAAATATGATGGTGTTTGCATGAAGTTCTTTTGACTAGGTAGGTACTTATACCTATTCCTAGACGTCTTCTAACAATTTTACATGCCTAATCTGAGACACAGTTGTGATTCTTGTCTTTTGTGAAGCCTTACTTGGTCATCTCTTTTGAAATACAGTATTTTTCCTTGGTTTTCTAGATTTCGTTAGATACACAAAACCTCAAACAAAATAGTATGCATTATGTTGCCTAGTAATTTTAAGTTGAATACTCTACTGATTACAAAAACCCGGATAGAAAATTGCTGTTTTATGGAAGCGTGAATATAGGATTCTCATCTTGCTCATAAATACCTCGTAAGTCATAGTGGGGGCGGTGGCAATAAACATAATTATGAGGGAGGCGCCCACGTACACACGCGCAAATATCTGTGATCAAGACTTATTATGTTTAACTAGAATCTCGGAAAACATATTTTATTACCCGTGAAACACAAACACAAACAGTAGATACAGGTTTTTTTTTTCACGTAAGCGTAAATTGATCTTCAGGCACTCAATATCCTTAACAGTATTTTATTGAGTACTAAGAACGTAGTATTGTACTTTTATTCGCTTCTCTAATCATGCAAAAAATATGCCAATTCCAAAGCAATATTAAGGTTTTTTTTATTACTTTCGGAGCACTAAGAAGTAGTTGTGTATGTTATTAGATTTACTGCACTTCTGACTTCTCTGTTTATTCGGAAGGACGGCTTTTAGTCTTCCCCCAATGAATACTTATGGTCGGTATCAAGATCACTGGTGCATAATTGTATGCTTACGTAATTATTCTTCTTCCGGCATTCGTAGAACCTTCCTATCTTTACGCCATGTAATTGGTCTAATGGTTTTCTTTCCTGTTTCTTTGAAAGTAGCCTCGGTAGATGGAATCAAACGGAATACATAAGTTGTGATAGTTATCGATCTGTGTCAACAAACTTGCGTCTCATGTCTTCACTGTGTGGTGCAAAGATAAAAAATACACTAAGGCTGAATTCGACCAAACTGGATTAAGTTTAGTCTTGAGACTAAACTACTGTTTGTTTGAATATTTTGACTGTAAAGTTGACACCTTATAACCAGGATAATTTGTATGCACATAATAATGTTCGGTTGCGCTTTCTAAACAATTGTATTTCGATTTCTAGTAGTTTACTCTCGGGTATAAACTTAATCCAGTTCGGTCGAATCCAGCCTTATTTGAATTGCATTGTTTCAAGTTTCATTCAAACCGGTTTAGCTCTTCTGCATAATAAAACCACAATTAAACAAAGTATAATATTCACAGTAATATTTAAAAGAATATTTAAAAGAAGAAGGAATATTATTCGCTTATATCTAATTAAATAATTAGGAAAGTCTCACGCAAGAGAACAAGCTTTCATGTCTACACACAGTTTTGATCCTGATCAGCATTCCATTAGGTATTTTAACGTGGCGAAAAAACTAAGCGGCCATGAGCTGTGTTTCCGACAGTTTTTATAAGCAATTGCTTTGGCAAATCGTTGTAAGTACTGTTGCCTCTACTTATAAAATTCTGTTAAAATTGAAACACCGTTTAAACAATTGCTATTCTTTTTTGTTAGATGGTGTCAAATAGAGATAGGGCGAATGTTGAGCATTATTTGACCAGTGTTCAAGTTTATAAGTAAGGCCTTATATGAGTTCGAAAAGTGAAATTTCTTCACTGAAAAAACGTCAACTTTCCGAAGAAAATCATCGGATCGGATGCATTTTCGTAAGTCTGAATCGCACTGCAGGTTTAAATAATTTGTTTTTGTAATAATATAGCAATATAAAGCAAATCGTAATTTTTCAATGAACTTAACTTTTTATTGCATGCACCGACGTAAAATTCTGTTTTTGATTATTTTTTTATAATAATTAAGGCAATATGGCAACGATTTAATAATCTCGCTCAATCTGTTGTTTTTAAACAACAGATTGAGCGTTTTAACTGATTGAAGGTTTTAACCTTCAACTCGTGATTTTAAAAAGCTAGCTCTTAGTTCTATAGACATCATCACGTTAATAAAAATCTAGAATTTAACAGGCAAGACCGGTTAACTACGCCTCGGGCTAGGAGCGATCGATTTGGATGCTCACCGACCGACGACGACTATAACCTCACGCGGTTAAACTTGTGCCAATCACATCTAGAATCGAATTCTGCTGAGATTTCAATCGTTTACAGCATGCAATTCTAACTTGATATTACTTACCTAAATATATTTTGGAAAGTTGCTAAATTGACCTCAATTGCCGGTATTCGATCTTAACATGTTGAGTGCCACCGACGCAATTGTTGTTTTTAGCCAAGCCCTTGCAGTAGCTCCTTCGGAAAGCAGAGCTTGTGCAGTAAATGCGATAATTCATTTTACACTACAGTTTCAGGTTTAGGACTTTTTTTGCTGATTTTTGTATCATCTCCAACCGCGACCCATCACAATTTTCGAATCCCGTAGTTATCCTATTCGAGTCCCACTAGACATTTAAGTTTTCAACGAATTGAGAGAGCTCCAATAGATATCTAGCTTATGCAATTTTAAACCATTTACGCTGCTCATAGTGCCATAATTTACTTTAATATTCATGATATGGCTATCACTAGACGATAACTATCTCTAACCGACAAATAAATTAAAATGTTTGCGTTGCTAAAGTATTCGTTAATCATCGAGCACGCCACACAAGGCGTTTTTCTCTTGGTTTTTCTACAAACTGCTTTGTATACCAGTAAGTCATTACGGAGAGAGCTAGGCGACATGTCTGAGGTGAAGATATGGAAAGACAGGTGATAACTTACGTCTGGTTCTGGCCCAGTATGCTATCAGCGATGTCTTATGTTAAAAACTTGCACATACAGCTTTCTACTAATACTAATGAAAGAATGCTCTACGTCGGCTTTAATTTGTATCTTCAATCAATCGTGGATGGAGCAATTTGTCTAATAGAATACCACAATTTCTTACAGTTGAGGTTATAACGCAAGAATAAACCCGAGTTTATTTGAGAAATGTGGTCGAAAGTAAAAACTAATTTTAACACCATTTATGCAAGTTTCTAAATATTTTCGGGTCGCACAAAAACGAGTTCTTTGCGAAGAAAACTGCGAAATTCATCAACAAAGTGACGTAACTGTAAAGCTTCATTCAGACTAAGTAGTTGAATGAAGTTAAATTAATGATAGTTTGTTTAGAGCATTACGTCGATGTATTTTAATCGACTAGACTAGACAGTCGCGATGGTTGTGATTCCTAAATCTACAATCGTCTGTAATAAACATTCAGCATCACAAAAGCCAATTTTGTGTGTCCACTCGTTGAATGTAGAAACCAAACAAAACAAAATATTGATAACGACTACTTCTGACTCTTCCCACGTGTGGATATTCTTGAGTCAAATATTGTCGCGTCGTCTTGTCGCGTCAGTTTGATTGACGCTTAACATACCTAAGTAAGAAACGTCCTCAATCACAATTTGGGAAAGCGGTTTATATAAGTTTAATCAGTTTTATGCTTGTTCTAATGTTTTACGTTAGAGTTACTAACTTCTATTTGGTTATTGATTGTTAATAATTTTCATATTCCATTTTTTTTTTTAGATTTCAATATTCATAAATCTGTGTACCTCCGTAAAGTTTTCTAAATCAGGATAATCCGATCATTTTCTGCTTCACTGTTGTCTGATATAATACATTATTTTGTTACGCATACGCATTAGTCAGCCGTCCAAAATATAAGCATACAGTGGCAAATAACCTTTTGTTTTTATTCGGCTTTCGCTGCACACAATGGAGACACCCACTGTGGAAAGTGCCTGTTACATTATTCTAGCTGTGACTTCGGCGAAAGCGGTTTTTTGTTAGCGAAAAATTTCGTTTCCTTCTTTGTAAATATTAGCCCGGTCGGCCTTTCTGCAGCTTGTTCATTTTTTGTTGATATCGATTTCTGATAACGACCTAGAGTTTTTTTGTTGAGCAAATTTTTCGATATTTTTTGTGCGACCTTGCGTTGTGTACTCGATTGAACTTACCTACCTACTGACAGAACAAGATGATGTGGGCGGAACTGGGCGGAACAAAGCCGCTGTTCTGTATCAATGGAGAGACGACCATTGTTCGTGATAAAATCTCTGCACTATGTCGCTGCCAGAGAATATGAATGAAAACTTCTGCGGAATCATACTTTTGTTCAAAAGTACACTTTTGACGTTTTCTAAACCTACTAGTAGGTTTATCTATTTTTTATGAACGTAATTTTTTATTATATTTAATGTACATTAGTTTCATTGAATTCATGCTTGAATGTGAGCATCAATGAGTGACATCACAGGAAATCATCACGAAAACATTAATTAGATAACTTTGCTCACGTTCTAACCTTGCATATTCAGTGTCTGCATTGTGAATGCACATACGGAATCGGGCGAGACGTCGCGACTTGTATCGGCGCCTGCGCGCGCATACATTATCACAGAATAAACAGTAGACCGTCCCAACGCTTTCAGAAGTAGCTTCTCAAGCATATTGACTAGATACAACTTAATGGCGTAAAGACCAGTATAAGTTGCAGTGTAAAGTTTTCACTTAAACCGGTCATAGCTAATTGATTGCCAAGTACTAATAAATTGAAGCTATGTCTAGGATCTGAGAGAATGTCTACCGCGCCCTGGGGATGCAGTCGTGAACATATTTCATTTATTTTATTTCATTTTTAGCAGTGGCAATTATATATTTTTTAGTTCATTGAAAATAGTATACTACATCACTATCCAACTATTTTGTTGACGTTTTGAGAGAAGCAGAGTACACCCACGTAAAATTGTTCTCAAAAGGGACGCTGACATTGAAAGAGAAGCCACGAAACACTAATCAACAATCTTTCCGATTGTTTGAGGTTGTTTGCATATGTACCTATACGAGTATGTAGGTATAATATGTAGTACCTATATGTATGCATTTAGCAGTTGCTGGTGAAATTGTGGGGTGTAGAGACATTCGCAGAAGTAATGTCAGTAGTGAAACTCAGGCATGTTATAAACCAAATGTTTAACGGTGAGTATTAAAGTTCTATCTATCTGTGATGTTGCTTATCGAGGTTAAATATTTTACATTACTTCTATACCATTGTAATGAAAATGCTTACCATTACCACATTAGGAAAACCATAGAATATTGGAACTGGTCATATGGAAATAATTTTGCATTATCGCAGTGTCAGCAGCAACTTAGCGATATTTGCTCATCTGTTATTCTGGTGTTGGTGAAATATTCTCTCGACGACTATACTGACTTCGGGGTATCAATACCCCATTCATCCGAATCCCGCATGCGTCTGTTTTAATTGCATGATGCGCTTTATATTGCCACTGACAGCTGCAACTACCGTATCGTATTAACTGCCCAGACTTATGGCTGTTTTAAAGAACCAACTTCCTGCGCTTATGGGCGCGTTCTTATTGGCCGATTTGGTAAAGATATCGACGACATTAACATACAATTATCGTCTTTTTTACTGGCTTCGAACGAGGTTGCAGGGAATATCAAACCTATCGTCGATTTTCTGGTGATTTGCGTTTGGTAATGTTTGCTCACGAGTGTGATTGCTTCAATTTAATAGCTGTCACTGTCTGGCTGTCATAAGAAATAATATGGTTCGACTTAAAACCTATTCATTTGAATGTTACTGAGTCAGTGATTGCGTATTAGGCGCGAGTACGCAGTATTGTGATGAATCACAAGTACACCTGCGACTCGAACTGTGCAACACGCCTCTACTAAGTTACTTCAGGCTTTAGTGTTTTCTTCTCTTCCATGGTTCACGCTCCGCTGCGGAACATTCTGTGGATCCTCTTGCGTCATCCTACGTGACAAGCCATTTAGACCTTTATCTCGTGGATGTCTAGTTTCAAAATAAGGTGCAGGGTTGGTTTTCCCAGTCGAGGTGAGCAAGTTGTACATAAAGGAGAGCATCCTTCACACTAGTAATTGCAGGAAGGATATGCTTTGTGATTTTCATTTCAGTCATCATTTGCCCTCTCTGTGTGGTTGTTTGTTTAATTATTCACGGATTTCTCTGTAATTGTGTCGTTGAAGTTGGCTACGCGACCTACTTTACAATAAATTAATAAAATATTTTATTTTTAAATTACGAGAGCTCCATTGATTTCCTAGGTAAGAAAGAGTACATTACGTTGAGATTTCGTTAGGTACTGTTAAATTAATGTTAATGTAATGTAATCTCAAACGTTACTGTAGTTGTTTTGTACTTTTCTGAAAACAGCCCGATAAAAAAGTTTATAACTTCAGAAGTACTTACCCATTCACGCGTCCAATCAAAGCAATTAATTGCTTTTATCAATACTATTGAAAATTATGTAAATAGTAATGAAAAGATTATCATGCAAGTAACGATATTACCCAGGAACAAGATGTCAACCGTTATAACGATAATGACACTAAGCAGCATTTACACGCAGAGATCGGCCTGCGGATTTTCCCGCGGATCGATCTCTGCCATTCCAACCTTTGACAGTTTTATCCGCGGATATCCGTAAAGATATCTTTACAGATATCTGTACAGTCCAGATCCGTGCTAAAAACTCTACCGTTTAAAGGCCGCTAGTTTTATCCGCGGATATCTTTACAGATATCTGTACAGTCCACACAACGTCTATTATCATTTAATCTTGGTTATAAGGATTGTTGGTCTTGTTGAGAGGCTTTCTTGGTAGCTTTGTCTCTTTCACACTCGTTGTTGGATTAGTAGTGTGCCCATGTCATTTAAATTTCAGGATATTTTTACTTTATCGCGCTCGACAAAATCAGCGCTTGATTTCGATCCATGGTTTCGATCCTTGAATTCGATCCTTGATTTTGATCCTTGATTTTGATTTCGATCCTTGATTTCGATCCTTGCTTTCGATCTTGGATTTCGATCCTGGATTTCGATCCTTGATTCTTGAATTTTGAACCTTGAATCTGAAATTTTGAATCTTGAATCTTTGAAGTGACAGCTGTCAAACTTCAAATGACCATATCTCGGGAACTACTCGTCCTAGACTCCCCGTTCTCAGTTCAAATGAAAGCTATGACCAAGATCTTCATTTGAAGTGACAGCTGTCAAACTTCAAATGGCCATATCTCGGGAACTACTCGTCCTACACTCCCCGTTCTCAGTTCAAATGAAAGCTATGACCAAGATCTTCATTTGAAGTGACAGCTGTCAAACTTCAAATGGCCATATCTCGGGAACTACTCGTCCTAGACTCCCCGTTCCCAGTTCAAATGAAAGCTATGACCAAGATCTTCATTTGAAGTGACAGCTGTCAAACTTCAAATGGCCATATCTCGGGAACTACTCGTCCTAGACTCCCCGTTCTCAGTTCAAATGAAAGCTATGACCAAGATCTACATTTCAGATGACAGATGTCATTTTGACAGCTGTTATTGAAAATGTAGATCTAGGTCATAGCTTTAATTTGAACTGAGAACGGGGAGTCTAGGACGAGTAGTTCCCGAGATATGGCGGTTTGAAGTTTGACAGCTGTCACTTCAAATAAAGATCTTGGTCATAGCTTTCATTTGAACTGGGAACGGGGAGTCTAGGACGAGTAGTTCCCGAGATATGGCCATTTGAAGTTTGACAGCTGTCACTTCAAATGAAGATCTTGGTCATAGCTTTCATTTGAACTGGAAACGGGGAGTCTAGGACGAGTAGTTTCCGAGATATGGCCATTTGAAGTTTGACAGCTGTCACTTCAAATGAAGATCTTGGTCATAGCTTTCATTTGAACTGGGAACGGGGAGTCTAGGACGAGTAGTTTCCGAGATATGGCCATTTGAAGTTTGACAGCTGTCACTTCAAATGAAGATCTAGGTCATAGCTTTCATTTGAACTGGGAACGGGGAGTCTAGGACGAGTAGTTTCCGAGATATGGCCATTTGAAGTTTGACAGCTGTCACTTCAAAGATTCAAGATTCAAAATTTCAGATTCAAGGTTCAAAATTCAAGAATCAAGAAAAAAACTTTGTAAATTTATACCGTTCCACGCGCCAGTCCAAAATCTGCGGTTATCTGTACAGATATCTTTAAAGATATCTTTACAGATATCTTTACAGTCCGGATCCGTGGGAAAATCTTTAGCGTTTAAAGGCCGCTAGTTTTATCCGCAGTTATCTTTAAAGATATCTTTACAGATATCTTTACAGATATCTTTACAGTCCGGATCCGTGGGATAATCTCTATCGTGTAAATGCCGCTTATCAATCCAACACGTCATCTTAGATTAACATGTTTGACATTTACAATTAAATATTTATGTAATATGTATGCGCTTTCTTATTGCGCAATTTGACGCCAAAGATTTATGGAACGTGTTATATCTATTACATTTCTATCAGAATATATTTGCATGTTAATAGTTTTTTTCAAATGGCAATCAAAGTTGCGAAATTTAAATTAGTTCCTGTTTAAAATGACTGTTTCTTTTTTCAGGTAAGTTCAACTTTTTAGTAAAACTTTATTTTGGGAGAGTGATACCTACTACTTCTATAAACAGAAATGGTGAGTCAATAATAATAACAAAAAATGGTGGAATTGTCAAACTCTTCACGTGAGTTCAATTGGACAAGATTACAATAATAATATCTAACAGTAGGGCCTCACAAACTGTTAAAGACGGAGTTACGAGGTTTTCGAATTTAGCCGACGATGAGGAATTGAATATTGAGTCGAATAGGAATACAATTTGTGTCAGCTAATTTACATTTTAAACACTAAATTATTCAATAATTTGTGGATCTATACTTTAGGACAATCTATAATTTTGGGCTTCCAATTTGTTAAAAAAAAAATTAAAATTTGTAGGTGGTATAGATCAGTTTCGTTATGATCAGCCCACGTCCATCCATAACAGTTGTAAGTTTTCGGTGCCTGGGAGTGAAACTTGGTGTTGTGTTGCAACTGGTATTGTCAGAACGTAAATCACAATAGTTTTTATTGATGCTGCTCGAATGGTTACTGCAACCACTCATTGTAATAACTTTACGATCGCGTTTCATTCAATTGAAATTTATCTTAGTGATTCTACTAAGACATTAAGTGTTAAGGGCCTATTTAGACAAAACTACTAGTAATAACATTATCATTTTAAATAAGTACCTACCTACCTTAAAAACATATTTTTTTACACGACATTATTTAACACACGGGAATTACTCACGTAAAATTATCGTCGATTTAGATACCGACAATGTTTCTAAATCGACGATAATTTTACGTGAGTAATTCCCGTGTGTTAAATAATGTCTAGTACAACTCACGAAAGTTTTGAAAGTGAAATATTTTTTTACAGTTTTAAAAGAAGATTTAAGTCCTAATTTCATCCAAATCCATTCAGCCTTTTCAGTGTGACGAAGTACCTACTGCATTCCGGCATTTATAATATTATTAGTAGGATTGCGTGATGATTACAATGTTGATTTGTAAAGTCAATACAAAAAAAACATACAATCGAATTGAGAAACTCCTCCTTTTTTGAAGTCGGTTAAAAACAGGATCTTGAGCAAAGTACCTAGGTTTATTATACGTTGTGTAAGTCAACGATCAGCAATGCTTTCACCAATCACAAGACATAAATGGAGTCAATTTATTTTATTGACGCGCGATAAAAAACAAATAGTAAAAGTCGGTGGCTGTCCGGTCCTCCCACATTGACCAAGTCCAAGCAAAAAGCAACGCGACCGACCGACGTTCCTTTGCAAATTCCACCTTCCGTGCCGTAAAATTAAGAATTAAGAAATGATTTCGATTTTCACAGTAATTTTAATTAAATATTTTAAAACAAATCATTGTTAAACTAGTGATCACTGGTTAATTTAATTTTTTTTATTAAATTAACTTAAAGGTACTTAAATGTTATTTATTTTAAATTATTAACTATAGAAACAAAGAAAAAATACTTAGTAACATAAAACTAACTAACAACTAAATTAAAAGGAAATTAGTTTTTTATGTAATTTGTACCTATAATTGAGGTGTCTTTTAGCTATTTTTATGTGCACTTAACTCTAATAGAATGTATCGGTGTTCACTTTGTTGGTGCAATTTGTAAAAATAAAATAAAATAAAATCTTTAAATGAAGACAGAAGAAGACAGAATTCAGAAAAATGAATTTGTTTTAAAATATGTCTAAGAAACTTATTTATAGGTAGATTTCTGCGGCAAATCAATAAGATCGCGAATAGACATATTTAAGAAAACACCAATGTTAGATTGCCAAGTGACTGTATAATTTCATTCATTTCATTTATTATAAAAATCGAACCACCTTAACTACTATTTTGTATTTTATTACCTACCTTTACTTTCAATAACAACTTAGTAATAACAATTTTATAGCCAATTTATCTTACTTATGGTTTATTAATCTTAGTAGACTTCAATGTTGCATAATACTTGGTAGTATTGACTCTTAATTAAAGCTAAGCTAATTAGATTTATGGGTTCTTCCACTAATCCTGCAGGCCTGTTCTGAAAGTGGGCAAAACACGTCTCTCTTGATCGCTTGATTATAAAACAGGCTAGTGAGAATATCCTATAACTTTTAAACCAGCCGTCGATATATGACTACAGTTTTTGTTTTATGTTCTTGCAAAATTGTTGGTTATAATCAATGACTTTGCATTACGTAAACCTATGTACGTGACCTAGGTATATTCTTTAGATAATTGAACGTGATTTGAAATAGTTTTAAAAAATATTATACTGTATGAAGTTGGCCTTCTTCTCCGACAGGAGTTTTATTACGTAGTACTAATTATGTGGTTTTATTGTGCTATGATGAATGGTTTGCCTCCCCTTCTTCGCTCACATACCTATAGCGGTGCCCTAGACCAGTGTTCCGCAAAGGGTGTGCCGCGGCACACTGGTGTGCCGTGGTCATTAGTTGGTGTGCCGCGGAAAAATAAATAAATAAATAAATAATGCTGGACATTTCACACAGCATCATGTAGCCCCAAGCTAAGCAGAGCTTGTGTTATGGGAACCACATGACTGATATACTACTTAAATACATTTTTTTTGTAAATACATACATAATATACATAGAAAACACCCAGACCCGAGACAAATATTTGCAGATCATACTCGTACAAACATTTGCCTGGTTCGATCCCCGCCGCGGGATTTATTTAAAATAAGGTCACCTATCTCAGTTTTTTTATTTCCTAGATGTACCTTGAACACAAAAAGTTTGCGGAACACTGCCCTAGACTTCTAAGTGTTTTTGTAGAGTTTAGAAGTTCAGTTAATTTAATTTTGTTTTCTCATTTAGCAATTTTGAAAGAAAACGTGGTATCTGAGTTACCACAAATTCCAGCTACCACAGAAAGATGTTGTAAGCCCCTTTTGTTCTTTCTTTGGTAGGTGTATTTTTATTGCTTAAATGGTGATATGAAAAGGTTTCACAACATTCCTCTAACGTTCCTTCGAAACTGATAATATTCAAATCAAATCAATATTAGCTTAGCAACCATTTCATCGCATTTGCATTCAAAATGCAGGCCACACCGCATATAATCGCATGTTGCATACTCAGCAATCGTTGCAAAAGTAGTCTAGAGGCACACTAGGGGCTGGTTCACACGAATCGTGCTTACTGTCACGTAACGACGATACAGACACCTCCATTGAATCATAAGTGCTAACCAGTGGAAGAAAGTATTTTACTGTCTAGATACTTTTTATTACAATCTATAATTTTTTCTAATGCTGAACTTTTGATTATGTCAATTTAAAAGTGATTTCTTAGCAGTACCCACGTACTAATCAAATCGAAAAAAAAAACCGATTACTTAGGAAACAACTTTACTATAGAAAATCTTTATTCATTTCGAAATCATGAATCCGGTCCATTTCAAGTCTTATACAAATTGGTTCAACCTTTACATTACAGCGTCAGAGGGATATAATACAAGCAGTTGTTCGTACAAACTTTCGTGTTTACAATATTTAGTAGGATTTAGATTGGTTTTGTTTTCATAGCCGAGTATCATATTTCATAATCGAAAGGATTTAAAGCAATAACTAAACTAATCGAAACGCCACAAATTGTACCGAAACTGTAATCCAAGCTATTACCATTTTCACAAATTACCTTTGAATAGCCGCACACGATGACTGGTTGGTATCTAACGACATAGCCGGCACGTAGTTGCGATAAGACGTAGTATAGTAACTCGTGCTTATCTGTAGCCTGGCTCTGTAGTAACTACAAGTTTATCTGCGTGCTGGGTGTCGAGATATCTCAGGAGACAGTATTACCGTATCTTTACAGCGTACCACCATCCCACTCAATAGCTTTAAGCCCCTATTGATGTCTGAGTTTGTTCTCAAAATTAATCTATGGGCCTATATTTTAAATTTCTAGTTACGAGTGTACATATTCACAGCGTAATTTTTTCACTTTTTAGAAATCAATAATGACCTTTTCGAACATGTGTTTTGCATTTCATTATAGTAATGATATTCCTTTAAAATCTTTAAATCATCATATCGAAAATTTTAGCTAGTAAACGATGTCATTCTGCTTAATGATATTCTCTGATTTCTCTTTGTTAGAAACATCAATACCTGCTTAAGATTCATCCTAGTCGTATAAAAAGATTTTGCACAATAATAGAATATAATAAAGTAATAAAGCTAGCTGGCACAGTTTACGTCAATTCACTTCCTTCCTCAAAACAATAGCAATAAAAACCGCACGAAATTTTCCATTCTAAGCTATAACTAGCTAGGATTTAGAATGTTATCGTATATGCCCTTTAGCAGTTCATCCATATGGAACGCGTTTCGTCTACGGAATCCATTGTCCGCAGTCGAGACGCTCGAATGCCGGACGGGCTATTTATACACCCCAATCAACTCCCACATCAGGCAAATTGCTTCTATGCCTTTTTGCCTAGCATTTATGTAACATCTTATAAGCGGAGTAATGTTTACGAAGAGAGCCATTTCCAGGAAATAGACGCCAATATTAGAACTAATATCTCTGACCGAAATAATCATAGGCGCCATATTACGAAAACTTTGAACACCAACTTCTAAAACTATTACGTGTTTCGCAAAAAAATCCTCTAGAGCTTCACACTTATTTTACGATCCATTGTGACATGAGAATCATTTCTCTACTACCAATGTCTTGGCGCAATGTAATATTTCATTGGGTACCTAATCATTTCTAAAAGTTTTCTGAAATGGCTGTCTAGTAAGTCGGTTGACACGGGTCTAGCAATATGAGTTGGAGAACATTGAGATTAATTGAGAATTGTCACGAAAGCATCATGGCGAACAAGCGACACACGAGGCATTTCATATTTCATTTTTGTAACAGAATTTTATCCCTGAAATCTAGGAAATAAGCTACTTTGCCTAATCACAGTGCTTTTTAAGCAGGTAGTCGTTATTCTCAAGGTGGCTGGCTATTTTAGAGGTGGTTTATAGTAATTTAAAGAACAGTACAAGGTCGCGAACTGTTTCTTACATCTATCTGAGAACAACGATGACTCATCTGCAAAACATGCATTTCTGTGCCAACAAGTGCCCTAAATTATTTGTGATAGCGTGACTATTATGAGAGTGAATACGGTATTTGCAGCATGTCATGTCGCATGGTCTGGTCATTGACTTGGAATTTACCGTTTACTTGCAGCCGAAACTGTTCTCAGATACATTGTCTTGATTCAAAAACTAACCATTACTTACCGGCTTACCAACAACCAAGTAACGTTAGTCCTACTTCTTAACTGCATTGCATGGTGGTTAAATAATTGGACTCCAACGACGGCTGCAGAAATTAACTGATTTATGAACCACAAGATTGTGGAATACTAACTATAAATTACAGATAGGCACTTTACACGAGGTATGGTATTATCACCAATTGACAAGCTCAACACAATTTCCGTGGCAGCATCATCAATCAGTAACACTTTTCATGGTGATTTGTGCCAATAAATTACATCTGGTGTCGAGACGGCTCTAAATGGAAGCAATTGGAGTGGCGGTATTATCTTTTGCCAAGTTATGCGTGCAGTTCACTAAAAGTCTGATTCTTGTGGGTGAGTAGTATCGGTAAGTTTGTTATAGGCCTTTCTCTCGCGGACCGAATAAGGAGCAGATTTATCGCGGCGTAGTCGGCGCTCGGTGGCGCCACGCTCGCGACTCAAGGACGACAACAGCGGGTTTGGTTGTATTATTGTGCAGTGATTTCACTGCAGTACAAGACAGCTTAGACAGGCCCTATCCATGTCCGCACAAGCATTATTCATTCTACGAACTGTGCTTAGTTTGCATTCAGTTATGTAAATGAGATACTGGTAATTCAAAATAATTGATAAAGGGATAATTGGTGCTGGTTTCCTAGAGCCCAATAGTGCAATATCCACAATTGCGTTAACATCTATGTTTGCTATAGTAGGTAATTGTAAAACTTATAGATAAGTAAAGCACCTACTTATTAGATAAACAAATACTTGAGTAGGTAATATATTTTTTTTAATAAATAGATACTTAATACAACAATAAAACAATATTAAAATCTTAGTAACACCTACCTACTATTATTATACACTGTTTCTGGTACCGACATAAAATATTGTTATTATGCAGCTATTTGTTTCCTACTTTTTTGTCATTAGATCTTCTAATTTTGAGATTCACATCATTCTTCAAACTTTAAGCACTTGCCAACTAGTTTCCTTATTACGTATTGCATCAACAAAATTCATTACTTACAAGGTTTATAAAGAAAAACGGATAAAAAATATTAATAAACGTCTCGTAGCACTTGTACATGGACACTCGTTATACGGATACCAACTGCGTTAATAAGATAGGAAAAGGAAATGGATGCAAGATAAATACGTACCTAAAGTACATCCGTTTGCATAATCGCTGATGTCTCAGAATCCGCGTAACAAGCTTAGTTAATAATTTAACTATAATCATAATCTTCTAATCATAATAATTACTATCTACAGAAATGAAAAGTCGACTTTCTGTTTATAAGAATGGTGTTTCACTAGAGAATGTTTTAATATTTCAATCTCTTGGGGTAATCTATTCAACTCAGAGCGGTTTATGAGCATCATCCTAGTACGATTACAGCAATGCTCACATAATTATCTACGGTAATTTAAATTAAATTACACAAAAGGGTAAGTTATGTGACTATTGGTAACCAAACAATAGAATACACGTCGTCATTTCGGACGCGTAGTAATATAATTCAGGTAGGTACAATGAAGCCAATCGGACCCCTTTGTATTCTAAGTGAGGTGGGGCACGCTGCATGCATTAGTCCGTGTAATTGGTGCATTGGCCCTTAGGTACCTAGGTACTAGCGTGGATATCCTAATTATTGTATCTCTATCAATCATAGAGGTTAATTTCTGGGATAGGTTGATACATATCCCTAAAGGCTTGTCTGCCATACGTGGCCCATATGGCACATTTGCATCGCATCAATAGTTTTGGTAAAAGTTGCAAATAAAGTTATTGATTTAATATCTAAATTGATGGCTAAGATATTCATACAAACATACAGAATACTAAAAGTTTAGAATAATGGATGGACTTGTCTGAGTTTCCCTATCTGATGTCATAGTCGATATCTTGACTCACAATCTTACCTAATTTACACTATAAGTACTTATAGGTACCTAAGTAGTATATTCTTGACATTTTAAATTATGCACTCTTGTGTTGACTAAGCATTTAGTAAGGCATTACAGTGACTTTTTATGTTTTGAGTAGGTTATATTAATAGTCAGTTACAATCATATAAAGATACTTAATCAATATCGCCTACACCAGAAATCCAAAGATGAAAAACAACCTTTGCTCAACGCATCACGAAGCCCCAGGCTAAGCTGACATTTGTGAAAGATTTTGTTTCAAAACATGCAACGCGAGCTTCGCAATGCGATTTGAATTTAAATTCGGCTTTCAAAGCGCATGTGGGTGTAGAAATGCAGCTGCCGTTATTATTATTCCCAATACCATGTTGAAACTTATGATCTAACAATCAAATCATAAGAGTGCCTTTTGAGTTTTTTTTTTTTCAATTTTACGTAAAATTTTTCGGTTGCTTCTCGTAGGTTTTATGGTTATGGAGCAAAGATAATGGCTGATTTTTTATAAAAAAAAATGTCCAGTAGGCTGTAAGGTAAGCTAATCAACAACTTAGTTCATTATGTTTTATTACTTATGGCCAATGATTATAACTTATGGCTAATAACTTAATAATACTTTTTTGAACGCTGGATAGGGATTTGTAGGGATACAATAGTAGTACCTACATAAGATATAGTCATAAACGATGAGCCTGTTTACAATGCATTAGTACAAAATACGGCCTAAATACTCTGTCACCAGAGTTGGCCACTAGCGTATGTACCTATGTACCATAGTACAAAATTGGTGGATGTCAATAACACAACCGGCAACAATTCAGTAGAGGATGCCGCCGTTTGCACGTCCAAATTGCTCGGAATGGTCATGTCACCTCACTCCACTGCGCTGATGGAAACGGCCCTGGCTCCCTGCTGCAGATTAGCGCTATTAGTCATCCGCGAACCAGCTGATCAAGAACAACTGGCACAGTAGAAGTTTATATACTGAGTTTGTTAAACCTGGCCTTCGGATATTAAGTATTCCGTGTTCTTCATCCCTACTGATATCAGATTATTATTAAATGTCTAAATAATCATAGTTTTCAACATACATTCAACCCGTTTGAATTACAAAACTGTGCACATTATGAGTTTCAAAATCATTTTCATTCATTGTTTTTTTATTATTTTTTCATTTTATGTAGTACCATACTTATGTGAATAACTCTAAACTAAATAAGCTGTTTCTCTTTACGCTGTGTCAAGCGTCAACGATCCATTGATGCTGGTATCCGCCCACCTCGTCATAAACAATCTATTCGATAATGATTTTCGGGTTTGTCATCAATTTGTAATCATACTTATGATTCACCTAGAATAAAAGCTAATATTTGTCTATGATCGATATGGCCGGTGCTGTAGCAACATCTGTTTATCTGAAATCATGATGCTTAACCAAAACACTTACAAAACTTACTCTGTGTTCCACTAAATACCAATATAATGATAATTATTATTACGGGATTTTATCGCGTACCTTTTATTTATTTTGTTTCCCGACGTTTCGAACACGTTGCAGCGTTCGTGGTCACGGGATGACTGAAGTACTGGAGCTACCGCCGAGAATTGAGAGTAGGATCCACGACTACCCCCAATTCGTCTTCAGAACCAGAAAAGTCCTCGTTCACACTACGACACACAACACTGACGGTGTCAGGCTGACGTACAGTCGGACCACCACGAACACACTTATTAATTATAGGATTCCACGCAGACGAGAGACGATAACCACCATCACGATTAAAATTTCGGTGTTTTTTGATCTCGATCACCTCTCGAACTATCCTCTTATAATAATGGCGTTCTTTGGATAGAACTTTTGGGTCATGTAGTTCTATCCAGTGGTTAGGGCCTGAATCGAGCAGATGTTCCGCAATCGCTGACTTATTCACTTGCCTATTTTTGACCGCTGTAATATGCTCCTTGACGCGTTCGGCTATTGTACGTTTAGTTTGCCCTATGTATGAACGGCAGCAGCTTCGAACACCGAAAGATAGTATATCACTGCAAGTGCCAGGCGTATACAAGATTGACTGTAGCTGTGGCCGTTCATACATAGGGCAAACTAAACGTACAATAGCCGAACGCGTCAAGGAGCATATTACAGCGGTCAAAAATAGGCAAGTGAATAAGTCAGCGATTGCGGAACATCTGCTCGATTCAGGCCCTAACCACTGGATAGAACTACATGACCCAAAAGTTCTATCCAAAGAACGCCATTATTATAAGAGGATAGTTCGAGAGGTGATCGAGATCAAAAAACACCGAAATTTTAATCGTGATGGTGGTTATCGTCTCTCGTCTGCGTGGAATCCTATAATTAATAAGTGTGTTCGTGGTGGTCCGACTGTACGTCAGCCTGACACCGTCAGTGTTGTGTGTCGTAGTGTGAACGAGGACTTTTCTGGTTCTGAAGACGAATTGGGGGTAGTCGTGGATCCTACTCTCAATTCTCGGCGGTAGCTCCAGTACTTCAGTCATCCCGTGACCACGAACGCTGCAACGTGTTCGAAACGTCGGGAAACAAAATAAATAAAAGGTACGCGATAAAATCCCGTAATAATAATTATCATTATGTTAACAAATCGCGAAAGTTTAACAAGTTATAAATACCAATAAACAAGTCTTTCACTATTATTATGCTTCATGTCATAGCAATTGCAATCTTTTTTCATTATTCTGGTTGTAATCATGCAGAAATCTCTTTTAAATAATATTTTTACCATATCATCTGTACAAAACATAAGCTCAAGGCGAAATGACCTCATGACGGTCGTTGTTCTGCTTTGCGATGATGATTTTATAAACATGAATCTATTATGAACATTTGACTGCAAAAATAATTACTGGCGGAATAATTTAAGCGGTAGTATAATTGTAAATAGCATTATATCTAAGAGGTAAAGCATGTCATGGTTGCGGTTGAGTATTACTCCGAAATAAAAAGTTTTTGACGTGATTAACCTTTTGTAAACACCCTTAAATCCCAGTTTTCCTGTTCCATTTCAAGATGTAGTTACAGGATGGTATGGGGCTGGTTACAAAATTAGAGAATTGGTCATACTCAGTGCGAGCCGTCTATTTATACGGTGGGTTTTCTTCCATTTTGACTTGGAGTCATGTCGAGGAGTCGCCGTGAAATTACCCGGCGCCCAGCCTGCTTCTTTTTGTACTGTCCTTTCGGTTAACAAATTCGTTTTTCTCATGACTCACTTACGACTTAGGCTCGAAATATCCCGGTTATCTACTTATGGACCAGAGATTCATTACATTGAATTGGCAATACAGCTGTTGGACACTGTAATTACCAGACAATATTAGCTGCCGAATGATGTATGTTTAGGTACTTACACCTTGTTACTGGTTTAAATGCTAAGCACTCTTAATTTATATGTAAACCATCTAACCATCGTTCAAATCAAAACTAAAACCATTTTGTGGTTGAGTCTCGGTAGGTAATAAATTACAAAACCATCTTCATGAAATGTGGCATCGTAAAAACGCCATGAAAATAATTTCAGAAGAATGTAACTAAAACAAAACTTTATATCCAAGAGGCAGTTAAAAACCTCTCAAAGTTAGAACTTTGTAGCATGGGGCCCACTCGGCCCACACGTGTTCTATTCAAATAAAGGCACTTATTCATAACTACAAAAAGTAGTTTCAACGAAGCTTAGATGTGTCAGGACAGGAGCTCGCGTCTCCGTGAGTTTGAATGAATAAATTATGATTCCTCTTTATCCCTTCGCGTTCTGGGATGTTTAGCTCCATTATGTTAATAATATGTATCTGATTTACAGATAAAGTAGGTATTAATATGACTTTTTTATGCTTCATAACTGCAGCTGTTGAAGTCAGTTCGATTTGTATCTACGTGTGCCAGTGGTCGAATACAATATCTTAGTCTCATTTTACCCAAAACAAATAAGGCGATCCAGTAACCTGACTATGTTCAGAGCCCCTAGCTAGAGTATCACCTGCCCTTTACTATGAACTTGATCCGCCCACGGCACGGTTTCTTGGAACACGACGGTTAAGCTTTTCTTTGCTCAGCAATTCTCAACGTATTACGACCACTTGTCACTTTCTTGTTACACTTTTTAATTTAGAACTTTTAAAAGTGAGTAAAGGCACTGACTAAAGGCACTAAAATAAATAATGTTTCGTACCTACTTGCTCTACACGAAAGGTCAGCCACAAAAGTTAAAACTTTAACAGATAACTTTGGAACTTGTCATATTTTGCCCAAGACTTGAAATAAAATCTTATAATGTTAATTTGGTACATAGAGCTTTAAAAATGATAACTTTTAATTTACTTATTTGATGATTGCATATTAATATTTTGGTATTTGTTATCTTATAATCAGTGATCGGAGTAGGTAGAGCTATTTTATGTACTTGCCATATGATAGAATAATATGGATATTCCCCGAATCCCGGGATTCTTTTTTTAGTTAGAAAAATAATAAAAAGCTTTTTGCTATATACGGGTTTAAGGATTGTATAATAAATAGATAGAAACTTGATTCCTGAACACACATATATTTTTTAATGTAACAATTTCTTATATTTATACAAGAATGAACAATCATTTAACATTTTCATTCTGAAGTTGTACAAGAACATACCATACAAATTATTAGTTCCTCAAAAATCGAAATCGAAAAGAATTATAATTATCGAATCCCGGAGTTTTAGTCGGAATCACGTGGAATATCCATATTAACATCAATGTTTGCGGTCAATGAACCTAAATAGCTCTACCTACTCCGATCAGTGCTTATAATTTTAGTTTTACTTTGCGTCACCATAAATCTTGCTAAACCTTAGCAAGATAAATCAAATCTTCCTTAACTTTAGCAAGATTTTGCATTAATTTTGTAGTAGTATTTCAAGGGCTTAAAAGATATATATCAGTTTATGCGCACTTTGGGATCCATGACTCTACAGTTTAGAGCCGCTGTCCCAGCCTAGGTGGTCCCAATGGCGCCATAGCCGAATAAGGACCGACTAGCCCGCGGGAGGTGAAAGGTTGCTCAGTGCTTGAAACTAGCGTTTATGTGTCACTGTCTCCATTCTCACGTTTTCTATTACCTCGTGGTATGTGATCTGGACTTATAAGGACAAATATTTAAATTGATTTCTATCGTTATAAAGTCGGGCGATTCTGCTTTTGCTCTAGTAGCAGCTCGTAAACATACTTTAGTAATTTTATGCAACCATATCAAGACATAGAAAGCACTAATAACTACTTTTTAGCACTCTACCAAAACAAATATCGAATTGTAAATTTGCTGAACTGAAACTGTTTGGACTTTCTCAAAGACCGTTTTTAATTGCCATCTGTGTCAATTCCGTATTTGTCGTGTGAAGTCCAAATATATACACCCGTTTCTAATATCAAGGCTACTTATCTGGGACAACCACATTTGAACCAACCAGCTATTTAGGTAGGTATATGTGCGTTTTTACCCGACTGCGACGAAACCCAGAAACGGTGTTATGTTTGTACGTATCCTCGTTCCTATGTCCGTCCACTCAGTATATCAGTATATCAAGTATATCAGCGGCTCAATCGATTTTGATAAATGATACGTCATTGGATTGGTCTTCATGGCTAATTAGTATTTTTTTTTTCAAGAGCCTCGAGTGGGGTATCAAAATAAAGGGCTTTAAAATGCAAGCACGAAAATATATCCAATAACTGCCGCTTGTTTGTATTATATTATCCAGTCAGTTTTCATATACTTAAACGCTGTTTTGTTGACACGTACTATTCATAAACATGTTCTCGATAAAATATTCGATATGCATCTTGTAACCTTCGATGCATAACTTGGTTACTTATATGCAATAACCTGTCAACGCTTTCAATGACATCTACTTCGGATAATGTTATTCACCTTAGACCCAAAACTACTTCAGGCAAATATTTAACTTTTTTTTTTTATTTTGTTTTATTTTATTTATTATGGTTTATCAACGATTGTTACAACATTACATAGAAACAGTAATAACTATTACTTAGGTATTTTAACTAATTGCACAACCAGTTAAAGATAAACACAGCATGCAAAAGTAGAAAACAGATGATCAACTAAATGAGACAAATAGCGAAAACAAGATTATAAACTAGAATTATGCACAGATTACAAAATCAAAGCAGCATATTACTACTATATCTACTATAAGTATTGCTATTCTTGGTTTATTTAATTATCTATGTAGTGTTCGGCAAGTTCTTAGACAAAAACTGGCGGAACTTTTAAATTAGGTACGGACTGTTTTTTTTTATAAAAACGCTATAAATATGTTTTTTTTTTATAAAAACGCTATAAATATGCAAAAGTACCTAGAATAATTGAATTTATTAAATGAAATAATCAATGTACCAAGTAGAAAAATAAAATAAAGTGCAAGGCATCAAAAATGTTATCATGCCACCTACGAACTGCTATGCATTAAATTAAAGAACCGATAGTTCATTAGGTTGTCTTAGTTTATTTTAATGCTGATCATATTTAGTAGCTACTATTGATTGTGCTGTGTATTGTGGGTGTCCGACTGTCAGTCGACCTCTATCAGTCTCTCACGGTCAATTAATCTGGCAGCAGCGCGCGGTCACACGGCGTTTTCATTGTCCCAACTGACTATTGCAAAAACCATTGCAATATTGAGTCTGTCGATTGCGCAAACTTAATTAGTCGCTGTATGCGAACTGTCTGCAATGTTTCCCGTTATATTGGAAAATTTGTACCAAGTCGGCGCTGAAAAGAAACATGAAATCTCCTGAGGAAAGTATGTTTATGATGTTATATATAGGGTTATTTTGATATCGCCTATAGAATTGCAATGTCATATATGACATTGCAATTCTATAGGCGATATCGAGCAGTCCATGTAGTCCTAAATGATGCCAGTGTCTAGGGCACGCTTTCGACTGGCAGTGGCTTAGATCACTTGTGCTATATAAAGATCGTTTCCAACGATCCTAAGGTGGTTCAACTGGCTCTTATTGTATTTTATAATGTTATGAAATATGTATATGTAGTATTTTAGTCCTAAATACCAAAATCTTAAAAATTCTGTCAGTCACACGACCAACAAAGACTATAAATTAAAATGCTAGCTAGGGACGATTTATTATTATGGATCTCCATTGTTACGCAGTATTTACTCAATCTGCTTACTTTCCCAAGCGTGTTTAAAGATGACGGAATGCTGTTAGGCGACAACCCCGGAAGTATGAAGTCTACTCAATCAACTACCCACACCACTCATGTCCACTTCCAGCACTTGAATGATTTAAACCTGTTTTGCAATAGATGTGACACCCGTAGTGTAATTGTTTGAGGGATTACCTTGTCGTCGCAGAATACTTAATCCCTTTTGAAAAATTACACTCTGAAATAGACAAAATGGTGGAACATGAACGACGCGACGCGCAAACGGACGCATCGAGCAATAAACATTATAATGTGTTCGTTTTTTGCGGTGATTCGCGTCAGTACTATATTTAACAAACACGGTTTCTTTAACCGTGTTTACTGCGAGTATCTGAAGCGTCGAGTTTTCGAAGGATGTTCTGGCGCCCTGCCACATGGGGGGCGACTATTAACAAAACAACCAAACTTTAGAATGCTTTCTCAAACACGAATTCTACGAAATTAGGTAACTTTTTACTCACATTAATTATTCTCCCTGTACCGTTAATGAATGCCGGCAGTTTATCTATAACGAGGTTTTTATTGTAATGAGAATTTTGGTTAACTTGATGTTATCCAGATGTGGACGCAGTCACATAAAACAAAATTTGGAATCGATTGACTTGGAGAACAATACTTTGGACAGAAAAACATAATAAACTGACTTCGAGGAAATGTGAGATACTGAAATACGAATAATGGATGAATAATGGATGCCTGAAGATATGGGAGAAGCTCAGTAGAAATACTGTGCTTTCGGGGTGAAGTCGTGATCATAATAATGTATGTATGAAATAGGAATAATAAAGAAAAAACATCTTTTGTGTTCTATTTTGTAATCATCCTATCCTACTAATATTATAAAGGCGAAAGTCCGTGTGTGTGTGTGTGTGAATGTTTGTTGCCACGTATCTCCATAACTATGCAAGAAGAGAATACCGCTTTAATACTCCACAAGATGAAACAAGCTTCCTATGTAATCTAAAAGAAAACATAAAAAACATTTCTCACAATGAATCAGAAGATGTAGAGTCCTACTATCAAAAAATTAAATCAGGAATAATAAACAGTCTAAACCAAAAAGAAGATAACGATAAAAATACCAAGAACAGTATAATTTCAGAAGAAACGAAAAAATTGATTAAAAGAAGAAATGAACTAAAAAACAAGTCATCTTTGAATAGAGAAGAAAAAAATGAGCTAAAAACATTATATAAATCAACACATCGAAATATTAAAAAAGAATATGAACAACACCGATTGGAAACCTTTGAAAAACACTTAAGAGAACTAGGAAGCCTGAAAAAAGGATATAAAGAGCTAAACATTTACAAAAACTGGATCCCATGCCTACAAACAAAATCTCAAAAAACCTACTCAAGACCTGAAATCATTCACACTGCTACAGAATTTTACAGGAAACTGTACGGAAGGCAAACTACATCTATGAATCAAATCGTAATAGAACCCAGAGAACCCATAAACAAAAACAGCTTAGAAAAATTCACAGAAATAGAAATTTTCAAGAACCTAGAAAAACTTAAGACAGGAAAAAGTAGCGGACCAGACAAAATATCAAATGAAATTCTAAAAACAGGAAGAACGACCTTAACTACTCCACTCACGATATTATTTAATAAAATACTTGAAGAAAGGAAAATACCCAAGGAGTGGGCTGAATCTGACATTGTTCTACTCTACAAAAAAGGCGACCCATGCGATATCGGTAACTACAGACCTATTAGTCTTCAGCCTTGTCTGTACAAACTTCTGGCAACAGGTTTAGAACGACGCCTCTCAAGTATAACCGAAGCATACCAACCGGAGGAGCAAGCAGGTTTCAGAAAAGGGTTTTCAACCACCGACCACATACACGTACTGGATCAAATAATTGAAAAATATGAAGAACGCAAGCGCCCTCTATACTTAGCGTTTATCGACTACGTTAAGGCATTTGACTCAATCTCGCACGATAGTATGTGGACAGCTCTACGAGAAAGCGAAGCACCTCTACAACTTATAGAGCTACTTCAAGACATATATAGTAAAAGCGTGAGTAGAGTCAAGCTAGACCGAAAAGGACCAGAAATAAATATTTATCGAGGCGTGCGACAAGGCGATCCTATATCAGCAAGAATTTTTATAATAGTACTCCAGAACATAATGAAACGCCTCGATTGGTCAAAAAAGGGAATATTTGTCAACGGAAAATACCTGAGCAATTTAAGATTCGCCGACGACATTATTCTCTTCTCTGAAACAGCACACCAATTAGAATCAATGGTTAACGACTTAAACTCTGTCAGTAACAATATAGGCCTCGAATTAAACTCAACAAAAACGAAACTAATGACAAATAGTGTCGAAAGACCCGTACGAGTTCAAAATACTTTGCTGGAATATGTGTCAGAATATATTTATCTGGGCAAACAGATATCCTTTGGAAATACACGACATCGAGATGAGATTGAAAGGAGAGTAAAAATTACATGGAACAAGTTCTGGGCTTACAAAGAAATCCTTAAATCAGACCTACCATTAATTTATAAGAAAAAAATTATGGATTCTTGCTTACTGCCCTGCCTCTCCTACGCTAGCCAAACCTGGATATTTAATAAATTTACATCAGACAAGATACAAACAACGCAGCGAGCTATGGAAAGAAGCATTTTGAACATCAAACTGAAACACAGACAAAGAAACATCAACATAAGAAATAAGACAAAGGTTATTGATGCACTGCATCACTGCAGAAGACTGAAATGGAAATGGGCAGGCCATGTGTCACGAATGAGTAATAAAAAATGGAGTAAAATCATAACTACTTGGCGCGGTCCGCCCGGAAAACGAAAAAGAGGCAGACCAATGGAAAAATGGGAAGACGAAATAATAGAAACTGCAGGAAAAGACTGGAAAAAATTAGCTACGGATAGAGAGGAATGGCAGAGTCTAGAGGAGGCCTTTACTCGGATAGAGATCCTCAAATGAGAAAATAATATAAGAATGAAAGAATGAGAAAAAGAAATATATATAATTTATTAAGTATACTAAAACTAACAAACAATAATTAAAAATAATAATAATAAAAATAAAAATAAAAAAAACAGATATTACTACACTAATCAGAATAACAAAAATTATAATATACATAAAATAATTAATTAATAATAAATAACATTAATATTAATGCATGCATAAAATATCTATTCACTAAAATCAATTTAATTAAATATAATTTTTTAACTTAACTTCTAGTCTAGATACATCATTTGAAGGATAAATAAATGGCTTTATAATAATAATAATAATCTCCATAACTACTAAACCGATTTTGATGAAATTTGGAATTTAGATAGATAATAACCGAGAATAGGACATAGGCTACTTTTTATCCCGAAAACGGTTCCCGTGGGACAAAAAATAGTAGTCCACGCTGGCGAAGCCGCGGGCGTCCGCTAGTTATGTCATATTTACACAAACAAACGGAAACCACTTGGTCAAACAATATGATTTTTTCATAAATCATAATGTGAGGTGTTACAGAAACTCGCTAAATCAATGTTCCAAGTTTGAATTAACATGGTAACAAAAACAATGCTGGCAGCCATAGCCGGTGGCGACTGGCGATGTATCACGATGACACAGATTATGTAGTAGTGGCGATGACTCAGTAGCTGGTAATGTCAAGCCTCTTAGAACTAGTGTGTCCTCATCATACGGTTCATAGCGTTACATTATAACCGTGGCGATTGTTGACCCTGTCATACTATACGGTATTGACTTTTCCTGTAACATAATATCCGCCAAGTATCCATATCAACGCCAAAAAAGCCTTTGTTTTTTGCTGCATGACGGCTTTTTAGTTACTTTTCATTCAAGACTATTCTCGTGTAAAGTAGCGTTGCAAAGTTATACCTACTTAATAAAAAAAAAAAAAAAAAAAATTCAAGCAAAGTAAATATTTAGTAGATACCTAGTACCTTAGATACTGCAGCCAATATGGTACAGGGTTTCTTAGTACCAAAGTTTTGTCGCAACTCGCAAGAACGTCGCGTCGAGGCAAATGTTACGTAGTTTTCCTTACATTCTGGATGCACAACAACATTCCCTAGAAGGCATGTAGTCGGTCTGGTCTGCCCACCCACACCCAAGTAAGACTAACACCACGTTTTAGTACTGGGACATTTTACTTAAGACGCCTTGTCGTGGCGCCACAGGGCTAAATTTTATGGGCATTTACTATTTTATAACCATTGCATGATTAGGTCCGATTCAGTTACGACACGACACCATAATAAATTAACAAGGCTTAATTAATCTTTAAAGCGATGTAACCTGTGTGTTTGTAATCGTTTAACATAATACAAGAGTAGGTATATAGGTACCAGTACTTCGAATCAACTTAAGGACAAATTAAATAAAAGAAGTAGTAAGTACTTACTTCGAATCCAGTAACTGGAAAACAAATTAATTAAAACAAGTTGAATTTAAAAGATACTTAAAATCACTTCAGCTTTCTCAAGTCGTTCAAATTCAAATAACATCTAGATTTTCAATCGAAGTTTACATAACATTTTATGAAATTCTATCATCTCCAACATTTGACGCCGAATCGAAATCAAAAACTCATTTTCTTTCCACTCGATCAATCTTGTGGCTTCGAGCTACGAAGGAACTGGGTCATGTCATGTCATCCCACGTTCTACAGCCTGTCAACTACAGCCACGGTCACGACCTTGTGAAGTTTACTGCTAGTGCCTTCAGATTGCGATAATTATTTTATTTTACTGTAGTATTGATTTTTGAAACAGTTTTAATCATGCTACATCATACCAACAGTATCTAATGAAAACCAAATTCGCGGGAAACATTCCTGGGTATAGGTAGAACCACTGAAAAACCACACAAAAGCAATTCTATTAGGATTTCATTTTAGAAAATATATACCTACGTATTTATTTCATTTTATTTATATAAGTACTTGGACGAACTAGATGTCTAGACCCCGATTTCGAGCGTCAAAACGCCAAAAGAAAGATCAACCAACTGTTGGTTGACTCGTTCGTTTCGCTCATTCAGTCGCGCTAAGGTCGTTGTACTGTAAACATGAATTTGGCGGCAAACAAAAATGGCGATTTGTGCCATCAAAGTGTGCAGGAATTACAAAGGACGACTAAAAATAAATAAGGAAGTTACATAGCATCGGTAAGTAAACTATAAATAACTATTGGTATTTCATCGCTTCATTCTTCATATATTAGTATTATTACAGTGTAGTATCCTTTAGTTTACAGGCAACTTTGCACAATTTCAGAGAGAATTCACTCGATTTAAAACATCGAGTCGATACTCGATACGCCCGACCCTAGTCAGAGCGCGCCCATCCTTACCTCATTCCTTTTTTGTGCACGGCAACGAGCGCACGTTTAAACGCAATAATGCCGAAACGTTGTGCCGAGGATAAATTAGTGCATTACCAACGGAAAATAAAGAAATTAGAAGAAAAAGTGAAGAAAAGACGTCGCATACGACGTCCTTTGGATTCGTCAGATGACGAAAACCTTGAAGGTAGGTTTCAAAAATGCAATACATCGGGATTGACTGCGAGTCAATTGCGATAACACGGGTAGCTGCGAGCTACCTGTGATTTATTATGCAGAAAAACACGTGATATCTAATTGATTCACGTTATCTGTTCAGTATTGTCTGCGAGACAATATTAAAAATTTGCATTATCTTAAACTACCCTCATTAATAATTTCGATTATTACGATAGCGGAATCGAAAAATATACCTACTTACCATGATTGTTATCATTTTAGGTATTTCGAATGCCGAAGCTCAGTTTCATGAGCCACAAAATGATGCGTTAGAGAATGAGCCGAATGAGCAACGATCATCGCCATCTCCGCAAGCACCGCCGACGTCGCCACGGGCTCCAACGGTCTCAGATGAAGTGCAAGAAAACATTCTGCCCTCGACAGAAACCCCATCAGAACCAAGTCTAGACCCAGAACTATTATCAGCGCTTGGTGCGTCTACTTCGGACACTCCGGACTTTGGAGAGCCCATACATGACAGCTTGGCTAACTTATGGCTTCCCTTATTGAGAAAGGGTTTATCTAAGGAAGACAAGGGTAATCTTATGAAAGAATACTTGATACCCTCGAACTGCAAATTATTGCAAGCACCTAAGCTTAACGCTGAAATTTCAGCCGCGGTAGCAGAGATTGTGAGAAACCGAGATAAAAAGCTGGACAGTTTTCAACAGTCTCTCGGTGCGGGTACTTCTGCCATAAATCGAGCCATGGACATCATGCTAAAAACGGATGATAAAGTCCGAGCCTTGAAGTGCCTTAGCGACGGATGTCGCTTACTGACGGACTTACACTATTCTTTTTCTAACGATAGAAAAAAGTTAATCACGCCCAGCTTAGAAAAGAACTTCCTGCACATGATACAGGATACTGAACGTGACGAGACGCTTTTTGGCAACTCGCTCGCTGAAAAAATCAAAGCGAGTAAAGCTATTGAAAAGAAAGGTCTACAAATTAGGAAAGTTGCAGCCCAGAAACCTGCTACTCCTACTCCGCAGATATCGGCCACTCGTCCTACCTATCAGGGAAACTGGACAGGACCTCCTCGTTACACGTCATTCAGGGGGGGGCGGGGAGGTCAGAGGAAACCTGCACCAGCAGCTCGCAGGCCTTATTCCTCGACGACGACGAATCAAACGCCGTCGAAGAACTTCAATCAAGCCAAGAACCGTGCCAACGCGCAATAATAACACAGGTACACGCTGGCAGACTAACATTTCATTTTAACTGTTGGCTTAATATAACTAACAATAATGTTATTCTAAACTGGATTAAGCAAGGCTATACAATCCCGTTTAGTAGAGACGTAGTTCAATTGGTAGCTCCGCGTTCTACGTTTAGCTATGATGATAGTCTACAAATGTCTGAAGCCATTCAAAAACTCCTTCAGTTGGGAGCTGTATCGCCTTGCACTCCATGTGACGGCCAATATATCTCTAGAATATTCTTAGCTCCTAAGCCAAATGGCAGTAAAAGATTCATTCTTAACTTGAAGCCCTTAAATAAATTCATTACAAAGACACACTTTAAAATGGAGGATTATAGGACGGCCTCTAAACTTATACCACATGGTGGTTACTTAGCCTCGATTGACCTCAAGGAAGCCTATCTTTTGGTCCCTATTAATCCTATACATAGAAAATACCTTAGATTCGAATTTCAACATCCTAATTCTCATGAGATTATTACTTATGAATTTCAATCTATGCCCTATGGACTTTCTGTAGCACCGAGGGTGTTTACAAAAATAATGAAGGAAGTAATTACCTTCCTACGAAGGCTTGGTCACAAATCGGTGATATATCTCGATGATATTTTGTGTATAGGTGACAATTTTGAAGAATGCATGAATAATGTTAATGCTACACTAAAATTGTTAAATTGTTTAGGTTTCGTAGTTAACTATGAAAAAAGCTCATTGCATCCTAAACAAACCGCTAAGTTTTTAGGTTTTATATATGATACAAACGAGTTGACATTATCATTGCCTTCCGAAAAACGTAATAATATCAGCCAATTAGTACAAAAATTCTCTCGCTTACCGAGATGTACTATTCGCGATTTTGCCAAATTAATTGGTGTTCTTGTCTCAGCTTGCCCTGCCGCTAAATATGGATTCTTGTACACCAAGATTTTAGAAAGACACAAATTCCTTGCGTTACAGGAACATGAAAATAAATATGAGGCTAAAATTAGACTTACAAAAATAATTTTAGAAGATCTTGTTTGGTGGAAAGATAACATATTTACAACATTTTACAGTTTTGAAAAACTTAAATACAAATATGAATTATATACAGACGCCTCCCGAACGGGATGGGGCGCGGTTTGCAAAGATAGGCGAGCGAATGGGACATGGAAAATCGCTGAAAAAGAACACCACATTAACTACTTAGAATTGTTGGCAGTTTTCTTAGGTTTAAAGAGCTTTTTTAACGACGAAACTAATTGTTCGATATTGTTAAGAGTAGATAACACCACGGCTTTAAGCTATGTGAATAGGATGGGAGGCATTCAATTTCCCCACTTGAATAATTTGGCGCGAAACATTTGGCAATGGTGCGAGAAGAGGAATATTTGGATTTTTGCTTCTTATGTAAATACAAAGGATAACTGCGCAGACGCAGAATCCAGAAAAATCAACCCGGATACCGAATGGGAACTGTCCGACGATTCTTTTCGAACAGTAGTTAAAATTTTCGGCTATCCAGAGATCGATCTTTTTGCTTCTCGCAGCAATGCCAAATGTGACGCCTTTGTTTCTTGGAAACCGGACCCAGATGCTCTCGCAGTCGATGCATTTACCATAAACTGGAAATCGCGCTATTTTTATGCCTTTCCACCTTTTTCATTAATTTTAAAATGTTTGCGAAAAATAATCGACGACGAGGCCACTGGTATACTAGTTTTTCCACATTGGCCTTCCCAGCCATGGTTTCCCCTCCTACACAACTTACGAGTGTCAAGCATACATTTTTTTAACCCCAGTAAGTCTCTGTTACAATCTCATTACAGGGAGCATCACCCCCTGAATACGAGCCTTACCCTGGGTGTTGCGAAGCTCTGCGGGCGGCGTTCACGCGCCGCGGCACCCCGCCACAAGCACTCGACCTAATGCTAGCGTCGCTGTCCGACAACACTCTTAAGCAATATAGCGTTACCTTAAAGCTCTGGTGGCAGTTTTGTTTTCACAATAATAGTAAGGTGCACAATGACTCTATTGCATTAGTGCTTAACTTTTTAACGGAACAGTTCAGCAAAGGTTGTTCATATGGCTCTCTTAATAGTCACCGTTCAGCGTTGTCATTGTTTCTGGGTGATGCGATCGGTTCTGACGATCGAATTAGACGACTTCTTAAAGGGGCATTTAAACTCAAACCCAATCGTCCCAAATATACATCCACTTGGGACCCTCAAGTCGTTCTTAGTTATATTTCTAATTGGCACCCAAATTTACAACTAAATATTGATAAAATTACTAAAAAATTAACAATTTTACTAGCACTATGCACCGGGCATAGGGTTCAAACTCTTTCGCTAATTAAACTAGAAAATATAACAATAGTTGAGAACGGTATTAAGATAGTTATATCTGACATAATTAAAACTTCTGCCCCCGGCCGCGAACAACCGGTCCTGTTCTTACCGTATTTTCGAGATAATATTAATATCTGTCCCGCTTCAGTCCTCAAGGATTATATTTTTGTAACAAAAAATTTGAGGACCTCGAACGCGGGTAACCTATTATTGACAACAAAACGGCCACACCGAGCTGCAACAGCTCAGTCTATCAGCCGCTGGATAAAGCAGGTGTTGTCGGAGAGCGGCGTGGACACGCGCACATTCAGCGCGCACAGCACGCGGCACGCCGCCACGTCCGCCGCCAGCTGTGCGGGGCTCAGCGTGGACACGATCAGGAAGACGGCCGGCTGGACCGGCACTTCCACAGCTTTTGCCCGTTTTTACAACAGGCCTATTTTAAATTCAGATGAAAGCGAATTTGCAAGGGCGGTCTTTCTTTCATCTACCTAGCTGATTATTTCTACAGAATTAATCTTAATTATAACTTACTATAGAAGGGTAAATACTTTAAGTTTATAATGATTGTGTTATACCTAGAAGTTATTCAGTTAATAAGAAAAATATACAAACGTTGATTATAACATAACCTTTTGTTATTTTTTGGAGAAGTGAAAACAAACCTTCCTTCTCTGAATATCTACACTGTAATAATACTAATATATGAAGAATGAAGCGATGAAATACCAATAGATGATCAATTGAACTTCAGTGAAGTTCGATCACTATTGTATGAATCGCTTCATTCGAATATATTAGTCAGTTACCCTACCCACCCTATGAAAGAAAACACAGATATATTTGTGTTTTAATAAGTACCCAAAATTAGGAAGCTTTGTTTCCAAGAATCTCTAAAAAGAATGAGGTAAGGATGGGCGCGCTCTGACTAGGGTCGGGCGTATCGAGTATCGACTCGATGTTTTAAATCGAGTGAATTCTCTCTGAAATTGTGCAAAGTTGCCTGTAAACTAAAGGATACTACACTGTAATAATACTAATATATTCGAATGAAGCGATTCATACAATAGTGATCGAACTTCACTGAAGTTCAATTGATCATCTATAAGTTATGAAAACAATAAAATAAAACTTTGTAATTTTATCCTAACATGTTCTAGGAGGGTTGCCATAATTATTCTTTGATTTTACCCATGTGAGAGCGTGAGCAAATAAAAAAAAGTGTTGAATCCAAGGATTTTATAAACAAACAGGATGGTTAAGTCGACTTTAATGTAAAAGGGACTTTGAACCTTATCACGACTACACAACTATCTATTATAATTTAATCTTGGTTATAAGGATTGTTGGTCTTGGTTGAGAGGCTTTCTTGATAGCTTTGTCTCTTTCACACTCGTTGTTGGATTAGTAGTGTGCCCAAGTCATTGAAATTTCCGGATATTTTTACCTTATCGCGCTCGACAAAATCAGCGCTTGATTTCGATCCTTGGTTTCGATCCTTGAATTCGATCCTTGATTTCGATCCTTGGTTACGATCCTGGATTTCGATCCTTGATTTCGATCCTTGATTTCAATCCTTGATTCAAATCTTGAATCTGAAATCTTGAATCTTGAATCTTTGAAGTGACAGCTGTCAAACTTCAAACCGCCATATCTCATGAATTACTCGTCCTAGACTCCCCGTTCTCAGTTCAAATGAAAGCTATGACCAAGATCTTCATTTTAAGTGACAGCTGTCAAAATGACATATGTCATCTGAAATCTAGATCTTGGTCATAGCTTTCATTTGAACTGAGAACGGTGAGTCTAGGACGAGTAGTTTCCGAGATATGACCGTTTTAAGCTTTGAACTGACAGCTGTCAAACTTAAAACGGTCATATCTCGGAAACTATTCGTCCTAGACTCACCGTTCTCAGTTCAAATGAAAGCTATGACCAAGATCTACATTTCAGATGACAGATGTCATTTTGACAGCTGTCACTTAAAATGAAGATCTTGGTCATAGCTTTCATTTGAACTGAGAACGGGGAGTCTAGGGCGAGTAGTTTCCGAGATATGGCCGTTTTAAGCTTTGAACTGACAGCTGTCAAACTTAAAACGGCCATATCTTGGAAACTACTCGTCCTAGACTCACCGTTCTCAGTTCAAATGAAAGCTATGACCAAGATCTACATTTCAGATGACAGATGTCATTTTGACAGCTGTCACTTAAAATGAAGATCTTGGTCATAGCTTTCATTTGAACTGAGAACGGGGAGTCTAGGGTGAGTAGTTTCCGAGATATGGCCGTTTTAAGTTTGACAGCTGTCACTTCAAAGATTCAAGATTTCAAATTCAAGATTCAAGAATCAAGGATTGAAATCAAGGATCGAAATCCAGGATCGAAACCAAGGATCGAATACTTACAAGAAAAATTAAGTAAACAAAAACCAGTATTGACCGCAAAAAATTTGAAACAAATTTTAGAGACACCTCGAAATCATAACATATTTTCCCCTACTTTTATAGGAAATTTTCAAGAGCTGGTATCACTAAAAATGGATGACAATGTTGACAGGTGACGCAAAGCACTTGTATAGACAAGAGAAGATTTGCATACTTGTGTGCGTAATACGCACACTAGCGTTTCAAAGCTGGCCTGTTGTTCTTGTTGCGATTGAAGCGAAAGAGACCATCTAGACATATAATTAATCAAAGTATAAGTATTGTTTATCCCGCGCGAAACTAAGCAAACAGAGAACCAGTTATATGACTGTAAGTAGGTAAACACTAAGGGTTCCAGTCTCGGTATCTTTTCGAGTCCCGGGACAAAAATATCGAGACTCGGTTTGGTCCCGGGAAAAACGAGACTTTCGAGACTTTTTAAAAATTGATTTCTGTGCCCTTATGTAGGTAGTCTAGGTAGGGATTAGGTATTTCGTTAGTGAATACAAGATATTTCAATAAGGTCATTTATTTTTCAAAATGTCACAGGGAACTGAAAATAAACAAAATGAAAGGAATAAGTATAAAAAAAATATCAGATTTTCGCATTTTTGAAGTGGGCTCGTAAAAAAAACAAGAGCATTCAAAAGTCTCGTTTTTCCCGGGACTGGAAGTTGCAGTCTCGAGTCGCGAAAATACGAAAAAATCGTCGAGACTCTCGATATTTTCGAGACCGAGAGTCCCGGGATGGAAGCCTTAGTAAACACATCACATACCTACTTTACTCTTATGAGGATTTTATCCTTGATCCTTTAAAGCTCGTGATAATACGCCTGTACATTTTTCCGAACCAAAAATCCATGGATGTACTCCCGGGATTCCAACCTTCGAAATCCTTCATCTCTGTTCTAAATATTCCGTTGTCTGTATTCCAGGGCCACCGCCACGGCTGGGGCTGAAGGCGGCGAGCCCCGGCGTCGAGGAGGACTGCAACAGCAACACCAGCCTCGCCGGCAGCCAGCATTCACACGATGGTGACGCGCACTGCGACAACTCAGGCTACCTCTGGTTCCTCGACTACAAGTGAGTTCACACTTTAAGGCGCAAACACATGCTGGCCCAGGCTCGCCGAGTGAACGCCAGTGCCAACGTGTTGGCAGCACCACTCGCCTCGCCTTGCCATCGCTCGCCTAGCTGACCAAGTGAATACGAGCGCCAACTCACATAAATTGGTTTGCATAGACTCGGTACCTTGCATCGACTCGCCTTCGCTCGCACTGGCGTAGGCTGGCCCAGCGTGTGTTTGCACCATTTGGCTATCGCTAGCTCTCGAACAAGCTGCTATTTGACAGTATGATGGCCTATGCTTTGATTATAACGGGTAGCGCAAAAGTAATAGCACTATTTGGTTAAGTTACAACTTCTTTTTTTAAAAATATGTTGACGTTACTCGCCACAACAACGTGTAAAGGGGGGTTTCCTTATTGTCTCTTTGTTTTGTCTATTATTTATTGTGTGGTTTTGTTAAGAATTCGCATTTTCCTAAAAGGAAATAATAATACACTTATTAAGCTCGTATTGGTAATTCCACAATAATTACATTATATTCCTATCAAACGCAACCATAGAAGAACACTCCTTTTTATTAACCGTTGTAAATTATATAATAATCACTGGTTGCTAATGGTTTGCTTTCCATCCAACTTAAACGTTCTTACTCCAATAAGCCCATTCGTTTCTAATGGTCAAAATGGTACCTCGTGGAGTTTTCGCTCCAAATAGCATATAAAAGTCAGATAAATTGTAGTAGCTATCTAGATAAAAATAAAATAAAAAAGTTCAAAGGATTGCTCATAAACACTGCGCATGTCATAGTTCGAAATGACCCAAATCGCGTTAACAGAAGGAATGCGATCGTAAAGACCGCTAATAAAATAGGTCAACATGCTATTAATGAGCAGACTGTTAAAGAATAGAATTGTTAAAACAATGAAGTGTTTCGTAATAAATGTTATATAATGTAGTTTAAAAGAATAAAAACAAATGAGTGTTATCATAACGTAAAATTAAAAGAACTAAAAATAGAAGCACGTTCATATTATGCAAAGCCATGACGAAGGCCTTTAGGCGGCCTAAAAACTCCGTCACCAGAGTTGGCCACTTGCTCATACGAACTTGCTTGCTTGCTTTCTTTTGCTTATCATGCAAACTCACTAACTAAAAGGTATTCAATAGGTACCATTAAATGTTTTCCTTTGCAAGGTCCAAGTAATAACCAACGAATATCTCTCTTTCCAGCCCGATTTTCCGCGACGGTTCCTGCCACCATCCCTCAGTACTGTCTTCCGTATCAGCTTCTTACAAGGGCATAAGTGACCTGGCATCTCGCTTTGAGTTCACCTCTCGGTACAACGACCTGGCGCGGGACCTCGATGCGAACCTTGCCGAGGCTGATATGGAGAGCTTCAGGACCGAAGACATACATGCACTGCTCATGACCGCCAACTTGCCACACGACACCATCATCGATCAGAGGACTCATGATGTGAGTACTAGTATTACTACAGAGAACAGTTGCATATCACATGTTAGAGAAAACGAGATAAAGGAAAAATTGGTAGGCCCATTTTAATAGGCGAAACTACACCTTACCTAGACATCTTAGAGGGCAATGTAAGAAATGACTTCTACATCTTGTTATAAAGAATTTTTTATTAATGAGAGGTTATAAAACGTTTGAATAATTAAATATTAATTGAGAAACTGATTATTTGCAAGCAAAAATGTAATGTTTATCAGGTAATCTTAAAAACGAAAATCCTTGCAAAATCGCACAGCCGGCCGTAATAGCTGCAAAGCCAGATGTGAATACTTTAACGATGCATAATAAGTGATAAAGTCATAAAAGGACACCTTTTTGCAAAAAAAACCTTCGTAAAGATTGTAGTTTATGTTTATTTACTTCACATACTCGTAATGTAAGACAGCAGTTGTAATCAAGGGTACATTACTGGCAACATAATGTAGATTTAAAATTTCACAACTCTGACGATGAAGCTTTTTGTCTGATATCTAAGTCTTTACAGTAAGCTAAATAAAACGAAAAACAAGCAGAAGAGTAGTTTTATTACGAGTCAGTTACTTTCATTGGCATAATAAAAGTTATTCCCTATAAAAATCTATGTACGACGATGACGATGCCAATCTCCTGATAAAAAGAAAACTTTCAACGACTCGACATTCTCGGAAACTGTATTCATCTGTAAAAGTTTATGGGCGTTCAAACATTTGTCGAGAAATTCAGGCCATGTCGGTCGCAGAGAGGACGTCACGAGCCTTTGCCGTAGTGGCCTTACAAGTGGGTGTGATTTTACGAGTGAGTATGTAAACTTTCACCTTAGGCATTGTAGGGCTCAGAAATGGAGTCTTTTGTTCCATAAGGTCAAGAAAAAGTGAGATTCACAGTAAACTACGAAATAAGAAAATGTAGACGTTCACAGAATAACATGAATCTTTTTTTAAAATAAGTAATTGGTAATACCTACTAATTCATCGAAGAAACCAAAGAAGATGAAAAAAAACAAAAAAACAAAAGTATCCCAAACATAATAATTGCAAACAAGTTATTTATACAAAAGTCTCTCGAGGCTGTGTCAATGGCTCTGAGCCCGCGGAAGTGATGAATATCAGCCGGAGCCTGGCCGTGAACGGTCGGAAACCATTCACCTTCACTTAATACCCCAGATTTTAAATCATTTACAGTATCTACATTCTTACATGTTTTTCCTTTATTTAGTCATTGTTTATCTATTTCATTAACTTTCCTCTTTAGATAACATTTAGATATTATTTTGGTGAAAGAACCTGCTAACTTTTTCTTTTTATAATGTGTATATAATTGTATTCATTTATTTATTTAAGTACCTACTTAAGTGTTCTTATTCTTATAATTTTCAGTTTTATCTTAATTTACTTGACGGGTATTACGTTGGTGTCTTGCAGAGTACTAACCCACGAGGCGAAATGTTCGCCAGCATCTCCAGTTCTCTTATGGAAAGGTTTCGCTTCGACAGCAGTATCAGTATCGGCAGTAGTTTGCAGGTTCGCCTTGCATCCTTTGTGTTTCACATTTTCATACTCTCACAGACCCCACGAAGATTCAAAATGTCTTTTATATCATAAACATAGTACGTCTGAACTCTTACACTTTCTCTGAGCACTTCCGATAGGCAATACGGAAGAATCACTGTACCTACTTTTGTTTTATTTCACTTTTACGTGCTTCACCTTTATGCGCAGTACGCGCCATCTAGGTGTACCACACAAAACAACTTCATCGTTCAATGCGCAAGCGGTAGATGTCGCTTTGAATGTGCTTTCTCATCGTTCATCTGATCCAAAACAGGTGGCAGCAGTATTTTCAAATTAAGTTTGGGAAGACACGTCCTGAAAAATGAACATTAATATCTCATTTAAATTATTGCTCCCCTTAGGTAAATGAATAAACACCCACATAATCCCTGTTTTATAATGTTAAGTAGATTATCTACTGTTCTACCTACAGCCTATCTAAAGGATAACCGTCTTGTTAAAATTTTGATTTTTTTTTATAATAAGTAAGTACTTACCTGCATTTAGAAATCCAAAACGCATTGAAAGTACACCATGCAAAAGAATACAAAACGGTGCAAATTATAATGGCAGAGTAATAGCCAGCTCATCAGGCCGCGCCACTCCAATTAACTGTAATCGTGTCCCTTGGGACTTATTCATAGAAAGTCCAGGCGACGGCACTCAGCCAGCATTCAAAACTAGTCTTCCTATTTACCCGACACAAAGTACGTTGGTCCCACGGGATGTAGCCGTTGTAGTAAAATGGGAGTGATTTCAATGTGTGCGTCTGAGTCTGATCTACACAGTAGGTACACTCGGAATTGCGTCAATCACTCCATATTCCCCGGTCATACAGTCATTCCCTCTGAGCCGCGTCTGTGTGCGTGAGCTAAATTTAATAGTCCTTATGTGTGGTCGTGCACATACTGCCACCATGTGCGAGCTGCCAATGAAGTCTAACCAATAGACTGCTGGTTGGTTCTCAAACTTTACAATCACGCTTGTTCATGATTTCGAGCTTCGAATGCACCTACAAATAAAACTTCCTAAAATGTGAATAGCTACACTAATAGGGCCCTTAGAACTTTCAACCTTGAACTCATTTATAAATTAGACTTGCTAATCAAACCCTTTCAAATAACTTCGCTAATTACCTACTCTTTAGTACCCGCTGAATGTATGCGTTTGTTTTCACACTGCATTCAGTCGATTCCAAAAGTTGGTACAGTAATGACGCGCTATCAGTGGGGTTTAAAGTTTGAGACGCAGTGGTAGTGGCTAATATTAAAATTAATATTCCCGCTGCCCCAGTCGCGCCCAGGGCTTTCGGTAGAACTGTACTGCGCTTGTCTAACGATGATTCCAATCACTTGTCTCGTTTACAATAACTACAATTCAACAGAACTGATTGATAATTGTGTGTGCATAAGATAAGGAGCAATAGGGACTCGAAGGACTGCGAACTTTTAAGCGTCGATAGTGTGAGGTTAAACGATGACACAAGCGGACGTTTTCGTAAGATGTGGTGAATGATATAGTGCTGTGTTATTTGTGTTGTTAGTGACTGTAGTGGGACTTTTTAGAATTAAAAATGGGTGTGGAGTACGATTGGGATTCTTACAATGGATGTTATTCAGTGAGTTATTATAATCTCACTTATATTGTACCTATATACTTACCTACTTACTATTTCATTGATAGCCTCATTACAACACTGAGTGTACCTACAGGTCTGCCACTTCAATTAATGTTTAATTACACTACTTAAACAATTACGTTACTTTTTCTGACCTTGATATCAGTTATAACAAATGAAATTCTAAAATGGCACTCTTATCTGTTTGTTTTTTAAAGGTATTTCATACGCTCAAACCAATTATATTTTCCTGTTATCAATAAATTCCAGTTCAAAATATTATTAATTTTTGTTATGATATCAATTCTTGTTACAATACTATTGATATAACAATTTTACTCGTACTAACTACCCTCATTATTTTACTAACGATAACACACTAACAAGAAGTTGTGAACTTTTTGGTTGAAAAACATTCCAATAATTAGACAATAGCAGCATTATGACTGTTTGTATTGTGACCTCATTTGTAGCAGGAAAAGGAATTAAATTGATGATAACGCCGCCGCCGCGCCAGGGCGTTGCAGCCATGTTGTTTGACGTTTTATACCTACTTCGCTTCGAATGGTCTTTTGTGACATAGTGAGCAGCTGATGCTTGGTTAGATCCTATAGTGTTATTCTAAGGAATGTAGACTTAAAGAGCTGAACTGAAGCATGGAATTTGCCGTACCTAATTAAATTAAAAGCACCCTAATATAAATAAATACTTAATGCTGGACATATTACACAGCATCGTCTAGCCCCAATCATAACAACCCAACAATCGGCAGCTACACATAATCGTACCGATTAAACAGAGTACAGCGATAATGTTTTAGTTAATCCATTGAACTACGGAGCCCTTATTTTTAGAAGCATCTTGCATCCGCATCGGAGTTATAACTCCGTGTGTTTATGTCCAAACTAGCACGCGTTACGTTTCGAAATCTTCTGAGAACATTCAGATATTATTACTTTTAGTGTGCTATATATCAGTACCTACACTGTTTCGTTGTATCACATAATTTCAACACACATAGTTTGAAGTTTCTTAAAGTTGTAGTTACTGATACATTTTATTCTTTTCTATGTTTAGGGTGAAGAATCCGTCGGTTCGATCAATACTATGTCGATATGCAAGTCGGAACTTCTATTCTCACCTGTAAAGGAGGGCGTGCATGGGGTGCACTTCAGCGTGGACAGTCTGGACTGCGAACTGCCGACTGAGCAGGATCTCATCCTCACTTGCCAGGCCAATAAGGACAACTACACCATCGCCTTTGAAGGCAGTCTTACCACCTACTCTGAGGATAGTGAGTGTGTCGAATCTGCCGTCAATCAAAGACATGGTACGACCCTAAAAATTAATAAAAACTAAAAAATAGTAAAGCTGGTTTTAAAGCTAAATGATTCATACAGTCTGTCAGAATGTGTACTTGAACCCAAACTTCTTGCTAAATAGTGATCTAATTGTTTACTGAGATTATATCTGATTCACATTCTTGAACGTAATCATTCATGATAAGCTGCCGACTAATATGAAAATTATTTTGCAGACAAATTGGGAAATGAAGAACATTTAGTTTTAGATAATGATGAAAGAACGCGCAGGAATTTAGAATTGTTAGAAAGATGTAAGAAATTAACTAATAAGCTAACGACGTCGATGGCCAGAAGTGATTTAGGATTAACTACATGGAGTAAACTTAAGAAACAAACCAACCAGTCACCTTTGCGGAGGTAAATATGTGTCCTTAAGGATTTACTTAGATAAAAGTTATTTTTATTGTAGTTTTCCAGAATAAAGTATATATTCCTTTACAGACATCCCTCAGGAAACAATAATGAAGAATCAAATGATATGACTGATGCAACAAGTGAAATGAATAACTCAGTGATCAAAAGCCAAAGTCTGCCAAACCTTTACAGAAGAAAACTCATGAACAGTTCCATCAATTCCGCTGCACTCAGCAACTCGACGGTATGCTAATTAAAGAATAATAGGCAAGTAATTATTTGTAAACGTTCAGTACTTAACACTATATCTTTTGCAGGTCGATTCTTTTACCGCCAATCACAGGCTAACGGGCACTCCCATGTTCATGAAAGTCTATGATGTCTCACAACACAGAAGTCAGCATTCAGAACCTATGAGTACGTCTTCTACAGACAATCAAACCTCTTCTGATAAGAGCCAACCTAAAATGAGCTTGGTGAAGCTGTTTATGAAACAAAAAAGTATGAGTAATGATGGAATCGTAAGCATGGATCAACTTGATCGGTCTGAGTGTTGGCCTTCTAGCTCCGGTGGCGAAAGTGGCGAATCTATGAGTGATCAAAAAACAGAAAACAAAGATATGCACACCGATCGTCCTCAAATAGAACTACCAAAATCCGGTGTAGATGAAGCATGCTCGGCCGTTTATGAGGAGATACAAGCTGCAAATATTTATAGCAACAGAATGTACGATGATGTTTTAGAGGAAGAAGAAGAAACGTCTGATGGGGTTAAATTAGGTGACAGTGAATCTAATTTATATGCAACTGTAAATAAACCCCACATCAGACGGTCAAACATAAACATCAATAGTCCATCTAAGATTAGAAATAGAAAATCATGTTCATCGCAGTCTTCAGCTACCAGCGTCAGCATTTCAAGTTGTTCAGAGTCTGACAACACTCAAATCACGAAGATGAACAGGCTACTGAATCGTGAGTCTTGTGACCATAAGTCCACCTCAACTCACACTGAAATCATTAGACTAGATAAAAGTATGCAAACGTCGAGCATACACCTTTCCACCGTATCCATTGAGCGGGACTTACTCAAAATAGTTGAGCCTTCGTTCCTTGAAAAGCTCAAAGAAGGTGACTGTGAAAAGCCCGTCTTTGTGTTATACCCGAACTACACTTTACCAGACATCAGTTTTTTGAATGGGCGCGCTAACATTTACTTGAATCCATTGAAAGTAAACGTCTCCCCGAAATCTAGTGAAATTAAAAGAAACCGATTACAAGTAAAAGGCAAAAGACCATTCTCATGCAATGATCTTGAAGTACTGAAGAAGAAAGGCTTAGGACATATCAAAGACTGGGACTCACTTAACTTCTTACTTCCAACGGAGTGCAGGCAAATGTTGTCAGAGATGCCTGAGTTGATGCATCAAAAGGAAAAAGATGTCGTCACTACAAAGAGCAATGAGAAATATTGTTTAGCATTAAAATCTAAAAATCGGCCAATGAGCTGTGATTGCAATAACATGACCAATCCTACAACTGTTTCTTCAAGTTCTAGCACGGCCACTCAGCCATCATCAGGATACCGTGGTTCATCGACCATGCTCACAGACTCGTCAGCTCAAAATAGTCCAGCACCAGCTGGAAACTTCAATCCACTGTTTGTTTACCGTTACGATAGCGCTACCAGCTCCGAAGCCAGTTGTGCTCATAATGATGGACTGAGAATCCATCCTTCTGCCCCAAAACGTTCACTTTCGCTAGCAGATCAAACTCGGATCGGCAAACATGGTGATCTGGTGCCTCCTAGGCCACCACTACCAAAAAGCATTTTACGAAAGTCCATGGATAAAACACGCAAGTCCAGTACAAAAAGATACAGCATGTTCGAGATGGATGAACTGATACAAGATCCAATCGTTTGCATGAACGTTGCAACTGAAAACAAATCGAAAAGACGCTCTCTACAAGAACCGTATTATTTATTGAATCAGAACGTAGATTACAGGAAGAACAATGATTTGGCTGCGAAACGTTTATCACAGCAGTTCCTCGATGCAGCAGATAAAGATGCTGACTACAACGAATACTACGCTGATGAAGGTGTTGGGACAGAAAGTAGCCTAGAGTCTGGAAAATCTAATGAAATGAAATTTCACAGACCACACACTCCTCCAATGCCAAAACCACGCACAAAGAAACTTGAATACACAGATTTCCCACCTCCGGGTGCACTGATTAGCAGTGGAGATTTACAACAACTGGAAGAGTTCTTGAAATTAAGCGGTTTTAGTTGTCAGAATATGGATGAATGGGATCAGAACCAAGTCCAAAAGGTAAGAGGTCAAGTGACCAAATTTCTTCAAATGAAACGATCTCAGGAGGAGAATCAGAGGTCCATAGAGTCAAGTGGCAGTAGTTGTAATAGCAAGAAGTCAGTGAGCTTTGCGCAGAAGTCTGAGGTGAAGGAGACTCAGCAATCTCAACTGAAGCCAATGGAAGAGCTGAAAGTGGTCACCCTCATTACTCCGCCTAACTCGCCCAATATTTCAGCTGTGGTAGCGCAGAGGCATTACCAGGTAACCTTAACGCTATTACTCTATCTGACCATTATCATTGCCCTTTGATTTCTGTGAGTACCTTTGGTTCTTTATTTTGATTTCTTTATGTTATGTTTATCATTCATAATTTTTATTTCGTCTTGTGTATGGCTGTTATTCAATGCTTCTCCTACCATTATATTGATAAAATATATACTGAGAATTCTCTGCGATTTATTTCTACACATTTGCTTTCACTGATCATCACAATGTTTCGTAACAACTTTAGTTTCTTCTTTTCATCTGCATGTTGTGCTACTAAAATTGCAATTTCTAGGGCAAGAATCTAGCAGAAATTCCAATATGCGAAGAAGGTGAAGTTAGCCCTGATGAATTTGCCAGTCCAATCCACTATGAAGCACGAGCAAAATATGACTTGATTGATGTGTCACAGAAGAGAGGTAAATATTGCTCCAAATTAGTCATTCAACATAGGTTTAGAGTTTATTTGATTGCTAATGTTATTTTCCTTGCAGCTTTAGTTTCGAACGTAACCGACGCTGTGGAGATGTTAATCCAACACTTCTCAACTGCGACGGATCAGGCGGAACTAGCTTTCCTTGGTGATTCCAAACAATCGCCAGCTTGCGCCAAGATAGCTCTAAACGCCTTGTGCCCGGCACTATACGCCATCTTTAGAGATGGTCTGAAGGAAAATATTGAAACCTCATTTGGGGCAGTAAACAACTCTGTTTGGCAAATGGTTGAAGCAACAGCGAGACAAGGTATGATCATCAATTCAAAAACCAGGTAAGAAAATCTGAGTATCCTTAATCGAGAAATGAATTACCTTTCATTATCATTGCAGGTCCCATAACAAAATCCCTGAACGAATTGGTACTGAGAATCAACAGCGAAGATGCGGTAACAGAAGGATTAGTAAAATTCAACGCCTTCATCCTTGGCCTGCTCAAGTAAGAACTCTTTTTAAAATAATTAAATTAACGGCCACAGTCACAAATACAAACATTTAGGGCAATTTTGTTTGATGTCCTCGATAACTATAATAAAAAATACTAAAATTCATGCAAATTGTACAATTGTACACATACCACATACAAGTTATTGACTGTATTCGATTCCCTAAAAACACTCAAATAAACTTAATTGATACAACAATGCATTCAATTACATTTTACTTACAGTGCACAATCGGTCGACGCGTGGGTGTCGTACGTCCGCACCAGAGAATCTATTCTTGCGAAACATTATGGTCCCGATTCCGTGGTACTGGCTGGATGCGTGGGAGAGCCACGCTGCAGGGCGCTACTTGACACCCTGCTCGCCAGCCTGGAGCCCTTGAGACTGCTGCCCTTCCAACTTGACCTCATGTTCGAAATGCGCGAGCTACACCGGAGCTTCAAGCGGATCGAGAGCGACATGAGAGCTGCCAGTCGGGTATGTACTAGTATCAATCACAACTTAAAGTAAAATAAACTAACTCTTCTCGCCAAAAAGAAATATTACCTTCGGTGTCTTTCGTGTTTCAAAACCACCCATCGCATACTGTCAAACTGCCGCCCAACAGTGCAAACATCGCTTTATTTGCATTTTATTGTTTACCGCATGTGCTTATACAAATCACGACTAGCAGCGAATAAAATTGGATACTTTAGTGTTTATATACTTTCGTGCACAGCTTACATAAAATGCAAATAAAGGTATGGCCGTATCGATCTTTATCGCTGACCTCGTCAAGGTTAACGTTACCCTATCTAACGATCGACAGCATGGTGCATGAAGCTAAAAAGTAATTTGGTATTTAACAGCCCACTTCGATTAACCCACCACTAACACTGAACCAACGCAACTTGCTGAAGCTGGTGCGGTCGATGCAGTCCAGCGGCCTCTCCAGCGACGACTGTCAGACCAGCGTAATCATGAGACACAAAGAGCCTAAAAACAAAGAGCCATCCACACCAGATCTGTTGAATGACTCTGCTAACGTTAAAACGACAGTTGAGAAAAACAGACCGAGGTCGTGTATGAATCCAACGGCCGGAATGGGTTACGACCTCTGTCCTAATAATAGCAGAATCGAATTAGAGAATCGGAGATGGTCAGGGGTGCACTTGGGGTCTAAGCTGATGCAGGCGTTCGACAGACTGGTGTTTGACGACAGCGACGATTACACAGACAGCCTTGAGAACAATAAGCCTGCCAAGCCCGCCGGCAATGACGCGAAGGTAACGCTGGCTTGTGTGGAACTGCACCGAATGTGCTTTTGTAGACGACGATTATTTTCATGGTTTTTGTTGTTCATTCACAGGCTGTTGTTTTGTTTTGCTACCCGGCAAGCGCTTCCGCTTTTTATATTTTCCACCGTGTTTGTGCTTTACGTTATTCAATTAGCAGTTACTACACCCTACATTTTTGAAAGTTTTGTTTATGAATTTTAAACATTCAATCAACATTAACTGGTAAACATAATGTTAAAACACTGTGTCTGTTTCTTTCTGCAGGTAAGATAGAAACATTTTGTCATTTCTCAATGTTTTTACTTTGTGTCTAGGTAGTAGATACATAGTGTAATTATTCAATTAAAATTAAATTATTGCTCAATTTCGTTAAAAACACTTTTAATAATACTTAATTTTATTCTTAGTCTTGCTTTTACACCATGTTTTAGATTTTGCCTAAATTTTTATTTTTCAAAACAACACAGTCCAGTTTTCTTATAATAAATTAAAAATACTTATTCCTAGTGTCACCTCACCAGTGTCTTCTTTCAAATTATCCGATTGATCTGTACACCAAGTGTTTATTTCCATTTCACATGGAAATAACTTATGTTGTGTCTATTTTCGTGTAAATATACTATTTTCGTGTAAATATAACGATGTTCTTGTATTCCAGTTGGACTGCAGTGGTGAGGAGTGGCGACCTGGGTCCGCCAGCAGCGGCGCCAGCGCCAACACCGGCAACGCCAGCAACAACTCGGGCGGCAAGTTCCGCCGACTGCAGCTCAAGTGGGAGATGCTCAGCACTGCGGAGAGTCCGTCGGGCACTCCTTCAGGTAAAGTTCAACTGTTCTTAGACAACCCCTTACCTCCTACCTAGCTTCCCTCAATGTAGTTTATAGTTTTATGCCTGGTTTCGGCAAATTTTCCGCGTTAATCTGTGCTTTGCCTTCAAAGAATAAAAAAATATTAGGCAGTTTACTGTGTTGTACCTAAATATTATTTGAATTAAATATTTTGTTTTACTTACTCATTGGTTACTGTATTATAACTGTAATGTTATTTTTTAAGTTGATAATAATGTCCTTGCAGAAAGATATAGCAGAGTTTTTTAACTTATTTTTTTATCACGATTCGCATTTGTTTACTGCATATAAAACGAATTCATCTTCGATGCCTTATTGTTAGGTACTGTTACCCTACACAACGTATGATTTCTATTATTCATGGTAAATGCAGCTGTTTGCAAATAATTTCATCTGTTTGTTTGACTTCATTCAGCTGTTTAAACAATTTAATACTTGCCAGACTTCGTGTGAATCGATGAGGCTAAGAGAACTTTAAATTACAGCATTAGCAAATTCCATTTTAATTTTCTAATTTTTACGAGTTAGCTGCTTGATTGGTTTTAAAAGGTACCTACCCAACTAAATGTTGATTTGTTATTATTTTTACAATATTTATCTTTGCAAAATCATCTTTTGAAAAAGTCTTTAAGTTAGTTAGGTATGTAAGTTTAAGTACCTATTTTATAAATAATGTCAGGAAAAATAATTCAAAGTGAATTCCGTAGTCTGTGCTTATCACTCAGAATAAATAAAGTATGTTATTACGAGTATAATAATGTAATTGTTTTCACAGGAGAAACGTCTCCGGCAGCGGCGCGGGGCTCCAAGATCCCGCGACCCGTGTCGTCGCCCGTGCGGCCGCAGGCTCCCTCTTTGCAGTCCCCGGCCAAGAATACGCATCGGTACCTATCCATCTAAATCTGTTTGTTTTTCTTTTTCAACTTTCGAAATGTGTTTTTGTTGTGTATATGAGATTGTGCATATAGTCGGATTATTAATTATACGCACTAAAATGAACGATCAAAATGTCATTTTTCATATATTTTTAGTTTGTACAATGAGCAATTCGACTATAGTAAAGTTTTAAGTTTACTTTTTGATTACGTTCTTGGGTAGATCACATTAGAAATGTGTATTGTATTGATGTATTGTATGTGTGATTTTAGTCAAATTTGCCCATTTTCATAAAAAAAAAAAACAATTGAAGCTTAAATAATTTTAACTCAATTTAAGCATATGAATGAAACATTAAAGCCTCCAGGTCGACTTCGGTTACTCTCATTTTCATTCATATAAAAATTGTAACATCGAGATCTATAAGTTCTGTTATTTCTTTTAGCGGAATCCCAGTCCCAGTTCGTAAAGGCTCATCACCAACCACCACAACCGCTGGTCAGAGACCGGTCACAGCACGCACCTCCACTCCGGGCAAACGGCCTCCTCAACCTGCTAACAGGTGAGTTTCATTAATTTTACGAAACATTTCACAGACTAAGCCTGCATTCGACCAAACTGTCATCTTACTCCCAGAGCAGTTATTCCGTTAGCCGACAGAATTCGAAATACAATTGTTCAGAAAGCGCAACCGAACATTATTAGGTGCATTTAAATTATCCTGGTTATAAGGTGTCAACTTTACAATGTCAAAATAGTTTAATCTGTGGTTTAATCTCCAGATAAAACTTAATCCAGTTTAAAATCCAGCCTGAAAGATACAAGTTGAGATGTTACTGAGCTTAGAGACAAGATGTCAGAATTTGAAGAACACATGTTTAGACTTATAAGTATATTCTATTGATCATTTGGGACATTTCAGAGCCTTTTGGAGATGAGACATTTTAGAATCCGAAGGATCCGAGTTTAGGCTCATTGTAATAAGTCTTCAGATAAGACATTTCAGAATCTGAAGAATAAAGTGTACTCATAAGTTCTTTCATAATTTTGGAGTCTGTCAAAGATCTCTCAAAATCGTAGCTACTTATTTCTAGATAAGACATGAATATTGCTTTTTATATGGTGGCGGGTTACTGTCTATTCTATCGTATATTTTCTATCATCTTAAAACTGATTTATTATCTTCATATTTATTTTTTCTCTGTGATCGCTCCCTCATACCATTTTATTTCATATCGGTAATAAGGTGCACCTGTTTGAGGGAGTTGGAACATCTTAAACGTTTTCTTTATTTATTTTATTTGCTTTTTATTTGCACCTCATTTAGAGTATCGACCGAGGCAGTGAAGAGAACGCAAGGAACCAAACCAAGACCATCAAGTTTGAATATAGAAGCCGTTCCTAAAAACACACCAAATGCTAAAAAGTCGCCGTATGTACAAATTTGTAAAATGGAAATGACTAGTACTAACAAACTAATTTTTGTGAACGCAACACTTTACCGTACTAATATTATTGTGGTTTTAACTTTTTTATTAGTCAGAATGCATGGTCTGAAGGCCTTATTTGAGTTTTAGGGAGAAAACGATTACATCTTACAAATATTAGATGTAATGAGTCATCTTTTAGGTATATTGTTAGATTTAATCAAGGATATAATTCAAACCTTTACCTTAACGCCTCAAATTCGAAGCAATGATGTTTTTTGTAACTTGTCACTAATATAATATAACAATGTCATCTTCTTTTTCTACAACCAATCAGTATTCAATATCAAAATTGCTGTCTTTTTCTAAAGTGTGAGCTCACTCATTCACGATGACATCATTTCCACGCAATCGCCCTATGGGCGTACCTAGTAATTCATATCAATGAATGTAGTACCTACTAAGGTAGGTGATGACGTACCTTCTTGCATGATAGTTCTGTTATAGACCTATAACTTCTCATACCATAAATTTTACCGAAACCATAAAATCATGGCTCTCGGCTTTACTGTTTCAGCATTTATGACTCAAATCAAAATAGCATGTGTAAAATCTATCAAATCTAAAATGCAAGAACTTAAATAAATGACTGTTTGCCTACGTAAATAGGTGCATCACATTCAAAGTTTAGTTATTCAGACGACTTTGATATTTTTCATTCGATCTGAGCACGAAATTTTGGCAAACACTAATTTAAAAATCTTTCAAAACTCTGTAACTGTAACTCTCTTACTATTTAACATATCTCAAAAAGTACATCCTAAATCTTTCACATTTTGAATATCCTGTATCCTCTTTGAACAAATCCTGCCTTGGACTTGCTACGAAGTGCTACAATGCTACGAAGTGCTACGAGTGTATGTTACAGTAAAAAATATGAATTCACAGCTCTAATCTGTATGGCATGGTTTGAACTGACTTAATTGTATGTTGTATGTTATTTATTCGAAAAGACTACAATTTTGTTTTAAAATACAAAAAGGTTTCCTCTGCCGATGTCTAAACATTCTCTTATTCTAATCGATTCAAATTAATATTCCGAGTAGGTTGAATTTTTTTCTCTTAAACATTTTGATGTGCGTGATGATGATGACCCTGAAGTGCTGACGTTACACGCTCAAGATTCATGCATATTTATATTGTTTTTTTTTACTAACCGTCCGTAACGCATTCGCTGTGACTCTGCGGTGCCCTCCAAAGTAGAGGGCAGCACCACCTGCAGTTGGCCCAACATTTGCGTCGGCGTCAAGGAAGTGGCGTTTACCACTCAAAGTGGTAAATACTAGCGCATTCAGTCCCACCAACGCACATGTCGTAATCAATAAGTTGGTTCTGCAACCCCCTCCTACTGAGGGCACCGCAGAACCTTGAAAGTTAAAGGTTTAATATTCTACAGTGTGCATGAGAAAGGATGTAGATCCATATGGTAAGTAACACTTCAGCACCAGGCTACCCTGGGAGCTAAAGTGTTTCTTACAATGAGGATGTAGCATGGAAACTAAAGAGTTTCTTACAATGAGGATATAACACGAGAAATAAAGTGTTTCTTACCATGAGCAGGTACTATGTACTCGTAGCATGTAAACTAAAGAACTTCTTACCTTGAGTATGTAACATGGCAATTAAAACGTTTCTTTACATGAGGATGTAGCATGGAAACTAAAGAGTTTCTTACTAAGAGGATATAACATGACAACTAAGGTGTTTCTATTCTACCATGATGACAGAACGTCTCGCGTGGACGGCACATGGCAAGGCGGCGCCGCTCCCCGTCCGTCGTCGCTGCCATACGGGCGTGCCCCGCCCCCCGCCGCCCCGCGCCGCGCTGCCTCCTCCTCCGCCGCCCGGGCCCACCACACTACCAGCCAGCCGAAGCAACACAAGTAAGTACTGTACGGAATCGTAGGACCAGAATGTACGGAACCGTACGCGATAGGGGTGGGATGCTGGATTGATACGAACTTGTAAGATAAAACGATGTATTCCAGAACTTTACTTTACGCTGATGCGGACTCTCGTGCTTCAGAGAGCACCATTAAGTGTCGGTCCCGGCTTTTAAGTTGTTAAGCCATGACGGAGGCCTTTAGCGGCCTAAAAACTTCGTCACCAGAGTTGGCCACTAGCTTATTCAAACTTACTTATCTTGTTGATGTATCGAAATTAACGCGATAACTTTCTGCTTCGCCCTCCAAAGGAAGAGGCCGCAGCTCAACCTACAGAAAGGTACAACATGATTGTGTGTCGGTGACACTCAACGTATTAGCCTTAAAATTAAGAGTGACCCCTTTTAGCATTCGCTGCCCTTTCGTGCACGTTGAATTGTCGTTGGCGTTATAACATTATCATCAGATGGTAGATAGGTACAAACTTGCTTAATTTTATGTAAAGTAATTATCGAAGCCGGTACCATAGTATGTATGTAGTTCGACGGGGCTTACACAGATCTTTCTGTGACTTAAATTTAAAATTATTTATATGTAGGTACGTTTAGGATGCTAACAAAAAGGAATGGGTTTTCACATTGTACGAATATCATAAAGGTAAACAAATAACAAAGTGTGTTCGTTCGTGTTTCTTGGGCATTTCAATTTTAGTTCCGGTTGTAAGTCGCTAACCAAAAGTTTTTGCGTAGTCGAATACTTCGCCACCAGGTTTTGTCACGCACCAGGTTTTACTTTTTATGAAGCGAATGACGCACTTTCTTGTCCATAGACAGTTAACTGACGACATTGGGATGGTCAATTGACGTCAACACGCAGGGGTTAAGATCACATAATTTCTTATGGTCAGTTTAATAGGTACCTTAAAATTTATCTATCAATAAGGTAAAATAATGTTGTTATTAATTATACCAGTTTTGTTAGAATAATTTGTGTCGTTTATAGGCTCATTATCTTTGATCCTTGTGGCTCTCTGCCGCAATTTAATTATATTGTTTTCTTGTTTGCTAATTTAGTTATTACAAAGGCTTTATTAATAGTAAAATAACAAACAAACTTTAGAAATTCAGTTTCATCCTACTATAGTACATAAGTAATTTTTTTTTTTTTTTAGTTAACTTATCATGTCCCACTGCTGGGCAAAGGTCTCCCCCTTCAACTTCCACACATCACGCTCTAAGGCCACCGTTTGCCAGTCTGGCTCGGTATTTACCAAATATAAAGTACCTAATAAGCAAAAATATCAGTTCCAAAATGTTGTTTCCCTCCTTTCCAGATATGTCAGGACACTATGGCATCGACTGCCGTCCGACTCCGGCCACCTGGCCTTCAATGAAGGAGAGCGGCTTCGGCTTATCCTTGAGGTGGATGACCAACACATCCTGTGCTGCAGAGGCGATCAGAAAGGCCTAGTTCCTCGCGACGCCGTGCTGTTAGAGGATTTCTGATATTGGCAGACATAGCATGATTGGCGGCCGTACTGGCGGCCGCTAAAATTGAACAGCAAGAGAAAGCACTAGGCAACAAAGTGACTTAAACGAAGGGTTTGGTAGTGCATTAGTATCCGAGTGAAATGATGAGACTTGTATTGGGATCGCATGGAAGACGTTTTTGCTCAGTAAGTGAATGGTGAATGAATTGTGTGGGACATTGTGCTGTTCAAAGACTTTGTATATATTCATGTTGTGTTTGTCCTAGTCTGTTGGTTTAGGACTTTTTTCTATTATTTATGTAAATTAATGTATCGCCTTCCGCAATATTCTATACCGATTCGTAACATCACATAATGAAACTCTCTCGTGTTTTTTTTATTTTTTGTAGTAAAATCTAGTCTTACGTTAAGGCACGACAAGGTCTTGGACTGTATATAAATTATTGTAAGAATCATGTATTGTAGAAATATTTACTGAAAATGGTGACATTTGAAAATGTGTCACAAAGTTAGCAGTAAATACTTGCTTCAATCAGATGTGATATAGAATTACTTTTCACTTTTTGTTGTAGGGACAAAATCTCATATTCTTAGGGACAAACTCATTATTGTTACGTCATTTTGCAATTCAAGGCTGCGGAGAGAAAGACACGAAAACATGTTTGGTGTTTAGATAAATGTATATTTACCTTCTTCACTATAATCATTGTGTAACATTATTCTCTAGCCTATGTGAATATTAATGCTCGTGTAATACTAGTAGGTACCTATTTGTAAAAAAAAATTAACCGAATTCGAAAAAAATGTGTAACCATTCTCCATAACTATCATTCGACTTTCAATACAATTCCATCGACGATTATCTGAAGAGTTCTGTCACTGTCTCACTAAACAAATTATGTTTAAAGTAAGTCCGAAGCCACGGGTATAAAATTCACGTTCAGTACTAATAGCATGCTTACCTTCCTAAGCACCTTCCTAGCCTTATCTGTGGTGAAAGGCTTATTTCAAGACGCAACCAAATCATCAAGTCAAGACGGTTCGAAAAGGTCCCCTAATCTTTGCATATAACATTATTGGGGCAGGTTTTCATAGACCTCAAATGTGGTGTTGGAACGTAACTTCTTGTAATACTTACAGCATGCGCCTCTCCACCGCACATATCCCAATTCCTTCACCGCTGAACTTGGGGCCGTGTCATCTGTCGTAGCATTGTCCTCATCGTGATAATAAAGTATGGAACTCAGTGTATCATCGTCACGATAGTATGTGATATTATAAAAGTCATATCACCGCTTCTCGGAAGCTAAGAGAAATGATATTTTTGGTGTGTTTTTGTATTGCTCAAGTTGGTACGTATACCTACAATGATATTGAATCTAGGATTACATACTCTCATTTTGTAGTCCTGTAACTGAATGTGTAATTGGTTAAAATGTAAGGTATATAAATATGTGTATTTAATTCGTATCGTAGTATAATTATCTAAATTTGTATCAATATATTTTGAATGCACGATGCAGTTCCTTTCGTAGTCTGTCGTGCTAGTGAATCACAATCGGTGAATTATTATAATTGTGTATGCTGCGTCATATTCAAATTAATCGGAATGAATATCCATTTATTAATAATCTACCTACCCTAAGAGGTGTCTTTCTCGAAGCAGCAAGGATGTAAATCTTGCCAACTACGTTCCGTTATCAAAGAGGCTCGTCGACACGATCAATCTCAAAAAGTAAGATGAACGTATGTTGACACAAATTTAAACTATACAATAGGTATAATTTACAATAAATAGGTTAAAAATGTTATCGAAATTATAGTTGAAATATTAGAAGTACCTAGCCTCCAGTATCGCAATGACGAACTGTATAATAGACATTTCATTATCGTTAGATTAAATTCGCGCTTTGTGACTGAATGATGTGATGTGGCCTTTTGTATGTAAAGTTATATTAGTGTTATCGTGTTTGTGTGTGAGCTTGTTGCATCAGTTGAAGTCTCTGTAACGTCTACATTGTAACAGATAGCATGGGGGAATGCTTCCACAAGTTATTTATGATAATAGTCGATACTCCTAATAGCCGTTAAAGTATTAGTCGAACAAAGCCTAAGACAGGTCGGGGTGACGCAAGGTAGCTTCGCATAGCTTCACAGGTTCGCTTCGCAGTAGCGTTAATCGTTTTCAGTAACCCTTTAGGAGTTCGGTAGTTGTAAGTTTTTATCAACAGTTTGTATTATTGAATGATGTTGAACTGGTTTTTATATAATGACATCCTGCGCGTTCGTGTTAAGATATTGTTGGATGTGGTGAGTCAGTTGTCCTTATGGGTACAAACGCCTAAGTTATTTTACGATTTTGTGTAAGTTCTTTATTTATAATTTGAGATCGGGAACAATGAGTTTAAATTTTAGTTTGAAACTTTATTTTATTAAAAAAAATATAAAATAAAAAATGAAGATTTCGTCAAGATACGAAACTCTAACGAACGACTGAGAAATTAATTCCGAATATTTATCATTAAGTTATTTTCGAAAATGGTTAAGTAAGTATAATTTATGTATTTTATTAGTATTGTTTCAATTAAGACATTCATTCATTCAGTGTATTGTATTGATTTGAATATATTTTTATTTGCGTTAAGTGCCATAATTTAATGAATTAACAATTGATAAAAATATTATTGTAATGCATAACCATGTACACCCAATAAACAATATTATTATTAAATAAAATATCGTTTCATTATCCTATTATCAGCAGGGTTTAAGAGTTTGAGCAGCTGAAAAAAGTAATGACACTTGCGGTCTCTATTATCTTCCTAGATTTCAACTAATTTACATAAAAATTTAACTTCTCTACATGAATCTTTGAATCCTAATTTTCCTAATAAGTAGTTTAATCAGCATTATCATTTTTATCCTGAGAATATACTTACACATTGTATGAAGAAGAAAAAATACCTTTTCAATGTATATTAATAAAATAAATGATTTTGAATACAAGTTAAATTTCTCGTCCTTAAAAAGTATTGAAAGAAACAAAATTTTCTTGAAAACATTTTATTCATTTTTTATCACGTTACACAAACATAATTTATGTAGGTAATAATTTTTTTACTATTTGTTCCTACTGTGGATATTTATAATTATCCCTAATAAACTTGATGTAGCTTCTACTAGATATTTGTGCAAAATATAATCTAAATTATAATTATTGGCTAATATTGACAATGGGCTATGAAGTACCTATGCTTTCATTCTTAGGTGTGGGTGATGGCATTCATGATTACTTGGGCTATTCATTTTGAGGATTGATTTTCACTAATGACCACAGTTTTGTGTTTGATTTATTTTGATAATGTCTTTAAACAAAAACGCAACCACATTTAGACACTACATCTGATGACAATACCTAAGTGCTGGCCATTTATGGCTGGTGCAAATACAACTACTTTTAGAATTGTGTTATATTCCACTGACTAGAGAACTCAGCTGAAATCGTGTCAACTCCAGTAAGTTAACAAACACCTACATAAAACGTGTCTTAGCTAAATTGATATGTATCGTTAAACAGTGCTCGACACTACATTCAACATTGTTAGTTCAAGAACGCTTTTACGTTCTGACGCATAATGACCACTAAAATCTGGTTATCTGATTCGTAGATCAGACATTTTTTCAGTAGATGGTGAAAGCTGGTCTTTGGGTCAGCGAGGCTCGTCTGGAGCAAGCTGAGCTGGGTGGGTCCCTCGCGCTGGCCGGTCTGGCGACCGACTGACGGCGGTTCCTGGCGTTGTTACGACGGACCAACTCCTCTTCGTCGATGGTGGGCTGGTGACGGCGTCGCGGGGAGAGGTTGCGGGGGGTGCGGGGGGCTCGGGCCGACAGGCAGCGGGTCAACGGACGGTCCTCATCGGACCACTCCTGACTCGACATGTAGTAATGTTCCTGGGTGAAGAAACACGTGTTAAATGTGGTAAAAAACGACCAGTAGAGCATTTATAATTTGGATAAAATGCGTGAAAGTTGATTCAAATCTTATGGGACATGAACAAAAAGATTATTGTTAACATCTTCATAAAATTGAGACTTGATTTGAAAACATGAAATAGACTTTGATGAGAAAGATTGAAATAAAATGACTTACCTGGAATCAAATGATCCAAATACTAAAAGTACCGATAGGTGCGAGTGCAGTTGTAATGTTTTGCTACTAACAATACTTTGTTACAACTAGATGTATACAAGGTGGTTCTGTGAATTAAATTATTAGTACCTTTTGAGAAATTCGCGAACACGATCATTCTAATTCAAATAAAACTAATTCATGTTTGTGGTAAGTTGTATTACACGATTACCGATAAGGTATAAGTACCTAAGTATATTAATCGAAACGTTCTCTGCATCATTTTACTAACTAACAAAACACCAAGGTGAGTTAGCTAGTTAATTTTGCTACTCTGATTATATAAATTTCACTTCCATATAGTTAACAAAGCAAAGAAACAATAAAGCGCGTACATTTACCACTAATTACACAACATTTTTAGTGTTTTAGAATGGTTCCTTTTCCCTAAATTAATTCTTCGAAAAATATCCTACAATAAAGTTTGCAAAGGATTGATTGAAAAGCTTCAACATTATACAATGCGCGCTATCTATATCTAATTTAACTTACGCTTAATTACATACAAAACATTTAATATTCTAATAATCTTGTCAGTCAATTCAACACCCACCGTTCTTAGCACAGCAATTATAAAAATATAAAAAATGCTTTGCGTGAGACCTATAACTTTTTGTGTGTGTTTTAAGACACAATTAAGCTTCTAATAAGCAAATATATTTTTTCAAAAACAAAAAAAAATGAGTGTTTCTGATTTTTTACTTCACGTGCCAAGAACCAATCACTATACCCCTTCATTCCAAACAAACGCAAAAACACTAACAGTGCATTAAAATATTAAAGACCTTGGTAAAATTATATAATAGTAGGTAAGTATACACTTATAACAAAGCTTACGGTTCTATAAACAAATAAATACGTATGTTATGTTTATTTATAATTAATTTTATCATTCTTAAAATACCAGTAGACAATAAACACTCCTATATTATTCAATAAGAATAATAATGTGCATAAACTGTTACAAAGAGACTAACATTCAGTATAAGAAGTTTTAGACGACGTAGTGAGATAGGGAATAATAATTTTGGATTTGATTATTGATTCATAATTTGTAAGTAGTCTACACAACTACATATTTAAGTATTGGCACTCATGTCACTCTCATATATGAAAATCCAAAAAATCATAAACAAGAAATCATTAATCAAACTATTAAAAAACAAATACGAATGACAACCTAAAACTTATAGGTTACGCAACAAGGAACTTGTATACTACGTTACGCAATAATATTGTCCAGAAAGATATGCTCAAATCATTGACATTAGAAAGAAATCATCGATTTCATTAACAATGCATTAACCTTCACACTCAAACAGGGCTTCAATCAACATCAAATAACAAAGGTAAAAATATACAAAAGTTGGACTCTTGTTAACTTTAAAGTCGGTCTTTCCTTGTCGTCTTCTAACACTCTTGTTGGTTCAAATTCTCGTCCGATTTCAGTGGCTGCACAGCTGGAGGCAGTGGACTCTATGACAGAAAAACATAATGATTTATACATTATTCACATGCAAAAAAAAAACAGTGTATAAAACACAATGCAAAAACAACACAGCAAAACAAAAAAAAGATGAACAAACAAAAACACACCAAAGACCAAAATGATCATGTTATAGAAGGGCTCACTCAATGATTAAACGATACTAGCGATTACCTATTTAATAAAATTTGTATAAATACTCTGGCTGAAACAAAAAATAAATCATGATTGAAAATGAGACCGTCACCGGAAAAAAAAGGTAAAAAAGCCACAAAAGAAAGGATGATTGGTGAAGATGGGTTTAAAGGGGAATCACCTCTTGTCGGGACTGGCCGCGACTGCCGTCGGGCAGCGGCGAGTGTCCGATCTGCTTGATGTACTCCTTGTCATCGAAAATTTTGATGTCTCCACCGCCGGGCTTATGCTTAACGTTTTCCAAGGACCCAATCTTACTTTGTGCTTTGAAATCCAATTTTTGGTTTTCGATCTGTTTTAAAAATTATGTGTGCCAATAAAATATTACAAAATATACTTATATCACTTGTTTAAGTTTCCGTTAAAAGCAAGCATAACCATAACTTAAGAATTTAAATTTTTGCTGTTATTTGTGTGTGTTTATGTACTAGCAAATATATGTATGAGACATTTATATATAGAGATACAGATGCTTTTATTCACGGAATCTTAAAATTCCTAATATTTTTTTTTAAATACCCATATTATAGAGTAAACAAGAGTCAAACGCTAAAATGTGCTCTGATAGTCAATCACAGTGAGTGTTTCAAATAAATATGAGCTTTATTCGTAACGAAATATAGTTTCATATTGTTTCTCCGTTGCAAACGTAGGTATCATTATTGATTTTGCATAGGTCGCGTGCTTGATGGTAATGTGTAAGGTATGTTCGTATGTGCTTTCGTGGATAAAATAATATTCATTCATTGTTATGTAACTTTGTGAAACTGGACAAACCTTTATTGTTTTTTATTATTTTAAATATGAGTTCAATATTATTAAAATGTCTAAGTTCCAGTTTATCTTAGCTTCCTTATTTATGTTTATGTTACTTTTTTAATTCGTTGCAAATCATTCACTTCAAAGCGACACATAAATTTAGCGTGAGAACATCAGCCGCATTAACCGCTACACGAAACCTGCGCACGACAATATCTTCCGACGCCGACCTGACCTTTTTCCACAGCGTATGATACGCAAAATGCTTATGCGATGCTCTCCACCTGGGAAGCGCCCATCTTACAAACTAAAACATCAACGTCAATATAAGCCTTCCTTTGCGTCTGCACCTTAAAGAAAACTGATATTTTCCTCTTATCACGTAGACGTTGACGTCATCGCGTTTAATCGACGCTTCGTAATAGGTACTTGCGAACATAAAAAGTGCAAATTCAGTGAATTGAGCTCAGCACACCAATTGCGCTAATTAAGGGATTTTACTCACATCTTTTGATCCGATCTTTGTGACTGTTGACTAAAGAAGAACAGCATTAATGTGACACAAGTTATACGAAAGCCTGTCGATATTATTTACATTGTGTGCGAGTTCGATACTGTACTGTGGTCTATTGCATTTTGCTGCTTTCGTGTTCTCAAAATACTGCGGACCTGATTGCTAAAGCCGGTTTATTTCCATTACTAAATGTGAGACATCAAACTACTTTTATTTAATACTGATGGATAACCTACAACAAGTACTTTGACTTACTCACTGCGATTTCCTTACGTTTTTCCTTTAACCTTATGAATGACTGTCAATTAGGTAATATTATTTTCAAATGAAATGAATCTGTTAGTTTACCTTGACGGCTCCTCCACCAGGTTTGTGGGTGATGTTGACAGTGGAAGCAACTTTTGGTTTAGCTTTATCCTTGAAGTCCAATTTCACAGTCTCAATCTTCTTGTCCCCGCCACCAGGCTTGTAAGAAGTGTTCTGCAGAGAGCCCACCTTTGACTTCACGTTCCATTCCAATTTTGTGGTTGTGATCTTAAAATCGAAATATTTGGTTAGATAAACTCTGTATTCGTTGTTTTAAGTATAAGGTTTTTTTTTGTTTCATAAAGGTCGTTCTTTTAGGTCAAACAACCATTAACACGATCATAGCTTTTGATTAAAGATTAGATCATACCTTTTTAGTACCACCACTAGGAGTGTAAGCATCATTCTTGGCAGCTATCTTCGGAGTGACATTCCCAAACTCCAACTTCCTGTTCTCAATCTTTACTTTTCCACCACCGGGTTTGTATGTGGCATTCTCCAAGGACCCAATCTTGGACCGCACGGCTTTGATGTTTGGTGATGGTGCATTACCTACTTGGACCTTGTTCATCGGTACCTCTGCAAAATAAATAATAGGATTTGTTTAAGGCTACCTATACAAATAATAAGTTTACGGAAATAATAGCATTTAAGTACCCCTTGAACTTGACCACGGAAATACCGCAACCGTGAATAATTTATCAAAGTAGCTTAGTTGTATCGATCGTTCGCCCTTCCAGTATAGGTTGATTGTGAACTTTGAAAGACGGTACTATTAATAATGATGGAGCGCGGGAATTAAGCGAACGTAAACTATTAGAATGTATGTTTCCCCTGGTTTTGTGTTATGGCTTTGAAGAAAACCTACTTTTCTTGTCTGGAATCGGAGGATTCTCTGGTGTCTTAGGCGTAGCACTTTTGCTGGATGACCTGGATAGGTTCGGCTTTAAGCTGCTGCTCGACTTCTCTTTGGTAGGAAGTTTAGAAGGCAACTTCTTATTTGGAGACCCAGGAGATCCATTTAGGTCCTGAGAAAATAATAGTAATGTTCAAGAATACGATTGGTAAGATAATGGTAAATGTGTGATTGTACGAGTAACATCCAATACTCACATTCCCTTGAGTAGTTTCATCAACACCACTGTCGTTGTCTCCATCTGAAAACAGAGCCTAGTTTAAGTGTCTATTACTAAAGCATAAACTATATAAAAACTACTAAAATAGATTTTTTATTTGGCTCATTTCTATTATAAAATTCCTGAGTTAAATAATACCTTTCGGGCGCGCTTTAGGAGCTGAGGCAATTTTTCTTGGAGTTGATTTAGAATTAAACGAAGTATCCAATTCAATTGGTTTTCTGGGAGTCATCGGTGCTCTAACATCTTGTACAGGAGATTTTGCAGGCGTTTTAGGGGTCATAGGTCTGGTGTTCATTTGTTCAGGCTTGAAATCCTGTTTAATTTCAGTTTTTGGCGTCTTTGGGCGCTGTGGTTCTGGTGTCACAGTTTGTGACTTGATCGGTGCTATCGGACTCTGAGATGTAATTTTAGGATCCGGTGAGTCGTCGCTACGAGTAAGAGACGGTGACCTTTCAGATAGATCTTTGGCCTGATTCTTAGAATCATTAGCAATCTTCAATCCAGTTGTATTTTGAGAAACGTGAACGTCATCATTATCATCAACTTTTTTCTTGGGAGCTAAGTTTGACAAAGATCCCATGAATGATTCTGTCATTTTAGATCCAGACAGTCGAGATTCTGGGCGCTCAGGAACATCTCGACCTTCATTTGATGCCTCCGATCTAATGCTCTCTTTAGAACCCCTTATGTTTTCCCTGCTTTCCAACTTCGCTTCTTGTATTAGCCCGAGCCCTGGACTTCGGCTTGTAAAATCGTCAACCCGCCCGCCAATAGCACTAACGGACTTCCTGCGATCATCTGCAGCTTGCAGTGGGCTCGGAGCACCAGGAGCAGCTGCGATGCTGAAGCTTCTCCCTTTAGCCATTCCAGGTATCTCCATGCCGTTTTCTGGCTTGTTGATGTTATGGTCATTCCGGTTATCTACTTGGTTATCCAGGTTGGCTGTTTTATTTTGTTGCAAACTGGACAAATCAAAGTTCTGAGACGGTTGTCTTGGAAGCTGACCTGAAGCAGGTGCTCCGTTTTTAATAGCCCCGTTAGCCTGCTGGAATAGTTGAGGTCTTGCACCGTCGGGAGTGGTGACGCCAGATATCGGTTGCCGCGGACCAAACTGTAAATTGTTTGGTGGTGGAGTCCTTAGAGGAGCTTGAGCTAAAGCAGGTGATTGAATCCTTGGTCCTGGTGCAATGGATTGCGGGCCAAATGGGCGCAGTGGTGGTGGCCGAGCTTGTTGCGCTCCTGGTGGGCCAGGAGGCACCTGTGGCCTCGGTGGTGGAGCTCCAGGTCTTGGAGCAAACTGCTGAGGCGCAGAGACGGGGCCGCCTGGTTGAAACTGCGGTCTCGGCTGAGCTTGTAAAGGAGCACCTGCTCTCGGTACTTGCGGAGGGAATGCTGAGCGAGAATCAGTTCTATTCAGCGGACGGATCGGTGGCGGCTGAGACGGGTCCTGACCACCAGCGCCACTCGGAGGACGTTCCGCAGGAGCCTTTACAAAAATAACGTTAACTTGTAACTGAATACAAAACGTGGTAGTACCTTGAAACTAAAAACAATTATACGTTGAATAGTGAAATCTCTACTTTAAAAGCTTTTAACATCATGGCGTTGTGGGTAATAAATTACAAGTAGGCAGTCTTATCGAACAATCTACAGTGAAGTATTTGCTACCAAGGTAAGTACTGCTACCTAGGTATGTAAAATTAATAAAAATAACAAATCTTAGTTTATCTATATAGATAATTATCGTACGGCAGATGTAGGTAGGTACCTATTTTAACTAACCCGTATTGTACTAAGACGTTGCCAATCATGGGTTTAATATATTTTCGACTATTATAGTAACATTAGAGTGAGGTACTACTAGGTACCTACTTGTAATTGCTCAATCGTAAGTATACATTACTCCTGAACACTCTACCGAAATCAAAATTTATAATGGTTAGAAAATCCATAGGTCCACTTTGGTTAGCAATACCAATTTATCAAGATATCGTTCCCCTGTAGGTACTAGTTCTTAAGGTTCATCGACATCATCTAAGTACCGCAAAATAGATTTTATTAGATATTAGCTGCATTATTTATGATCTAAATAATTCTTCAGCTATCAGCGATTGGTGAATCCTATATCGTGAATTTTGGCAAATAATTCATAAAACAAGAGTGATTGTACACGATAGAGGCGCGGGGCGGCGACGGTCGCGCTGTCCCCGGCCCGCCACTCAGCTGTTACCAAAACAAACCAAACTCTTACGAAAACAATATATCTACTAAAACCATGTTGAACTTCTTGGGTGCACACTCGTTCACGTGACGTGTCTACATTTGAAATTTCATATACTTAGCCAGAAGTAAATAATATTTTTTGGCGCTTTCATAGATTTAAAGAATTTTATGAATGTTATTGCTTGTGAATTCGTGCGATGCACGACAATGCTTAATTTTTATAATTTTATATACTTAAGTATTATAAAAATTAAGCATTGTCGTTACCAACTTTAAGATTCTCCATTTCTAAGTCACTGTCAGATCAATTTATGCAACCATCATTTGCAATTCATGCATAATTTTCAGCTATTCTAACATGACTATACAAATTCTACTTGTGGCAGACTTTTGGTTGTTCTGAACACCTTCATTATATAGCTCCATTATATTTTTCCGTTTACAGAAACTGCCATCGTAATGACCCATACTTAGTTTAACAACCCAAAGAAAGTTTCCGTGTTCCACCAAATTCTTTGGTGCAGTTATACGCGACGTGAACCGAAACCGAACATCGATAGACACAAGTTGTCACGAACGCGGCCACTGGGTCAACGAGCTATAGCCGGTGGTACGGAGAATGGCTTTTCAGAAAAATGTGAATAAAAACTAAAATATTACAAACATAAAATGAAAACCGCTTGGGAAAATGGGAATTTGTAACAGTGTCCCAAAAAACCCCAACAGGAATACAACGTCTGTACTATGATTGCTGGTTGGATTCTTGTTTTTCTACATTTAAAAATAGCAGTGTTATTTTCTTAGCAGAAGTCGTTTCTACAAATCAAACACAACTCAAGGATGACCTAGTAGGTACAAAGAATATTGTGTAAATTGACACAAATCAAATCGATAATACTCGTTTCGTCGATAAATATCGACTTCAATGAGATCGGCATTGAAAACCGAGCGCATCATAAAATGATGCCTACTTTCAGCCTATCCTTACTAAAACGACGCAAAGCACGCGATTGACCTTTTATTAGTGTTTCCCATACCCAACAAAGTATAGTTCGCGTCACGTAAAAGAACGCTGGAAGACAGTAGAGGGGTAAGTTTGCGCATGGGTACACTTGCACACGAAAGTACTATTAAATAAGCCTATTGTTTTTTTATTGTATGTTTTTTCTATGGAAAACCATTTCGTAATTAAAAACTTTTGTACGCGATGGTCACGGAGAACTATTACTCGCGATGGTATTTATTTGCCTACTTTTTATAAATTGCTTATTGCGCAGCTTGACAGCCAGCGTTCTTTTTACATGACGCGAACTATACAGGATGTGGCAAATTTTAAGGCACTTCAGGGTAGCTACCTTTTCTCTTGTAGTTAGAAAGTTTTGTTATTAAGTAGGAAACTGTTGTTTTATTAAAAGAAAAAAATAAATCAATCTGCCAATCTGCGCAGTAAGCAATTAATAAAAATTTGGCAAATTAATATCATCGCGCACAAAAATTTTTAATTACGAAATGGTTTTCCATAGAAAAAAAACAAACAATAAAAAAACGTAGGCCTAGTACTTTCATGCGCAAAAATACCCTCTCCACTGTCTTCTAGCGTTCTTTTTACGTGACGCGACCTATATCTATCTGTGTAAATTTCTAGCTCTACATCATTATTGAAAATGATAATCGATATTCTATTACTTGTATTAGAACGTCGGTCGGTACCTGACACAGAAAACCACAGTCAGTAACATAACTGTTTTAAAATTTACATGAGAAGATAATACAAAAGGCTAACTTTAACATTGTCCTAACATTGCATGATGAAACGCTATGACCCCATAGTGCTGGGAAGTTGCAAATTTTTAGGTATAAGTATGCGTAATGGTCGTAATAATCAAATTATGGGTGCTACGAAGGGCAAAGTTTTTGAAAACAAAATTATATTCTGTAACTTTTTCAGGCGAAGCGTGTAACTCATCAAAGTTTTCACGGGTTCTAATTTTCAGTCACGACCGGAAAATCGTTTGTATAATAGCGAAAGACTTCCAATTGATTACTTAATTGTGTCGAGGCGTCTAAAATTGCCCTTTTATGAAGCTTGTAGAGTTTCATGGCCGTCGTTTAGCGGTGAAAACTAACAATGAATTTACTTAATTGCGTTCTTTTTTGGAGAGCTCCCACTCAAGGGTATTAAGCTCATAAATTAAATTAAGTGTTTATTCAGCTATTCTGATTACTTGACGCAGTGCGGTGACGTGCCTCTGACTACACCTTTAGTATTCTGAGTTTAGTAGAGATCCAAGTTTTCTGCCATTAAACTTGTGGGCAGTGCAGGGTGCAACATGTTGGCACTCAGTGTTCTCGTGAGTCCACGAGGCTTACCCTGACGTTGTACGCCTCCATGATTCTGTAATAAACTAAACTTTCTTCGAAACCTCAACTGAGGTCTACTAGACCATAGTTCTTCGACCGACGAGTTGATCACCTTTGCGATCTCCTTGAAACTATAAAAGATAGTAAACATTTTATTAGCATGGGTGCTTTTACGAAAATCTACCAACTGTTTTGTGCGCTTTTGTGCTCGCCTGCTGCTTTATGAAAAACGAATCTATAAGTTTTCAGAGTGAATTATGACAGTGAGTATTATTGAATATTTAAGTGCCTTCTACTCGTGTCGACCATTATATTTTGATAGTGTTTTTATTTCAACGAACTAGTATCAAAGCTATTTTTTTGGCTATGTGTAGGTAATCGTTATTTCGGACTAAAATATTTCCCTTGTGAACAAAGAAAAACGTTTTATCCGTCGTATATTGTCGTTTATCCTTAGTCAAAATATCACATGGTTGGTTGACGTAAATGATAACTGTAAACGAATAAAGCGAGGATTACCTTCAAGTCTTTGTAATGAGCCATAAAGTATAAATGGAGTACAAAGTCGGTAATGAGAATGAGTGACTCAAGCGATGTGCGTATTCTGAAAGTAGATATACAAATTAAGGATGAATCAAAGATAAACGGTATCTATAGTGTAGATATACTCGATATCAAATAGGAAATCGGTCGTACGAGTCATAAAACATTAAGGATAAATTTAAAGTTTCCATGAAAACTACGCAACATGAAAGTAAATAATGTATCTATACTTTTCACCTTAGAAAATTATTCAACTATAATAAGATACCTACAAAAATAAATCAAGGATGTCCAATTACACTATCTTTCTATTAATTTACAACAAATTTATATCTATCTTTAAAATATGTTTCAGTGAAATTAGTTGTAGGTACAGCGTATTACAAAATTAAATCTGAATATGATTGATTACATCGATAACCTAATTAATCGGCTGATTGTACCGGTATCACACTAATATTATAAATGCGAAAGTTAGGATGTTTGGATGGATGGATGTTTGTTTGTTCCTCTATAACTCGACAACCACAGAACCGATTCGGTTGAAATTTAAAATATAGATAAATAATGACCGGGTCATAGGCTACTTTTTATCCGGCTACCACGCGAGCGAAGTCGATTAGTATCATAAAGCACATCACACGTCATACAAAGCAAGAAAATTTTGTTTTTCAAACGTAGGTAACATCTCTGATGTAAGTATATTAATTTCCACTGACGCGTGAATCATAATGTCGTCTGTTTTTGTATATTTATAGTTAGAAAAATATTTGTTAGTTTGTAAACACAACTGGATTAAAAACACTTACTTATGCAAACTATATTCATAGATATTTTCCTGGAATTCGCTTTAGAATAACAAAAATATGAGACGAATCACAAGAAGTCAATTTTGTTACTGACGTTTACGACACACGCATGAGAAGTAATACTTTGAGAAAAAAAATTAAATTATGTAAATATTAGTTTCGTTATTTAAACATTAATAATAGAAAAATACAATAAAAGGTAATAAATAGTCGTTCGTTTGATCCGACATTGAAATATTGGTGGAAAATAATTACCACATTAATTATTCTCCACCAATATTTCAATGTCGGATCAAACGAACATAAACGTATGGGCACTCTTACAGACGATCCCACTATAGGGAGGCCTTACCTTGGTAAGCTTGCACTGACAACCCTAGCCTTTCATTTCAAGGCGACTCCTACACTAACATTATGAATGTATTTTTAAATTTCCTTTTTCTAACACTAATTTATGCAACCAACGGTAGGTATCTTGAAAATATCGAATCTAAAAATAATGAACATGATATTGAGTAGGCACCAAGGACAAGGAGTTTCAATATTTTTCAACTTTATATCTTACTATAACTTTATAGCTTCCGCCCGTGGCTTCGCTCGCGTGGTACCCAGATAAAAATAGCCTATGCCCTATTCCCTATTATATCTATATTTCAAGTTTCAGCCAAATCGGTTCAGTGGTTCTTGAGCTATAGAGGAGCAAACATACATCCATCCAAACATCCAAACTTTCGCATTTATAATATTAGTGTGATGCTGATGAGACTTTTAGGAAAACTAAGTCTGAAAGTTGAGTTTGTTATCTGTGTTTCCCAAATATCAATATGATTTGTTCTTTTTTTATTCGACGGTGAGAAAATGTTTCTTGGGTTTTTCCATTTTAAAATTAAGTATGTAAGTTCTGCTTTTTCATAAACACTTTTATCACAAAAAAGATAAAAGTTTGGTAATATTATAACACCGGTAAGATTAGTTAATAGTTTATCGATTAGTACGTAATTGTTACAGTGTAGTTTTTTATTTTTTATTTGAATCATCATGAACTAAAAGTCTGGTGAAGGTAATAAAATAATGTAGGTTATTTTTTTAAATGCCACGTGGAGTCGTAGAAATTGTTTTTTATTTTTATTTGCACTCGGATTCATTGAAATGAAGTGTCCTTCAACACTCCTCTTTGATGGAAAAACAGTTTTTAGAAATGTATGAAATATGCGCTTCTGAACCTACTATTAGATTATGGGTTTCCGTTCTGTTCATCAAAGTTTATAAATTAAAAATTAGCACAAACAATCCCGCACGCATTAAAACTAACTGTTTACAATTACGCAGGTACACGTATGTATCTTTAGGCTTTTTCTTAGTGTGTAAAGTACTCTAGAGCGTCACTTTAAGTGTCAGGCGTCAGAGTTGAGTGACGTGGCTCCGAGAGAACTGCTCTTGCCAAATGTGAGTCAGTGGCGATATAAAAACAACCGGACAATCTAAGCATCGGACATTCTGCGATCAACCACCGAGTTAGACACATTCACTAAACATTCATGTTTTTAAATCAAGATAACATCGCGTCTAGATTACAAAATATACATCTGAAAGAAAGTGAGTGTTCGACTTTATAGTTTTGGTACCTGAAAAGTGTGAAGTGATAAAAATTCTAATATCTTGATATTTAGTTGCGATAAATAATGTTAGTTCCGAACACAATAGTTAATCTAGAGATAATTAGGCACTTGGTCTTTGAATACACAAAGTGCATGTTGTGTTTAAATAACATAGACTTATGATAATTTCATTTGTTACAGCAACCATGCAACCCAAAACAGATAGACCACCAGTGTGCCCGAAGGTCCAGCTCCCTCAACTGCACCTGACTCCATCAGGAGGGCAAAAGAGGAGTGACAACATATCTTCACCAACCGGACCCATCAACCCCTTGCTGCTGAAACCACAACACGACATCCCAGCAACTCCACCTCCACAAACAAGATCTGAATTCTTCCAAAGAAAAGGATAGCTCCGGACATGAAATATAGGTTTTCTTCATTTTAAATGGCAGCGTGCCATTTTGTTCCATGACGGGATTTTCAGACGTAAATACGCCATGTGCGTTATTATTTACCTATCTACGTAAATGTGGGAGATGGTTCGGGAATGTGTCGGGAGAGTGTTAGCCGGAATCCGAGTGACTGCGTCAGTGTTTCAGTGCAATGGACCGTTACAAATAATTCAAGAAATTCTTTAAAATGTTATGACGGTCCCGGCTTCATATTTTTAACCGACTTCCAAAAAGGAGGAGGTTCTCAAGTCGACTGTATGTTTTTGTTTGTTGTTGAAGATTGAGTGCATTGTTAAAGAGACTTTGTTTAAAATAATTAAGTAGGTTAGGTATTCTAATTTATAAACGAATTTAAAAATTCCATTAATATTTTTGTTGTTTAGGTATTAGCTTGGTAAATATAAAGTATTTTAAGTAAGAATAAGAACTTTGTAAAAAGTGAAACTAACTCCAACGTGATAAATAAGCAATATTAAACATTGTAAGAACAAAACTTCTATATTTTCTTTTAATTTTATCGTTTTTCCGCGGTCAGTGTTTCACGCTTGCTCGAGTCATTGACGTCAAGAGATTAGAATTTTATGTCAACGGACTAGTTTTTTACACCACCTACAGTATTCGTGTAACTTTTTATGTGAAGAACGTAAAATAATACAAGCTAATGAGACCATTAGGCAATATTTTTAAAGTCATTAAGCAAGAGGTTAACTATTCTAAGAATAATGCTTTAGAATGGTGGGAATAAAATGTCAGTTTATCTTATTTAATTGTATTTAAGTACCATCTTTTTGCCTTTTTCGTCATTAATATTTATAAGAACAAAAACTTTGAATCAGCTCCAGTTCTGACTCACCGGTGAACAGTGACTCATAATTCAAATGAGTGAGTATTAAATTCATGTGTTGCGAGCACTTGACATCAAAAAATTACAATAATTTATTGTGAAGGAGGGCAAATGACAAAGAATAGACGTAGGTAGGTACTTAAAGAAACTTTCGAGTAACCATTTTAATAATAGAATATTAAATGATTTGAGAAAGAGAGGTAGTACCTAGTGATCATTCAAACTCAAAAGGTAACTCAAAGTACATTATATTACTTGAAGAACTTTCTAATAGGAGTCGTTCAACTATAATATCTACCACCCACACACCTTTGTATTTTTATGGTGACCCAAAAAATATAAATGGAAGACTGAGTCATATTTAATTAAGTTAAACTACTGAAGAGTTTTTCTAACCTCTCTGCTCCCATTGCAGGACCGTCATAGACTACTATTTTAAATGTCTTTTGAATTAAAGACGAAAATGAAAAATAAAAAAGTGTAGAAAAGGATCCAGAGAAAATCTAGTTATGATCTTATCATCACGGTGGATATTTTTATTGAAGGAAAAAGAACGATGGAGAAGTGTAATTTTTAGAATATAAATGTACAAAAACACTTTTCATGATGATAATCCGAAAGAAGACATAAATATAGAACAATAATTTATTCATACTTAGTGCCTGGCTGAGACGGAAGGGGTTTGTGCTTGTTCTCTCGGATGGGACATTATGTTTGGCATGATCTGCAAATATATCTTCAATGCTTAAGTATAGATAATCCTACATTGTTGGCTCTCGAAAGAAGCTATGACAGGCGTTGGGTGCTTTTTAACCGACTTCAAAAAAGGAGGAGGTTCTATGTTTGACTGTAAGTATGTATGTTTTTTTATGTATGTTCACCGATATCTCCGTCAATTGTGAACCGATTTGAATGATTTTTTTTCTGTTTGAAAAACACTTCCAATGTGGTCCCATAAAAATTTGGGGAGGATCTGAAGAGGATTTTCGGAGCTATGAAAAATGCATTTCGAGAGCCTACCTACAACATGGAAGTCGGTTTTTTACAATTTTTATATTTTGTTATTATAACTATTGATTATTATAGATTCTATATCTTATTATGTCAATAAATAATGTAGGTATGTACCTACTTGTATTTTTATCCCTAATCTTTGTATTTTTCCGATCCTAATACCACCAAAATTGTAGTAAGATTATGATGATAAGATGTGTACAACTTGTAATCGATGAAGCGAGCGAAGCGAGCTAAGATCTTCAGGCAACTTCGGTGATTTTTCTTTGTATGTTTTTTATGGGTTTGTATGTTTCACGAATTCTTGTTCTCGCATAACTATCGAACCTTGATCCAATCTGCTTGAAACTTAAGTCAATAGTTTGTGCTATCTGTAGTAATTTGTTGGGGAGCATAAAGAGCTTATCGAGAAAAAAAAATACTTAAGTATACGGATTTAGTGGGGTGTCATTTATTTTATAAGGACTTTATTTAAGTATTACTTATTAATATTTAAGTAGTTACTTATCCACCAGAAAATAAACTAATAGAATATACTTAAATATTTTAGACGAAAATTTGAGACGACATAATAATATCTAAGTACCTATTGTATTGCATGTACCTACCTTTACCAGTAATCTTTGCCATGATGAGCTAGCGTAGTAGTAACACTTGTAACTAACAGACTACTAGCCTTTAAACGTGTAGGTAGGGGTAATCAGAAACAAGTCAAACAAAGTCGAAATATAAGCCATCAACGCAACGGTGCGCGAGATCTCAGTTCGGGCCGAACTACTAGTTAGGTGGTTTATAATTAGGTGTACTTATATTTATTTTTATACTCATGAAGATAGAAATCAAATGTATTAAAAATATTAATAAAACACATTGAATTATTTCAATCGATTATTTCATAATGAAGCAAGACAATCATTTGTTACTTAGGTAGGTAATACCGTTTGCATTTAGAATTTTAAACATTATCAGCTACAGATCATTTAAGATTTTTTCGAGATCACAGCTCAAGTCTTTAATGACAACAGACATGACAAACAACAGTTTGTCTTGCAAAAATTTCCTGTAGCATATTAAGTCGTATGATTCTTCGGTCGTAACATGAATTAAAACCTAATTTACAAAAGACTCAACCTTATCTTATCTGACAAACAAAATAGATCCACATGTATCTGTGACGCAAATCTATTAGAGCTAATCACACTCTACGATATCATAAACTGTGTAATTAAATGCATGCTAGGTAATCATAAAACATAAATAGAAATGACCAACACAATATCAGTTTGATCTAGTCACAAAATGGCATTATGTCATCTAGAAATCCTAGTCCGTAGGCTCCTGAACTTGTCTGAATAGACATTTGTTATTCCTAATTGATAACTTCTGGATCAGGTTAGTAGTATCAAATGATCAGTTTTCATGACGATAGTGATAGATTGGTATGTACACGATCAGTTGAAAAATAAGTACAATTACTTTCATGTTTGTGATATCGAACGACTGGACTAGAATGTTCGGGGTGCGTTTGCAAGAAGCCTTGTCGGTGTCCATTGCTAATTCCAAAGACTTACCTAACGAGGACGTCGTGGAAACACTTATACTAGTAAATATGATAACTGATAAGGGCAAGGAGTTGTAATACTCAAAAATCAAGGTAAGGGGTGCGTTCCGCTATGGACGCCGGCAAAACCTGAAGTGGCAGTGCGGCCTCTATCGGCGACTGAAGTGCGCAAAGACTCAGCAATATTATAGACCAGGCTTCTTCTATTGCGCCTCAAAACAGGGTGAAAATAGTTAGGTAAAAATCTAATTTGTTAAGCGCTACTAATTTAAATAAATAAGTCTTATTTATATCATTGAACTCATTGCCCAATCAAAGTTTAAACGTCTGATAAATATCATAATATTAACGACGTAAGTCAGAGCTTTTAAAGTATTCTGCAGATAAGAATACATTCGTAACAATTTTATTTAGAAGTTTTTTTACTTATTAATTTAAATTTTGTTTTTGTTTACCGCATCTAAACATTTGTAGCACGCCGGCGACAATCCTGCCTTGCGCCCTAAAAAAGCTGCGTGCGCAACTACCATCGGCGTATTTTCAACAGAGCCTACCTCTGGGAAACTCCATTGAAAGTAAAACTATCAGCGTCTCGTTCTAACAAGGAGTAATTGAAAGAGACATTGCTTTTAGTTGGCGGCATGTAGCTGGAATTTAATAGTAGGGACAAGGTAGTTTGTGATTCATAGGATGTTTATTTTTCCATGTCCCGCGAGCTTTCCAGACTGTACGACTGGCTCAGTCCATAACACGTAATGAGATGCGATATTGGAGGACTGAATGAGCTCAAATATTTACCAGGAAACTGATGAGAGTTTTTGGAAATACCTGGATTTGTACTTTACAACTTTAAAACATTTTAGAATTTCAAATAATAACTTAATTTATAATATTAGCTAATAATAATAAGTATAAGCACACAATATGTTTTACGGGCTACAGTAACTATTCCTGAAATACACATGTAACGTAGTAGCACATAAGCATGCTACTAAGAAGCATACAATAACCACATGTACTTATAGTATACCATACATGGAAATACACATGCTACCAAAAAGCAGGCTTGTAAATTGCTACTACGTAGCGTGCGTATGCTTATGTCATAAGCACGGTACGTAGTAGGTAGCAATACAAGCATGCTTTTTGGTAGTTATAACTAAAGAAATTTACGTTTTTAAATTTGCATCCTAGGTGAAAATAGAAATGAGCCATACAAAAAAATAAAAATACTTACAATACAACTTATTCATGTACTTATCATTCTAAAGTACTTACTTAGTTTTATTTTCATAAGTATCTGCAACAAACCTGTAACAAAAAAAAAACAAATTGAAATAACAAGTTTATCCTTAGTCTTTTTTAAAAAGAATCTGAAAAATCTCACTATTTATTCTTATCTTTTTAATCTCACTATTTATTTAATCTAACTAATGAACAAAAAGTAACTAACGAACATACAGGACATAAGCTAATGAGTAAGTATAGTATAGTACCTAATAGGCATTTTAATGCCTACATGGTTCTACTAAGATAATCGTATAAAGCTGCGTGCCTACTCAACCTATCAAACCATTGTTGCAAAGTCCTTGAAACGGATGGCTAAGCCTAAAACGGTCCCAACCAGGAAGCAAATTCGCGATCGCGTGTCTTATTGCATTACTTTATTGCCTCGCCATGGGTGCGTGTCGCGTAGAGGCGTCTGCCTGAAAAATGTGTGTTACTGCGATGCCTTTTATCGGCCAATCAATAAACAAATGTACAAACTTTGCTTGCAGAAACGGATAAAGATAGGTCACAAAAGTTTCACGAGCGTAGGTTGGGGAAATAAGCCGTATAAATGCTGATTCAAATCAGTAGAAAAAATATGTAGACAGATAAGGTCTTTGTATGTAGTAAGTATGTAGATATACGGCGTCGACTGCACGAAATTTGAATCGGGGGGCGATTAATCTAGTTTAAAAAAATAGTGTAGATAAGAATGACCAACTTTTCTGTCTCACTGCTGGGTGAATGTTTTCGGAAGCTTTCTACAAAATACTTACCACAATACTTACAAATCACTGTAAAATGTAAAACCATAAAACAATACAATTGTTTATGAAAGAAAGAGCTTTAATATACCGAAAACAACCTATTTAAAATTATGACAAGATTTCATGAAGTAAGGTGTCTTTCTTCTAAGAAAAGAGGAACGACGACGATTCTTTATCTATGTCTTTCTTCATAAAAGGATTTCATTTCATTTCCATATCATAAAGTATTAGTAGCGCCACCTGTGAGTTTCATGAAAAACTTTTCACGAAGAACGGCCACCAATCGCGTTCCACACGCCAACGTTCGAAGCTAAGCAGCCAACATTGTAGTTAGTACATTTTTCCGCAGATGGCTCTCACAACGTACTTTGTGATATTGTTTTTATAATTTTGATATTCTGTAGTCGTAAATATGTTGAAAAGTTGGAAAATATTTTCTTTAAATTTATAAAACATCGCCACAATTCTAAAAATATATTTTTCTTTCGAAGACAAAAAGCTTTTTAGAAAAGCGCAAGACTAGGTGAGTTGTAGGTATATTCTCGTCTATCGCTATAATAATTATTAATTTGACCACAGAATTGCTTGCGTAAGTGAGCGTTTCTCTGTTCTGTGAATTTGACAGAGTAGGTAGTTTAATAAGTAGGTACCTACACAATAGAAACAACAAGTTATATACTTATGTAATGTACTGTCTGAAACTGAGTTGCACCCTACCGCAACCCTCGCTGCTAAATGGATGGGGTTGAATGACACCAATCTTACCCTTCCTTAAGCTCTCGAAATGTTCAGTACCTACTGATTTATTTCAGTCATTTGAAAGTATTTTTGTCTTATTTTTGTCTAGACGAATAATTAAATCTAAGAGCGTCTCAATGAATGGAACATTTAGCTTCGTATCGTCACTACTATACTAATAGTTGATTTTTGCTTTGTACAATATTTTGATTAAGTATAAAAAAACTCAGTTTTACTAGATGATTTACGAGTACCTATACAGTGTCAGGAGACAATCTTTGCCTACACGTAGTACCTGGGACATTGTTTGAGATGGAGTAGGCTTACCGAGCACCTAAACCATCCTATCAACTTAACCGGCCATATCGAAAGAAAAGACATGGTATAAGTATAAGTACTTAAACTAATGTTTCCAGGTTCTCAAGTACCTAATAAATATTTAAGTTATAGAGCACAGGTTATAGAAGAATGAAGATAACTTTTTGGTAATTTTACGAGGAAACATCCAATCGAGCTTCATTTATTTTAAAAGTTGACAAACAATGCTCTATTTTTAGTTTACGATGATTCTGTGAGTGTCTACGTATAATATAATTTAGTAGGTACGATGCGAACCCACAAACCAAAAACATTGAGTTTGAAGAAGTGTTATTGTTCGGTGTAGATATTAATGGTTTTAGTTCGTCTAATCTAAATGTAACGTGTATGAAACTCAATCTAGTTTTCAATTATGTTCATGATGTCATCATTGTAAAAAAAAAACAACAGTCCATTGTGACCTAATTCATTCAGACGTAACATGCTCATTCATTTTATTATCTTGTGTGTCTTTTAGTTTAGGCAATATACCAAATATTATTTGGTTATATTTTAATTTATTTACTATTCATTTCAATTATGATAGCGCGTTTATGTCTTTTGTTTGAAAAAAAATTGGGTATTGGGTAACAAACATTCTTTAATTTTACATTGCTACTATTCATACGTAATTGGCTTTTATCAGGCTAAGTCACGATAAACACCAATAAAGACCGAACGTAGTACAGCTACATCTTTCGATTTAAAAATGCGAATTAGTTTCGGGGATTTTGCCAGTTTGGATTTTCATTCTTAATTACACGATACCAGAGTTAGGCTACTACCTAATACGTATTTTATATTCGATCCCTATATCCAACTAAGCAAATCGTCGGCTTTTGAAAACCTCGTAAGTCCGTTTTTTTGACGACAATGATTTTTTGATGCAGTTCGGTAGACAATCTAGTTTTCTACCTGCATCAAAAAATCAGTGTCGTCAAAAAAACGGATTTACGAGGTTTTCAAATTTAGCCGACGTATAATATTCAGATCTGAAATATTTAACCCAAGTAATACTTACGCGCTAAAAACAAAGTTTCTAAATAATAATTTCTGTTTTAGGTATTGATATTCAAACCAAGAGTTTTAGCAAAAATATAAGCAACTATTAACTGACCTTCGTAATGTCGTCATCGACTTCGACCTGTTACTTACATCATCATTACAAATACAAACGTTTAGAGCTACGTTAGATGCTAAACGTGCTTATTATTGGTTTAAACTTAAAGTAAGTTGCGAAAAACTCAACCGGATAATTGTTATGATTGTTGTTTAAAAGAAAACCGTTAAATCAGCTGAAAACTTGTGAATGAAAAACACAAGGAATACATACTAAGAAGATCAAATGATGACACTAAGTAAGTATCTTTATTTCATTATTTTAAATGACCATGAAAAACTTTTATAATGGACTTAGGTAAATTATTATACACTAGCGGACGGCCGCGGCTTCGCCCGCGTGGACCACTACTTTTTTACCCGACTGCGCAAAGCAAAGGAAGGGTAATGTGTTTATCAGTCTATGTATGTATGTATGTTTGGATGTTTCTATGTGGCATTCTAGAGGCCAAACGCGTGGACCGATTTTCATGATTCTTACGTCAATCGATTCGTCTGAACCTTGGGAGTGTTGTTAAAGGCATGACAGTAATCAAAATTCACCAGTGCCACCACCAGACGCCTTAATGTCAAAATTAAAAAAATCAAAATCGTCACACCATGTCAAGTGGGGTATCGTTGAATAGGTATTTTAAAATCAACTTTATGTTTCTTTTACCATTTTTCATTTTAAGTAATAGTTTAAGAAAAATAACGGTTTAAAGTTGATTAATAATTATTCTCGCTATGGATGTTTCTATGTGGCACTCTAGAGGCCAAACGCGTGGACCGATTTTGATGATTCTAACGTCAATCGATTTGTCTCAACCTTGCGAGTGTCACTAAAGACATGAAAGTAATCAAAATTAACCAGTGTTACAACCAGACGCCATATTGTCAAAATTGAAAAACTCAAAATTGACGAACTATGTCAAGTGGGGTATCGTTGAATAGGTATTTAAAAATCAATGTTAGGTTTCTTTTACTATTTTTCATTTTAAATAATAGCTTAGGAAATATAACGGTTTAAAATTCTGTTTGTGTGTATCTTGGCCGCGCATCACGTCTCGGTCGAACGAAACTACTGGACGGATTTAAATGAAACTTGGTATTATTTGAGTGCATACATACTATACTACTACGAGGTATAAATAGGATACTTTTGATTACTATACCTACTTACTTACTGAAATTCAAGACGGTTCCCTTGGGAGAGGAAATGAAAATCAAAATGAGTAGGTAGGTAGGTATCTGGTTGTAATTCATTAACACATAGTACGATTTTATTGATTCTTTTTACCCGACTGCGCAACGCAAAGGAAGGGTAATTTTGTTAGAAAGTAGGTATGTACCTACTTTAAAATGTTCTGTAAAAATTTCAAGGTCATCGGTTTTGTAGTTCAGAAGTTACAAACATCGCAACCCTCAGTATTATTTTTTATTTACATTAATTACCAAAAACACAACTAGATGTCGCTGCTAAATCTGAACCAATCCTAGATCGCGCTATCGTTGCGTTTTGAAAAGTTTACCTATTCTATCAATTTTTGAGGGCTATTATCGAAAGTTTTTGATATTATTGGATTGGATTGGATTATTGGCTGATGGGGAAATGGATTTGATGAATAAAATTGAATAAATAATTAGGGCGATACGAAGTTACTTAGTTTAGTTGGTTTATTAATTTCTTGTTGGGTAGGTAATAGTTAATCAAGGTATTTTAAAATCAACTTTATCATAACTAAAAAGTGTTAAATAAAAAAATATTTTAAAAAAACAAAAACCCGACTGCGTCAAAACTAAAAAGAAAAAAACAAGCCTGCAAAGAATTACTCACAGTCGGGACCCATAACATTGGGAAGATTTGATTGGTAATAAAATGAATGGGTACCGACTGTGAGTAATTCTTTGCAGGCTTGTTTTTTTCTTTTTAGTTTTGACGCAGTCGGGTTTTTGTTTTTTTAAAATATTTTTTTATTATCCCATGGGAACCATGCATTTTTTCGGGATATAAAGTACCCTGTCACTCTCCAGCCCTCCAACTATCTCCACACAAAAAATCACGTCAATCCGTCTCTCCGTTTTGACGTGAAAGCAGGACAAACAAACAAACAAACACACTTTCACATTTATAATACGGGTAAGTATGGATTTAATTACTAGTAGATCCGACAGACACGTTGTCCTGTCCCTGACCAGCGACCATACAAAAACTCCCAGTACTTGCAGTTTTTACACATTAACCAATTTTTCAGGCAACTTTTTCCATTTTTATACTAAAGTTAGTATTTAAATCATATTTAATTATTTAATTTATAGTATTCAAATGTAAAAATTGGAATTGGGTCAGCGGTTTTCAAATTAAGAGCAATAAAGGTAATAATAGCATTTATCCAATTTTTATATAAACAGTGTATTGTTTACTTACTTACACGTTGAGAAATACTTGCCATCACATTGTCTACTGATAACCTGGTAAGCTTATCTTACTGGATTTAGGATCATCCGGTTTCGTAAGTTTAGTGAGCCCTTTACAAAAGATAGTCTTATAAACGGCCTTAACGGTAAACAACAATTTGATAATGGTGCAAATGGTCATCATCATCATCCACAGCCCGAACCAACCCTTTTTACCCGACTGCGCAAAGCAAAGGAAGGGTAATGTGTTTATCAGTCTATGTATGTATGTTTGGATGTTTCTATGTGGCACTCTAGAGGCCAAACGCGTGGACCGATTTTGATAATTCTTACGTCAATCGATTCGTCTTAACCTTGGAAGTGTTGTTAAAGACATGACAGTAAACAAAATTCACCAGTGCCACAACCAGACGCCATATTGTCAAAATTAAAAAAACCAAAATCGTCACACTATATCAAGTGGGGTATCGTTGAATAGGTATTTCAAAATCAACTTTAGGTTTCTTTTACCATTTTTCATTTTAAGTAATAGTTTAGGAAAAATAACGGTTTAAATTTGATTAATAATAATTCTCGCTATGGATGTTTCTATGTGGCACTCTAGAGGCCAAACGCGTGGACCGATTTTGATGATTCTTACGTCAATCGATTTGTCTCAACCTTGGGAGTGTCACTAAAGATATGACAGTAATCAAAATTCACCAGGGCTACAACCAGACGCCATATTGTCAAAATTAAAAGAATCAAAATCGTCACACTATATCAAGTGGGGTATCGTTGAATAGGTATTTTAAAATCAACTATAACATAACTAAAAAGTGTTAAATAAAAAAATATTTTAAAAAAACAAAAACCCGACTGCGTCAAAACTAAAAAGAAAAAAACAAGCCTGCAAAGAATTACTCACAGTCGGGACCCATAACATTGGGAAGATTTGATTGGTAATAAAATGAATGGGTACCGACTGTGACTAATTCTTTGCAGGCTTGTTTTTTTCTTTTTAGTTTTGACGCAGTCGGGTTTTTGTTTTTTTAAAATATTTTTTTATTATTACCTACACTAACTCATTTTCTTCTTTCAAACATTAATTCATTCTCTATGGATTCATGATAGCCATTTCCATTATGCAGTTAGCCTACATTAAGTATATTATTTTTACAGTAAGAAAAACTTATAAAAAAGGTTAAGAAGATTGCTAGTTTTAATAGTTTTAATGCAAACAAACAGATCTATTTATAGCAACACACAGTAGTATTACAGATTAACATAACACACGGATGAAATCGTCGCGTGCGCATCTCTACGCTAATTTGTATGCGACCTCACGCGCTTGACACCGCTCGGTGACACAAAATATCACTTGGCATCTCTTTCATTGTACCTAGCTAGTTTGTTTATATCATGCTAAGAAAATCTAATTTTCCTCGTTATCTCACTCATAATTATACTGAATCCTTAGGTAGAGATAAATTATTTACCTAATTAAATATAGCTGTATCTGTATGTTTAATTGGTAAAAAGACAATCACTATCGTCAATACACATTCCAACATTAGACTCTGTTTTGGAAATTATCTCGCTATGTTGTACCTACCAATAATGCGTGTTCAACTTTACCATACTTCACAACCGCCTTTATGTAAAAAGAATATTATTAAGTTTAAATTTTAATTTGAACCTTTTTTCATGATTGTAATCAGCTTTGTACCTATATAGCAAACTGTCTTTAATTGGCGGTACCATCTAATTGATGACGCGCATGCAATGTCGCGACGAAATTGTACTAATCGCTACTAATATTGACGTAATGGCTAAAATTGGTTACATTGGTTCCGTGGGCGAAAATTTACTGCGGTAATTCAATGCCGATTCAGACTGAAACAATTGTCCATTATCCTGACATCCAAATTAAGGCAAGAAGACCATTTTCAGAGTGTATGTCCACTGGAACTTCAGTCATTTTCTGCCCACTATTTGAAGTTATTGTTGCAGGCAATTGGTAATTTATAATCTGTCTGTGTACAATAGCGCTCTTATTGCAATTTGACTTCTAGACAAAAAATATGATTCATTGCAGTCAGAATTAACAGACATTGTCTCTTATTCGACCCTAGCCTAGAACAGTAGCCCCTGACACATGGGAAGTGTGCGTCGGAACCCGTCCGGCAATTTACCAATCACCTCGGTTAGGGTTTCTAGACGATCAAAAAAGTAACCGGACTAAAACAAAATTTATACTTACTAAATTTTCGTAGGCTTTATTTTATTGGTTGTTACATTAAAATATCATTTATTTCAGATAAAAAAGTCTACTTAAGTAAATTGAAATAAAACAGAATGTGTTTATTTCTTAGTCCGCATTTCATAAAATCTACAACTAAATCGAGCTAACTTATAGGTAAAAAAGTACAAAAGGAGAGAGTAGCATCGCGTAGAGTTTATGATGTCAGTTGATCATCAGGCTAAAACCAAACTAGATTCGTAAGGGACAGACCACCCATCTAGCAACGTGAGCGTGACACAAAATATACATGTTGCGAGACAGAAGAGTACAGAATGAAGCGACGAATTTGATCGGAATTGATGTTATACAGGGTGAATTTTTGAGACAGCGCAGTAAGGGCAGCTACCGTTGTAGCTACAGGAAAACGTTCCTAAGAGACTATCCTTAACTTTTAAAGATATTTCGACCTGCATTCACAGATTTAAAAAAAAATCTGTTCTATCGAACTAACTGAGGCTAGACCTTTTAAAAAAAAAGACTTGGTGCTTTTGTTGGTAATATTATTATGTTTAGCAATAATTAGGCATGAGGAATAGTATATCGAAATACCTTATGATGTGGGAGAAATCTGGGATGACTATGAGAGACACAGAATACAGAGAGATTAGCTGCTAATCCGGTGCTATAATGTATGTACCTATAAGCCTATAACTAGGTACTGACTTAATGCAGTCCAGTAACCATAATCCATTAGCCAAATATTATGAAATTCAAGACAAAAAATGTCAGGAACTGGCTAATGTGACTGACACGAGACAAAACTAAATATCTGGTGACTCAAGTGTCCCAGAGTCACTAGATAGTCTGTTACTCTGTTAGAATAATTTTAGTACCTACCGCGTATGAATACTTACTAAAATTATTCTACGATGATACGGCGATACGTATCTGATGAGTGTCAATTCTAGTACCGAACTTTTTATCAACCTCAAGCAAAACCTCACCTAAACCTAAGATTTTCGACTGTTTCCTATTCTACTAATGACAAACGACTCAGTTGTGGTGAGGTTTTAGCTAAGGTTCGGACTTTGGCAGAACAAATTTTTGAAAAGCTATTCTACTATTCACCAAATGGCTGACATTTATGAGATCGAACCAAAACGCAGCGGAATGATTGACGTTGTCATCTAGAAGAATTGGGGGGCTGTAAAAAACTTTGATAGTATGATGTTTTAGATGCAACCATTAGCCAACAGAACTCAGTTCTCATTTAAAATTAGGCCCATTACTTGCAGATTATTTTTTAGTGTATGATGAGTTCCCTTTACAGCAGTCGTTCGTCAAAGGGATAGTAGCAAGAAGCTATTGTTCGGTTCACAGTTCATTAATCACAAGATCGGGATCAGTTCCCGGCGCGCCCATATCGCACCAGCCTCTCCCTAAACTTACCGAGAAAAAATATACAAATACAAATGAAAAAGATATCAACTCTCTGTGGAGAACTATATTTATATATAGGTAAAGAATACTATATTTATTTAAAAATAATATATGCATTAGATACTCACTCTTGTCGTCTTAAACATAAAGATAATGAAAGCTCCTATAACCTATATATGTATTTTCCTATTTATACTATGTTCTAACTAATATATTTTGGATTTAGTAAATTAATGAAGTTGATAGTAAGTTGGAGTTAAAGAACTTAATGAATCATCAATTTCATTTTTAGAGATAGGTAGGTACCTCGATATCATTAAGATTCAGAAAGCTTGCTAGTAGCTTGTTTCTAAATATAACTATTTTTGTAATAAGAAAGAATATCAAAATATTGATGGTCTCTGGTCAAAGCTAGTTTTAAATGAATGAGTCCTTTGATGTCACAGTGCATTAGTCAACAGAGATAAATCTTCATAAACGAGCCTTAACTTTCAACCAATAACCACTTCCACTTCTGTAAAAGATCTAATGAAGTATTTAGTTCTTAATGGGTCTCAATCAATTTGTTAATGTTGTATCCAACTGGGTTAAATTACCCTGAGATACTAGTAATCAGTCTATGAATTAATAAACATTCCAGCATTAGGACATGTCGGTAATATTTGACCCACTTGGGCTTGCACTGCACATGTCTAGTTAGCTCCTTGTCATTTAGCATGGACACGAAGCGTGCATACTCGTGAATACTCACACTGTTGAGCATATTTAGTACTTAATTATAGTATCTAAGGGTTATTTAAAATATTACATATTTGTCTATCATTATAGCAAAATACTACTCAACATGGGTAGTTTCATAAATACAAATTAGTTAAGTTGGTACCTGTTCGGTCTCGCCAATGGGATTTTGGTACCAAGTAGATCTTTTAATACAAGACCTAAGTAAGTATAAACTATTATTAATCCACTGCTTATATCGGCTATATTTTCAATTGATTTGATAAATGTAACATCTTCACGCATGTCATTGTGTCATAACATTAGATAGACATATCTTTCCGAAATATGATACGTGCAAGTTGGCAAACAAATAGCTGGTATACAATGGCAGCAGCATCAGCACTACACAATACCACGGCGCGTGCCCAGCAGAGGGCAAAGACATCGCATTATTTAAAAAGCAGGCCTGTAGTCAAGGAAAAACGTTGAAAATAGGATAAATGTACCTCCCACAAATGGCAATTAGAAGCTTGTCCACGAAAAATCCAAGTCTTTAAAAAAAATCAGATGTTGCAGCCTAAGGTTACAGCATAACTAAACAAAACAACATCTGTACTTTCAAACACTTTCTTCTCGGCATTCAAGGTTGGAATGAAATATACTGTCCTGGCCACGACCCTGCTAGAAAGTAACTTTAATGTAATCTGCGGCGTTATCGCGCTAACGAGAGTAAGTGACTTTAATTGTATTTATGGCACTACATCACACAATAGACGCTGTCAGCCTCCCATTGTCTGACTCCCTGAGGCATTTAGTTCTGTTAAGCATTCATGATGGAGTCAAACAAAACGCCACAAGTCAAGACTCAAAGCAAATACGTAGAAATTCACAACACTGAGATTGCGAATGGTGATTGTTAAAGTCGTTTTTACAAAAATTTAAATATTCATTTGGATGAAATCGAAGGCTCATAGGGAAAGATTGAGCAAGGTTTTGAAACATAAATATATTATGAGTTTTAAGTTATAATAGTGTATAAACATGCTAAGATCAATGAGAAGAGCAAGTGGCAGTTTGTTGCTCTTAAGCCACAAAAACTTTATCAAAAAGACACAATAAACAATCAATATCAGTACTTAATTACATAAGCTCGCTGCAACGGTATAGTGGGAACCCGAGGGCACTGTCATAAATGGATAACACATTGTTTCAAAAGAAACTATGGGAAACTGGCTGCTCGAGCTCATTAGAATATATATTGTATATTACCCACAAACTAACCTGCACGTGTCAAACCTTATGAGAGCTACTACTGAACAGTTTACATGCTGGCAACGGAAAGATTTAACATTTTCCCGAAATAAAGCTTGTTCTTAGTTAAATTCCCGAACTGAATCGACAATAAAGATTTGGAACCTACTAAAGCACGTAGGTTTCTGAATAGAAATTCCTGTCAATTTATTTGAGCCTGATTTATAGGGTTGGAAGATAGATCAAATTAATCCTAACCTATAACTTTTTGCCATTCCAACATCATTTATCAAATCGTTCTACTTCTAAATCGCAACTCATGTTGGGTCGTTAAGAGAATATTAGCCTTATAGCTAAGTATACTTTTATATTCCCTACTCTAAGGTAGAACTACTGATATTTCAAGAATAAAAAATATAAATTGCAACATTAAGTAGGTACCTACCTACGGGGTTCTAATCCTGGATGATTTATTTTTAATTCAAGAAAAAATATCTGAAACCAAAAGACGATTATTGTAAGTTTAAATTATTATTAACGAATTATTATTATTATGCACGAGTCTACTCGTGACCACGGCGACTGTAATGTCGCCGAAACGTCGAGGTAAATAAAATCATTTCATTACGCGATTAAGGACGTAATTACATTTTTGATGCATTCGAATTTGGGTATTTGAGCTACAAAGTTACCAAAACAATTGAAGCCGCTTTACGCTCGATTTTTTACTGACTAACTAATTTTGGTACTTGAAAGTTTAGTATGGGTAGGTAAAGTAATTAAATTAAATTAGGTGTTTGCAATAGCATTTGGTGTAATGTATCTTCTATCTGCCTATTCTATTTATATTATTCTACTAATAAATAATAAAACTGCAGAAGGTTGAAGCTATTTTATTTGAGGGTAGCCTATTAAACGTTCTATAAGCTAAAACAGATTAAGAATCAATAAAAGTTACTCAAATAAAACAATAATATGTAATTACTTTATGAAAGTACTTTTTATGTAATTATTTTATAAAAGTGTTAGGTATTATCAAAATAAAAAATCAAATTCAATAAGATTATGTAAAAACTTTTCTGGCCTAACATTTGGCAGCATAATATAAATCATTATACATTTAGTTTTTTTCTCGTTTAATAATAAATTGTCCACATTAAATCATTCCACGACCATGGAGGTAGCACTGTTTACTTCGTCAATGTAAATAACTGCTAACTTGGTCTTCATCGATATTTTATAACAGTTATTATAACAGTTGATTTAAGTACATACACCATCGATCGTCAGCTTTCTCTTTTTGGGTAATTTCTGAAAGTAAAGAATTAAAACCTTATTAAAAACTCTGTAAAGCCATTAGTGCTATAAGATTCGGTTTCCATCGAAACAAAACAATGCATTAACGATAATTATGCCGATACAACTACAACACTAGATAGTAGAAGAAATTGAAAATTAAAATTTTTATCAAAATTTGCGATTCCGACGGGATTCAAATCCGCACTGATACAAGCGATCCTCCTTAAGCCTTAAGGCTTAATTCCAAAATGAGTGTCATTTTCGTAATCACTACCCTCAAAAACCCCGATAATGATAATTGGATATTAATTTTCCATAAAAAGTGACATCCGCCATCTTTTATTCCAAAATGAGTGTCAAATTCATAATCACCACCCTCAAAAACCCCGATTATCATTATAATTATAGATATTGATTTTTCATAAAACTGTAACATCCGCCATCTTTTATGGGAGTCATGGTGATGATGATGATTGTAGTAACCTACCACACAGGTACCTAGGTACTTTTTCAAATCTAATTCTGGCTATGCACTTACTTTTATTTTCGGTCCAAAAAAGTATCAATATAATTCACTCGCACTATAAAACACACACGATACAATTACTTTAGAACCTTGTCGTTCCAAATAAATTTTCAAAATTGCGATACACCCGTGCTTCCATTGCCGCGTCTTGACGCGGAATGACGAGCAGAAATGAAATCTGTCTGCGTTTTGTCAGTTTTCCTTTGAAAAATGTATGGAGAAATTCTAGTGCATTTTCTGTCGTCTATTCTTTCTCATAAATAAAAATTTAATTTATTTGGCAACAAAATAATCAGAAATTATTATAGAGGACTCTAAAAGCTACAATTCTGTATTATTATTTTGTTCAAATATGCAGCGGGATTGGCTATTTATGTACCTAATCAGACCCCATTTTTCGGTATTTTCAGCGATTCTTGCAATGGTAAAATCGTGTTTTTGTGAAAATTTTGTATGGAACTGCCCAGTTTTTATTTGAAATTTTTAGAGATGAATATATTACCTTTAATTTTATACCATAACATCCTTACAAATGCGATTCCTGGTTCTTTAAATGGTACCTAAAAACCGTTGATATTTGTTGTTACGTCCTTAAGTCCCGTTAATAATAATTTAAAAATGTGTTCAAGTCGTGAAAGTTTAAAATATGTATTGTAAGTTTAAATGTGATTAAAACAAAAAGAACTTAAGAACAGTTACTGAGGCATGTCATTAGATCGCGTGTTGGCAATGTGTCCTCAGCTTTAGTTTTACTAATTAGAATTCCATCATTACCAGGTTTGCATGGAAATAAATACCTAGTTCGGGGCTTGCTGTGTCAGGCACCAAGTTCTAGGAATTAGAAGGGCGCTTCTTTGCACCTACGAAGGTACTTACATTGTTCATGAAAATAATCGTACCATCTGCACGGTTCGTAAAATATTTACTGTCTATAGATACCTAAGCCTAAGAAAGGCTTCTTTTCTGTTTTGTTCAGAGACATGTAATGATCAATTGAATTAATGCGATTTCAAAGAGCTTGTAATGATTTTTAAAACTCATCATGCGTAGTGGTCTTATTGAATTCACGATGTGATTTGTTAAAGGAATTGCTTATTGACCATTTTAGCCCAACTCTTCCAATATTTATCGAAATCAGTCTATTTGATATGAGATGCAAAAATATGTCAAGGGTCTTGTAGAATGTATGGGAACCTATTTTATTGTAAGTATTCTTAGAAATGCCACCTACAAGATCTATTTGCGTCAACTTCGGTAACGAGTGGACGGTCAACGGTTCGATTTTATTTGCAGCCAAAAAAATAACGACTCCATTACTATTCTAAATTAATGAAACGCCAATATATTTATTTATTATGTGCTGGGAAAGTCCAACGTTATTGATATACGAATAATTTAAAATCATTTTCGTAGTTATAAAATGTATGTACCACAACAACAGGGGATCTAAAGTGGCCACTTTTGATGAAACATCAGATTTTTCATCTAATAAGACATCTGATAAAACATCTAATTTTTCATCAAATGTTTCATATATGAAGCAAGCATCTATGAAACATTTGATGAAAAATAAACATCTAATTTTTCATAGATGCTTCATGTATGCATTTATAAAGCATAATAATTATATGAAGCTTTCATGAAACATCTGATGTAGATGTTTCATCAGATGTTTCATAAATGCTTCATATATGCTTCATATATGAAGCATCGATGAAACATTTGATAAAAAATTAGATGTTTTATTAGATGAAAAATCTGATGTTTCATCAAAAGTGGTCACTGTAGCTCCGCAGGCATGCAAGGAATATTTTGTTTTAAACATATCACAGATTATACAATACCTAGTCTACATATTTTGTCAAATAATTTATCTATCAAATAATATAGTTTAAAAAAAAATCACTCATGAACAATCTAATTATTGATTGTTACAGCGAATATACCTAACAATTTAATTCATAATGACCTCTTATTACCGATTTTTTTTTTTTTCATTATCAGTGAAATAAATTAGCCCTACTTCGATTGTTTGATCAGAAGATATTGCCACTGTAACCGGAAATCATTGGATGAGACTCATAAAAAACAAGAAAAATGGCGTTATATAGAGGAGGCCTAACAAACATTGGGTAGATTATAATGACGATGGTGATGAATTTACTTAAAAGCTTGTAGTTGTAGAGGGTCTACTCTTCGACATTCTACGATACGGTGATCAACCTCATTTACGCCCAAAAACGACATGTCAATACTGATTATTGAATGGTGGCCCAAGGCTGGGACGCTGGGACGAAGAGGTAGATTCCCACCCGATGGCCACCACATTGAATGGCATTGTGAACGTGATCGGGAATCAGTGAGTGAGACTCGCGAGGGATTAGAGAGAATAGCGTATTAAAGAGGAGTCCTAATACCCAACAGTGGGTGAAAGTGGGCTAAAATGATGATGATGAAATGTCAGCAAACCATAGAGGAATACATATTAAGTACCTACCTAACATAATTTCATAAAAAGGAACATAGGTATTCTGTACCTATGTTGTATGTAAAACTGTTTTACCTAAGTATATTTTTCATATTGTAAATATTGATAAGTGTGCTGACAATTGTGTCAACGATAATATTGATTATTCAAAAACTGATAACGTGAACATAAAATTTGCAATGACCTTTGTAAATTGTAAATTTTAAATGCTTCGATCATATAATCTAAGTTTAAATGTGTGAAAAGTGTCTTGACAAATTACAATGAGGGTCTTTGACTTACGCTTGATAAAAACCTGTATATAAGGTATTTGGTTTTTACTATTCAAAAGAAACAAAATGAGTAACTGAAAGTGTTCTATAAGTTCAATTCATTCATAATAGGTAAGGTATCAATAAATTCACAAGGCCACAGAAGAGATAAAAAATAAAACAAAATGACAACCAATATCGTACTTGAAAAATCAAGACCATCTGCCGACGACTGACATTAAGATGCTGAAAACTGGAGCGATTCTATACCGATAGTGTCCCAAAGTAATACCGATGGAATGTAAGATTCTGAGGACCAAGACAGCTCCTTGATTGTCACCACCTACGTGAAACTACTTGTCACAGTTACTTCTAGTTGCCGGAATGGACCTCATTTACGAATAACTGACAAATTGGAAGACGAGTAGGTGTCCACTTGACCCATAAGCTAATTTGGAAAGACGAAATCTTCTTTAACAATGAAGCACATTTTCTATTAAAAAAAATTAAATCAAGAAAGCAAAAAGAAATTCCCGTACCGGGAATCGAACCCGAGCCTCCTGGGTGAAAGCCAGGTATCCTAGCCACTAGACCATACGGGAGATGAAAGAAACTGTTCAAATATTGAAATTTAACTGTATATTTTCAAATATTGAAAGACTGTATATTTTCAGTTAAACCATAGTGTGGTTAAACGGTTAAACAAAACAGTGATGTTAAGGGGCCGGTCCCTCGCGCTCGGAACTTCTCTTCCAACGTATCTATCTAAATTGTTCGTCCTTGTCACGCAAAAAACTCTATGTAGTATAGTATAGGTGTACTACTCAGTCTACTATGAGCAATCACAGCCCCGATTGGCAGTATTACCTCTACCTAATCTGTGATTGGCAGATATGAGTCTGATATGAGGCCCGCCCTTTTTAGCGCGATTCAGGACACATTACGCGCAGCTACTGTTTAATAATTTCAAATACAAATGCATCAGGACGTTTGGCTCAGTCGTTGTGAGCTCCGCTTGCAGCGCGGTAAGTACTTGCGGAATGGAGATCAATTCCTGTTGATATTGAGTTTTTGCATCTTTGGAGAGGCCAAAAATGTTATATTGTCAGTCACTAATGAATAATGTTCATTTTATTTCATGGAATCGTTAGATAAATGTATGGTAAAAATGCTTTTTTTGGAAATTTATCTACAATATCTAGGTAATTACCTACCCTTTTCTAAACTTTCGCGATCACTATTCATATTGAAAAGTTTTATGGACACGGGATTTTATCGCGTAATTTACCTTATTTATCCCGACGTTTCGGCTATGTTGCAATAGCCTATATAATAATATATATAGCAATAGTCTGCCCGCGACCACGGCTATTGCAACATAGCCGAAACGTCGCCGTCGGGATAAATAAGGTAAATTACGCGATAAAATCCCGTGTCCATAAAACTTTTCAATTACCTTCTACCTACCTTACTCTCAAGATTTTTAGGGAGGGATGAGATCGATATTATGACGCTAGACAGAATATGTGGGTTGTTACCTATATAAGTAGGTACACAATTACCTAAATTTTCAAAGGGAAGTAGGTACCTAAGTAGGTACTTACCTATGTTTTTTTCTGTCCAATGTCTATAGGTAAGTAGGTACTTACCTAACCTACCTAACTACTGAAGTCACAACGGATGTTTGTCCCTCTGAAATTAGGGGGCGTCCATTAATTAAAATTAAAGAATAAAAATTAAAGGTGATTTTTGCGATTTTTCAACCCCCGCACCCCCTCCCCCCTTGGTGAGATGTCCTGAGATTTGGCTCGATCCCCTCCCCCACCCCCTAATCTCACGTGAGAATAAAAAAAATAATCTTAAACAGGTACCTACCTAGATTTGCCGAGACCTCCCTTTCATTTTTAATCCCACATGGGATTAGGTGCGATTTGGCTCAACCCCCTCCCGCCCCCTAAAAGCCTGACGTAATTAATGGATGCCCCCATAAGTGCAACAAAGGATAACGCATATTTAGGTACTTATGACGTGGCGAATCAATTGGTGGTACCAATAGGCTGAGAAGGCTGGAGCCTAGGGCGGCAGATTTTAGGGGCGGCAAATAGGGAACAATTTTTTTTGTGTTACAGAAAAATAATATTTACCTATATTTATTGATAATGCTATGTTATTATGTACACACAAACAATTCAACATGTAAGTAATGTTTTAAAAATTGTTAGAGTGAGAGCTTTTCTTGCTTAAAACTTTTTTCCATAATTGGATTGGAAACGAGCGATAAAGGCGGTGCGTTTAGATGGGCCCGCGAATTACAGTAGTATCCCGAAAATTTCCAACAGTTTACCTGTTGATCATGTTTGTTTCTGTAGCTGTAATCAGCACGTGTAAGGTCGTCATGTACGAAAAATCCCTATGTGTACCGAAGAATTTTTATTTGAAAGAAAGAAAGAAAAAAACATTTATTTGTAACAATGCAAGTGTAGATGTACCTACTTACACAAACCACTTAAAAAGGTAAACAGAAATATAATTTATTAGGTGTTGTTTTCCGAAATGTGCTTCTCCCGGTGTTGACCATCTACACATCTACATTGCCACAGAAAGGCGTCCACCTCAGCATTTGTTGTATTACGGTAACACAACGCTGATCTTCCGTTGGAGCCTAGCAATGAAGTCACGGATGTCTACTAATAAAATAGTATTTAAACATACTTAATTATAACAGTTAGAATAACATTTAAACATAACTCGAAAATACCTATATTAAATAATAAATGTAATACAAATATACCTACAATATAGGAACAATATACAATACAGGAACAATATAGGAACTATAATATAAATATACCTACAGTATAGGAACATAAATAAGACAGATATAAGAGGTTAAATAAATAGATATCATGTACACCGACATTTATACGTTCGTGGACCGACGTTATACGGACATGAAATAATACAAGAGTCCAAGATGAACTGAAAGGAACGATACTGATACTTTAATTTTATAAAATGGTGACGTAGTAGGTACCCATTAATTTATCTGTGGTGAAAAAAGATAAGAAGGACGGGTGACGACCGACGATGGCGGTTGAAATATATATATATATATATATATATATATAAATTTACAGAAGCAACCAAGTCCCTGTAGGTGACAAGGCTGTGAAGCTTCTATTTTATAGCTTTAGTTTATTTTACAAAATAGAAACCTCATTTCGAAGGTGTCCCGTAGCTAGTTGATGGGAAGTTAGGTAAGATTTTAATTTGCGCCTGAAGCCCTGAATACTTTGCAGGTCACGAATCGGTGGTGGGATGTTGTTCCAGCACTTTGACGCAGCGTACCGGAAACTGCCTCTAAAGGCTGCCGAGTGATGTATTTGAGTGGACAGCTGCTTTGAACACCTACGCAACGATCTAGTTTTTGACACCCACAAAAGCCTTTCATATAAATAACTTGGCGTCCTGTATTTAAGAACGCCAAAAAGTAGGCATGCTTGATGTAATTTCTGTCTCGCTCTCATTTTTAAGATGGAATGTTGGTTTAAGAAAGGTGTGACATGGCTCCTAGGCGGTACCTTAAAACAAAAACGGGTGCACGCATTTTGTACCCTTTGCACCAAACGTTGCATACGGCGGAGTAATCGAGGGCCAGTAACTGTATCAAGGTAATTTAGTCTCGAAAGTACTAAAGATTCCACGAGCTGCACACGCAACTCTTCACTCAAATATTGTCTAATATTGTACAAGACTTTTAATTTGTAAAAACATGTTTTTACTGAATTAGTAATATGTTTTTCAAAATTAAGACCCACATCCATAGTGAGACCTAAATTTCGCGCCTCGTAAACCCGCTCAACAGGCTCACCCATGACTGAGATGCCCGAAGGTAGAACTAAATCATCCAGTTTCTGTCTAGTACCAAAAATCATAAACTTAGTTTTTAGTGGATTAAGTAGGAGACTGTTTTGCTGTGACCAACTGGATATTCAGGACAAGTCATATTTTCATTAATCATTAAATTTCACATCATCAATCAATCATCATCAATCATCAACCAATCAAACATCAATAGGTATCCGTACCCCTATTATAAATGTGAAAGTGTGTTTGTTTGTTTGTTTATTTGTAGTTGAATCACGTCAAAACGGAGCGACGGATTGACGTGATTTTTTGTGTGGAGATAGTTGGAGGGCTGGAGAGTAACATAGGCTACTTTTTATCCGGGTACAACTCGAGCGAAGCCGCGGGCAGCAGCTAGTTTATAATAAAACTGTAACAGGTCAAATTCTGTACATTGAAGATATTTTGAAATTTTTTTTGGAGGGCTCTCTATTGTCGATACTGAAGCCAAAACTGTATTTTTTTTCATTCATGTCTGTCTGTCCGTATCATGGCCGCGCATTACGTCGAAACTACTGGTTGGATTTAAATGAAACCTGGTATTATTTGAGTGCATACTACGAGGTCTAATATAAAATACTTTTAATCCTGAAATTCAGCACGGTTCCCTAGGGAGAGGGGATGAAAGTCAAAATAAGTATCTGGTTGTAATTCATGAGCGCGTAGTCCGATTTCATTGATTCTTTTTAGGGTTCCGTACCTTAAAAGGTAAAAAAAGGAACCCTTATAAGATCACTTTCTTGTCCGTCTGTCTGTCTGTCTGTCTATCCATCTGTCTGTCCGTCTGTCACCATCGATTATCTCAGGAACGGGTGGAGCTAGCAAGTTGAAATTCATACCATATACTGAGGTCTATAGTCCCTATTGTGAGTATAAAAATCAAGGTCCTGAGTCAACACTATAAAAAGATATAGGCAAATTTAGGTTTTCGTGAAAACTTGTAAGTACCAAAACTTACCTTAATTATCAACTTTTTTTATTTTTCGGAATTTTTCCTTTACTTGTGCTGTAACTGTAAGGCCTTGCTTGTAACCAAAATTGACAATTCTAGGTCAACCGGAAGTACCCTAGAGGTTTTGGGTCGAAAACCTAAATGGTAGTTCCCGTTGACCTAGAATCACGAAATTTGGCAAAAAGCAAGGCCTTATAGCAGAAATAAAGGAAAAATTCCAAAAAATTAAAAAAGTTGAAAGCTAAAGGGTGTTCCCATACATACATACATACATAGTTGACGCCAATTAAGATTGTCTTCTGAGTTGTATGAGCGCTCATACAATTAAGCGAACTAGCTTAATTGGCACCATCCTCAAATAAGGTAAATAAATAAAATTGTGCTATTGTGTGAAAGAAAATAAAAGAAAATATTTATTGCAATATTATGCTCGTGTGCGCAGAACATTTGCGGCGCTGCTATCGCAGAACTAGGATATGTACAAAAAAATTACTAATTGTTCAATAACTTAATGGGTATAATGGGTAGGTACGGAACCCTCGGTGTACGAGTTCGACTCGCACTTGACCGGTTTTTACTTTGTTTGAAAGTAAGTACTTTAATATTGTTCCGTAAAAATTTCAAGGTCATCGGTTTTGTAGTTCCGAAATTACAAACATCCGGAATCCTTGACACCCGGAATGCACAGGAACCGTTGAATGTACGGCTCATCTTAAGCTGGTGTGCAAACAACTCCAAACGAGTTGTCGGTGCTGGTTGTTGTTGTTGGTGCTGGTTGTTGTTGGTATTTTTATATATATTTTAGTTTATGTATTAAGTAAGCACAATGTATCTAGTTTTACGTAGGTAGGTACATTTATTCTAAATGCATGCAAAACGAAAACCCTGCATAATCACAAAGGTAGATGATTATTATTGTATTTTAAACATGTTTATTTCAAAAATAAGCATGAGCAAGAAGGCAAAAAGTCGTAGATTCTGACGAAAACTTTGAATAAAATACCTACGTTGTAGCACAGAATTATGCGACAAAGTTCAATTCAGCTCGCGTAAGCGTTCTTTGCCTAGTGCAATATGCACTGACACGTGCCTACACAAATTCTCTCTTTCTAACGCATAACTCTGTCACTGTCTGGCGCGGAGTGACGCGGAAGGGTTGTCGAGTTGTCACGCGATAGGTATTAGAGCCGAGTGGCAAGTGGGAACCCTGCCAAGGCCCGCCCGGGCGGGCCCACCAATGTACTTGTAGCTTCGTACCTAAAGTGCGGAGTGCGCGTAATTAGTAATTAGGTAAATAAATCTGTTTATATTCTTATGTTTTGCTTTTTAGTGCAAGTATGTTTTAAAGTCGGTTAAGTATTTTATTTTTTATTTTTTCATTTTAGTGTTTATTTTTTATTAAGAATGATGTCATCTTACCTACTTATTGTGTTTCGCTCATCAAGCCCTTTCATTTGATATCCATGTCACTACTACTATACTACTAAAAACTAAGATAGGTACTGAAAACCAGCGCTCTAACAGCCATGGCGCTGCTGGAGCAAATGCTGAGGGGTAACCTTATTTTCTTGTCACTGTAATGTAGCATTTCTGATTTGTGTTGTATGTATCGTAGTGGCGAAAATAAAACTTATTTCTATTTCTATTTTACTAAAAAGTTCCATGGAACAGGTCCTCCTGACTCCATCATCAGATCAGATCGCTGTCACCATATTATTATATTACATTGTGTCGGAACTTCACAGATATGCTGTGTTTTTACTCATCGGCCAATTTATTGAGGAGTTCTGTTGAGCAGCTCTTGACTCCATCATCAAATCAGCTCGTTGTCACCATATTATTAAATTGTAATTGAAACTTGATAGATATACCGAGTTTCGACTCAATCGGCCTATTCACTGAGGAGTTCTGTTGAACAGCTCTTGACTCCATCATCAGATAAGCTTGATTGATACCATAATATTTCATTGTCACCGAGAATTATAAGTGTGCAAAATTTCAGCCCGATAGTTCTACAAACACAATAAATAACCATAAAATTTGAGAGTTCCCCTCGATTTCCATGGGATCCCCTCATCAGATCCTCCACTTCTGGAGTATATCCTTTGTAACCAAAAAAAAATAATTGTCAAAATCGGTCCACAATTGACGGAGAAATGGCGTAACACACACAAAAAACTAAAAAAAATATATACCTAAAATAAAATAAAAACACACAGTCGACTTGAGAGCCTCCTCCTTTTTGAAGTCGGTTAAAAATAATATTACACAAATCATAAAAGTTACAATTTCATTAACAAAAAAAATGTAATTAATATGATTGTGATGTGGTATCGAGTGTAGGGGCGGCAAAAGTTGAATAGCCTACTGGCGGCAAATTTGGAAATCCGCCACTGTTATAGGCAGGCAGTAGAGTAGGTAGGTATCTATGTAAGCGAGATAAAACATAATACCTACCTAACAGCCAACATCAGAGAGACAAATGTAAAATATACTAGGTTCCGCCCGCGGCTTCGCTCGCGTGATACCTACCCGGATAAAAAGTAGCCTATGTTTTATTCCAGGTCATAAATTATGGTACGTATAGGTACCTACCTACTTAAGTACCTACCTATATGTATTCCAAGTTTCATTAAAATCCGTTCAGTAGCACTGGCGGTCGCAGACTTTGATCTTGGAGGGGGGGGGGGGGGGTCACTAGTTTTGGTAGTGCGTACCTACCTCTCTTTTTGCTGGATGTTACAGATTTCTCAAGGATTTTGAGGGGGGGGGGGGGGGGTCATGACCCCCATGACCCCCCCCCTCGGACCGCGCGTGTATCAGTACTTTTTGCTTGAAAGAGTAACAAACATACAAACATCCCTAGATAGCGGTACATCTATACATCCATACATCCTCACAAACTTTCACACTGTAAAATTATTAGTAGGATGGAAAAGCCCCTCTTGGCAGATTCAAATGGCCCGCCGTCATTTTGTGACGTCATTACAAAACTACTACTGTTCTATTTATATGTAGACTTTGAAGTTTAAAAACATAACTTCAACTTCTTTCATAACTTCAACTTCATAACTTTAGTATGAAAATTACTTTCTTTTTAACCGACTTCAAAAACAGGAGGAGATTCTCAATTCATAGGAATATTTTTTTATGTAGGTAGGTACCTATGTTTTTGGAATTTTTTTGATTTGGAAAATTCTTTTTTGTTTGAAAGGGTCCCAGGTGGTGCCATGGTCATCAGATCAGGTCAGGATCTGATGATGGCGTCAGGAGCTGTTCAACAGAACACATCAGTACCTACCTAAATCTAAATAGGCCGATTGAGCTGAAACTCGTCATCATCATCACCAGCACCATTTTTTGAACAGCTTCTGATTCCATCATCAGGTCAGCTCGCAGTCACCATAGGTACGCATAGGTATTACATATTACATGACATTGTAGTCGGAACGAAACGGAACAAGACAGCTTACATTATGCCGAGTTTAAACTCAATCAGCCTATTTACTGAGGAGTTCTGTTGAACAGTTCCTGACTCCATAATCAGATCCTGACCTGATCTGATGACCATAGCTCCACCTGGTACCCTTTCAAACAAAAAAATAATTTTCCAAATCGGTCCAGGCTCACCTATTCAAGTAGATACTCGAGAAACATACCTACCTACATAAAAAAATATTCCTATGACTTGAGAATCTCCTCCTTTTTTTGAAGTCGGTTAAAAAGAAAGTAATTTTCATAAAAGGGTCTATAAAACCTACCTACCTACATACCATTTAAAATTGAAATAATTGTTCAAAGTAAAAATCAATTCTAATCTACGCTAGGTACACCTACCTAGTTAGTATGTATACTACCTATACCTATACCTACATACCTACACATCGAGCGAGCTAAAAATGCTAAAAATTATGAAAAGTGGTGATCGTGGATTCGTGGAAAAAAATCGAATTGGTGTAAACTGCACGATGTGCCGTTTGCACCAATCCGAATTTTTTTGTACAAATCCGATTGGTGCAAACTGCAAATCGTGCAATCGTGCAATCGTGCAATTTTATGCACCAATCGGAATCCAGAAGTACTGTGCAGTCCATTTTTGCGTTAGTGTGAGTGTCGAAACTCCGCCTCCGGGACTATACACACACATTGAAGACATCCGAGCAACGCGTACGGCAATACTCGAGTTCAGAATTTACAAGAATTTACGATGTATTCCGTAATACCAAAAATGATGAATGAAAAGTTAATGATTTCGCAATTTTTTTTGTATGGCCTGTAACTAGACACTCTAAGCTGTGTTCCTATTAAAAGGATATTACAATCATTGTTGTTTATCATACAGAACAAATGCAACGAAAACACGATATTTTTGCTGTAAAAATGTTAGAAATACAATTTGGTTACATTTTGTTTCAGGTAAGTTTTTTAGATCAAAAGTTTAACAGGAACCTAGATTAATACTTCCTTAATCTAAATAAGTGCATAAAGTGGTGAAAATACGCTCAAATTTTAAATGATTTCGGTAGTACGTTTGTATGGAGAATTCGTTCGTCGCTGCCCTCTTAACTAATGAATCAAACTAAAACAATGGATGGACTGATGGAGATGATCATCTTTGCTCGGTGGGCTGTCGTTAGTTAGGTTTATTGAGTCATATCAATATTTTTTAAAAACAATCGTTACCTAACTTATAGAAAGAAAATAATTGTATAAGTACCTACCTAGACAGTCTATAACAAATTTCCTAAACGATTGAGGCCGTTTTCTTTGAACGATAAGAGGGTTCAAATTCTTATCAACCTCATCTCATAATTGCTTCGTGCTCCGTCCTAAAATTACGCTTCTACGAAATAATTGGAAAGTAGGGGACTTGGCTACTGTTTTCCAACATTTTGGATGATATTGATAAACATCGAATTTTAGCTTTGAAATACATATTTAGGTAGATGTGATCCTAGTGGTTCTACTGAATAATTAATACTTACTTAGGTAGGTACTGATTTGAATTTTGACTTTTGATTTTTGAATTTCAAACGGCTAATACCTAGCCACTTTTTTTCGTTTCATTGAGAAAACTACTAGTATAGTATTATATTATCTGTGAGAAAACGAAAAAATATCAAGCGTCGCTAAAGCAAGGAACAAGTTTAAATAAATATTATTGGTGTGAGCCGTGTTGGCCGAAGGGATTAGTAACTCGACTTTCGATCCGAAGGTCGTGGGTTCGAACCTCGGCCGTGTATCAATGGATTTTTCGTTTCGAAAAAATTATATGCGCATTAACACGAGCTCTAAAAGGTGAAGGAAAAATTCGTGAGGAAACCCGCGGCTTAGTCAGCCCCACAAGTATTGACCATGTCTTTCCTGTGGATATGGCCGGTTAAGCTGAGAGGATGGTTTAGGTGCAGGGCAAGCCTACTCCATCTCAAATAATGTCCCAGGCACTACAGTGTCCCGTAAAGTGTAGGCAAAGATTGCCTCCTGACACTGTTTATATCATCTAGTAAAGATGTAAAAGGCCTAAGTTTTTTTATGATTGGTGTATTCTTTACCTGTGTTGTGCTGATCCTGGTGTTTGTCGTTGACAGGCACTTTCTTGTTAATTTCAGCCATTATGCCCACTAGTGGACCACGATTCTTGCACAAACAACACTTTCACCTGAAATTCAATGATTTGATTTTTATGAAACAAATAATATAAGTACCTACCTACATACATAAAAAATATGCATAGGTAGGTACTACCTATTTAAGCAATCTACTAGATAAAATAAATAAATGTTTATTTTACGTCTCTTGGTAGGTAAATTATCTTTATGTGAGTAACTTCCGCCCGCAGCTTTAATTACGAAACCAACATTTTGTTTTCATTTATTTTTCGGATAGGTATTACCTCCACATCGAACTCACAAACTTTACTTCTTTCTATGTAATATTTTTATGAGTCTAGATTATTAACTAAGTCTAGATTATTAAATAATTTAGTAGGAATTAAATAACCTAATAGGTACTTTTTACTGTAGAAATATAAATAAGTACCTAAGTCTGCCACGGAAGCCTACTCATAGGCTGGGTAGGTATATTTTATATGTGGCTATAATTAAAGAGTAGGTACCATGCAACGTTGAAATACGTCTTTTTGTAGGTAACTACGTAATATTCTTACAGGTTCTTCACGCGATTATTTAGATATATATAGGTACTTAAATAGGTAGATTTTAGTTAGTATCGTAGTATTGTGCATTCAAACTGACTGCTTGCAGGTAATCACAACATACTTACATGTGTGCAGTTATCAATAGCAACAATTAATCATGTCTCAAAATCTACGTAGAATTATATTGTATCGATGTGCTACAATAATCTTATACGTTTCTAGATGAGATAATTTCCTCAAGATACAGATGTAATTCTAAATAACATGACTGTGACTGTTAGTAAATATGTACCTACTTACTTTACACTTTGTTGTCACCGGTACGTTATCACTTCACACACGTAAACAAGCGTTTAACTAACAAAGCGCGGCCGTGTCGTCTCGTCACCAAGATAAACCAACACTAGCGAGCGAGAATCGTTTAGTACGGCCGGACGAGGCGTGGTGTTGCCAGATTGTTGGGGTGATTACCCGAGACGGCAACGCCCCTGGATAGCTTCGAGAGCGATTCGAAATAGGTAAAGTAATAAAAACAGAAAGCTAAGGATAGGTTTTTACCTATCATTATTATTACCGTGCTGCTGTGGTGCTGGGCAAGCCTACTCCATGTTAACATTGTCCCAGGCCCTACAGTGTCCCGTATAAGTGTAGGCAAAGATTGCCTCCTGACACTGTATAAATCATCTAGTAAAGATGTAAAGGCCTAAGTATTATTAATAAGTGGCTCTGTGAGCTGTAACAGACCTCGCGAGTCTGTCTTTGCGTAGCTTAAAAATAATAAATGTTCAGAATTCTCTAGTTTAGTGATGAGAAGGTGGTCCAAGGTGCTCCATCAATCCCTACCTAGTAGTAAAAGGGCCGATTTCACAGGTAGAAATATAAAAGTGAGCAAAATACTGCATTTTGAGGAGCTATTCTGCTCATCACACTAAAGATCCTCACCAGATCTTCACCAAATTTTTATGAAACTAATCTAAACAAAAAAAGTCGGAGATATCAAGTAGCTCCCTTTTTGCCATATTTTGAAGGAGTTACCCCTCCAATCAAGTCGTTTAACCTGTATACCAAGTTTTGTCCAGATCGGATGTAAAATACGACCTGTAGAGAAGAACCAACATACCATACAGATGAAAGCAAAATTGGCGAGTTGATGCAGAGACGCTTCGCTAGCTTGGTCAATAATGTTCTATGCCATCATGTTTTAAATTCTCTCTCGTAAAGTCGGGTAAAATTATTAGCTTGCAACTACGTAATACAGCTTCACAGTTGCCGATAGGCCGAACATTTACGAACGAGTGCCGATTGTATCCGAAGGTTATATTGATGCCGGGAAAATGTTTTCCGCGCCATTTTCCCTGGCGCGGGGGGGAGTTTGGCAAACGACACCCTTGCTTTGTCCCTGTTTTTAAAGCGGGCATTGCCCAGCTGAGTGTGTGAACAAAGAGATGGATAATACCTATACCTTTGCATTGAATAGGTATAATACTGAGCCTACATTGCAAATAAAACAACAACTGTCTAAAATCTCTGAGTTTTAGGTGAATTTTAAATTACTAATCTAGGTACCTATAAGTAGGTAGGTACCTAGTTAATTGGTGTTTTTATTATATACTAGGTACGTACTATTTTTGCATTTGTATTGGTAATCCATAAAAATTGTTGTCGAAGCGATTTTTCCTATGTTTATTCTAGTGCTACGAAGCTTTACACAGACGCTCATGGCGATTCGAGCAATTATTTGAGATTGAGACCTTCCTATCCTAAGTAATAGTTGCGTTTTAGTTTCGTTATAATAATATATTGCTTCACTTTTCCTCGGTTCTTCCTACTATAGGTACCTACTTATTTATTTACATAGTAACCTGAAAAAGGGGAGTCACTAACACCTATCTAATACGATAATGAATCCTGGGTTGCCAAGTTGCCAAATCTATTTCTACTTCTAGAGCAAAAACTGTCTATTAAAAATACAAATGGAAGACAACACCAGATTATTATATTTAACAATTTATTATAAAATACGGTATATTTTTTTTGTATTTTCGTCTTTATAAACGTAAGTACTTAAATAAATAAAAAGTAATAAAATTTAATTAAAAAAGACACGTACAACGTGTTTTACAGTATGTTTAATTTAATCTTACTTTAGTATGTACAGTCATTGATTGAAGGTTGTACAATAATAGTGTGTTCGTATAAAAAGGGTGGTCCGTACGGCTGTGTGTACGGTTTGGTCTGTGGCGGCCGAGGCTCAGGTGGCGCTTAGCCCTCCGCGGGCGCTTCGGCTTCTGTTGCCCCGCCCTTCTGCCAGCCGTCACACATTTTCCGGAGGAAAGCTGGAATCATAAAATCAAGTTTTAAAATCAATATCTGGGTGACCGAGCTCTGCTCGGGTGCATAATGTCATCTAGTGGTTTAATTACGATCCAAAGTGCACTTGTAAATCTTTTTGCGTGAAAATGCCGAGAAAACGGCTTTTCCCAGATAAGAGACCTAGCTAGATCGATTTTTCGCCCCCGTAAACACCCGTACTGCAAATTTCATCGAAATCGTTAGAGCCGTTTTCGAGAACGGCAGTACAAACAAACTTCAAACATCAAACCAATATTGCTCGTTTAATAGAATAGGATATTGTGATGACGGTAAATCGCGTAAACGCTGTGCATGTAATAGATTTTTTTTCTTTAGAAAATTAAATAATTTCGTAACATTTTTCAATTGAATACTTACTAAGAAAATTTAAAAAAAACTTGACTAAATGAGATAAAATAATGAATGATGATTAGTTTTTCAATGGACTCTACGTTGGTTTATGTGGCTTATAATAAAACCGCCACAGATGATAGTTACTGAACAATTAATTTGCTGAGACATCGTAAGGATCCTCCTAGAGACGATGTTTCCGTCCTATTAAAGTAGTCTTTTAGAAATTAAAATAAATATTGCAATAAAATATTGCAAAACATTGAGTTATAGGTATACTTGTTAAGCACAAAATTCTGAAATATTAATAAAATTACTTTAAGCATGTTTAAATTTTTGTTAACTTAATAATAAAAGCGAGAAGGACAGATACAGCAGAATCGTTGATAATCACTTACGATCTTACAACTAAAGATTAAGTCGATGTGATGTCTTCTACGCCAAAACCTTCTTCAGGAATGCTGTAAAGGGACAAACCAGGTAAGACAAGGGGACACACAACATGGGACGACCCTCATGCTCATACAGGTATTCTTAGGCGCTGGACACACAGAAAAGACGTAAGACGCAGACGGGGCGCGGACATTTGTCTCTTCCGTGTCCCTTGCATACAAAATGTATAGAAGCGTCGCAACGCAAAACATACAGAAGAGACCGGGCGCGGGCACTATGTTCGCTGGTGCCCTGTCTGCGACGCGTCCTCGTCTTACGTCTCTTCTGTCTGGCCTGCACCTTATGCAAAAGGACTGCATTCAAATGGTTTTTCAGGAAAAACAATAGGCAATATGCGTCTGATTCAAAAGCGGGTTAAATGTATTTTATTATGAACATTGTTGCTTTAGAGGTATGTGTGTGTAATTATTTTTTAATATTAAACCATTTTCGATTAGAAAATAAATTTTAAAAATTGCAAAAAATAGTAGGAATTTCAAAATACTTGAAAAGGATGTGAAAGGATGTGACGACACGAGTTCATAAGAAAAGTCAAGGACGAGTCAGATATGACGATCCATAGATAAGTTTTTTTTTTAATTTTCACAATTCCTATACTCGAACTTATTGTTGTCACAGATTACTGTTGTACTTAGTATCAATTTGACGTCACACGTCAAAGTTCACAAATTGTTACTACAACAGTAATCTGTGACAACAATAATAATCGTGTTTCAGATGCGTGAAAATGTTGGTAAATTTCAAAAATTATTTTTGTTATAAAATTTTAGTATTTCGGCGCTGGAATTTTTATGACGGTTATTTGACGATATAACCTATCGTATAAAATCATAAAAAAAAATTGTGGGAGTTCCCTATTACAATTTCAAATTTGGTGGGTAGTTTATCAAAGAGTGATTCAAATAACTACAAGTCTAATCATGCGTGATCTATTGATGTCAAATAGTGCAGAATGATTCCATTGGAGATTTTACGCAACACAAGTTCAAGACAAATCGGGTTCATCGTTTAGAATTCGTAACATTTCGATATACCTAAGTTCTATGATCGTGAAAGGGTCACACTTTGTGCAAGAGGTCTCACAAGATACGAATCGGTAAAGTTATACTTACGTGCGTAGGGGATCATGCCATCGTCGTCTTCAGGGTCCATGCAGTCCTTAACGACCTCATTGACTTCAGAGTCTTCCAGTTTCTCACCTGATTCGTAAAAAGTTTCAGAATAAAATATATGAAACACAGATTGAGGTAAATAGCTCCACATTTAGGCAAACACATCTTTATTGATCTCTATCAGAAAGAAGTTAAGCCCATCACACACACAGCAGATAATATATCTCATGAAATACCTTTAAATTTTGAGATCGCGCCCATACAAATTCTATGGAGGACCACACACATATAAATTACAAAATATATTTGGTGGGATCGGTCAAGATTTACATTTCAAAAGAAATATTATCTGCTGTGTGTGTGGTACGCTTTACAGTCAGTCAGGATTGTCATAATGGTAATGATAATGCACTCTAGCCCTAGAAGTTGCTTTCAGTATATTCTTCGTCTCTTTATTTAGAAATCGCTTAGAAATAGTAAGAGAATAGGAGAAAACAATAAGCAATGTATAAAAACCACATTCTAAAATAATAACTTCCAAGAATCCCTGAAACTAAAGTATAAACATGACCCCGATAAAGACATCACCGGTACAGCGGTATGGCATTCGGCCAAAGAATTGATTTCGTTACAATTTGCGTCTAGCTGGAATTGTTGCCAATTTATTCTGAGGGTCCGGCCTCCTCCCTGCATTTGTACTCACTAGTTTTAAAATAACGAAGGTGTTACTGGGCAGCTTCAAAAATACATTAAGTGCTTCCTTCCGCGTATAATTATATCACATGCTAATGCTAATTAAATGAAACTAGTGGTCTACCCTGAAGCAAAATTGTAACCACAATACAGTTCGTAAACCTACTTTTGTTTTAGATACGGACACTATACTTAATTTTACATTAGTTACATGGTTTGGCAAAAAGTAGACCATGGGGTTATCATTTTAAGGCTCATGAAAAGTTGACTTACCTAACGCAAGAAGCGTGTGTGTAAGTTCAGCGCCAAGCATAGTGCCATTCTCAGCCTTGTCGTACAACTTCAGACATTCAATGAAGTCTTCATAGACTCCCTGGTCTTTGTCTTTCTTGGCTTGGGAGTAGATGGGAAGGAACTCTTCAACCTGGAATAACATAAATTATATTGAGCATTATCGACATATGACTCAGAAGTTTAAGGTCTTAAAATCTATAATGACAAGTTGACCTTTTTACAATGGAAAAGTGTTTTAGAAACCATACAATGTCCACTCGGTTAGTAGCTATAACATACAAAATCCAGTAGGTAGTGTAACAACATTTATTTAGAAATCAGTTAATGTAGGTACTGACAAAGGTTATATTATGTTACTAGCAGACGCCCGCGGGTTCGCCCGCGTGGACTACCACTTTTTAATAACACGGGAACTGTGCATTTTTCCGGGATAAAAAGTAGCCTGTACCCTATTTCCAATCATTTATCTATCTACTTACTTATATTTTAAATTTCAAGCAAATCGGTTCAGTCGAGTTAGAGACTGTAGGTACTTTACATGCAAACATCCAAACTTTCGCATTTATAATATTAGTGTGATTTAAATAAGATGAAGGAACAAGTAAATTAATTTACCTTTTTCTTCTATTACGAACTACAGAAACTGAAACTTTTACTTCAGTCAATATGTTAATGTTATAATTATGCATGCTTTGTTTGCAAGTTTACTTTGAATGTATGAATTTTATTGCACACCTTATAAAACGTGATTAAAAATACAAAAAAATATAAAACCAATAAAAATTAAAACTTTGTGGCTAAGGAACTATCTCTTCCAGGCCTTCCAACCTTGAATGGAGAGGAACCTTATAATATGGAAGTATTGATAGGTTCAGCCACAGAACTATAATTCTGTGGGTTCAGCGGAGATAGATTGGTAAAGATACTAACGGTGAGGAACTTCTCGCCCTTCTTCTTGGTACCGCCGAGCTTCTCGATGGTGGCCAATGTGGGGTTTGAGTTGAGCGCCCTCAGGACATCGCCAAGGTTGAAGGCATCGACTTTGCCGCTGCCGTCGAAGTCGTAGATGGAGAAGGCGAAGGTTGCCCCTGAGATAAAATAAATTTCTGACTTAATAAAATACTTACTTCTGTCATAAGTATATAAAACTAGTGGGTTAAACAAACCAGGGAATCGATCTTCAAAAGAAATAATTCAATTCAATAAAAAAACCGATCAGGGAATGGACCTTTTGAAGAAATAATTGTTTAACTCTTGATTAGGCTTTATTAATAAAGGCATAGAATAAATAATAGTACAAGAAACCAGGAAAAAGAAGAGATTCTCGCGTTTGTTTAAATACTATTTTATCCTAAGGTTTAAGGTTGTAAATCTTATACCTATAGGATACGATTCTCGATTTGAATTTCTCCGTAAAAAGTTATAAGCTTCAATTCATTAATTCACATGTGGACGCACCAATTCGATGATTTTCAATGTTGATGCATGGCCTTAGTAGTTAAAGGTCTATGCTAGAAGCTGTCAATCATGTTCAAAATCAACCGGGTCAATCGTTTCTCAAGTTCAATCATAAACAACACAAGTTTCGAACAATTATGTGAATTTAAATAATTATGACACAATATTCTGGAAGTTACTAAACGTTGGTTGACCGTGCTTTAGCGTGGGCGGACATTCTTCGCCCAGAATAATACTTTTCCACCGTGAGCTGTTCGTTTCGATATTATGCTCTCTGTGACTCACATTCTAATTATAGACTCAATACTGTGCCCCAATTTTAACTAGGTTCCCGCTATGAATAGTAGAATATTTATTTATTTAAATTCTAAATTGTAAAATCAAATAGTTTTAGAAGACATAAAATGTGCAAAATATTTTATAATAATTAGGCATGTTTTCTTTTTTATGACAGTTTATATTTTGTGTTTTATATTAAGTTTGTTTATAAGAATTATGTAAGCATCATTAATTCTTTTAAATTACAAGGCTAGCTAGCATTAGCTGTTTCAAGATCATTATCAGAACTGACCTTGGTAATGACGGTTGATTGATCATAGCAACTGCAAGAATATTGCAGGCGTTTTATGTAGATAATACGAATTTCAATCCCCACGCTAGAACACACGAAGCTAGGCTGCAGTGAAATCTGAGCGGAGTTTCTCTGTTTGGGCGGGCGGCGATAGCAGATCACGTGACGCAAAAGTTTAATTTTAGAACGCAGCGCGCGCGCAGCGTGGTCGTGCCGCTGACGCCGCCGGCGGCGTCTCTTTCCATCTCGAACCTTTTATGAGGAACCGTGCTAAACATAGATGATGTTACGATGCTTCACTACTCTTTATTATTTTTATTTTATGTTGGATGACCGATTAAAAACTATTGAACTTCTTCCGATGACTGAAAGCTTTGCAAAAGGTATTAGAAGGAATCGATAGAGAATTGAGAAGGTATATGAACGAGGAATCGGTTAGTGTTACTCATAAAAAATACTCACTGTCGATGTCGTTCTTGCTGAGGTCGGTCTGAAAATTACCAAAAACATTTCGTTAATCCATGTGTGGTGGCTTGTCATGCAAGTGTGAGTAGATTAGTTGTGTGTTCTCCCACAGCTTTGAAGCTTCGTTTTGTTATATCGACATTTAAATAAAATACCATCTTCTTTCACTGGTTTATCACAGCACTTTTATATTGACGCAAGTGTACTTATTGGTTATCCGGATCACTCGCGAGCTACCGGTCAGCGGATAGGTAAGTTTCACGAGGATCCAACACGCGTAATAGATTTTCACTTGTCGATCTAACAGTCCATATTTATCACTGTTACACCATTTCACATTTTCACTGCCGTCAGTGACTCACCATTTTGTGTGGTGTTAGTTGGTTCCCTCCCGGTCTTCACTGGCAGACGTTCAGACAAGAAGTGGGGCTCAGTAACTTTTCGCGGGACTGTTTTAACTGGCTTAGATGGCGCACCAGTCTGGATATTTGAGATTTAGCCCAGGAATCCGCAACCGTTCTATTTTTGGAAAAGTTGTTTCGTTTCTACGACGACTTCAAACGCGCTGTTGAAGCGAGATGAAGCGCATTTTCACCTGCTCTATGAGGAGGTATCGTCAAACGTCAAACACAATAGTTATCTACATTTACGCTAAACTATTTCTATCTGATATGTGTATCTTTAGAGACCAAGGTGTCCGCTTTATCAAACGAATATAATGAATGTGTCATACTTAGTCAAAGCTCTATAAAAAGGCCTACAAAATGTGCTTCATAACTTAAGGAAATAATAAAAGTTAAATAAATTAATAATTTACTTGAATTATATCATATAGAAATAAGTAAAAAGTAAAGTAATTTAGCATAACATTCAAATAACACAACAAGAACTTCTAAATTGTAATCAATAGGGTTAGATTGTAACTTATAGATCGCCACTTCCTTCAGCCATCGCATCAAAAGTGTAGTCCTTCCAACAGTTAGCGTTTACCAAGGCTTCGTTCACTGTATTGAACTTCCACGCCACAGGGCGGGTAGGCGCAGGTGATCGGAGTAGCCTGTTGTCTTGCAGGCTGGAGGCCCGGCGCCTAGCATCAGGGGATAATGGACACACTGCCAGACCAGACAGCCTTGATTCCTATGAGGAAACATCGAACCAGTTAATTTTGCAACAACTATTCAGTTACTCTATGTATCCGTTTAGTTAGCCCGATTAACGATTACGAAAGCACCTGGCTCGCCCTGGACAGTGAACCCATCTTGGCGACGGACAATGGCATCCTCACTGAAACTGACTATCTATATCTATAACCTATGAAGTATAGTAAACTGGATTCTTTATATTTTTTAGAGAGGTAAGTACCTACTTAATTCTGATTTTACTGTGAAATACACATCAAATACAAACAAGACAAGAGTCAAGCCATCTGTCCATCGTAATATTATTTAATACTTACAACATCCTGTTGCCGCATCAAAATAACCCTCATTTTTATCTACGTGGATAAAATATCAAAACTGTGTAAGTCTATAGACTGTAAAAGCATAGTAGTGAAATTTCATCGTATAAGTATTCTATGAAAACAATTATTTGTTTTCCTGAAAATAACCTTGCGTTTTCCTGGAGTTTTGCGACGCCACCACCCGCGAAGGCATGCAAAGAGTCTGGCGCCTTGGATGCGACATCTTCGAGCTAATGTACTCCTGCGAGATCCACTTATTCCAGAAACCGTAGCCTCTTCCTCTCTAGGTTTCTAAACACAAATGGTCACACATCAAGCTGGGCCTTGTATGTGTTAACATTTTAGAAAATGTAGAGCACTGTGTACTCTGTTCACTTATTTAGAAGGTAGGTGGCGCCTGAGCCATGGCACATGAGCATTTGCTCCATCCCCAGCAGTTGTAGTCAAAATTCGGTGCTCATCTTCGAGCTGCTCGGCTTTCTGTCAGACATGTCGAATATTCGACTTGTAAAGTGCCACATCGAGGAAATGTTTATGTCAGTCACCACCTAAAATTGGCTTAAAATATTTTATTTATTTATTTAACACTTTCACACATAACAAATTGTGCAAGGAGGTCTTAATGCTGAAGCATTATCCACCAGTTATCATATCATTTTAGCTTGCATTTAAATCCTGAAGCTAGGTTGGTTAGGTAGGATGATTATTAAGTATTTCCAAAAAAAATAATTTTAAGTAATACCTATACTTACTTACATAAAGAAGTAACTTACCTATACTTACATTTTTTTTTTGGAAATACATTCATTATTATTCATAGATACAAAAACACCCAGACCACAGACAAATACTTGCAGATCATACAATTTACAAACATTGCCTCGCAACGGGAATCGAACCCGCAGCCTTCTGTGTTTCAGGCAGGCCTTCGCACACAGCGCTAACAGAGGTCGAGCTTATGTTATTCCCAAATAAATTACATTAATATTTAGGATCTGTCGCTTCAAGAGCTTCAAGCTCTAATTTTACAACGGTAAAATACTAGTTTACATTATTCCATCCATTACGTAATGGTTTATTTTAGTATCGCGCATACTAAGCTTTACCTCTGATGCATTTGCTAGCTTTAATGGAATTCAAATTTCAAACACATGGAAGTACCTATAATATAAACTTTGCGCCGGAAACTCATAATTCATCTGTGTCTACCTACATTTCATTATTTTGAGAGAACTATTTATGGAAAATCCTACAACATCTGACGCGCACGATGTTTTACTCGTAGATGTAACTGTAGGCACTGTGACGCTTAACCACGTCGATGATAGATACTCAACTAAAATGTTTAGCATAAATACTTAGCACGTAAAAACCTGGGACGCAGAAAAAGTCTGTGTTTTCGATAAAACTATGTTTGACATTGGCGTACCGATGAAGATGCCTTGGGACACCGTAGCTCTTCATCAGACGTATTCGAAGTCATCAGTTCCACCTCTTGAAGGATAATTTCTTTAGGATCTTGTAGTATTGGGAACACGTCATCTTCAGAGCATTGTTCGTAGTCACCTTGGTGTTTCAAATTAAATTCAGTAACTACAAATTATTAATCTATATCTTGATCTAATAAACTTATAAATACATACGATTTAATGTCATATACGCTTTTTCGTACAGTTCAAAATCATTCTTTTGTTTGATAGCTTCTTTTTCCTTTTCTTCGTCATCCTTAAACATATACAAATACTAGAAAAAAAATATTAGGTACATGATGTAGAATAAGCTAATAATTGGCCTTTACATCTTTTACTAGACGATTTGTACAGTGTCAGGAGGCAATCTTTGCCTACACTTAACGGGACACTGCACTGTGTAGTACCTGGGACAATGTTCAGATGGAGTAGGGTTGCCCAGCAACGTAGAATAGCATATAGATAACAAACCTCTGCAATTTCTTCAACCGTAGCAGTTCGTAGACCCTCGTAGACCCCGATACCTTCTGACGGACCTTCGTCGTCAACACAAAATGCGACATCCTTAACTATATCAGCTACGAACGCATCAGCCAGGAATGAGTATTCCGAGTGATCACTTCTTGAAACCGTTTCTGTTACTTCAGCGTCATTGTCATTTTGTTCTGCGTATACAGGTAAATCTTCCATAAATGGATTTGTGTTGGCAATGAATGCACTCATAACAGCAGGTAGGTCTTCAATAGGTTGGAGGGAAGTATTGGCGGCATATAAATTCATTATCTTGTTCATAGCTTCAGCTAGTAAGTCGTTGGGCTCACAAATATTTTGTTCGATGTCTGCATCGTCATACATCTGGTACATCTCACTCATATCGAACAAGTGATTTATAAACATGGATGTAGAATTTGTTGAATCATTTTGTTGCTAAAATATAAACACGAAAAATTTGTTACTTAAGTACCTACTTAAATATTCGAGAAATAGTTCAGATATTTAAAAAAGTGTGACGTACTATTTCTATTTCTTCGTCTCCTTGTCCAATCAAAGTAGAATCATTGAAAGCAGTAAGTGTTTCATCTGTAATATTTAAAACGTAGCTATTGATTCTACTTACGAATTATGATGGTTATTATTATTACAATGTACTTATCATATGAGAATGATTTGTTGACTAAAATAAATGTATTTAACACTTGAAAATTACCCGCGCAATCAATTTGTCTTGCTACGATTTTTTGTGGCGTAGATGTGGCAACAATGTTGGCAACGGCCTCAATATTATTTTCATTCACGTTGTCGCCTTTTGACACATCAAACGATTCGTCCTCATCATCAGCGAAATTTATCCCGCTGTTTTTGATGTTTTTCAACATAGAGATATATTTCCAAGGCTGACCTGTTCAGAGAGTTAGCTATATTTGAGATTCAACGCCAAAGATTATCGATATCAAAATCAAGAGTTTTTAAAGAAATATGCCCTAGTATCATCCTCTAATCAACCAGACAACCACTCTATTCCTCTAGACAAGGACCTTTAACAAAAAAACTTTAAAATAAACATAAAGGGTCTTACTTATGAAAGATGTTTAAAGTTAAACAACGTCCTGTCTTTACTTGTGGATAGTGACAAATAAAGAAAGGACGTTGTTTAAACAGTGTTCAACTTTAAACATCTTTAGTAAGGGGGAAAAATATTAATGACCTGAATCATGAGCTGCATTAGCTATAACATAAGCCTCGTCCAACACTTGTTTCACAAGGCGCACTGCTAGTAGAGCCGCGAGACGCGCGTTGCAATCTCTTGAAGGAGAGCCTTCGTCTGGAACATTAAGGAACTTCGTGTAATAAATTTGCAATAAAATTGATCTAACAGGGATCGCAAACTCGGAAATGCATATTGCACACCCTACAGGCAGTGCTGATAAATATTCGTAGCAACTTCACTGACTTGCAGATGTTCATCCGATTGAATATTAGACACATGACTAAATAATTACCCAAACCGTGTTTGTTTGCCCTTATTCTTCACGGTGTTGGTCGGGTCGCGTAAGAACAGGAGTAGAAATAAAGTGATTATAGTGGTCCTACCGATTTTGTAATACTTATTGAGTTATTTGCCTACTTTGATCATCACCTGTCTATAATCAAAGTTTGCAACAGCCGGCTATAAGTTCATCAGCAAGGCATGTTTACAAAATCCTTTGATTATAGGATTATCTCGGAGGATTATAGACAGGCAGCAGGACTTTGATTGGTATATAAAATCCAAAGACCTTATAAAATCAAAGGAGCAGATCAAAGTATATAGACAAGTAATAATCAAAAATAAAAGACAGTTTTAAAGTTAACTAGAACAACGACAACATTTAACACCATACCCAGTGAGGTAATGCAACGGACACAACAAACCTTGTTTATTAGTCATTTTTCAATATTTAGTTTACGTAAAATGTGAAAATTAGGTAACAACAATATAATTATTCAGAAACTGACACTTTACTTGTTGTCTCTTGTTGTCTATGTGTTATGTTTTTTTCTCTCATAAACCAACGAGTTTGCATGAAAAAGGTTTGTGTTTTTATTTTAGCATTAAAACTGGTGCAAAACTGGTGTAATAAAGTTCGATTTATCAAAAATGTTTTGAAAATTCTTTTGAAACAGTTTTATTTACTTTCTTCAGAAAAAAAAGAATTCATTTGAAAAATGCAGGTGTTGGAAAAGGGGTCAAAAGCACCCTAAACCGGCGAGCTTGTAAAAAGCGTACGAAGAATGTAATGAGAGTGAGTGGGAGAGGCAAAAATATGTGTGTCAGAATCACAGCAAATGGAAATCTGTGGTCTTTGTCTAGTCCTACGGGATAGAGAATTCAATTTGTAGTATATCACACCCTAGATAAGTAAGTAAATTCGTATGAGTAAGTGGCCAACTCTGGTGACGGACTTTTTAGGCCGCCTAAATGCTTCCGTCGTGGCTTACTTAACGACCGAAACCGGGACCGAAAATTTAACGTGCCCTCCGAAGCACGGAAGCGCTCAGCTCGTAATACCACTTGAGGTCACCCATGCCCGCCCATCGCTGGATCAATCAAGAACATCTAAGCAAGCTACGCCACGAGCGCTTCGGCTTCCCCCCATCTAGATGAAAACCCCGGTTACTCGAAAAACCTGCTTTTTCAGAAATGACAAAAAACTAATTTAGAAAATCTATGACTATGAAAAATGCAGGTAAACAATAACCTAGGCATATAAAATAAGTACCTACCTATCTCTATATTTATCAGAATAAAAAACATTTGAATACCTACTAGGTAATTTAGTTTAGATTCGTTGCTCAGTCTTACTTTCGTTTGAAATCTCGTAGAACTATTTACTAAAGTACTTAATTAATTATAGGTTAATGAATGGAGCCATTTGTATTGCCGAATAAAATAATAAGGTGACAATGTATGTGAAAAACTATAATGTAACGGGAAACAATCTATAAAATGGTGGCTTTAGTGCCGGCGCGCCCCGCTTGTCTCTATTTATAAAGTAAATTGCCTGCCACTACGTGGACATTGATATCCACGCCAATCTTGTTAAAACAATGTGATAAGTACCTACCTACCTACTAATAAACAGGTTGAATACATAATATAAAACAAATAGACATCAATGATTGTACCAACACCTACTATGTTATCATAAAATTATCTAGGTGATTATTACTTACCTACCTAGTGTTATCTAGGAAAATGTTTAGTAAGTAGCTCACATAAGAATTAGTTAGTATGAACGAGATTTCGGACGAGAAGATGAAAACATGTCTGACTCAGGCGAATGAACAAAATTCCTTTTTTCTATAACTTGTTGGTTATAGAAAAAACAAGTTAAGGTGGAGTGCCGTAATTGCAACTAAAAAAAGTAAAGTCCTAACTTCCTCGCTTGATAATTCTATATTTTATATCAGAAATGTATTTTTTGAAAGATCTGTTCCATAGTAAATTTCATGTAGATTTATATCATTGTTATGAATAAAGTAAAGCGTTAAAGAATAAAATTATATTGCATAAATTCATGACGGAGGGAGCAATAGTTGCAATTACCCGTTTTTGCGGGTAATTGCAACTACTTGTTTTTACTTCTTATTTTTCTATGGCGCTTACTACTGGAAAATACAGAACACATGCCTTGAATATCGTTCTTTCGATTTATATAGCTATGCCCTTGCTACTAATGTCAAATTTTGCGCGAAAACACTTTTCAGCAAAGAATCCGGTAATTGCAACTATTTTACTACAAATAGTGATGGGAACCTTATCGTGATTTTTATCGACTCGATGTTTATTTTAATCACAGTAATCTTTTAGTTATGAAACAGCCTCTTTTACTCTTATCTTTAAAGTCTTCTATTATCTTTTACTAATTATTTTTTCTAACTTTATTTCAATCGCAATAAGTAATATTTTAGAAGTTAAACATCTTTTTATATTCGTTTCACATAATGAACGACTTTTAAAAGGGCTCCGCTAGCGCCAACATAATGAAGGGGCTCAATCACTCAAACTACTTGCTAAGAACTCATAGCATAGTGTAGTGTACAGTACAACTACCGTCTCAAGCGCTTACGTCACCACCGACGACGGACCGACCCACCGGGGAGTCCGAGCGCGGCTGTCATGCCGAGCGGTCATGTCGGTTGTTGTGTTTGTGTTAGTGATGAAGCGTTGATGAGCCGAGTATACACCACATATCGTGGACACTACATGTGGCGACGAGGACAAAACGTGAGTAAATACTTAATTAAAGAAAAAAAAAAAAGGGAATGGGAGTGACGAGTTTCGTTTCCAGTTGGCACAAGAAATTGGTTTAATGCGTGTTATCTATTGAGTTAGCATAACTGTCAATGCGTAGATTGATACAAATTTTATTGTAGGTACCTACGCTGAGGTTTTTCTATCTTTTATTTTACCAATGGGTAAATCGGAAAATAACCAATTGACTCATGGTTTTGCATTATACAATGTGGGTACTTTAAAGTATTAAAATATAAGTATCATTTACTTAAGAGTGGAATGGTAAACTTGGACCACTCTAGCAAATATTCGGGATGGTGAAATAACCTACCAACAAAGACATACCTACTAGGTATACTTATAAATGCAATTAGTACCTACAACAAAGAATTTAATGATTGCACACTTTTGCTAAACCGCATTCTTGGATAACTGCTTGTGAACCTACCCTTTCTTTGATATTTCTGATTGGTGGTTTTTACAAAATATGCTCCTTATATACAGTATTTACAAGTATACATACATGTACCTGAGTATTAACAAGGGTTGATGAATACTAAGTTTTTATCTTTAAGTTTTGTTATTCCTGTTTATGGAATTAGTGTCTCAGTAGTGAAAGGTGTACTTATACCAACTTAGCATTGTACGAAGACGTACATTTACAAGGTGTTTGATTTTAGTGAATTACCATCTTTACACCCTGGCACAACTGATCGCGCTGCGATAATTACATGTGACGAACCCGTTTACAGCAAACTTACGTTAATTGTAATAAGTATTTTAATAAGCTTTTAAGTGTGACCAGTGCCAGTGTTTGAACCACTACTAAGAACTTTACTGTTCAGTCTGACTGGACTGTACCTGCACCAATAAGCAGGAAATATCCTGACTACTAAATTGGAATTATTTGTTAAAGTATTGAAACATTTATATATATTGAAGCTGTTATAAACATGTCAACTGGCTCTTAGCTCAGTTGGTGGTAGCTCTGCCTTCCGCGCTGTGGGTCGTGGGTTCGATTCCCATCCGGCACATGCATTTGTGTGATGTGATGAGCATAGATGTTTGTTCTGTGTCTGGGTTAATTAAGCTGTTCACATAATTATGATCGAACTTCACGTATGGGTAAGTTCGTTTGATCATAAAGTATTCTATGTTCCTACGCATTTAATCAGTTGTTTGATCCCCGTGGTGCGGGCTTTTCTTGGTTTCGGGCTGGATGGCGCTGTGTGAGGTGACCAGCAATATTTATTTATGTGACTAGCGGAAAATATCCGACCATTAAATTGGATGAGAGCGGGCCTAAAAGGGCCACTTTAGCCGAATCCTAATATGAATCGTATTATAAAAGTAATAATAATGTTTTATTTCGGGATCTAGTCCTTAGTCACAGATATTATGTACTTATACAGATAAAATAAGATGAAATAAAACACAAGTAGGTACAATGCCTGCCTAATATAATTTTAAATTGAAAATGTTAGCGAGCTAATCTAGGCTTGCTAGAATGCCGTCTCGGATCTTTTCCTAATCATGAGAGTAACAAGAGAAAGACATAGGTATTTACGAATGGTAATAATATGATTCATAAAAGGAATTGCGGTAGCTGCCATTTAAGCCTTCCAGGCTTACGATGCCTGTAGTTACCTATTTGAACGGAACGGAGGATAGCAGGCTATGCCTGATCGTTGAATCGAACTGCAATCAGTGTTAGACTGATAAGTGTTTACAAGCACAAGTACCTATATAAAATAGTGGCTATTATGCCAACTGGTTATGAAATATTAAATTGTTTTGGCAGATAATTTAATCTGAACATTAAATTGGTATAACAGGTAACTTACCTAATATGAATATAAAATTATTTCAGCAGATAATTTTATCTGGACATTTAATTGTAATAGCAGATAATTTAATCTGAACATTAAATTGGTATAACAGGTAACTTACCTAATATAAATAAAAAAAAATTGTTTTAGCAGATAATTTTATCTGGACATTAAATTGTAATAGCAGATAATTTAATCTGAACATTAAATTGGTATAACAGATAGCGTAATCTAAACATTAAAATTGGTTTGGCAGATAACATCTGAACATTAAATTGTTAAATGAAGTAATTTAATCTGAACATAAAATTAATATAGCAGATAATTTAATCTGAACATTAAATTGGTATAACAGATAATTTAATCTAAACATTAAATTGGTTTGGCAGATAACATCTGAACATTAAATTGTTAAGTAAAGTTATTTAATCTGAACATAAAATTATTATAGCAGATAATTTAATCTGAACATTAAATTGGTATAACAGATAACTTAATCTAAACATTAAATTGGTTTAGCAGATAACATCTGAACATTAAATTGTTAAATGAAGTTATTTAATCTGAACATCAAAGTATTATAGCAGATAATTTATCTGAACATTAAATTGGTATTTAACAGATAACTTAATCTAAACACTAAATTGGTTTTGCAGATAATATCTGAACATTAAATTGTTAAATGAAGTAATGCGAGATAAAACAGCAGATTTATTCAATCTGAATCATTAAATTGATCGTTTTATGTTGTGGGCTGGTACAACCACTGCCGTTCAATCACGCTGAAAGTAAATCATTGTAACGCGACCATTATTTATTGTACATTCAATTGTTTTGGCCTAATCACTCCTACAACTGTTGGAAAAGGAAATTGCTCTGTACCCTTGTCAAGACTACGCGCATTACTGTGTGATGTGACGTACCTACCTACTAACTTATAAATCAAACGTGCTACCTGCATTCAAAGATTTTGTAGCAAAAAAAAAAGTGAAGCTAAATTCAACTTTAAAGTACCTAAGTAACTTATATTCTGTTATCGATGGCGAAAAAGAATCTACATACCTACTGGAATGAAAATTGCTGTGTTCTCTACACAGGAATCTCTTATTATTTGACAATTCCTATAATAGCTTCCCTATTAAACGCTGTTGCTAAGTGGATGGTTAAGTATTGTAGTTATATATTTATTTGCTTAAATAAAGGGTATGGAACACAGGTTTACATTAAACTTAAGAAAATATATATACAGTAAGCTGTCCTCCAGTGCTCCCGTAAGTAAAGTATATATCACAACATGCGTAAAGGTTAGAAACCAAGTTATTCCTATATAGCTAGGTAGAATAGAATACCTTTCTAACACGAATAAATACGCGTACAATTAGAGGTAAGTAGGAACTCTCTACTTTTACAAATAAGAAATCAAAAGACTCAGGCTTATTAAAAAAAAAAAAGGGAGAGAGAGAGATGAGAGGTTGAAATCATTGTCAACCAAGTCTCAGAACTTTGACGGCTTAAAATCAGATAAGTAAGTAGGTACTTTGAAATCTGATGGTAATTGGTAATGTTACTGCCCTAGTAAAATTATACAGTAGCATAAGAATCTGATATAATTAGTCAGTTATTCGGAAAATACCTAAATCATTCGAAAAGATAATAAAACTCATACTGCCAGATCTTAATCACTATTAAGGCGCGATAAGGAAATACCTAATTAAAAAATGTAATAATCGAAGGTGTACATTTTAAGTAGATAGATAATTATACTTATTGTACACTAAATTAATTTTATTGTTAATATAACGTCGCTTTGGCTATATGCTGTTATGGTGTTATGTTATATTGAATAAATAAATAAATTAAATTGTCTCTCATAGCCATTCCGTTAGGTACAGAGCGCGATTAGTAGCTAGAGATTTCAGAATATCACCTGAGTGACCTGACGGACTACAATTTAACCTTTGTGCTTGTTGCTAATTGCTGTTTAAATTTTTTTAATATGTTTTGAAGATCAACATACCTAATTTGTTTAGTTGATACACATCATTTCAATGTAAAGACCACTTTCCTAAGTAGCGAGTTGAAACAGGAAATTTTCACGATGATTCCTGAAACGTGATAATTTGAATACATAATGCAAATTACTTGTGTAAATTGAACAAATCATTGATTATGTCAATGATTTCCAGATAGCAAACAAATGTGTGAACTTTAAATAAATAATATGGGAAAATAAATAATTTTATTTTAGTAAGTTAGGTACCTAAGTACCTACTCATTTCATCGAGATCGATCTTAGACGAGCAGCTTTTAGCTAGTAGATAATGTCAATATCACACAGTGCTAAAATAGCCTTTACTGAAAGTAATCTGTCTGTTTAAGACTGGTTAATCTTTTTGAGCTTGGTTATTTCGTAGCTATTATTAAGTAACTGTAATCTGGTACTTAGTGCATTTCAGTTGTGTCAAATTTTAGAGGGTATTTAGATGAGTAAATTTTAATGAGTAAATAGGTAATACTAAAAATTTTATTTCAGGCAACAATAGTTAAACAAGTAAAAGATGTAAAATAGGTACTTAAAACTACGGCTCATATGAATATACCGTATAGCACAGTGTCCCGCAAGGGGTGTGCCGCGGCGCACTGGTGTGACGTGGTCAGTGGTTGATGTGCCTCGGAAAGGTAGCGTTGCCTGTCTCAGTTCAGTTACTCCAAACTTGAATCCCATATGCTCAACTGAACAGGCTCATGTTTCGCATAGGAAAAGATTATTTTAATTTATGGTGTGCCTCCAAGGTATTCCGATTTCCTAAATGTACCTTGAGCACGGGAAGTTTGCGGAACACTGGTCTAACATACATATTTTGACCAAAGAGCTTAGATATTAAACAATTTGATGCGGGATTGAAAACCTGTAGGAGTAAGTATTCATTCTTAGAAAATAAACCTGAATTATGAGGCTTTAAATTCTGAAGATAAAAAATTATGCTCCTACCGAAACGTTGTAATTTGTAGAATGTAAATAATTACATAAATATAATATGAGTAGGTAGGATATTTCATATTATATCAATACACTGTATAATAAATTTTCATATTATAGAACTATGACTGTGCCATAAAAAAGGTTTCGGTACTTTTTAAAGGTACCTACAGTTGATTTAAATTATAAGAAGTATGAGTACCTACATAAACATTATGTGTGGGTAGATACCACCTATGCAGATTAAGAATATGATACAAAAAAAGTACAATCAGATTTATATTTGAATTGTAGGATTGATGCACAATTACCTGAAGTAGGTAAGTAAAATAACAACGAGTAATTGTCAGTAGCAGCCTCTTCGACTGAGCTGTGTACATGGCTTTGTATTTGTAACGGAGACACCTATGATTTAAAACACAGATTTAAAAACTCTGTAGATTGTTATTTGATAGATTAAAATGTGTTAAGTATAATTTTATTGTAAGAATTATTTAGGTACCTATTATACAAGTGAATGAGTGATCCGATTAGATTTTCCTGGGTCTCTCTTATCCTAGCAACAAATCCTGGACCATTAGAACTATTGTATTCTCAATAGTAATAGTTAGTACTTACCTATGCAACGTTTGTAAACGAATCTATATTTGTACAATAATTGGTATGATAGTTTATTTTGAGGGAAACGAACGTGTTGAATTAATTGAAGATGTAAAATGGAAAATATTTATTACAGCGAATAAGCAAATTGTCAAAATTTAATTAATTATGTAGGTACCTAGTTGGCTATAGAATAGGTAGGTACAAGTAAGTACAACAAAATTTAGGAATAAGAATACCTGTCAGATTCCTCTCTAAGCCTGTAGGTATTGAGGAAGCTTGGGCACCAAAGTATTCTGTCAGATATAACTTTTGAAATTATTACCCGGCTGACTGTCAAGTCACCCGGGTTATGTAGATCGCGCGTTTCTATGTATGTTCGTTCGTATGTAAGTAATATTCTTTATTACCACGTTTCTCCTAAACGGCTGGATGGATTTTGATGAATGAGGTATCGTTAGAATCGTCTCCATCTCGATTGTGCTCTAGGATACTTTTTATTTCGATAAATCAAATAGTGCGGCTAAAAAATGCAACAATGTGTGAATTTTCAAAATGAAAATCACGCTATCATATCAAAATCCATGTCAAAATCAAGAGGTTGGTGGACTGATATCAAATATATTTTTTTTTTAAATCTAACATGACATCTTCGAAGACTAAATGGAGTCTCAAAATTTTTGAAAATCTATTTTTCGCCCTAAATAGAATTGCTAACCAAAACGCAAACTAAAACTTTCTATTTAGTCACACGCAACGTTTAGAACAAACTGCATCGAAATTGGTTTAGCCATTTAGGAGATATCTCATATTTAAGAAATAACTTACGCATTTAATTTAGGTACTCACAGAGCCATCTGTGTGTCAACTGTGACAACAACGTTTAGGAAAATGCGTACGGCATCGAACCCTCGATACCTACATAATAATAAAATTGTAATTTAATTTTGTTTTGTGATTGATAAGATAATGCTGTTTCCAACTTTTCAGTTCAGCCGGGTTTTTTTATTTTTGAATAAATTGCTTGTCATGGTTACGAACATAAAACCATGGTAATTATCCCGTTGATAACAATATTTATATTCTGTCAGATTCCTCACTAGGCTAACCCTGTATCGAGGAAGCTTGTATATAAGTAGTCTGGTTGTCATATTAGTATAGAAGTAGGTACCTATAGATATTAACAGTACCTATAGATGTTTAAAATCCCTGGAGACAGTTTCAAACTCTTTTGTTTAAAGGTTAGAATTAAATATACCTACAAGTAACTGACAGTGAACACAAAAGGATGTAAACAAAACAAGAATACCTAGCAGAATAGGTACACTTAAGAACACTGATGGTATGAGGTATTTACCTACTAAGTATATAATAGAATATGATTAGGTATGGGTGAGACTAGCACTTCAAACTGAGTAAATCCTCAGTTTCGTCTCTTCACAATCAATAAAAAAAAAAAAAAAAATTAAAGAAATAGAAGGTGAATGGAGAACAATTTCAAAATCAAAATAAAATATAGAAGAAACAGAAGACAATGATTATAAGAATATTACACTACTTTACCTAGTACCATAATTAAAAGAGATTAAGTAATCAACTTTATAAGTCAAATTAGAGACTGTGGAATTGTGGAATAGTAGGAAAACTTTTAGTATTTGTGAATCCAATTGGTTTAAATAATTCATTGCTGATACGAAATAAAAAAAATAAAAAATCTGTAAAATAAAACTGATTAGATGAGTAGAAAAAAAATACTGATTTAAATACTAAGTTTATTTATAATAAATATCAGTCAATACAATCTAGAACTAAAACAATTAAAACAAAAGAGGGATGTAGTGTACAGTACAACTACCGTCTCAAGCGCTTACGTCACCACCGACGACGGACCGACCCACCGGGGAGTCCGAGCGCGGCTGTCATGCCGAGCGGTCATGTCGGTTGTTGTGTTTGTGTTAGTGATGAAGCGTTGATGAGCCGAGTATACACCACATATCGTGGACACTACACATAGTATGAAAGTAGATAGTATTTCTTTCAATAAAATATTACGTATCGACATAGTCATCGTCATTGTTACATCACTAGGTTTTTCAAACTTCATACAAAACCGGTCGTTAAATTGCAACTGTCAAAAAAGAAACAAAATAGTTACAATTACAAGATTATGCACTTTTTGTCTTGCAAATGTAACTGCATCCATAACTCTGGGTAGATTTATCGTAGAATACTACAAACACATAAAAAACAACTTACTGTGTTTTCTAATCACTCTCACTGTGAACACACCGACGAAAAACCAGGAAAAACATTTTTTTTCAATAAATTACGAAAAGCGTCCGAGCGGCGTCACTTCCAAAAAATTGGCAGTTTTATAAAAAAGCCTGTCACTCGCTCAGTTTTGGTCCTATCAACGCCTTCTATATTTTTAGACTGAGACTTTTAGAAGAAGTTCAATACCACATCTATCGATGTTCAAAAAAGTTATCCTAGAGGGAGTTATTGACTCCAGTTGCAATTACCGGATAGTTGCAATTACGGCACTCCACCTTATAGAAAAAATGTTTTTGTTTTTTTTTTAGATTTTTTTTAAACCTAGTAGTTACCATGTGACTTTACAATTGTTATTTCAACTGATTTCAACGTCCCTATGTAGCAACTATGTAGGCAGGTTAGGGCCTACGACCTATTTTTAAAGGCGCATCGCGCATGTGAATCAGGACGCGAAGCTGGGTTCATAATTAATTTCATGAGTCTAGATTGCTGATGATCTGTAGGTACCTACGTAAGTATATTCAGTGGTGGTGCCTGACCCATATTCTCAGCTGTAGGTACCAAAGAAATTCTATAGTATAGAAATTCCTTGGTAGGTACCTAACAGCAGCCATCTTGCCATCTCTATAGCAACGAGAAGCTGCCTCCCGCGACTCAAATCTGCGCACAGATCAATGCTGGGAAATTCGTTAGGGATGGCACAGCACTTGTATTTAATTTACTTAATTATAACTAGGTTTGTAGGTAACCTAAATGTGCTTTATAAGTTTATATGCCTATCACTCTAGGGATTAGAGCCGTATTGGCCGAGGGGTATAGTACCTACCTCGACTTTCGAGCCGAAGGTCGTGGGATCGAATCCTGGCCGTGCATCAATGGCTTTGTCGTTTCGAAAAAATTATAATGCGCATTAGCATTAACACGAGCTCTAAACAGTGAAGTGAGGAACGCGGCTTAGTCAGCCCCACAAGCATTAACCGTGTCTTTCCTGTTATGGTCGCATGTTTTAGGTACCTACTGGGCAAGCCTACTCCATTTCAAACTACAGTGTCCCATTAAGGATAGGCAAAGATTGCCTCCTGATAGGTACCTACTGTAAGTTTACGTAGGTAAATCATCTAGTAAAGATTAGAGGCATAAGTTTTTTTTTCTCTAGGGAAGTTTCTATAACGCTGTAAAAATTGTGTATTGTTACTTTGGGATGCCTACCTATTAAGAGTAGGTAGGTAGGTACTTATTTGAAAGAATATAAAAAAATGGAAATATACTTCATAGCTTGATTCCATGAAAGATTACTCTCTAAGCAATCATATTAGTATGTCTCTACTGCCAACATACCTAATGTGCAATAAATAATTTGAATTGAATTGAATTAAATCCAACATTGTCACAATGATCTCACAGCCACCCCTACGCTCTCGGCTCGTTCTAAATGCGCGATACCTCACTCCCTCCCTAGCTTTCCTCCTGAAAGTGCGCGTTTCCCTGTAAACCTTTTCACCGCGTGTCGGATGTGTGCTTGGAACCCATGTTCCTGTGTAAACAGTGATCGACAACATTTGGAAGATGTGGTTCTAGTGAAATAGGTAGGTACTAGGTATGTAGATGTATGTGTAGTTTTCTATAGGTAGGTACTTACCTAATAAATATGGCGGTTTTTATGGGGACATTCTAAACTTAACAATCTTATTGTTATGTAACTTATACAGGAAGCTACGTTTGTCTAGATGTAACTAGAGCAGATTTAAATAATTAGTCAAGCCATTAATGTGCCTAATGTTAGGTAAGTATCCCTACCTACATATTTAATTCAATCACGCTTTGACAATTAAATTTATTTAAATGCTAAAGCCACTTACTCGTTAAGAGAGAGCCGTGTTGGCCGAAGGGTATGGTACCTACCTCGACTTTCGATCCGAAGGTGGGTTCGAATCTTGGCCGTGCATCAATGGATTTTTCGTTTCGGAAATTTTAAATGCGCAGCTCTAAACGGCGATAGACTGATAGAAAACATCGTGAGGAAACCCGCGCTGTTTTTTCTCATGTTTGCGCATGGGTTACCTATTCGCAACAGTGAACGCATAAAACATGGAAGCATTCTTTGCGCTAGAAAATGACCCAACGAAAAGTGTGACACGGTAGGCGGGGCTTGAAAAGTGTGACACGGACGAGTTTAGTTGCGAAGTTGACATTGGCGGCGACGGTCAACTAAATTTCTAGTTTTTTTCATAAAAATGCCTCGTTGTGCTGTAAATTGGTGCGTAAGTAGATCCGATTTACACAACAAGAATAATGGTGTTAGTTTTCAGATGTAAGTACATCGCTATTTATCATTTTTCCATAAAAATAATCCTGGTTTTTGTCTATAGGGATGGTGTTATGCCACCCAAACCAAGTACCTAATTTCTACCTAACTGATATTTTTTTATTATTTCATATTAGTACCTATACTATAGATACTAATATTATAAAGCGGAGGAGTTTGTTTGTTTGTTTGAACGCGGTAATCTCAGGAACTACCAGTCCGATTTGAATACTTACATACTTACTTAGTTCGCCCCGAACTAAGATCTCGCGCACCGTAGATGGCTTATATTTGGACTTGCTTCTGACTACCCCTTTACTTTCAAGTGCTACTACTTAATAATCTGTGCTATTACTGCCGAGTATGTTTATTGCGCTAGCTCTTCATGGTAATGAATATTGGCATGCATGCAATACATAATGTTGTGTCTAAAATTTTACCCGATTACGGCGAAGCAAAAAAGAAGGGTTATGATTTTGACGGATTACGCCAAAAAACAGTTCCAAATGGTCTTGGCTGAACATAGAAAACGCCCAGACCCGAAACTAATATTTACAGATCTTATAAACCTTTGTCTCGCGGCAGGGATCAAACCCTGCCTTCACCGCTGCACCACCGAGGTCTTCAAAGTGAGTGATATTTTGTAGATAATTTTATTGAATAAAACTTTTTTACTTTGACTTTGACTTTCACTGGATATAATTATAGATGTAACCTACCTTAGATAATAGTTTTGTAATTTGTACTAGTTACCTGCTTGTAAATATCAAAATATATATTATTTAGACTCTAACTAAATTTTTATATTTACAAATAATTATATATATTTAAAATATTTTATTTGATTAGGAATACAAAGTAAATACTTAGGTACAAAGTTTTTACTTACTAAACAAACCTACGAGTAATAAGTACCCACCTACTCCTTAAAACCTATTATAATTTCGAACCCTTGAACAACTGCTACCATAGAACTCATAGAAGTTCGTAATACTTATGAAATTGTTATCATAATTCACAATAATAATACGAATTAATTATTTGCATTGCATCTTATTACATAAAATCATCCCGGTTATCAGAGGCGTGGCAGGTAATGACAAGCGTTGGATGGCAATTTAAACCCAAACATCGAGGGAATAAAGTCGACTTTTAACTGTGCGTCCCGAGTCTTAGTAAATTATTGACCAATCAGCAAAGAAATTTTGACGGATTTGAAATGTCAGGTCGGTTGCAATTTTGTACCATTTTGCAAGAATATTTGCCTCGAAAGAATGCTTCCATGTTTATATGCGTTCACTGATTCGCAAGCATGAGACAAACACACCCCCTTCACTTTCTTCCAGTGTTCTTTTTACATGATGCGATCTGTACCTACTTTCAGTCTCCTCCACTGAGCAACATGAAGGAAATCGTGGAAGATGAGATAATGGCAGAGGACGCCATACCAGTCCCGGTCCAAGTGTTCCTTTGGAGGCAGACCACGCCATTCGTCAGACCACGACTAGGGAAAGTTCACGATGCTGCCTGCTTGGTCAGTGATAAGTACCTACTTACTTACTTATTTAAGTACCTAGGTACCTAAGTACCTAATTTTATCTTTACTTAGGTACCTACCTCTGCCTAAGTATAAATTTATCTGTGAGGTAGGTACAGGTACCTATTGAATTTTTCATTCATTGAGAGGATGCTTTACTATATACTTACCTACCATACCTTCCTTCCTCCTCCCTCAAATGCTAAGGAAACCAAAATTCATCTATCTCTTTTTTAAGAAACATACCTAGGTAACCTAGGTAGGTAACTTGTTTTTCAATAAATTGTTGCTTAATTTAGAACCTCGTTATTTCGATGTAATAGTAATAATAATAATAAGGACCTACCTACAGAGAGTGTTAAAGTGTGTTATTTGTTGGTCACATGCAGTTCTGCCAGCGGGCTCCAGGACATCATGTAAGTACTTTATAATACACGCTCGCTGCTGTTAACACGCTCTCGTTCGAAGTTCTATATTTGTTAGAGCGATGCTGATATTTTCGAATCTATCTAATCTAAATACAACCTTTGCTATTCTATAACTGTAGATTAGACTGTATTTGTAGAAAGACACAGCCTAAAACGTAGTGTTAATATCCTCTTTGACACAGGACTACAAAATTTAAAAAACACAAGAAAAAAATTTGAATTTCGCGGGCTACCGTTAAGTTTGCGTTCTATTGGTTTCAGTAACTCATCATCATTCATTGTCAGTGTCACTTATGTGTCATTGCCATGTCATTGCTATGTCATGTTACATGACAATTTGCTCCATGAATCACCGGCAGTGATGCCAAATGGGGAGGGATGCCCTGCAAATTCGGGGGTATTCTGGGCTACGGAGGGGAATTTGGAAGGACAAATCCTTTGGAGGGTTTTTCGCAGGAAAAATTATGAATGGGAAATTAGAAATTTATATAGGTAGTTTCTTTTTTTGTTGATTTTATAAAAATTCAACAAAAAAAGAATTTTTGTCAATAATGACAGAAATAAAATTGCAACTATTTGGCGCATGTAGTTTCTTCTTAGAAATTGATCCTTCTTATCCACACTAACAGATTGATATGTACGATTCTTGGCCAGGGCCTGTATTCTATTAAATGACAACCGCTTTGGTTTTGGTTCGAACTCTTAAATGTCAGCCATTTGGTGAAATAGTAGAATAGCTTTTCAAAAATTTGTACTGCCAAAGTTCAAAACCTTACCACAACTGAGTCGTTTGTTATTAGTAGTCATGGAAACAGTCGCTTTAGTTAAGGTTTTGGTTGAAGTTGATAAAAAGTTCCGTACCGGAATCGACGCCCAGGATATTATTATTTTTAAAATCTAATGATGCGGTTTTACTTTATAACAAAATTGGTTACGAGACTCCTCCATGTGTTTTTCGCTATAAATAATAGTTTCAAATAAGACCCTAGCTAGAGGCACTCTTGAAAAACTCACTCACCCTGTATCTCGATTCTAACTTTCTGTGCTATGTAAGTACCTACCTAGTATGCTGTTTTTTCTCACAAATATTTTTTGTACTCATAGCCTCTTAGGAGTGCGTGTCTATATATTTTATTGTTTAGTTGATGGCCACGCGAAAAAAAAGGAACCAGTTTCTGGCATAGGCATTTAACATCTATAATATTAAATTTATATAAAAGTTGATTTTTCTTGTTTAGGGTTTTTTTCCGAAAACCCTGTTTTTCGAGGGAAGTTTGGGGATAAATTCACTTTACCATCTGGCAACACTAATACAGGGCGCGCGCCGCGCCGCGTATTCATTCATTCATTCAAGATTCATTCAATTCAATTCAGCTGATCGAAATCAAAATCAAAACAAACATTTTAAATGCACTGTATTAAACCCTTGAGATGATGAGTAAAATAATTACCTTTTACTTTTTTGCTACCTCAGGAACTAAAAGAAGCTTGCAAAGTAAGTACCTACCAAATAACATTTAAACTTGCATTTTTAGATTACCTATTTAACCGGTTTCTATTCGGCTGTAATAAAATTGTGAAAATAAAAGTTTTATCTATGTTGAAACTATTTGGATATAAGCGTGGAAAGCTTTCTAAAGGCATACACGTTGACTATCAGTTAATGTAATGAAACTCCTGTTTATTACAGTCATTCGAGAAAGTGTTAGTCCAGAACATTACAAATGGATTGGGCGAACCCCTGAAGAGTGCTATAGATTCTATGCCACGATGGAGATTCGTACAAGCGTCATTGCCTCATGTAATGCATGCTTTAGCTGCTGTTCTTCATACAAGGTAATAAAGATAAAGATATTTTATTTCAAGTTAAAAAGTACAAAATTCTTTGTAACATAACAGTTATGAGCTATCAAAACTTAATTACTTAAGTATATAATATTCACAGTGTACATAATTACTTTTAGCAAACATATTATGGTTGTTTTACTGAGTAGTGTTACAAGAAAAGTACCTACCCTCCGTGCTAGATTTAACTGTGTTACGGCAGGGTACAAGATCATTTTTTCATGTTGCATGCATCTGCATGATCAATCATTTTTAAATGTAAATATTCAATTACCTACCTAACATTTTTAAATTAAGAAAGTACCTATTTCGAAATATTGAAGTAGAGACTTACCTACAGAAACTAGCTATTTAAATGACCCTACTCATTGAAATCTGTTTCCTAGTTTTTTTTTAAATCTCAGAGGATCTTGAATACCACAAATTCTACAAGATTATTGAGTTTAGGTACTTGAGCTTTCTAATTCCAATTCTAAATGACTGTTTTTTTACGAATTACAGGGTAAAAGACAACATGCAGACATTGGGCAATATAGAGGTCAAGCTGTTTTACACTCTGCATTGGATAATACTTGATGCATGTGATGAATGTGCAGATACCGACTATGAAAATGGTATTTTCTACTCGAGTCCATTCCAGTACTTATTCTCCATACCAACAATGACAGTAAGCACCTATCAAACATTCAATTCATTAGGTTGTAGATACCAAAAAGACATTGCTGAAAAAATCAAACTTAGGCCTTTACACTACATTTTTAATAGATGATTTATAGTGTCAGGAGGCAATCTATGCCCACCTATCATATTGAGGTCGAGATAATCCCACTTGGTCAACACGGCTTTGCCAAACACCACTTGTTTCAGTCATTAAATATAAATATTGCTGGACATTTCACACAGCGCCATCTAGCCCCAAACTAAGCAAAGCTTGTACTATGGGAACCAGATAACTGATAGAATACAAATATACCTTTTGTAAATACATACATAGAATACTTTATAACACCCAGACACAGAACAAACATCTATGCTCATCACACAAATGTTTGTTCTGAGTGGGAATCGAACCCACGACCTACAGAAGGCAGAGCTACTGCTGACTAAGCTAAGAGGCCAGTTAAGTTATTGTAAGTTAATAATGTCCTTATAATTTACACTGTATAAAGAAACTAAAAAAATATGTATTCAGTAGTATATCAGTCATGTGGATCCCATAAGACAAGCTCTGCTTAGCTTGGGGCTACATGATGCTGTGTAAAATGTCCAGCATTATTTAAAAAAAAAACTAAAGAATTGCGTTTTGTTTCCAGCTCTTTGTCTACCTGTTTGCACCATTATCTCAACATCTAAAGGAATCTGACTTCATCAACTGTAACCGTTTGGAGAACGGACTGAAGGTGTGGCAACCTCTCTGGGAATTCAGACATCCAGATGCTCCGAGTTTCACCACACTGGTGAAGCCCAAGCCTAAGCCCCTTGGTGGGAAGTTCTCGAAGCGGAATCAGAATACTGACGTTTTTATGGGACGTAAGTATTAATATAATAAGTTATTTTAAAAAGCCTTTATTAATCCTCAACTAATAGAATTTAAAATAATCTTAACTCTAAAAAAATGTTTATTTAGTCTAGAACCCCTCTACGGATATTAGGCCTCCTTCAAAGCCTTCCGATCTTCTCTTTCTTGTGCTTTCTCAGCCCAAAACTGGCCTGCTATAGCAACTAATCTTTTGTCCCTGTCTTTCTTTTTCCATTTGGACCTTTCCATATACTTTGACTGGTCCACCTGCCATCTTCTTGCCAAGTGACGTGTTAATTAACATTAAAAGTTTATAGGTACACGGCCGATTCGATCCCACGACCATCGGATCGACCACTCGGCCAACACTTTTCTTCTAATTGATTGATTGATTGAACACTTTATTGTACACAAAGAAAAGTAACATATAACAACAGAATATAGTCTTAATTAGTACAATGGGCGGCCTTATCGCTGAGAGCGATTTATTCCAGGCAACCTAATGACCACATACAAATGTTTTATTTAGGTAAATTCTCAAAAGAGGAAGGTACCAGCAGTCCACCGAGTCAGAATGTGTCCACAACGCAATCTGAGGCACCCTCTAAACAAGCCAGCACAGAAGAGGAGCCGTGGCTATCCTCGCCAAAAGACACCATCTTCCCGGAAACCATTCCTGAAGAGAGCTCGAGTACTGAAGAGGAACATGTGGTAGGTTATATACAATTTACTAGCAGTATGCAGACATTGTTCTGCTTTGAAATCTCATAAGGATAATTTGGGAAACAAATGAACATGCTTTTTTATTTAAAAAATCCAAAAAAGATAGAAAGTGTACATAATTAAAAAAATATTTGAATCTTGTCAACAGCGTCAGTAATCCAGGGATTACTATAGCTATAATATTATAGCTATAAACCAAAAAGTCATCAAAATCGGTCAAGCAGTTTACGATGAGAAGAATTACGAAAAAAGGCGAGCATACAAAACTCGGTATTACATCGAAGGAATCGACCCTTAGACATCTTTAAAAGGATCTTAGATGTCTAAAGATCTGAAAGAATATGTACCGCGCCTTAGGATCGTGACCCATCGTATTTTATTTCCATTTAATATGTTTTTTTTTAAATAAAATATTTCTCTTTCAGTTTATCTACAGGCTGCCTTCAGAGCAAAACTTCAATGGTGCTACTAAAGAAGCGTATACAGTTTATTCAGCCGACCCGAGTTTGTTTCAAGTCCGCAAGGCAGATGCGAAACCGACACTTCCTGGCATCAAGCCTTTGCCTCAAGTCACCAAAATGAAGTAAGTAAATCACTCTAAACTAAAAGCTATCAAAGCTTTATGTCGTTAGTACCAAACAAAATTAAGAAAATACGTTATGCTAGCTTCTACCCGCGGATTCGCAAGCACATATAATATAAAATTCCAAGTAACGATCTATTTGTATCTAAAGTTTCATCTCAATCAGTGCAGACGTTAAGACATGATCTACCTAAATATAAAACTATCAAAACATATTTTATAATATTTGTAGAATTAGTATATGTACTGTGAATTATTTTTATTCCATTGCGACCAATTTCACCTTAGAAAAATAATTATCTGAATTATCCAGTTCATCAGACAAGGAATCGCTGTCAGACAGTGCGGGTGGGGGACAAGGACAAAAGAGTACTCCTTCTTCGACTGAAAAACCACCGGCTTCTAAACAAGTTTACGTAAGTCTTAGTTACATAATTACTGTACCAAATTCTTAATAACATATTTTTTTTAGATCTTGGATGTAGAAAGCGTTTTGTTCACCCTGGAAGGACATTAAAATTATGTTTGACAGTGGAGTTAGTGGGCTGATGATGATACGAGTAATACTTAAATACGTTAAAACTGACCCTCCAAACGCTCCTCCCGTCGGAATTTTTCCACCATATTCATAACCAAATCTTTACATTTGTAACTATGAAAAGTATATGTAAATAAAATATGATTTTAGGTGTCTGCCGCAACTTTCCTAGATGTCGCTACTCTACGATGTCTGTTCACTTCTCAATGGCAAGAAGACGGAGTATATTGGGCTCTGCATTACTTGTACAATAGGTATGTTATTAAATAAAGTACTTATTACAATTATTATTTAAAAACAAGTACCGAACATGAAATTACTTTATTTCCTCCCTTAGGTTACGAGATATCTGTGACGACATATCCAAACAAACTCATCCGAGAAAACGAAGCAACTCGCTACCGATTCCCAAAATAGAAGTGTCAGTATACCAGAGCCCAGATATAAAAGAACGGGACTCGTTGAAAAACTTCATTGAAATACCTGAAGTAAAAGATTTGCCTGTCAGTGAAGTGTCATTCCCCTCTTCACCGAAACTCGAGGAAGAAGGAATTATGTCTCGGAGGTCGAGCGAGAAAATAAAACGCAAAATGAAAATGTCTGATCTGAAAGCGTTCGTCGAAACGAAAATGTTTTCGAAGTCAGAGAAAGCTTTAGAGAAAATTGGGCATGACGATCATAAGTTTTCATTTCACACTGCAGTAAGAATGCTATCTGTAGTTATATTTTTTTATTAGATACATAGATGAATTTATTTTACGCCTGGTTCAATTGTAACAATCCAGATTAAAATTATTTGCTGCAAAGCCGACTTACTCGGCAGTAGACGATAGTATTGCTTTTTCAGATTTGAATCTTCGATGATTGTTTCAAGTTTGAACCAGGCTGTTAAACGTATTCTGATTGGTTCATTCATTACATTTAAGGAGTATCATCGGAGTTTGGATAACGAAAACGATCGGCCCAACTCTGCCTTAGCTAGTAACTTCCCGCCGCTAGCCCCCAGACTAACAGGCGATATGTTTCAATGCAATCTCATCAAAGGAAAGAGCATGCCTAGCCTAAGGTAAGATTTTACCAAAATGTTTACATTTTTTTTTTCTCGTAGCATTCAATTTTTTGATTCGATTTATTTTTATTTCTTTAACAGAGTAAGCAGCTATAGGTAATTAAATTTTTAATTCTTTGTAGGTATAATATTTACTGACGTTTTGTGTCTAGATTAGATAGAGCAGGTAATAAAATAACAGAACGTATAATTGCACGCGTAAATTCGGTCAATATACAATGATTCCAATCTTATTCATATTTTTGATTAGAGACGCGAAAATAACTACTATTTAAAAAAATGACTTTTTATCTTTTGAATTATAAATGCACAGCATGGTTTATTTCTGGACACAATCTGTGAAATTTCTTTTTTAAAATTGTATTTTTTTCTCTTTCTCCCGTCTTTTTGCGCTTGTACCGTACTAATATGTCGGATGGTGCTAGCTGTCTGATCGATGAGCTAGCCTCTAATGGGTGAGTGAAATTAGTCGCTTCGTATCGTAGCTGCCATCACGGATCAACAAAAACTAGAAACGCCTTCACCGACGCATAGAATAAGCTTCGTAATAATCGATAACATGCGTTACCTGAGCTTTATATCATACGCGGAAATATAACACACAACATAACATAATCAAAGTAGCGCACGCACAACGCTCATTATAGATACACAATACATTACAAAGGCTTAGTACTAGAATCAGTTCAGTAGATAGATGAAGAATACACAGTAGATAGGATCTTTGACTAGCTAAAGCTTCACAACTATGCCAGACAGTCTCACAAATAGCATGTCAGCGAAACAGATGCCATATTTTCTCAAGTAGGTAATAGTTTTTTACAGAAAAAATACACAAATTAAATAAATAAACTAACACACGTTGATAGCATGCAAAATAAACACAATCAACTAAAATACTTCCTAAGTGGTTAAATAAAACACTACCAAATTCAGAGATAAAATGTGAACCGGTAAGCTCATCCAAAGACCTAGGAACATACAAACATACTGTATTGATTTAGGTTTGTCGTTCTAGATACATCGGGGAGATTAAAACAGAACGGGCCCAAGGTCCGTCGACCGCGGTACCGTGCAATATTCAGAAGAAGAAGAATCCTATCATCACTGTCACAGAACACACACCGACACCGTCACCGGACTACTTGTCGAAAACTAGACAAGTAAGTTCAAGATTATTAATTAGAGTTGAGCATAGTATATTCATTTTTCGACAAACTTCATTGAAATCTTCAGGGGTACTACATTTTCGGGCCTTTTCTTCTATGTGTAAAGTAGAACAGCAGAGCAATACGTCTATAGGAGCGTAGAATTGAATGAGCGATAAGCGTAACAGAACCATACACCATCATAAGGTATTCTGAAAAATAATAGCATTGAACTGGCAAACATTTAAATCATTTCTTTTTAATACTCTTACCAGTCTCATCACGTTAATTACTCGATAAAGTCATTATGTTAGGCATTCTAATATGAGACATAAGTGTTTTCTTTTAGGGATCCATGGAGTCTCAGCTGGATTCAATAAGCATGCAAGGATCCCAACATATTCCAACACCAGAACGCAAACCTAGCCTTACACGGTCTCAAACAGACTCTAACATTACGTATGTAGTGGAAGAAATCAGCGAGGCGCCCGGTTCACTCCACTTTATCACTAAGGAAGGAGATATTGACTTGCAAGTTGTACTGAAGGTAACTCCTTAAATTACAGAAAAATAATGGAAATTAAAACATAATAGTTTCAAAAGAAAAAAGACACGTGACCTTATTTAGAAGCCAATGCAATAATGTCAAACCTTAAAATGTCTGCGGGCTTAAAAAGGTCGTTATAGCAGAATCACAATTGGAATTGAACTATATGCCGTCTCTTTTCATTGACTGAGAGTGAAAAGAGACGAACGACCTTTTTAAGCCCGCTGATGCTTGGACAACAAACTCTTGATGGAACAATTACTAAAATTTTGAAGCATGGAGTTTGGGAAGAAAATTTCGATTCAGATTCGATTGATTTGATTGATTATATTTCCCAAATATACAAGCACCAATATTTTCTCTAACAAGGTGACACAAAAACTTATCAAATTCTTACAGGCAGTATACTCAGTATCGACAATGGACAGTTTCTACATAACCCTGCGAGTGATGGAAGTGATGTTGAATCTGGTTGACACTTTGATGGAGATTGGGGTTCATAAGAACTGGCAGAACAATAAATCTGATGAAGTACAGCCGGGGTCAGTTGATCCACTTATTGATTTCAAGGATAAGGATAGCAGGGTAAGTGTATGTATCATTTTATCTCTACTTTATTTATCAGTCTACATTCTAAACACTTATAATTATAACCTTCTCACTATTTCAACTTTTTTGATCCTACATTAATCACACTGCTTTCTGCCTCCTACTTGTTTCTACTAACCCTGTTCAACATTACCAAATATGTACCAATTTAGGTTGATAAGAAGTAGAGAGAGAATTTCAAACGCATCTTTGGGATTCTTACATAATCTTGTCTCGTTTTTAATTTTTTTAATCTATAAATAACTTTTTTCTGAGTGGAACTTTGGGTGCTTGCATATTTGTTACTTGGCTGAATCATTGCAAGTTCTGTAAAAGCATGAAGAGGAATGAGGGACATGATAAATACATCTCATCTCCTCCCAATATAGTGAAATCAAAAAACCCGTAAAACTCAGTCTAAGTAAGCGATTATTTTTAGCATGAACGAGATTCTGGACTGCCATGCGCTCAGAGTCAAGACTCCACTAATGTGGAGGGAGGTGACACTGCTCAGGAGAAAACCAAGGATCAAGACTATTTTGATTGCCCTTGCTATATGATAATGCATGTTCTACTCAGGTAATATCATTACATATCTGTTGCTATCGTTTATTAAATATACATAATATAAATCATTTATTATATCAACAAGTCCAGAAAATTGATCATTGTTCAATATACCAATTAAATATCGTCTTCTAAAGAGTAAATTTGGCATTAAAACAAGTATCACGATCACGAATAGAGTTGGAAAATATCTGTTTAGTAATTTTTTTTTCCTAATAGATAGTTTTTTCAGGTTGCTCCGCCAATTAGGGTGTTCGCACGGCTGTTCGAAAGCCCTCCGTGGCCCTCAAGCGGAATGCCTCAGAGTTCAAGCACGAAACACCTTACGGGAACTGCGCACCGCTTGTGTACCAAAGTTCTCTCAAAGGTTGAAAGAAATGACCAAGTACGCTCCAATTTGGGAAGTACTTGACAATCTGCATGCGACTATTGGTTTCTGCGCTGACCCATCTACTGTTGTTTCTCCGATGAGTGAGTCTTTTGACCTTAATTTAAATTTCAGAATTTTTTTTCTGCTAAATACTTGTAAAGCAAAGGTTGAGTTGAGGGAGCATTTTTCAGACCTTAAGGCATTCAAATGTATTCATAATATCCGTTAAGTGCGCATAAAGCTGGTTTTTGGTTATTGCTTATTGCTTTTACTAATCTTTATTTGTCGATTTTCTAGATCAACAAAAGCGCAACTGCCCAAAATCTCCAGAAATCAGTCACTTGCAAACTGGATACGCAACTAACTTTGGCGCGGGGCAAAGTGGCAACCCAAATAGAGTTATAGAAACTTTCATTGTTGAGACTACATTCAGAGTTTTGGTTACTCGATTTGCGTTGATGCATAAAGAATTGAAAATGCTTGATAATAAGGTAAGAAATGAATCAACTTACATAATCGAAGCTTATTATAAGCTCATTATTGTCTACAATCAATATTTTGGAATCACAAAGTAGATCAAGTGCTTACGAAACCTATATTATTTACAGACAATGTACATAGAAGTTCGTCAACTGCTGAATTATGTCAAAGAAGCACATGGAGGACAATTTAGAGTGGTAGCTTTCAGTGCTTTGCTAGATACAGCTGAACGGCCCGATGTCCAGCCTAAGGATTCTAACATGCAGACTACACGAGTCATAAGGTAATACAAAGTTCCTAAGAAATTTGTAAGAGCACTCTTCTCGGTATTCACACTTATTTCTTCCTTAAGTAAATGTACCGCTGTATTGACTAGCTTTCCTTTACTTCCTCTAACCGGGAATGCCTTACCGAAATGTCGATAGTCCTTCTCTCTTCTCGGTACGACATAGGCAAGTAATAATTTAAGTCAAGTCTTGTTTCTTTTTGATATTCTTTATAGTGTTTTGTGTCTGTTTGTAGTAAAACTTTTGCATCTTCTGTAGATTTACAGATATGTTTGAGCTAATCTTTAGTCAAGCGGCTAGAATCGAGCTGAAATCGAAGCTCAAACACATTTTGAAACTCTTAGAATGGAATAGTAACTAAGTTTGAGTGTCGATTCAGTTCTGGACAAGTGTTAAGACTTTTCTGTATGTTATTGATGGTTGGATCAGTGGATCATTCTTTAATTAAATTAGGGTGTTATGGCAGTTATACGATGCTTATTTCATACCAAATTCTTGAAGCATAACATTATTAGAAGTTTCGTTATTTTTATCTGTAGCTACATCTTCAAAGTAGTTGCAATATTGAGCATGTATTTATTTACAGACATATTCCTCGTATGAACGAGGAAGAACGTGGTTCGGAAACCGGAGCTGATTCAGGATGCGCTCCGGACGAACGAACTCATAATAAGAAGTTTACCTTCAAGAAGAGAAGCACGTCTTCTACTGGGGCACATGTAAGGACAATTTTTTATTCTGTAAAATACATTTGTTAAAGGAAATTCTGTAGTTGATTAATATATCCTGGCTGAAATCTTTAAGCTATGACAAAGTCAGGTCGCCTCAAAATTTTGACACCTATAAACTACAGTGTTATTTTAAACTTGCTTACTCACTTAAACTGTATTATGAGTAACTTAGTTGTTTCTTTAAAACCCGTTTGTAATTTAAAAAACAAACAATAAAATAACAGAATATGTTCCACTGCTGGGCAAAAGGCCTTCCATATTCCTTTCACTTACGATCACCGCCACCCACCATTCTTTGTGGAAGGCATCTTCAATAATATAATTTTTCTTCCTATTCTAGAGCCTTCTTGAAACAGATGCTGGTGATGAATCGGCGAGTCAGTCGCCGCTCTCAGTGCGCACGCGCCGCTACCAACTTACACCAAGGCAATCTGAAAGGACAATACCTTCAGCTTCCTCCGCTGATATCACGCCCCATCATAAGATACACCACTACAAGTCCATACCATCGAAGTTCCATATCAGTGGTATTGGTAAGTCAAATGTTTATTCGGGTTATTTTGAATAACTGTTTATGCTTCATTGCAATAAACGAAGTACATACTCTATTTTATGTGCTGATATTTTGTCGCCAGCCAAAGGTTTGCAAAGCACACTCGTTTTTTTTTTATGTTTATGCTTTTATTTCAGTGAACTGGTTCCGTCAAAAGCCTCAGTCCAGTCAATCGCTGATTCGCAACGGCTGCGGTTCGGGCGAGTCTCTCCCTATCTCCGGCAGCATGGCGTCTCTCGCGAGACATCACCACGTGCCGCAGTCGCACGCTAGCCGGCCCGTGCACGTCAAACGGAGAGTCGGACACACGCTGAATAGGTCAGTCATATAATAATGATAATCATTTATTTCAGACGTAATTATTGTAATATGTCTGTAGCAACATCTACCTGTCGCTAGATGAACTACATAGATATGCTACGCACTACAGATGGCGCCACTTAACATCAGAATGTCTAGAACTCGCAAGCGAAGCTTTCGGCGGCGATAGACATAACTAGGACTAACCGACAACAACTGTCGGTTGAAAGACCACGGGCAAGTGGGCCAGATGGGCCGGCCCGTTGCAGAGGAACCACCTACTCTGCCTTTGGGGAACGATTCCACCGTGTTCCCCAAATGTCCATATAATGTTAGTAAAAAACAATTGACTGAAAAATAAACCTTAGGGAGTGGGCACACTGCGTTTTGTCGAGCGTTTTGTGCAGCGCGTTTTATTACAAACGCGATGCGAACGCGCTGCCCCACTCCCGGTTAGTGTTCATATGGAAACTAACGCGCTGCGAACGCGTGTTTGTATCAATACAAACGCAATGCGAACGCGCGGCTCAAAATCGCGCTTCACAAAATTCCTAACCCAAAAGTCACACAACACACAAAAGTCCAAATTGATTCAACAATACGACATCTCTTGTCCAAGCACTAAATTAGTTACAGACATGGGATGGAGCATAGCATACGGCGCAAAGCTGTGAAGTATTGATGCCACAAAATTTATTCAAAGGGTCGTTCGTTTCTTTGTGCTGGGTCATTTGGTGACTTACTCGATTTATTTTATGCCATGCTTATTCATTTCAGGGCAAGGAAACGAGTCGAAGACAGGCTGAACAGATTTGGCCTGAGGAAAATGGGAAAGAAAAGAGATGGCAGTATTGAAGAGACAAGCGGAGGTTGTAAGTATCACCTAATCGTACCTCTACAAGAAAGTTTTTTGCAGAGCTTTTTAGATAAAAAGGATTAGATAAATAGTTCATGGGTATAATTATAAACCCATGAACTTCATTCGATATGGGAGTAGACTAATAAAAAGTTTCTCTGGGGCAAGCTCCCAGTTTTACACTCTACTCAAGCTCAATCGTAACATTTGTTTAGATTTTACACTACCAGGACAAAATTAGTATCGAAACTGTGAATTCTATCTTATACTAATGTTAAAGTAATCCTAATTAACAAATCCGCTATAAATGCGAGGAAAGTCTAACCGATCAACCGAGTGGAAGCAACTGAAACATTGTGAGTACCAGTCGGCTGATCATTTTAGATTTTTAAAACTTCAATGTTCAACAGATATGTCCAGACGAGGTTCAGCTGAAGGCGGTTCAGGCGGGGGGGAATCTGAAGTGGTAGTATTAAAGCGTAGGAGATTGGTCGCGGCGGCCCCTTTATACGCCGGCCTGGCCAGATTCAACTTTCTACTAGACGCCACACAACCGGGCGGGACGCCTGACGCTTTGTTCATGGCAGCTCTACTTGATTTAGTAAGTTCAGTTACAAGTGTTACTAAAATTGTTGAATGAAACCTTGCTTTAAATTTTAATTAAATTAAATTTTAAATTTAACACGACCTAAACTGACTACGACTCTAATAAGTGTTTAGCTTTCAGTTGAACTTTACACATTACGGTACAGTTTGTGCATGTGATACTTTGCGTTTTATAAACGCTTATGTGTAATTTTTAGTGGATTATGTAGGTACTCTTGAGATTATTACAAGGTGCTAATCGTAATCCTATGTCATATTCTTCTGATTCATCTTATCTTTACAAAGATCATTTAGATTCTTGTTTGTTAAAATCTCTATTCCTATTTATTTACTTGTTCGTTTATATTTCAGCCGCACACTGTTGTTGTTGGAAGGGCGGCCATTTTATTGGAATGTGCACAGTTGGTGCACAACTGTAATAAAGGACAATGGCCCTATTGGTTAAAATCTAGCACCGTGAAAAATAATGGTACCTATTTTATATCTGAAATTAATAAATTAAATAATTTCTCAGAAGTCAGTGGTCTGGATTAATACATCAAGGATTAATACTTTGGTGAAATTTTGATTGTATTTAATTGTTTTTAGTGACAATGACGCCGCAAGTGAGACAACGTCTCGCCGGAAAACTATTCTATCAATGGGCTGAAGTAAGTAGTTGAATTTAATAGAATTTACGTTGTAAAATGTTTGATATATTATGTCTAATCTATGTCCTATTGTAGGCTATCGGCAATAGGTTGGAAGAAATGTTGATTGAAGACAAAAAACACATTGAAAATGTAGTCAGCGTCATCACTGACCCTGACGGTCAGCGCGACTTACTGCAACAAGACGAGGAAGAAGATTTCCTAGATGAAGGTAGGAATCCTCACCCTATTCTCTTAAAGCCTTATAACTCTAACCTGAATAACAATAAAATCCACAATCCACAGCGAGTATCCGACTCCCTGGAAAGCCCCTCGGTGCTGAATGCCCAAGAGCCTTGAGAATAATCGCATGCGTACTCTTATTTGAAATAACATCTTTCCTAAGAGAAACTTACCAAGCCTTACCAAAGCAAAACCGCTCCTCGCTCAAGGAAAGGGGACCTTGGGACCGTGTTTACAGGTACGCATTTCCTCTACTACAAGTTTTCATTGGTAAGTAGTTGAGATAAATCTCTTGTTGTAAAACGACTTATTTTTTGTTACTATGTTTTGCGAAGATGGATGGAAAATCGTCGATTGTGTTGTAAGCCTAAGTGAGTTGATTACGTTCAGTTCGTTTGAAATGTGTTAAAACAGTGCATATATTTGACGATATTTTTATTTTAACAGGGCTCTTAGCAGTCAACACACATTAATGCCAGTCGAGTATGTTTTCAGAAAAAATAATGCATGTTTTCTTAACTACTGCACTATGCGTGCATGCGTATATAGATTGTACATAATTACGTACACGTAACAAGAAACTATATATGCAAATACCACTCCAATAAATCGAATAGAGATATTGGTCACTTTTTTGATAACCTATTGGCACAAACAGAACCCTGGAACCATAATTGCCTGATTCAATAATACTCAGTCTCTTTTCAAATTTTGAAATAAATCATGAACTTTGAAATGAACCCTCAATTGAGGTTGCAGGGCTCTCAATTTACACGTAATTTAACAGAAAACTAAGCAAACGGTAAAACGGTGCAAATGCACAAGTAACTGCATGGTAAACTGTAAAAGTAAACCACAAAAATTTGCTGTAAAATACCAAAACATAAAATAAACACTAACATAAACAAACTTTAATTTTAAATTTTCACCTTTTTCCAAATTCTCCAATAGTTCTTACGAATTGAATTAATAGATTAGATGAAATTAGAGGGTAAAAAGCTTTGCTACATTGGCATGCATAAAGTCTCTGAAACACAAGTGGAAATTAATAGTTTACAAAATAGAAGGCAAAACATAGCTGATTGAGTTTTTTGCGTGCTTTAATTTACATTGAAGCTTTAAAATGTTGCCTATGTGTAATACAGGGAAGCGAACCGTCGATGGAGTATGGCTCTGTCTAGTATGGGCCATTCACAAGCTTCGGCTCAAAGCCTTCAGTCTATAGCTGGAGCTGAAACTGAGAGGAAAATTTCCTTTGTCATTCACGAACCTGAAAACGTTTCTGGAGGGAGCAACGCTACCGTAAGTTTTATACAATTAAATACATTTAAAACACAATAAAAATATATACTTATATAAATATTTTATTAATCTTAATAATGAAAGATTAACGAAACGTAAATCTTATATTTCAAAAAATAGACTGGGATCGTGGTTGAATTAAAAACAGTTTACAAAATATTGGTAATTTTTTGTCTACACTTCTACAGCAACACATTTTAAAGTTCTAAAACTGTAACAACCAAGACACTACCTTAAATAAACTAAATTACTAGAAAAATATAACTGTAAGTACTATTTATATAAATTTTGACGTCACAGACATTTTATAAAACTCGTTATCAAATTTTTACTGACTGTAAATTTACTATTCTTATTTTAATAATAAAATATTATCCAGTTAGCAGAAGCCATTCCCCCGTCTATACCGCTAGACGACAAGCGAGGCAAGCTCGGTTCCCGCGGGAAACCCATGCCGCGACGCAACACACAACAGACACATTCCGCCTACGGATCCTTCAAGCGACGCTCCATCAAACTACGACAGAAGGATGCTAGAACTGAAATGGATGAATGTCAGTATTTTCCTCATTTCTCTCTTCTTTTTTCTCAATTCTATTCTGGGACCCTAGCCATATTATACTATCTACCGTCGCGATCGCTGTAGAACACTTCAAAATGTATAGGAATTGACGTTCTGACCACGTGACTCATCTCCTTTAAACGTCAATTCCTATACATTTTGAAGTGTTCTACAGCGATCGCGATGGTAGATAGTGTAATATGGCTAGGGGGGCTGTTCTTTTCCTCAATCTTTCTATCGACCAAGGCTTCTTAGTACATGGCATATCTTTTTTGCTTTTAATGTAGCTTCTCTTTCGTTTATATTATAAGTAACCTATATGATTTTTAGGTAACGAATTATTTCTTTTCCAAGCTTTATTCCAGTTTAACCGTTTCCGTTTAGGCTTGATCAAAACACAACAATGAAGGAATAATAAAAATTAGGTACTTTGCAGTTTATCTTAGCGCAAAATGAAAATTATTATTCCATTTCGCTTTTTACAGTTATCACAAGAAGATCAGATTCCATACAAAGCAGAAGAAAAGTTTCATCGCTGTCTGATAGAAGTGATACTTCAGAAGTTTATCCAGGAACAGGTTGGTTTCAAAATGCCTCGACAACCTTTATTAGTTAAAAATATTTAAAGAAATAGAGTTGAACTAGTTAACAGTTATGATGAAAAGTGAAAAGAAATGGTTCGGCTAAGAGCTTTTACTAATGCCCTTTTTATTGGTATACGGCATTATCCACGCTTGGTCAGTTTAAAGATAGCGCCCACATTTAATTTATTACTTACCTGTATTTGTAACGCTTGTTTAGTTTTTTTTTCTTATTGAACTGTATGGGAGCCGGAGAGCGCAAAACCTGACATTACCACAGAACACTACTAACGATTTTCAAGCCGTTTAGTGTGCGTCTTTTTGAAAATTGCAATAAAAATACGCTTTTGATTTAGTATTGTTTTTGAGTGTGTTGTTAGTTTCATATTACTCACTAGCAATTTGAAAGTAATACTTTCAAATTGCTTGTAATCATATGTTAACTGGTTGTCTGTCGGAGCACAGATCTGATTGAGACACAATTGATTTTCTATTGTGTCTAGAATCCCGGCAGACTAAAGGTTAATGTATTGCTATCGATGTATCAAGATCTTCCAACCCAATTTCGTCAAACACAATCTCCAGCTGCCCAAAATGTTGGCAGGCACAGTGATAATGCCGAACGAGATGGACAGTGGCGGCGAAGAGAGTCCAGGGGTTCTGTCAGATGACCACGACCACCCGCCAGATAGCCCTGACAGCAACTCCACTGACCCACCCGATACTAACAAGGGATTCCCCTGGTTAAAGGTAATTTTTAACCACTCAGTTTGCATTTAAAACAAAACTTATATGAGTTATGCAAACTCAAGATGCAACCACTGCAATACTATAAAATATACTTATGCTATGAATTCACATTTTGTGTAACACTGAAACCATTTGAGAAAAATCAAAAACACTAGTAAATATGCCGAACATTGTCATAGGTTATGGTGAAATTCTTAACTTCGTTCAACTACGTGTGCTGCCATCAGAATTTCTGCCATCCTTACTGCTTCCGGCGCAACATGCGATCCACTGTGCGGCTTATGAAGTCTGTGCAAAAGGTAATCTCTAAAAATAAATATATGTATTCCCAAAGTGGTCGGTGGGCAAAAGAAACTATGGTACTTATGCGGTATTTCTACTGTACCAAACCTAAGTCGTTATGTGTAAAGAAACTTTCTAGTAACCTTTTCATTTCGAAAAAAAGCGAAACCGCCAAGGCGGTATTTGGTTTCACTCTAGCCTCGTAACTCCATACAAATACCTGGTGGAATATTACTGTATTTTCTACTACCTGTAGCGGTAGCGAATGTAATAAACGTAATTTTTTTGTTCTGAACATAGTCTTAAAAAATCAGAACACAACTTAAAACATGATTGCCTATTTTATCAGATTTATGGAGAGAAGTTCGGTCCAGAAGTGAACACCACTAACTCGGACGAAAGCGCCTGCGGCACTCGAAGGGGACGACGTTCTAGAAAATCTTCAGAACATTCTACTGACAGGTAAGTTTCATTTTTAGCATATCATCCTACAGCAATGCAAAGACCTCTCTTCCCTTGGTCTTTTAATTTTCTCAATAGTACTGGAATGGGGTTTATATTTTTTTTACCAGTAGACTTAGTGGAAAATTACAGCTAAACAAGCAAACGTTATTAATTGAAACAAAAAATCCAAGACCGGGTTAAATTTTTCATCATCATCATGATCTCAGCTGTAGGACGTCCATTGGACATAGGCCTCCCTCAAAGATTTCCATGTATTGCGGTTGGAAGCGGCCTGCACCCACCGCCGACCTGCAGTTTTTACAAGGTCGTCTGTCCATCTTGGCTTCTAAAGTGGTCACTTTGGTGAAAAATCAGATGTTTCATGAATCCGATGTTTCATCAAAAGAGGCCACTTTAACCCCTCTTGTCGGTGGACGTCCAACGCTGCGCTTGCCGATCCGCGGCTTTCTTCAACTCGAGAATTTTTCGGCCTGGGCCATCTGTTCTGCGTGCTATATGGCCTGCCCATTGCCACTTTAACTTGCTTATCTGTTTGGCTTTTTTTTTTGTTTTTTAATTTTGGTTACTCCACAGGATCGATAGGTCGGTGATAGAAAGCGCTGGTCTGGCATACAGAGCCGCGGTAGTTGATAGCGCCCAAGCGCCCGAGATGATGCCGCGACCCGCCGCGATGCCTTACCCACCGCCAGAACCACCGGTTATACTCAAGTATCTGAAGGGGCAGGTCAGTGGATAAATAAATCACTATCATCATTATCACTACATCACTTCACATCATCACACAAAGCATGCACATGCTAACGCAGGTTTTAAGTAAACGCATGATTTACCGTTCTACCATTCAGATGAGTGCTTATCATCTGAACGTACTCGTGGATAGTTGATATAGTTGTGAAGCTGGTTTTACTGTCACGCGCACCGTCAACGCTGATAGGTGAGTGATCTTTATTACAATGAAATAAGGCTACTGATTGTCCAGCACTGACGAGTGCAATCATCGTAGCCATTTCTGCTAAACAATCAGGGCCTTACTTATGAAAGATGTTTAACCAGTGTTTCACTTTAAACATCTTTCATAAGTAAGGCCTAACGTCCTGTCTTTATTTGTGGATAATGACAAACGGAGACGGGACGTTGTTCAACCAGTGTTCAACTTTAAACAATTCTCATAAGTAAGGGGGTCAGTATCCTTATTTCATTGTAATAAAGATCGCTCGCCTATCAGCGCCGACGGTTACAGTAAAACCAGCCTTAGTCTATCTATTTTTTTTTTTTTCTTTATTTTGGCTTCGCACGGTTGTGCATTCAGCCAGTGTCAAGTAATTAAATAAACTTCAAGTTTATAGATAAATAAGATATATAAATACATATTACAATACATAAATATAATATCCCAGCCCTCCCCTTGTGCTTCAGTAAAGATGTGGGGCTTTACTGAAACATCAACACGGACTTTTTGGGAGAACTTGAAAAGCAATGTTATCCAATTTTGTTTCACTTCCCCACACTTCTGCACGTTCACGAACACTTAACGGTTAATAATCCACCATTATTACACATTAACATTCTAAGAAACACAAGTTTTGGAAAATAAAACAAAAATGAAACTTGACTTCTCAAATTCCCGCCAAAAAAGCCCTAGTCTATCTATATCACTACTTTTCAGGTTCGGGACGCATACCACACCCCACTAGCGACTCTCATCAAAGGCGCCACCACAATGTCCGAGGAGGTATTCGGTGAATGCGCGCCTGTGGCCTGGCAGCTCCTTCTCGAGCCGGATAGAGAGTTGAGCGCATGCGCGGCCGCACTCTTCATACTGGCCGCGGTGAAGTCGCCTCACACCGCCACTGAGATCATGCATAGCGACTTGAAGCACGCGGAGCCGGGAGTTAGGTAACTTTACTTTTCTTTTGTATGGCTTAATCAGCCTGATTACAACTTTGACAATGTGTACTACTGAATAAGGCGGCTCCTTCGGAGGGCACCGCAAGGATGTGGTAGTGAAAGCGTTAAACCACAGAATAATAGTACAACGGTTAAACTATCATTTCAAGCCCACTTAAAATTACTTGGAATATAGGTACTGAGTCAGTATGTGAGCGTGTGAGCCGGATTACCGATCTATCAATTGATCAATTAATGTAGAGAACACTGTCGAAAGTCAAGGTACCTCTCACTAGGTCAATACCCCTCTGTTAGAAAACTTGTCGCCTGGTGACTTTTGATGATTTGACAACTTGCAACTTAAATGAAACTATTAGCCTTACTTGGGAAAGACGTCCTGTCAACTTGAGTGTGTTGATGTGTCAGCAACTGTTCTTCGTAATAACAATAGATTTCTCATAAAAACATTGAATCTATAGGCTCACGAGCTATCTGCAAACTTGATTGATGTAGCTAAAATATTAAATTGATTTAAGGACGTAATTACATTTTTGATGCATTCGAATTTGGGTATTTGAGACCAAAACAATTGAAGCCGCTTTACGCTCGATTTTTTATTGACTAACTAATTTTGGTACTTGAAAGTTTAGTATGGGTAGGTAAAGTAATGAAATTAAATTAGGTGTTTGCAATAGCATTTGGTGTAATGTATCTTCTATCTGCCTATTCTATTTATATTATTCTACTAATAAATAATAAAACTGCAGAAGGTTGAAGCTATTTTATTTGAGGGTAGCCTATTAAACGTTCTATAAGCTAAAACAGATTAAGAATAAATAAAAATTACTCAAATAAAACAATAATATGTAATTACTTTATAAAAGTACTTTTTATGTAATTATTTTATAAAATTGTTAGGTATTATCAAAATAAAAAATCAAATTCAATAAGATTATGTAAATACGTTGCACTTTTCTGGCCTAACATTTGACAGCATAATCTAAATCATTAAACATTTAGTTTTTTTCTCGTTTATTAATAAATTGTCCACATTAAACCATTCCGCGACCATGGAGGTAGCACTGTTTACTTCGTCAATGTATATAACTGCTAACTTGGTCTTCATCGATATTTTATAACAGTTATATTATAACAGTTGATTTAGGTACATACACCATCGATCGTCAGCTTTCTCTTTTTGGGTAATTTCTGAAAGTAAAGAATTAAAACCTTATTAAAAACTCTGTAAAGCCATTAGTGCTGTCCGATTCGGTTTCCATCGAAACAAAACAATGCATTAACGATAATTATGCCGATACAACTACTACACTAGATAGTAGAAGAAATTGAAAATGAAAATTTTTATCAAAATTTGTGATTCCGACGGGATTCAAACCCGCACTGATACAAGCGATCTTCCTTAAGCCTTAAGGCTTAATTCCAAAATGAGTGTCATTTTCGTAATTACTACCCTCAAAAACCCCGATAATGATAATTGGATATTAATTTTCCATAAAAAGTTACATCCGCCATCTTTAATTCCAAAATGAGTGTCAAATTCATAATCACCACCCTAAAAAACCCCGATTATCATTATAATTATAGATATTGATTTTTCATAAAACTGTAACATCCGCCATCTTTTATGGGAGTCATGGTGATGATGATGATTGTAGTAGCCTACCAAACAGGTACCTAGGTACTTTTTCAAATCTAATTCTGGCTATGCACTTACTTTTATTTTCGGTCCAAAAAAGTATCAATATAATTCACTCGCACTATAAAACACACACGATACAATTACTTTAGAACCTTGTCGTTCCAAATAAATTTTCAAAATTGCGATACATCCGTGCTTCCATTGCCGCGTCTTGACGCGGAATGACGAGCAGAAATGAAATCTGTCTGCGTTTTGTCAGTTTTCCTTTGAAAAATGTATGGAGAAATTCTAGTGCATTTTCTGCTGTCTATTCTTTCTCATAAGTAAAAATTTAATTTATTTAGCAACAAAATAATCAGAAATTATTATAGAGGACTCTAAAAGCTACAATTTTGTATTATTATTTTGTTCAAATATGCAGCGGGATTGGCTATTTATGTACCTAATCAGACCCCATTTTTCGGTATTTTCAGCGATTCTTGCAATGGTAAAATCGTGTTTTTGTGAAAATTTTGTATGGAACTGCCCAGTTTTTATTTGAAATTTTTAGAGATGAATATATTACCTTTAATTTTATACCATAACATCCTTACAAATGCGATTCCTGGTTCTTTAAATGGTACCTAAAAACCGTTGATATTTGTTGTTACGTCCTTAAGATTTTGTATTTACAAAAAAATATAGAAGTATTCTATCAGTTATCTAGTTCCCATAGTCAAGCTTTGCTTAGTTTGGGGCTACATGGCGCTGTGTGAAAATGTCACCCAACATTTATTGAATTGATTTGTTGCAGAATAAACGCCATACTTCGGTTCCAAGTGATGTGGAAGCTCCGATACCAAGTGTGGCCGCGGATGGAAGAAGGTGCCTCCGTCACATTCAAGGTCCCACCACCAGGCATCGAATTCACGCTGCCTTCCCCGAAGATAGGCATTGAATCGTTGGCCGTCGTCGACCCCCCATGGACCCCTCAGGTGAAAGATAAGGATATGGAGATGACCTTGAATCAGGAAAGACATGTAAGAAACATTTCAATTCACCTCTCAAACCCTTTGAATTTGGTATTTCTGAACTCCGCTTGTAAGTTTTGTTGTTGCGAGTTTTCACCAATAACTTCCTTGGGCGACATCTATCTACGATAGACGTTATATTATGGTAATGAGATCGGAATATAAGACGTTTCATAAAAAAAACGCTAACAATCAGACAGTTGAAGACATTCTTGATAATATTTGTACATGAATGAGAATCTAACAATCGAAGTTAATCATTGTTCTTGAGAATATTTAACTAAAATTGTATGGTTCGCTCAATATGTAGCTCAAATTATATGGTTCACTCAAGATGTCAGTTAAAGTTCACAGTTATTGGGAAAAACGAGCAAAAGTCAATCTCTTTTAAGTGTCATTACAATCCTTGCATAAATCAACTGCTTCTTTTTTATTTTAATGCAATAGATTTCCTTAGCCTACATTTCAATTCATTCATCAACCAACCCACTGAACTGCTATTAAAGTGTCGGTTTTCAATGACAGCGCTCTCTTGTCACCGCTACGAAAACTAGGAAGAAACAACAAACGGAGGCGATAAAGAGAGCTTTGCAACAGAGGAATGACAAGAAGAGAGCTGAGAGGGAGAGTTTTCTTCTAACTACTATACCAATAACACGGCAGGCAGCAAGGGAACCGGCGTTAGACCACGCCGCGGACGACCACGTTGAACGTAAGCAAATATTTCTTACTAATAATTACAAATCTATAAAATACTAGCGGACCTGCAGTGCAATTCAGATCTTCTCGGAATGTATTCCGAATTTGGAAAGTGACGTTTCTTAGCTGAATAAACGTCAACTTTCCGGAGAACATAATCGCATCGGATGCATTTTCATAGGGCCTCCAGACTCTCTGCGAGAACCACCGAGAACACCCGAGAAGCGAGAGAGTGAGTGTGAGGATCTTCTCGCCTTCTCGTTCTCGGGCTCGCCTGTTCTCCGATCGGTGTCGGTATTTTTGGCCGAGACAAAGGATTTCAAACATCACGACTGAGAAAAATTGAGAGTGTGGATAGCTTGTTTGTTCTTCGACGAGCCTTCTCTCGAGAGTCTGGAGGGGCTATCAGAAGTCTGAATCACACTGATGGTAGATATGTCATGCGTTAGCCAGAAACTTCGATAGCAAAATTTAAAAAAAAACAGAACTTGAACAGAAAAAAACAGTCAAGCCGAACATTTCGTACCTCCAGAATGGAAGTGACTCAATTCAAAAAATTGGGAAAATGACTTGAATACGTAAAAAGACGCAGAAAAAAAAACTCTATCTGCTAGTTTTTAAAAAAACTGCTCCTTTTTGGTTAGAACGTGAAAAACACAATAGCTGCGTCTCTTTCATTTCGACAGTTTTCCCTCCCTCTCCCGCGGAAAACGGCCATTTATCGCATTTCCCAAAAATCATGATTTTTGAATTGAGTCACTTCTATTCTGGAGGTGCGATTTGCTCAACGGCATTTTATATCATAAAAACTCTGGATGTCAGAAAAAAAAATCTGGATGTGGACAACAGTACTACTGACACAACAACCTAATACTCACGACATAGGTAATCCTAGAATGGGGTTAGGATGTTAGATTAAATTGATAATTGGAAGATGCTTTGTAATTTTTTTTATTTTTCTTTCAAAATCCAGCTCCACCCGATGAAGAAATGGTAGAAGGCGTCCGTGGATCCCACCACACACAAGTGGCTTCGGCCCTATTCCCTTCGATTCTGTGCTCAGCAGTGGCTGAAATAGTCGCACTTTTGGACGACGCTGCCGTTTCCCGTGACGGCTGCTCCGTCTATGAAGTTGCTTATCAAGTAAGTCCAGATTATTATAGTCGTAACTGGCAATTACTGAATATTGGTGTAAACTTTACATTATTCTTATTTATAGTACATACTTTACACTTTCAAGTACTAAAATAAAAATCGAATAGAAAATACGATACGACTTACATACTAAGTTATACATAATCTGTGGCAGTGTAATTTAGTTCCGATTTTACAACTAGATGTCGCTAGTAAAAGTGACCAAAAGCTGAATCGCGCTGACGAAAACGTACCGTAAATTATGTCTATTTTAATCGAAAATTTTTATCGTCACTCTGGTTTCCCTTCAACACGTACAAATCTTTCGCCTTTTACTAAAGATTTCCGTGGAGGGGAACACTCAAATGAGTCTATAACTTGTTTTTGTATGCTTTCACTTCGGTGAAGGCTAATAATTGCATTTTCATTGTTCATAAAATCCGACGGAATATATTCCGAATTCGGAAGTGACGTTTTTCGATGTCAACTTTCAGAAGTAAATCTTTGAATCGGATGCATTTTCGGAAGTCGTTGATTACAAAATTATTTACAAAAGATCCTCAGTGTTTTGTTTCTATCAATTTTATTATTGTAACTACCGAGGAAATCAAGTCCACAGAATTGACAACGAGCGTTTTTTCTGTTCTGTGATCAAGTCAATGCCAAAGAGGCTTACATCAAAATTATAATATGAGATTATAGGGTATATAATAATAAAACACACCCGAAAACTGAAACAGTGGCTTCATATCATGATTATGTAGCCAAATTATATGATAAAAATAGCTCTGATAAAGTTTAAAAATTACCACTTTTATTTTTGGTAAAAACTCCCTTATAAATTTTTTGCAGTACTATTATCTAATTCTACAAAAACATCCAGGTAAACTGATGTATTATTATTATCCAGGTAATATGGGGCTGCTTGGTTGAAGATTCAGCATTATTTCTCCGTCACGTCCTAGAACGACTGACGCGAGATCATCAGGATGAGATGTTCAAGCTTCTACGTCATCTCATACGATTCATACCAAGATTACCGCAGCAGGCGGCTTTCGCCCTTTACAACTACATCATTGGCTATGTCATGTTCTATGTCAGAAGTCCACACGAAGAAGGACCAAGGCTAATTGGAGCTGCACTATCTATACTTTGGATGGTACGTATTTTTAAACTTAGACCGTACGTAACTCGTTAAATTAAAGTTAATATTAATCTGACGGTCTGTTTTAGGTGGTCCATAGTGTCCATGGAATTATGTTCAAAGATCTTAAGCAGATTTTGAGGAAAGAACAATGTGATGCTTCGATATTGCTAACTGCAAACGTACCAGCGGCGAAGAAAATCATAGTCCATGGTCCTTGTAAGTTGCCATGCAAAAATTAACCCTGATGCTCTTACTCAAAGGTGAAGATTAATTTGTTTTGTTGTTTAAGCTGACAACGAAGGCAGTATTCCATCTCAGTTCCCTGTTCAAGAAGACACAGTGTTCTCCCAAATATTGAAAGAGTCACTCGATTACTTTGGAATACCAGAAAAGATGCATCGCGAGTATTTTCTAGTTGATTTTAAAACCCGTAAGTACTAATTAAAAACTTATTACTACATAAGTGACTGAGAACGTCGGAGGCGATTGGTATGATAAAGTAGGCAGTATTTAATTCTTGTAACACTGCTTGGTTTGATTCTCGGACAAGCTTGTTATTAAAAAAACAGTTTGCATCTTTAGTATAACCTTACCGACTGAAGTATACTTATACTGAAGATTTACTGATTCATGGAAGCATAAAGATTGTGTATTTCTGCAATGAAGAGTCGACACACAAAGAAAAACACTTTACTCCCTTTTTCAGGTCAAATCCACAATCCCCAAAACTATGTCCGTGACCACTATTTCTTCAAGCGTTCCCAGTACCCACAATTAGGGCTCGTTCACATGGAGCCGGAAGACGCATTCAATAAGTTACAACAACAAGAGCTGCTGCTGAAGTTTGTGGAAATCGGGAAAGTACTACTCACTTGGGCTATTTTGAAGAATGTTGATATGGTATGGATTTATTAAACACACATGAGATTTATCATCATAAACAATCTTACTCTTAGATTAGTTTGGTCTGAGTCAGACCAAACTATTCTAAGAGTTAGATTGTCTGACAAAGTTCTCAGTTGCTCTTTTACTCTTATAGTGCCTTTAACTGCTGCCAAATCTATTATTCTGACATGCGAGTGACAGTAAACAATTTATCTATAATTGAAAGGTTTTTATAAGACTATGGGTATTCTTAAATAAAATAAAATAAATAAAAATAAAAATAGCCTTTATTTTCCCTATAAAGTTACATTGAATAATAATTATTAGAATGTTAATTTGAATTAAAATAGCCTCAATAACAGAAAACCAATGTGGATTCACTCCAGGGAAGGGAACTACGGAAGCTATTCACGCAATTAGACTAGTGATGGAAAAGGCCAGAGAAAACAAACAAAATCTATGGATGGTCTTTATAGACCTAGAGAAAGCGTTTGACAGGGTTCCAAGAACTATAATATGGCAGGCTCTGCGAGCACACGATATCCCAGAGTACTACACACAATTAGTCATGGATATGTACCACAACGTCCAAACCCGCGTCAAGAGTCCAGCAGGCGTTTCCGAGAGCTTCAAAGTTAACGTGGGGGTCCATCAGGGCAGTGCGTTGAGTCCCTTACTGTTTAACATTGTAATGAATCATCTAACCGCAAAGATACAGAAACAAACACCCTGGAACCTGTTGTATGCTGATGATGTGGCTATTATATCTGACAACATCCAAGAAATCCAAGAAAACCTCGAGGATTGGAGACAGGCACTGGAATCAAATGGCCTGCGCATCAGTAGAACAAAGACCGAGTACATGATGTGTAATTTCAACCCCAATGTAGGAGCACACACGGACATAAAGCTAAACAACACCATACTTCCAAGAGTCAAAACCTTTAAATATCTAGGATCAGTAATATCAGAAGACGGTTCAATAGAAGCTGACATAACCCATAGAACTACATGTGGCTGGAACAGGTGGCGTATGCTTTCCGGAGTCCTGTGCGATACAAAAATGCCCATAAAAACCAAAGGCAAGGTCTATAAAACAGCTGTCAGGCCAGCACTGTTGTATGGCAGCGAAGTCTGGGCTGCAAAAAAGACACACGAGCAGAAGCTCCATAGAACAGAAATGCGCATGCTTCGTTGGGCAGGGGGGGTAACACGGAAAGACAGGGTGCGCAATGAATTCATACGAGGAAGCTTTAAAGTCGCCCCTATAAATGACAAACTCACTGAATCCAGGCTCAGATGGTACGGTCATGTAATGAGAAGATCAGATGACCACGTCGTGAAAAAGTGCCTTTCCATGGCTACAAATAAGAGGGGAAGAGGTAGACCGCAAACTACATGGATGACGAATATCCGGAGGGATATAAAGAACAACAGCCTTAGCATAGATTACGTCCACCAGCGAGATAAATGGCGCTGCATGATTAGGAAAGCCGACCCCAAATAATGGGAAAAGGCGAGGGAGAAGAAGAAGAAGAAGAATATTAATTTGAAATTGTAAAATTAGTAGACTTATTTTATTGTTAATGTAAGTAAATCTATTGTAAAATTATATTATATTATAATTGGTTTAATCGTCCATTTCCCTTTGATAAATCTGATAAATTACATAAGTAACATTTAATTTAAAACATTCCAAAGGGGAAATAGAGAGCTTTTCCTCAAGTAGCCCAAAAACTGTTGCCAAGATGTTTCACAAACTAACTTATTTAGTACCTAGTATTAAATAACAACAGAGTTTTTTATTTGTATCCAGGGGCCATCCATTGATGGATGAAGGCCTCCCCCATCTCTTTCTTAGTTACTTTTTTTTTTTTTTTTTAATGATTGATTGAATAATGTATTAATCTTTAATTGAAAAAATGTATGTATTTTTGTTTCTTGAGATGGAGGGTTTTGGTCGTTTTCCCCCGCGGCGACCACCCGTTGTGGAGGAAGGAGAGGTGTTCTATTAATTAATTGCTAGGTACATATTTTAGTTTGTCTAGCGCTGCTGAGTTTGGTTTTCAATCGTTTCGCTGGGGTCACTTTTTTTCATCTGTGTAGTGGTATGGGCGAGATTCCAGTAGGATGATATTGTATTCTTTTTTTGGGCTTGAACGTTTCCCTTTAGCTCTTTTGTTTTGTTATGAGAGTTCGGAGGGGTTTCAGAAAGAGCTCGTTTGGTATTGCGGGCATTCGATCTTGGATCTGTCGGATTAGGAGGCAATAATATGAGTTTATCATATTTGATCAGCACTTTATTTCCCTTTTCTTTTTCTAATTTCGCTTGCTCGTAGAGCGCTTTCCTTTTTTCTAATATTTTAGGGGGAAAATCTTCTGAAATTGAGTACGTAGTGTTTTGAAGAGTTTTCCATTTTTTTTGGACCTCTATTTTCCGCCCTAACGTAGTTAAAGTAAGGATAATTGGTCTGATTCGATCTCCCTTTTTACCGATTCTTCTAAGTGCTTGTATCTCGAGTATTGTGCAGTTAACTTTCATTATGTTGTTTAAAATGTTCAATATTATGCGTGTCAGGTCGTCATAACCACGCTCTTCCTCTTCCACTCCGAATATAGTAAGATTTTGCTGCCTTTGCGTTCTTTCCATGGCATCTAGCCTCTTCTCCTGTAATTCATTTTGTTCTTCTAGATCATAGGTTCCCAAACTTTTTTTTCTCATGGACCCCTTTCAAAATTTTACTGGTTTCGGTGGACCCCCTGCTGCTACATTTCTACCATATTCCCAAAAAACTTGTGCACCCCCATTTTTGTTTCTCGCCAACGTGGACCCCTTTCGAGTCTCCCGTGGACCCCTGGGGGTCCACCTGGACCACTTTAGGAATCACTGTTCTAGATGTTGGATTTTTATCTGAAGATGTCCAACCATTTCGTTTATATTGTTGTTAATGTTCTTTGTTATGTTGGTTTCCATATCTTTAAGTGAGTTTTTTGTGCCATTAATATCGTCTTGAAGTTTTTGAAACATTTCTCTAATTTCCTCCATACTGTTTGTTGGAGTATCTTTACGTTCCAATTGTAAGAAATAATTGAGTTAAAAATACAAAAAGTCTATACTCTCAGTCAGACTCGAACTCGGGTGAACTAGATTATTTTTCTGGGCGTTATGTTCTAAGCCACTAGACCAGCAAGCTCATTATTGGTTGGATGAAATTACGCGACAGGTCTGGTTTATAAGCTTTATTTTTAACTTGGTAGATTCGCAGCGGAAAGATTTTCGCAACACCCTCAAATATAAATAATAAAGTTCACAATCAAATAGATTCACTTTGATTACACTGTCCGTTTTATAGATAACTTTGTAAATTGTCATTAGTCTATCACTTCGTAACTGTTTTATTTTGTTTTTAATTCACTTTTATTGTTTTGATGACGAAACTTTTTTGTTGAGTTCCCAGTATAATACTTCAGTTTTTGTTGTTGTCTGGCCGAATTAGGAGAAGATAACAATTTCACTATGTAATTATACGGTTTTATACAAGACTTGATGGTTTTTACACTGTAAATTGCTATAATTATATTTTTAGAGTGCTATAAATGACAGAACTAAATGTTGTTTGCGCGACTGTCGCGCCCTCTCTCTATTATTCTGACATGCGAGTGACAGTAAACAATTTATCTATAATTGAAAGGTTTTTATAAGACTATGGGTATTCTTACGACACTTAAATTCATAAATTCGAACGTAAATTAAAGAGGATTAAAGCGGAGGGCGGGTCAGATGATGATGATGAACGTAGATTATCGTGTAAAATTTTATTTCGTATTTATTCGTTTTTTAAATTAACTAAACATTTTTCTGCAGGTTGTCCAAAGAGTGGTATTTCTCCACGACGAGCTGATGAAGTTGCCTTCCTTCCCGCGCAAAGCTCTGGAAGCCGACTTGACTTTATACAGTCGTGGTCCGCTAGGCTCCACTCTACTGGGTTTGGATGTATTGCATAAGTTTATGTAAGTAATACTATGCTCTCAATTGTCATTGGATTTCTGTTGCGTCCTACTTATTTATTTACTAGCTGTTCGCCCCAGCTTCGCATGGGTATAATTTATAAATTACCCGTGCGAAGTCGGGGCGCAAACTATACCTACCCTGTTATGTTCATCAGGGATAGTGTCTTCTAATAGTGAAAGAATTTTTCAAATCTGTTCAGAAGTTTCGGAGCCTATTCAATGCAAACAAACAGTCAAATCTTTCCTCTTTATAATATTAGTATAGATTTCTTTAAAGTATCTAATTAATGTAGAGTGTGTGTTTGGCGCTTCGGAATAAAACAGATCTCGCAAGCGCGAACTTAATTGCCTACGAATTGACACACTTCAACACTTCTTAACCACGCATTCAAGTTCATTGGTATTTCCAATATTTTTTTTACTGTCCGAAAGATATCCTTATGTCGATGTCGGTTTAAAATTATTTAGTTATGCTTTTTATTTCTTTTAAATTAATTATTGTACTATATTCTTCAATTCTAGGTGGGTGCGTCTCATAGCACGTATGTTCGAAGCTATGGCGGGTAACTTCACTTCATCGCGTGACATCCATCTATTCCTGAACGTGCTGAATGGAGCTCTAATGCTGCACAGCGAAGATTCTCTCATACTGAGATACGTTATCGCTACCTATGTAAACGCAGCATTCAATTTCAAGAGCATATTTTCTACTAACGGGTAAGTTTTCAGTGTTGTGGTGTAGAAACAAAAATTTTGAAACAAAATCACTTTAATATTAATGCGTAAGTTTAATGTGTCTTTTGCTACTTCACAAAGAAACTTATATTAGACAAAGTTTATACAATTAACTCACAAGCTACTAATAAGTTACCCGTGATCACTGTGCATGCAATTGCGTCGAAATATCGGGAAGCAAGAAAACTTAATAATCATGGTAATTATCCCGTTGATAATAATATTCAAGCTACTAATTTTTCCCTGACTTTGCCCGTGAAATACAGAAAAATACTAAAAGTCATTTAAAACAAAATTTTATTAATAATTATTTAACATAAATAAGCCATTATATCCAAATATTCTAGATTGTTCTACGTTTCCAGGTACCTATTGATAATGCCGACACTCCTCCAAATATACTCCAACTTCCAAACGAACAAGCTAGTCACCACCACAATCGAGTATGCTGTGAAACAGTTCTATCTTCTCAATAGAAAACCATTCATACTTCAAATGTTTGGTTCCGTATCCGCCATTTTGGATACCGATGAAGAGTCTACGTATGGGGATGCTAGTAAAGTAAGTGGTTATATCGTGCTAGTTAAGATTGTTTATATCATCATCATAACACATAGACCGGCTGTTTTCAAACAGTAAGTAACTTCGTATGAGCTAATATTCATAATACTTGTCGTATGTATCCATCCATGCAAAAGTACAAAAGCAACGGCTTACGCTAACTAGTATCTATGTGTAAAGATAACCATAGGTTTCTCATTACGACTGCAGAATAAAACGGGTGTCCTTTCTTTATTAGAACTTTAGAATCGAGCATAAAGAAGAACATTTAAAAAAACTAAGTTTAAATAATGAAACCTGGAAACCCAAGAATAAACAAATAACAAAGAACTCTCCTTTCAGGTACAATCAAGTTGCCTCTTCAACTTACTCCTAAGCCTCGAAACCCCCTCACCAGACCCTCTGCACATCGCAGAATTGATAAAAGAAGAGAAACCATTGAAGCCTATAGATTTCTGCTATAGAGACGAAGATGAAATGGTCAATGTGTTGGACTGTATCAGCTTGTGTGTGATGGTAGTGTCTTATTCGGCTGAGAGCATGAGGGGATATCAGATGTTGGTAAGTTTGCATCATGATTTATTATAAAACATAGCCTATCACACATACATCCAATAAAAAGGTTAACAAAAAAAACACTACTTACACACCAAACAACTGGTTGCTTCCGAATTCGGACGTGACCTACGCTACTATTAGGTATAAATATGCCTTCATCAACATCTTTTTTTTTTATTATTTTTATTTCGAAGATAAAGGATAAAAAATGTATTGTACTATTCAAAGTATTTTCTATCAGACTACTTTTTCCTATCTTTCTAGCAATTTATGCATCCCAAAACCATAAAACGGTCTATTCTATGATATCTGTGACCAATGCTAACTTAATCTTACCGTTTGTCTACAGCAGTGGTTCTTAACCTTTTAGTCATGGGGGACCATTTGATAAACTTTTTTAATGACGCGGACCATCAACTCGTATCACGATGGTGGGGGGGGGGATGTATCATTCAAGTTATATAGTTTTGTATTTTGTCAGGCAAATAATCAGAAGGGGGTCACATGACTTTGCACTCTCGCAAAACATCTACTCATGAATATGCGAGCGAAGCGAGCCGATTTTTTTTAAGTCAAATGCAACGTAGCTCATTTTGGTCGCAAAATACTCATGAAGCTAATATGCGAGCAAAGCAAGCGAGCTTCACACCAAGCGACTGAAGCGAGCTCCCTAATCCGTGAAGCGAAACAAATGCAACATTTACGCTTTATTTTGCTTACGGTTCTCAAAGAAAGGCTGTCAGTTTCTATTCTGCGATCAGACGTAATTCAATTTGTTCGCAAAATACGCATGAAGCTAAAACGCGAGCGAAGCGAGCCGAATTTTTTAAAGATCTTTGGGGAACAGGGTGGAATAGTTCCCCAAAGGCAGAGTGGGTGGTTCCTCTGCAACGGGTCGGCCCATCTGGCCCACTTACCCGTGGTCTTTCGACCAACAGTTGATGTCGGATAGTTGTATACAAGCTTCAACTCGGTAGAAACTCCGCTTGCGAGATCTAGGGAATTCCGATGTTATTCCGATGTTGCGTGTGATTCCGTTGCTCCTTTAGCCTGCAATCTGGTCTGAGGTCTGATACTGTCCAGCGTGTTCTTCTTTTTGCAGTAGAAGTTGCTTTGGAGTAGCTTGGAAGTTCGTTATCCTTAAGAAACTCAGATACGAGTCGTTGATGTCGAGCGTGGCGCCATCTGTAGTGCGTAGCATGTTTCTCTGTAGTTCATCTAGCGACAGGTAGATGTCGCTACAGATCAATGCAGCATGTGACACTTAATTTTGCTTACTATGCTCAAAGAAAAAGCTGGCTGCTTGTCAGTTTCTATTCTGCGATCAGACATAACTCAATTTGTTCGCAAAATACTCATGAAGCTAAAGTAGAATAAAGGGCGAGCGAAGCGAGCCAAATTTTTTGAAGGCAAATGCAGCATGTGGCTATTTATTTTGCTTACGGTGCTCAAAGGAAAGGCTGGCTGCTGCCGATTTCTAGTCTGCGGACAGACATAGCATAACTCACTTTGTTCGCAAAATACACATGAAACTAAAATGCGACCGAAGCGAGCCGATTTTTTAAGACAAATGACCCCCATGGGACCGCGCCTGCTCAACACACAGTCAACCAATAATATGATTCAAAACGTATCAAAAGCGGAAAAGTTTTCTCTTTTAACTTTGATCCGTTGTCATTTGCTTAATTTTTTCGGATAGCTTCGCGGACCACTTTGGATGGCTCCAGGGACCACCAGTGGTCCGCGGACCACCGGTTAAGAACCACTGGTCTACAGGTACCAGTATGTAAGTAATGTTTTTTTATTACAGATAATATTGGAAGCAATCCTTCCGTGTTACGTGAAACAAATCCAGCGGCCTTCTTACAACAGAGAGGGGAAGACAGAAAAGGAAATTATACAGCAACTAGCTATAGCTATTAAAACGCTTGTGAACAATTGCGAAGGATTGTCCAAGTAAGACTATTATTTTATACTTGTCAAATCTAAAACAAAAATCACTTTGGCAGGTTAATAGAACAGCGCTATTATTATAAAGGTGCAAATGAAATGCTGTTGCAATCAACAATGAGGCGCATACGACTAACTTGAGATTGACTGTAGACTCTTTTTTTCGGAGATTTATTATTATTAATTCGGATTTAAATTTTTATAATAGTCCGAATGATATTTTAAAGGGAATATGGTTTGGACGTATATCGGGTCAGCAGCAGTTTTATTGATAGAAAAAGATTACAGGCTCGCCAATGCAAATTAAATCTAATTATTCTAAGTCTCAGTACTAAGTTCTCAGTCTAAATCTAAGTAAGTTCAAAGAACCTCCTCATCCCTGGATTACCGACACGGTTAAGGACATGATTAGGATTAGGAATGAATGCCATGACAGATATAAATCACAAAAATGTGAAATCTTGAAGAGTTCCTATAAAAATATGAAGCATATTGTTCAGTCAGCTATACACAGTGAAAAAACAGCTTTTTTCTCTAGTCAAATTAATTGTAACATAAAAGACTCTAAAAAGCTCTGGAAGAACTTAAAAACTAATATTCTACCCGATAAAAAACAATCAGCGGAGCTACCCTCCCATTTTGTTGATCCAAATGCTATAAATTCTCATTTTCTTACTGTGCCTGGTGAAACTTGTACTAGTATTTCTAATCTAACTTTCTTCGAATTTCATAGATACTCTTCAGCATCCTTCTCTATAAGCTCGGTGAGTGAATATACGGTCTCCATGATCATTCAAAACCTCAAATCGAATGCACAAGGTGTTGATGGGATAAGTTTGAACATGCTCTTATTAACATTACCTCAATCATTGGCAGCAATTACAGCTATTATAAATAGTTCAATCACCAGCGGTGTTTTCCCTGATTGCTGGAAAGTTGCGGTTGTCAAGCCTATTCCTAAGAAAAGCAATCCTGTTTCTTTAAGTGATCTCAGACCAATCAGCTTGCTTCCTTGTATTTCCAAGATACTAGAAAAGGTGGTATCTTTGCAGCTTGTGAAGTATTTAGAGGCAAACAATATTTTACCACAGTTTCAATCCGGTTTTCGGGGAGGCCATAGTACTGCCACTGCCTTGTTGGATGTGGTTGATAATTTGCTGTCAGCCCAAGATAAGCGTATGTGCAGTATTCTTGTCCTTCTCGACTTCTCACGGGCTTTTGACTCAATTAATATTTCACTGCTGTTATCTAAACTAGCATTTTATGGTTTTGATCCCGTTGCCATCAAATGGTTTGATAGCTATCTAACCTGTAGGAAGCAGTGTGTGGAGTTGCAAATGATTGCAGGTGGGACTGTTAGATCGTCACTCCAGCCCGTCCCACGGGGAATTCCTCAAGGTTCGATTCTGGGACCGATACTTTTCATTCTCTACAGTGCTGATATTATAAATAAAATCTCTAACTGTTCATTTCACCTTTATGCGGATGACCTACAGCTTTACCACTCATTTTTGCCATCTAATTGTTCAACTGCCACTGAGGAGTTGAACTGTGATTTGGAACGTGTATTCCAATGGTCCAACTCAAATTCCTTGGTTTTAAATCCGACAAAATCGGTTTATATTATTACTGGCACAAAGAAAGCTCTGGCCAAACTTCCTCATCACGACATTAAAGTGAAGGTGGGTGGTGAGCTTGTTAAGCGTGTATCTGAGGCTAGGAGTCTGGGTGTGTTGATCGATTCTCGACTTAGGTTTGAAAGTCAGATTGCAGAAAGTGTTCGTAGTTGCTTCTATAGACTAAAAACCTTATACAAAATTCGCCCCTATCTTAGCGAGGCGGTACGTATAACTCTCTGCGAGTCCCTGGTTTTGTCCAAGCTGAACTACTGTGATGTTGTATTTGGACCATGTCTGCTTCGCCGAACTGAGAAATTGGTACAACGTGTCCAAAACGCGTGTGCACGTTTTTGTTTTTGCATTCCCCCACGATCGCATGTATCACCTTACCTAAATTCCCTGGGGTTACTTAAAATGAAAGCACGACGGGATTTGCATTTGGCTAGCCTCTTGTTTTCAGTGATTAAATATAAATCTCCCCCCTATCTTTACTCCAAACTAAAATGGGCACGTAACGATGGTAATCCCCGCTATCCTGGCAGACCTACGTCCCTTGTTCTGGTGACTCAGAACCATAAATCGGTTGCTTTTCGAGGGTCATTCCGTTACGCAGCTACTCGCTGCTGGAATAATCTGCCTCCACCTTTGCGCTCTATTAAAACGTTATCTTTGTTCAAGTCGAAACTCAAGTCGCTTCTACTTGACCTTCAAAAGAGATCCTAGAAAAGCAACTATCTCTCCTCTCTCTTCATCTTTCCCTACTCAAAGTGTGCAATGCAATTATCTATGTTTATATAAGAACTATTGTTATTTACTATTATAGTTATGTAAAAGTATTTACTATTATATATTATATATTGTGATACTACTTTTATTTGTTTCTACATCGTTTTATCATTTTATGTTCGTAATACATTAAGGCTTTACCACCTGCTTTTGGTTGTGTAAAAAGTAATTTAGTTCGTACATTTTAATAACTCAAATATCGTCTGGTTGTCGTCATTATGTGTCAGTTTCTCCATAATTATTTGTTTGTTTGCGCATGTCGCGGTGTTACGTCACTCACGACAGGCATCACGGAAGACCAGCGCTATAGTAACTTCCGTAGGTAGTTAATATAGCTTATGCTGAGTGATGACCTTTTTCGGCGTCACATAATATTATGTTTAGTTTTAGATTTAAGGTACCTATGTATATGTGGCTCGAAATAAATCTTTCTTATTCTTATTCTTATTCTTATTCTTATTTACTTAACAAAAGCAGGAGTAGAATCACCTAATTCAAGTGATCTTAGTGGTCTTACCGAATAAATGATATTTGTTTTTAATTAAGGTACTACAAGATTCAATTTGCAATACAAACAGGTCATATAACGGTCCTTACCGTACGTCGCCGGAACACAAAGGCTCGTCACAAAGAACTGGACCACGTACTGCCACCGCTACCATCATAGCATTCGAGGAATCTCACTCCAAGTACGATAACTCCAAGATACCGGTGCCGGAGTACACGGGCGCTGAGGATTCTGAGGTAAGTTTTAGTTAAAGAACAGTTTGTGACATCCTCACTCTTCTCTCTTTTTTATTTATTTATCATTTAAAAAGTTAACAATAACATTAAACTAACATAGCACTTAAAAAACCACTGAGGTTTGTAGGGTAATGCTATGGGGTGGTGAGTCTACAACTTATTAAAAATGATAATTGTTCGTAAATATACCTACATAAATGGTTAGTTACTTAATACCTAAACAAAAAGATAACAAGTTCATATAAAGCAAGAGGAAGATAACTCTTAGTCTCAGCATATCAGATTTTCCTCTTCTATGCGCTCTATCAGCCGTCTTTTCCACAATCACCCCTCTGTTATTCATTTCATCTTTCACACAGTCTAAATCTTGCGTCAGACACATTCATTCATACTTACCTACTTAATATCAATTTCAAACCGATAAGATTCAAAAATTTAATTTCAAAATCATACATCTTATTACTTTCATTTTTTTTTAAATGCGATGCTAAAATATATCGAAATCAAAATCGTTTGCTTTATGTTTTACATGAATTTTAAATGAACTTCAACATGAGCCTCGATAACTACAATGTATAATTATAACACAATGTATAATACAAAACAATATACTTCTCTTACAATGTATAATATTTTAAAACTTACCTTTGTAAAGAAATATTTTAAACACAATACTTTATTTTAGTTATCGAGGCTCATGTTGAAGTTCATCCCCTATTTTATTTAAATTTCATGTAAAGCATAAAGTAAACGATATGATTTCGATATATTTTAGTAAACAAAGTTACCATTTTGTGTTCCAGTTGGTCCGTGCGGAATACCGTCGGCCTCGTGACGTCCTACTCTCTCTAGTAGGAGAGTTCATAGGAAGAGCTACCACTCGCCTTCTAGAAATGAACGGGTCTAAAGGCAGCGGGGGCAGCGAAGGGAAACCGGTTGAGTTGTTGGACTGTAAATCTCATGCTGTAAGAACTTAAGATTTTTTTGTAAATTTATCATCGCAGAAAACTGCAAAGTAAACAACGCAAAAGATATCAAAATACCAAGGTCAAAAATACCAAACTTGGGAACTTTGGGTGTCTATAGAAATGTATTTCGAAACGAAATAAGACACAAGCACAATAGTAATAAATCTTCATCAAGAATTTAGGTGAGTGATAGAGCAAACCTTTTCTCAAAACCTCTATTTTTCAAAAGTGTTACGAAGTGCCAATGTAACCTTTTAGAATAAATATTCACGATCACAATTCATAATTAGACATACATTAATACTGTGTTTTATCGCGTTGTTTATCTTATTTACATGTCGACGTTTCGGCTATATACGCCATGGTCGTGGACAGACAAAGTGATATAATAATAAAATCCCGTGTCCATGCATTTCTTTATGAAATCCCAACATAACGAGAATTACAATATGAAGGTTTAATATATTTCATTCTCTAAAAAACAATGTTGCATGTCATATGAGAGCAAATGAGCAATGATTTCCTAAAAGTAGTTAATTTCATAATATATGATTCTTTTAACATTAACAGTATCTATGAAAATATCCGAGTTCTGTTCCATATTCATAATATCCATAATTTCAGCGTCTAGCCGAAATAGCACATTCGCTACTCAAGGTATCTCCCTACGATCCCGAGTCCATGGGTTGCCGCGGGCTAGACCGCTACATGACTTTAGTGTTACCCGCTGGTGACTGGGCCGATGATGCACTGAGGCCGTCTCTCATCATGATACTAAGGAGACTTGATAAAGTCTTCCTGAAGATTGCTAAGAAACCGAGTATTAGGGTAAGTTGGTACCTAACACATAACATATTATATAACACATAACATATTATAAATGCGAAAGTTTGGATGGATGGATGGATGTTTGTTCCTTTAGAACTTGACAAGCACTGAACCGATTTGCCTGAAATTCGAAGAAACAATTTTGGTGGTGATTGAATAGTCATTTATCGAATTACAATAAAGTCAAAGTTATTAAATTGATAGGTCGCAGACTTTGGAATTGCTACCTGCTAGTCTATTTGGCATACCACGTATTGTCCAGCCTATTTTATTTGCAGAGAAACACAGACTGGGACTCAGCAGCAACATTACTCAAAGGAGTATACGAAACTATGATAAGATGTCATTACATTATGCATTGGCAACAAGTGAAGACCCTACTCAACACTGTACAGGTAAAGAAGAAAACTGAACACTTCAAAGAATTTTTGTTGCTTTTTACTTAAATTTTCAAAATTGTAGCGAAATAGTAATACTGCTTGTCAGACAGAGATACAATATGTTTGACGTCATAGCTCAGTGATGCTTATTTTTAAACTACCTTCATTTCATATAATTATTAAAATGTTTTAAATACTGGACAGCAGGTTAACGAAGATAAACTTTGAATAGTATGATCTTAAGTACACAACAGTAAATTTTAAAATGCCTTACAGACTTTGATAGTATCGGAGAGCAATTCTGGTGAAAATCTATCATCAGCGACCGCTGCGCTCATGTCACAACCTCCTCCGCCGCATTTCTGCAGCACCGTGGTCCGTCTGATAGCATTACAAGTTGTCAATACTGGGGTAAGTTACTTGACCATTTATTTTTTAACTAGCGGACGCCCGCGGCTTCGCCCACGTGGACTACTGCTTTTTATCCCACAGGAAACATGCATTTTTTTTGGATAAAAAGTAGCCTATGTGACTCTCCAGCCCTCCAACTATCTCCACACAAATTACGTCAATCCGTCTCTCTGTTTCGACGTGAAAGCAGGAAAAACAAACACACTTTCACATTTATAATATGGGTATGGATTTATTGAAGGTTTTTGTATTCTCTCTGAGTTCTGTCCTTGTGAATGAAAATTATTCGTTACGGAAAATTTAATTACTACAAGCATCGCGAGGAAATCAGTTAAAATTATTTTAGACTGTTACTCTTTTAATTTGTCTTTTTGTTCTTGTTTCCAGGATAGCTATTCCCTTGAACAAATGTGCGGAGGCAGCGCCATTTTCCCTGTCGCGGAGAAAACTGAAAACATGCTGATGAATCTATTTATGCCGCTATGTTTGCGAGTTGGCAGCGGACGAAAGGGTTTGTTCATAAAAAGTAACAAATAATTGTAAATTCAACAGTATTCGGCCTGTCTAAATTGATTTTAAGATAGAGTGACTGCCACTAGTGGAATTCTTCTTCACATATCGAAGACTCAACTTTTTACATTGGAGTATATGTGTACAAGACAAAATTGAACTAAAACATATTTAGTGTAGTCATATTTTAGTTTATCACTTCTTATTTCCTTTTTTGTTCCTCTCTCTCGTTCCCTCTTATCTGAAGATCGTTATCAGCTTCGGGTTTGTCTATAGAACGGATGATCTGTCTCCACTTTGTGACTAGCCCGTCCCTTACAACAGTGTCAAATTTTTAAGACGATGAGTCTTTCACTTGGTCGGCCCATCTTTTTGTTCCTACAGAGATTTCAATGTTTTAAGTGGTTCAGTAAAAGTTGTAATATCATCTTTACCAGTTTTTAACCGACTTCAAAAAAAGGACGAGATTGTCAATTAGTCGGATATTTTTTTTGTGCTTTTTTTATGTATGTTCACCGATTACTCGAAGACGCTTGGACAGATTTGGAAAATTCTTTTTTTGTTTGAAAGTGTATACTTTCCGATTCGTGCCACAAAAATCTGTCGAGGATCTTTAGAGTTATGAACAGAATTTCTCTTTTATTACAGAATTATCTTCATTGTTTTCAGATGTCCCTCCACTAAGACAATCCGATGTCAGCTACCTAGTATCAGTGGTATTGAACGCACTATGCCCGCCCGCACCGCCAGGCCAGTTGGCTGCGTTCAACGCTAAATTGAACGCAGCGGACGCAAGAGTCAACTCACTTACATTCACTGGCAGTCGGGATATAAGGAATACTACTCGACTGTCCAATCAGCTGTACAGGATTGCATTTTTAGGTGAGTTTTAATATTATACTAGCGACCCGCCCCGGCTTCGCATGGGTCACATCACACATCACATTAGAAACCTCTAAAATTATCAGTGTTTTTGTATTATATTATGCATGTATTATACATATAAATCTTCCTCTTGAATCACTCTATCTATTAAAATAAACCGCATCAAAATCCTTTGCTAAGTTTTAAAGATCTAAGCATACATAGTGACAGGCAGCGGGAAGCGACTTTGTTTTATACTATGTAGGGAAGAGCCTTCAGGTCTTCGAAGAGAGATCTGGTCTAGAGAGTGTTAAAGCAGCGCCTTGTATACCTATTTAAAAATATATATAAAAGTACATAAAAACACCCTTCTTTCCCGTGGGGGTAGTAGAAACAGGGACCACAAGTTTTCACTTTCTATATAGATTGTAATATAAAAATATATTGTTTGTTATTGCTTGTTTCAGCACTAAAAGTAATGTGCGCATGCTTCACAAGCGAGCTTTGCACGGAATGGGGCAGGATAGCCCGTGCTATGAGAGAACTGGGCCGACGGAACGAGGCGTCGCATCACTTGTGGGACTTCTTAGAACACGTCGTCACATATCGCACACCACTTTACATACTGTTGCAGCCTTTTATTGTGCACAAGGTGAGAAAAATACTGTTTAAATGTAGAACGGGGAAGGATAGCCCGCGCTATGAGAGAACTGGGCCGACGGAACGAGGCGTCGCATCACTTGTGGGACTTCTTAGAACACGTCGTCACATATCGTACACCACTTTACATACTGTTGCAACCTTTTATTGTTCACAAGGTGAGAAAAATACTGTTCTAATATAGAATACGGGGCAGGATAGCCCGTGCTATGAGAGAACTGGGCCGACGGAACGAGGCGTCGCATCACTTGTGGGACTTCTTAGAACACGTCGTCACATATCGTACACCGCTTTACATACATACTGTTGCAGCCTTTTATTGTGCACAAGGTGAGAAAAATACTGTTCTAATATAGAACGGGGCAAGATAGCCCGCGCTATGTCAGAACTAAGCCGTCTAATATGGTCGTTTTTAACCCCCGATGAAAAAGAGGGATGTTATTTCGACTGGCCTCTTAGCTCAGTTGGTAGTATCAATCAATCAATCAATCAAATCAATCAAATATCATTTATTCAGTAGGACCGTTATGACCACTTTGAATCGTCTTAAGAGCTAGGTGATTCTACTCCTGTTCTTTCGCGACCAACACCGTGAAGAATCAGGGCAACAAACACGGTATGGGGCCTAGCTTTCTTTTCGGTGATCCATCCGCTTAAAATCTAAATAGTCAAGTTCCAGTGTGGAGCCAGTCGAACAATGTGAGTCTCGTCAAAGTCGTCAAAAGAAAAAAAAGGAGGATTAATACATCAACAAAAATTCGCCCGGCATCACACGCTACACTTGGCTAACTTAGGTGGTACCTAGCAGTTACCTACTTGAAAATAATTATAAAACTAAGCAAGATAGTAAAGACATTGCACAGTAGCTCTGCCTTCTGCACTATAGGCCGTGGGTTCGATTCCCACCCAGGACAAACATTTATGTGATGAACATAGATGTTTGTTCTGTGCCTGGGTGTTATAAAGTATTCTATGTATGTATTTAAAAAAAAAAAGTGTATAAGTATTCCATCAGTTATCTGGTTCCCATAGTACAAGCTTTGCTTATTTTGGGGCTAGATGGCGCTGTGTGAAATGTCCAGCAATATTTATTTATTATAAATAACTTGTCAATTTCTATTATGTACAGCTATCACAACCACCGATAGGCGACAACGAACGTCACATGCAGTTCGTTGTGCGCGAGCGAGTGAGAGGATTGAAATTACCCGCCGCTAGAGCGAGAGGGGCGCTGTTAGCCGAACTGGCGAGAGAACTGCGCACTATGAGGGAAACACATGACCAATACAAGTTCGGTTAGTATTTTATTACGAACCTATTTTTAAAAATGTTACTCTATATTCTAAGCTATTACTTTAGCGAGTTACAACAAAAACTGTTGAGTAATTCCAGCGTGATGCGGGTACAAGTTCAAAGAGACAGATAAAATGTTATTAGATAAGGTAAACTCAATATAATTGACTTATTTATAATCTGACGTTCCCCGCCTAAATCATAATATTTGCACAATAGTAATTACCTAAACACTTTCCTCAAATTAAATTTTCTGTATGCTCACTATTTACAAGATAAAATAACTACATAGACAGCTGTATGACCGTATGTCGCCTGCTGAATTTTTTCGTTAAAAGCAAAAATAATTGACACACTATACCTACCGTTTTTTTTTCCTATGCTCCAATCCGTATTTGTTCTCCTTGTTCTTCTCGGTATTCGTCGCGAAAGAACAATAAAATCACCTAGATATAGACCCAGCGTTCCTCCTGTATAATTTGACTTTTATCTCTTTACATACCTACACATTTGTACATAATCTTTTAAATTTTGACTTGCTTCTCTCTGCATACACTTTACCATACTCTAGCTTGTGTATTTTGACTTGTAACCCCTTTGCATACTACCCATCTGTATATTCTAGAACAAATAGCCGAGAACCTATCCCAAGCGACCGGCAAGCGCGCATCAGAAGTGTTCCCACAACGAACCACTGTGCCGGATAAGCATCAGCAGCACAGACCCTCGCTTATTTCGATGCTTGTTGGCCGCGCCGGCGCAGGGAGTGGCTTGCCAAGGACTCCAGACCATCCGTCTGCTCCATTGTCGGCTCAACGAGGTACATTCACGATCACAGCTCTTAGAACCGAGAACCTCTTTCAAGCTACAGACAAGCGTTCATCAACTTCCCTCAAGCTAAGGAAGAAAATTCCTCGGAAGTGTTCCTGACCATCCGTCTGCTCCATTGTCGGCTCAACGAGGTACATATCTTACTTTCACGATCGCAGCTCTTATTTAGAACAAACAGTCAAGAATAGACCAGCAAGCGCGCCTCATGTGTTCTCATAATAAAAGGATAAGCATCAGCAGCACAGACCCTCGCTTATTTCGATGCTTGTTGGCCGCGCCGGCGCCGGGAGTGGCTTGCCAAGGACTCCAGACCATCCGTCTGCTCCACTGTCGGCTCAACGAGGTACATATCGGCAGAAAGCGGAAATGTCGTATCTCGAAAATTGGCCTAAATGACTTATGTATTGTTGATAAAGCAAAAAATCCGCGTCGAATGGTCTACGTCTCGTCTTTCTACGATGAAAACATTTTACAATGTCCTTGATTTTTTCCAAGTTTTTGTAGATTAGGAGTTATGATTTTTTTGAAATATTTTTTTGGCTCTGGTGTAAAATTGGATATTTCGAGATACGACATTTCCGCTTTGCCGTCGAATTATCTTACTTTCGCGATCGCAGCTCTTATTTAGAATAAACAGCCAGGACACAAGCAAGCGCGCCTCAGAAGTGTTCTCACAATAAAAGGACAAGCATCAGCAGCACAGACCCTCGCTTATCTCGACGCTCATCGGCCGCGCCGGCGCCGGGTCAGGCTTGCCAAGGACTCCGGAACATCCGTCTGCTCCATTGTCGGCTCAACGAGGTACATTCACGATCACAGCTCTTAGGCTGGTTTTACTGTCACGCGTACCGTCGGCGCTAATAGGCGAGTGATCTTTATTACAATGAAATAAGGATACTGATTGTTTAGCAGAAATGGCTACGCTGATTACTCTGATAAACAATTGACGTGTTGAAGTGACCAACCTACATGATCTTATTGAATAAATAATCTTTGACTTTTGACTTCTCTTCAGTGCTGGACAGTCAGTATCCTTATTTCATTGTAATAAAGATCACTCGGCTATCAGCGCTGACGGTAGGTAGGTGTGACAGTAAGCCAGCCTTAGAACCGAGAACCTCTCAAGCTACAGACAAGCATTCCTCGGAAGTGTTCCTGACCATCCGTCTGCTCCATTTTCGGCTCCACGAGGTACATTATCACAGCTCTTAGAACCGAGAACCTCTCTCAAGCTACAGACGTTCCTCGGAAGTTTTCCTGACGATTCGTCTGCTCCGTTGTCGGCTCAACGAGGTAGATATTATACTTAACGTGTGGTCCATCAAAAAAAAGCAATGTGATCTGATAGATCAGAATAAAGTTTAATTTCAGGTATCAAGTGACTTTACACGTAGCTTTCAGCATTTTCTCTATCTGGACCATGGCTATTAGAGAGCAGTAACGCCGTAATCCCTCCCCGTCCGCGTGTTTCAGTAGGTAATCTCTGCAAAAATAAATAGGGGAACCTGTTGAACCTCGTCCATTGATATCCCTCGGCCACCAAGGCTTATCTCGTAATCTGTGCGAGTTTTTTTGTTTTTGTCTGTGGCATTATAATCGTCATTGGTCAACACCAACATGAAGCTAGAATCGAAAAACCAGCGTGGAGTGAGTGAGGCGTGCGAATTAAAAATATAAAAAAGTGCTCAAAAAGAGGGTATTTTTAATTTTACTTTAAGTTAATTCATATATAACAGTACATACTTACAAGATAACCATTTCGTGCAATCAAATATAGGTGAAATGGACTTTAGATAGGCATAGAAATATCGACCCAAATCGAACTCAGTGCATTTTAAAAATTCGTTAATTTAAAATGAGGCAATGTTGTACCTTTGCCACCATATTTGCTTTGTACCTTGGACAGGGCCTCACGTACAAATTTGTATCAAGATATCAAACAGAAAAAAAAACACCGAAGAAGGTTCATACAAAGAGAGAAGTCTATCTTGTCCTAAAAGCTGTTAAGTAGTTGGATTTTTGTTGATAAATTATTATAATAGGACGCGATAATGATCTTAAGATCACATAAATTTTTAGAACTTATTGTTATTTTGATTATTTTAGCATAACTTAAGATAAAAATGTAAATTATTATTATTTTTATCTAAAGTATATACTTACCTTATAAATGTTCTTTCCATTAATTTAAAAATAAAGTGTTATTTGATTTGATAACATGATATTTTCATGAAAAAAGACTAGTAAGGTCAAGGTACAGAAAGCGTCATTAATTGGTATCCCCCTAGTAAGAGGTCGGTTTGCAAGCCGTTGATCTCAACTTTTGTAAAAACTTTTACATCCTTGCTTACTTATGGATATCTAATTTCGCTCGAGTTCCTAAACAAAAATAGCTGATATAATACCCGACTGAAATCCAAGGTTGAAATGAAAAGAGTCTTTGTTCAAATCAATAGGGGGATACCGATTGATGACGCTGACTGTACATCTTGCAGTGACCAAGGTATATCTGGTTTGTTGTACCTTCGCCAATTTCCCATTTTTTGTTCAAATCTCTTTATCTTCTAAAGTATCATTAAAAAAAATAATTTTTAAAATCGGTCCACAATTGACGGAGAAATCGCGTAACACACATACAAAAAAATAAAAAAAAACATACAGACGACTTGAGAACCTCCTCCTTTTTGGAAGTCGGTTAAAAATACAAAATTGATTTTATAAATATGTAGTCAAATAGTGTATCTTTACATTTGTCCATATTTGGTAAACCTAATTCCAATCTTTATAGACAAAAAAAATTAAATAAGATCGTGTGGCCGAGGTTCAACAGGTTCCCCTACCTATGGGTGTTTTCTGCAAAACCGAATGGCATTCTCTCATTCTTAAAATGACTTCTCATTGATTTTTGAAAACCAAAAGGCATTCTGTCGTCCATAAATGCATTCTCTCATTCTTAAAATGACTTCTCGTTGATTTTTGAAAACCAAAGGGCATTCTGTCATACTATAAATTCTATTTAAAGTCCCAAATCAATGTATTTTTATCCAGTATCAAATTTTAATTTCTGGCTGACATATGAAAGGTTCGAAGGGAAAAATACAGCGGGATTAATAGTTAAAAATGTATCTAAACCACCTTGTTACAGAGTCATTATCCAGCAGCTCAACAACGAGTCAGCACATGCCCACCTTCGAGGTCCCGATTAACAGTGGCAGGCATAGCGACAATAGTAATAACATGAGCAGTGGACACTCATATCTGGGTATGTAACATTTCCTGTAGGTACATTTATCCCTTTGTATTATTTCAATAGTTTTTAGCTTTGCCAAGAAGAAAACTTCTTAACTTGCTCATGAATAGGGAATCAAGGTATGATCAAAAGTCAAAATATAAATCTTCTTTGAAACTTTTTAATCAAATAGTTTGTAATTAGACGACCTGAAAGCCTATGTTTAGGCTTAACGTCTTTATACCCATATGTAAGCGCTCAATTGTTAATGTCTCTATCAATCACCCATATATTTTTTGTGCGTATTTCAGTTTTTATTTTAATGAAGGATCGCAGAGTTCAAAATGATATTATTTAACAGGTTCAATAAACAACGGCAGTGAAACGAAACTCGGTGCCAGTACACCGTCTTATTCGAGTACGCAAACCAAACTGCGCTTCGTGCCTTCTGTAGAATTCAAATTTACCACCGGTAAGTTAAATAAATAAATAAATATTGGTGGACATTTCACACAGCGCCATCTAGCCCCAAACTAAGCAAAGCTTGTACTATGGGAACCAGGTAACAGATAGAATACTTTATACCTATATATTTTTGTAAATACATACTTATTATACTTTATAACAACACCCTGACACAGAACAAACATCTATGTTCATCACACAAATGTTTGTCCTGGGTGAGAATCGAACCCACGACCTACAGCGCAGAAGGCAGAGCTACTACCAACTGAGCTAAGAGGCCAGTCAAGTTAGTATTATACCTAATTAGCCCATTGTATCCCACTGCCGGGCAAAGGCTCTCCAACGAAATCATTTACACTAGGTACAGTCAGCGTCATCAATCGGTATCCCCCTATTGATTTTAACAAGGACCCTTTTCACTTAAATAATGTCTAGGACCCTTTTCATTTCAACTTTGGATTTCAGTCGGATTTGCTAGTACAGGAACTCGAGCGAAATTAGATATCCATAAGTATACTAGCAAATCCGACTGAAATCCAAAGTTGAAATGAAAAAGGTCCTTGTTAAAATCAATAGGGGGATACCGATTGATGACGCTGACTGTACATACAGCATACTGTAAAGTAGTAATTTTTAGGTATTTTTAACCAACTTCAAAAAAAGAAGGAGGTTCTCAATTTGATCAGCTTAAACATTGAAGTCGGTTTTTTTTAATTTTTAATTTAGCCACTTGTTTTCGTTATTCTGTTGTGGTTTCCATTGCGTGTGTGTGTACTCTACTGTAATTTCTTTTGTGTGTCAAATAAACACTATTCGACTGGCCTCTTAGCTCAGTTGGTAGTAGCTCTGCCTTCTGCGCTGCAGGTCGTGGGTTCGATTCCCACTCAGGACAAACATTTGTGTGATGAACATAGAAGTTTGTTCTATGCCTGGGTGTTATAAAGTATTATATTAGAAGTATGTATTTACAAATACCTATATAAGTATTCTATCAGTTATCTGGTTCCCATAGTACAAGCTTTGCTTAGTATGGGGCTAGATGGCGCTGTGTCAAATGTCCAGCAATATTTATTTATTTATTTATTATTTATTCTATTCTTATATCAAACCAGAATTCTAACGCCAATTTACAATTTCCAGGTGAAACATCTACAAGCCCTCTGTCCCCCGCCTCGCCCGGTGAAGCCAGTCTCGCCTACGGGGTCTCAAATTCGCGTCCCACCATCGGCATATCGCACAGTGTTGACGCACCGATGCCCGATAGCCCGGACGATGCCGACAGACCGAGGTTGCAAAGATCACATGGCCCTTCTAAGAAGACATTTAAGTTTAGACGCAGTCGACATGCTAAGCCTGAGGTAATTTTGCTCCTCAAATTAGTCATTTTAAAAGTGCCCTGATAATTCGAAAGTTACTATGTTGAGACTTGAGAGTAGTTCCAAATGACATTGCTACATCATCAATCATCAGATCATCACACAAGAGCTCGCCAACATTTTAGTTATCAAATGAATGGGACAAAAACAAGCAGAAAAATACATATTTATTTTTATATAGCTTTCTCCCGCAGCTTTGCTTGCGTGGGATCAATTAATAGTAGGCTAAGTATTACAATTTCTACAACTTAGACGACTGTATATGTACCTATACCTTAAAGATCTTCGCATAAAAATACTATTCAATAGTTTCGAAAAATAAGTATAAAAATAAAAATAAGATACTTAATTTAAATAAGATAGAGAAGTCCATTCGGTAGTCGAGTCACCATCTAGTCATCACGGCATTTTTTTTATAAGTACAGTTTGTGTGGTAGAAATCGCTCTTTAGCGAGAAGATTATAATCAGGGAGCATTTTAGTATATTGTATTATTTATTTTTTATTTGGTATGCAATAAATTATTTTCTATTTTATTAATATCATAATTTCAGGTATCACACGTGCGTCTCGAGTCAGACGACGGTGGTTCCTCTCCCGGCGCGGAAAGTACACCATTGAGGCGCGCTTGGTCGCAGCCGCCGCTTCTACTGCCGACCTGCATCAACACCGACACCAGCTATGACAGCGAGATCTCACAGACCTCCTCTACTTCTGGATACAGGTACAGACAAGTATCACATGTAGAGTGCGCCGCAAACTTTATGGCGGCTGAAGTGCGCAGGTACAGTCGACGCAATAGAATAGAGTAAACTTTATCTACATAGCCTAGGCGGGCTATGGCCCCGCGTCTCACCGCCTTCACTTCCCCGCAATTGCGTCGACTGTACCTGCACAAAGTCGAATCTATCGCGCACTTCAGCCGCCATAAAGTTTGCGGCGCACTCTACCTACGGCTAGAATCAGACGAGGTTCGTCTCCCGGGCCAGGAAAGTGCCGCTTCTACTGCCGACCTGCATCAACACCGACACCAGCTATGACAGCGAGATCTCACAGACCTCCTCTACTTCCGGATACAGGTACAGACAACAGGTATCACATGTACCTACGGCTAGAATCAGAGGGCGGTTCGTCTCCCGGGCCAGGAAAGTGCCGCTTCTACTGCCGACCTGCATCAACACTGACACCAGCTATGACAGCGAGATCTCACAGACATCCTCTACTTCTGGATACAGGTACGGACACAACGGTGAATATAGCGCAACAGTGTTCATGACAGCGAGATCTCACAGACCTCTATAGTAAACATTGTATAGGGGAGTTAACAGGGACTAAAATACCGTAGTAAATTCGTCTCATTGGTTCCTCTCCACGTTTAGATACTTGACACTACCTAAACTTAGGCCTTTACATCTTTACTAGATGATTTAGGTATACATGTCAGGAGGCAATCTTTGCCTACACTTAACGGGACACTGGGACATTGTTGAGATGGAGTAGGCTTGCCCAGCACCTAAACCATCCTCTCAGCTTAACCAGCCATATCCACAGGAAAGACATGGTCAATACGTGTGGGGCTGACTAAGCCGCGGGTTTCCTCACGATGTTTTCCTTCACCGTTTAGAGCTCTTATTAATGCGCATATAAATTTTTCGAAACGAAAAATCCATTGATGCACGGCCAGGATTCGAACCCACGACCTTGGGATCGAAAGTCGAGGTACTAATCCTTTCGGCCAACAAGGCTCTTGTACGCGGCACACTGTACTAAGCTTCACTTATTACCTAACAGGGAAAGCTACAGCCTCCAAGCGTCGATGACGGAGTCCCCAGGCGGATCGTGCCGCGCAGCCCTCGCCTCGCCCGAGGCTGGCGGCCAGCGAACCAGCAGCGCCACTCCCCACGTCAGCCCCGACGGTAAACCGCGCTTCGTATGTACCGCCATCGCTGCATAACCCTGTCTACTCTGTATAACTTACCTTCCTCTTAATTGCCCTGTCTCTGTCTACTCTGTATCACTTACCTTCCTCTCTTAATTGCCCTGTCTCTGTCTACTCTGTATAACTTTCCTTCCACTTTTAATTGCCCTGTCTCTGTCTACTCTGTATAACTTTCCTTCCACTTTTAATTGCCCTGTCTCTGTCTACTCTGTATAACTTACCTTCCTCTCTTAATTGCCCTGTCTTTCTACTCTAACTTTCCTTCCACTCTTAATTCAATGTTCTAAATTTTATTATTTTAACCACATCATTCTGACGTTAACATATGTAGCTGCTAGTAGAATGTAGGCAAGTCTCTGTGTAGGTATTCTTCCGATATTTTTTACACTTCTATATTCCAAATTATTTGGAATTAAAAAGGTTTCAGCTGTTGATTCATAGCATAGGGACATTGTTATATAATTCTTTAACCCTTATTCGTTAACCCTGTCTATTTCTGTGCACTTCTACTTCTTTTCCCACTTCTCTATGAATTTAAAATTGTTTAAAATTAAAGAAAATAGTTCATTTTTGATAAAACTACTTAGTACCTTAAGTACCTACAACCCAGTCTTATTGAAAAAAAAAAAAACGGTTCAAATATATTTTATTTTGTCTTGGAGCTTTAGATATACCACAAGGGGCCTTACTTATGAAAGATGTTTATAGTGAAACACTGGTTAAACAACGTCCTGTCTTTATTTGTGGATAGTGACAAACAGAGACAGGATGTTGTTCAACCAGTGTTCAACTTTAAACATCTTTCCTAAGTAAGGGGGAAGGTGTTTTAGATTTAAATATTCTTAGGTTCTTGTTTATGACAGCCTTTTAAACCGCAGTAGGTGCCTATCTGAAAAAATCTTACCTCTACTTAAGAGGGCTCCGACGCTATGCCGCTCGTCAGTTTTAGGTATTTACGGGCGGGAAACGTAGCGCTCAAGCTTGTGTGCGTAGAACGCACACATTGAAAGCGCCACGCAGTGCGGGCCGCTCTGACACAAAGCGGTCAAAGTTTCGGCAAACATTTTTTACGTTTTAAATTTATAACTTCATAACGATTTTGTATTGACATCTATACCAATCTAATACCAATTCTGTAAAGCGAAAGAGTTTGTTTGTTTGTTTGAACGCGATATTCTACAAGTCAGATTTGAAAAAACTTCGCATCTTATTTATTTATTTATTAGACAAAATCCACAGCTCTTAGTAGTAATAAATCGACTTATTTATGTTTCTTACAGCCAATGACGGATTTACATTTTTTAGAGTAAAACATAAGTATATTACGACAGTCACTAGGTATTTCACTTTCAAATCTAAACTAAATCGACGATAATTTTACGTGAGTAATTCCCGTGTGTTAAATAATGTCTAGTCACTAGGTAGTATAGGTTTTAGAGAAAAGTAAATAACAATAAGAATAAAAATAGTTACAACCAAGCACTTTCGTGATATGTGTGTGCAGCGTGTGTGTGTGTGTCTTCGTAACTTCGCAACTTCGCATCTTCGCATCTTCGTATCTTCGTAACTTCGCAACTTCGTAACTTCGTAACTTCGTAACTTCGTATCTTCCTATCTTCCTATCTTCGTAACTTCGCAACTTCGTATCTTCATAACTTCGTATCTTCGTAACTTATCAACTTCGCATCTTCGCAACTTTGTATCTTCGTAACTTCGTAACTTCACACCTTCGCATCTTCGCAACTTCGCAACTTCGTAACTTCGCAACTTCGCAAATTCGTATCTTCGTATCTTCGTAACTTCGTAACTTCGTATCTTCATATCTTCGTAACTTCATATCTTCGTAGCTTCGCAACTTCGTAACTTCGTATCTTCGCAACTTCGCACCTTCGTATCTAGAAAATATGAAGATACGAAGTTGCGAAGTTGTGAAGTTGCGAAGTTGCGAAGTTACGAAGTTACGAAGTTTTGAAGATACGAAGATACGAAGTTACGAAGTCACGAAGTCACGAAGATACGAAATCACGAAGTTACGAAGGAACGAAGATATGAAGTTATGACCATATGAAAAACTTCGTATCTTCGTATCTTCGTAACTTCGCAACTTCGCAACTTCACAACTTCGTATCTTCATATCTTTTAGATACGAAGGTGCGAAGTTACGAAGTTACGAAGATACGAAGTTAAGAAGTTACGAAGTTACGAAGTTGCGAAGTTACGAAGATAGGAAGATAGGAAGATACGAAGTTACGAAGATACGAAGTTGTGAAGTTACGAAGATACGAAGTTACGAAGTTTTGAAGATACGAAGATACGAAGTTCCGAAGTTGCGAAGATATGAAGGTAAGAAGATACGAAGTTACGAAGTCACGAAGATACGAAATCACGAAGTTACGAAGGAACGAAGATATGAAGTTATGACCATATGAAAAACTTCGTATCTTCGTATTTTCGTAACTTCGCAACTTCGCAACTTCACAACTTCACAACTTCGTATCTTCTTATCTTCTAGATACGAAGGTGCGAAGTTGCAAAGTTACGAAGATACGAAGTTACGAAGATAGGAAGATACGAAGTTACGAAGTTACAAAGTTACGAAATTGTGAAGTTGCGAAGTTGCGAAGTTATGAAGATACGAAGTTGCGAAGTTGCGAAGATACAAAGGTACGAAGATACGAAGATATGAAGTTGCGAAGTTACGAAGATACGAAGTTACGAAGATGCGAAGTTACGAAGATACGAAGTTGTGAAGTTGCGAAGTTGCGAAGTTATGAAGATACGAAGTTGCGAAGTTGCGAAGATACGAAGATATGAAGTTGCGAAGTTGCGAAGTTACGAAGTTATGAAGTTACGAAGTTACCAAGTTACGAAGATAGGAAGATACGAAGTTACGAAGATACGAAGTTCCAAAGTTACGAAGTTGTGAAGTTGCGAAGTTGCGAAGTTATGAAGATACGAAGTTGCGAAGTTGCGAAGATACAAAGGTACGAAGATACGAAGATATGAAGTTGCGAAGTTACGAAGATACGAAGTTACGAAGATGCGAAGTTACGAAGATACGAAGTTGTGAAGTTGCGAAGTTGCGAAGTTATGAAGATACGAAGTTGCGAAGATACGAAGATACGAAGATACGAAGATACGAAGATATGAAGTTGCGAAGTTGCGAAGTTACGAAGTTATGAAGTTACGAAGTTACGAAGTTACGAAGATAGGAAGATACGAAGTTACGAAGATACGAAGTTACAAAGTTACGAAGTTGTGAAGTTGCGAAGTTGCAAAGTTATGAAGATACGAAGTTGCGAAGTTGCGAAGATACAAAGGTACGAAGATATGAAGTTGCGAAGTTACGAAGATACGAAGTTGCGAAGTTACGAAGTTACGAAGATGCGAAGTTACGAAGATACGAAGTTGTGAAGTTGCGAAGTTGCGAAGTTATGAAGATACGAAGTTGCGAAGTTGCGAAGATACGAAGATACAAAGATACGAAGATACGAAGATATGAAGTTGCGAAGTTGCGAAGTTACGAAGTTATGAAGTTATGAAGTTACGAAGTTACGAAGTTGCGAAGTTACGAAGATACGAAGATACGAAGATACGAAGATACAAAGATACGAAGATGCGAAGTTACGAAGATACGAAGTCACGAAGATACGAAATCACGAAGTTACGAAGGAACGAAGATATGAAGTTATGACCATATGAAAAACTTCGTAACTTCGTAACTTCGCAACTTCGCAACTTCACAACATCACAACTTCGTATCTTCTAGATACGAAGGTGCCAAGTTGCGAAGTTACGAAGATACGAAGTTACGAAGTTACGAAGTTGCGAAGTTACGAAGATAGGAAGATACGAAGTTACGAAGATACGAAGTTGCGAAGTTACGAAGTTACGAAGTTGCGAAGTTACGAAGTTACGAAGTTACGAAGTTACGAAGATGCGAAGATGCGAAGATGCGAAGATGCGAAGTTGTGAAGTTACGAAGATACGAAGTTACGAAGTTGCGAAGTTGTGAAGTTGTGAAGTTACGAAGATACGAAGTTGCGAAGTTGCGAAGTTGCGAAGTTATGAAGTTACGAAGAAACGAAGATGCGAAGTTCCGAAGTTGCGAAGATATGAAGGTAAGAAGATACGAAGTTACGAAGTCACGAAGATACGAAGTCACGAAGTTACGAAGATACGAAAATATGAAGTTATGACGATATGAAAAGATAAAGATATGACGATGACGATGATGATTGTGTTTCGCTCATCAAGCCCTTTCATTTGATACCCATATAAAAAAAAAGTTCCATGGAATGGAACAGGTCCTGCCTGACTTCATCATCAGAACAGCATGGTGTTTCGCTCATCAAGAGAACAGCATTGTGTTTTGCTTACCAAGCCCTTTCATTTGATACCCATATCAATAAAAAGTTCCAAGATCATCATCATCATCATCAGCATCATCATCAGCATCATCATCACCTAATCCAGATGATAAAAACCTTAAATGACTGTAAAGCTTTCTATGTGGATGTGCATGCTTCTGTACGTATACTTTACCTATAGGCACCTAGGTACTTACTACTTACCTATGCTGTTAGAAAATAGACAATTTTTATGCCAGGCAAAATCTTTATCAAAAGATGCCTTACATACTGTAATCTGATTTTATCGAAAATATGACATAGCACGTTTACGCGACCGCTTCTCATGTAAGAACACAGTCACGTGACGTCACTGGCTCTGCCACAGCTTAGCTAATAGTATTTACGCAATGTGACGTGCTACCAGCTTCAATGGCCGCGGCCGTCTGACGATTTTTGGCAGTGAATCGTCCTTTTATTCATCGTAGCTACTCCATAGAAAAATGTATGGAGAGTTTTATCTTCAACTTTCTTGCCTTTATTGTGTTGAATATAGCTACACCTACGAAAAAAAAAATAGCTCACAGGATAGATAAAATATTGAACTTGTTTTTTTCGTATTTTTTAATTCAATTGAGTAATTTAGTGTTCGGTCAGGCTTAAAACCCCGCGCTCATATTTGTGTACTTTGTCCAGTAATTTATTAAAAAAATACATAAAATATTGAAATATAAAATAGCTCACAGTGTAGATCAGTTCATTGGTAGTACTTAGAGTATGTTTTTCACTATCTTAATACGATTTGCTTTAAGAAAATCTTTAAAACGGTAAACCTCTATTTTGACAAATTCACCTCAGTTGGCCCTTAAAAATTCCATAAATTCTTCTATTCTCTTTCGGAATCTTATTTCCATAATTTAGTAAAATATAATATAATTAAGAATCATTCCAGAAAAACCTGTCGTGAGAAATGTTTGCTTCGCTTCTACTAAATCTAGTTTTATTTTCGCATTATGTAACTAGAAAATATAATTTTTCACAGCCTCACTGAGTTGCGAGTCTGCAACTTCGTCAGCTGAGCGGACAGCCCTGCTCGGGGCAGCAAGCCAACGGTCTTTACTGCTTAGCAGTGAACTGCGTGATGAAGATACTCTTCTATAGTTAAAACTAATATCTAGTTACAAAAAGATGTTAGACAAAAAAATCTAGTCAATGTTTCTAGTTTTTACTTGATGTCTCATTGTTGTCAAATTAGGATGTAGGTAGGTTGATGTTTCAATTAGTATTTAGAATACATTCTATGGTCACGAAATTATAGAACTTTGCCTACCATTCATTTTGTGCTTAAGAAGTAGTCCACAGTCAGTCCACTTTGTTATTATTAAACTTTATAAAAATGTGTGTAGCTATAGAATAGAAATAAAAATATTGTTTTCACAGACTGGCTTTAATTTTACAACATTTCATAATTCTAAGGACAGGTAGATTAATTTAAATTGTCAGTTTTTGAAAGTACAAAGAGATTTAATTATTTAAATTGAGACAATATAACTATCAGGCTTCTTTACAAAATAAAAATGGTTGAATTGCAATTTGAACATCAGTATCCAGAGGAATTTCATGAATGTACTTAGAGAAGGTGATCACAATTCTATAAATACTTCTCTTCACCGATGAGATTAAGTTGGATTTCATTTTTATAGCAAAACTATCATTCAGTATGTGTTTCCTTGGTACCAGACCAGGTTTTGACAATTTATCTAAGTTCTGTTTTAGATTTATAAGGGTAGATAGCAATATGGGCAAATCATTTTGAACAACTCCATATTTATCTTCTTTCAATGATGCTGCAGCAATAAATGCTAGTCCTTCACATGTCCACATCACTGGCTGGGCTTGTGATAGCAGAAATTTTAGCTTAGTATCAGTCATCTCTCCAAATAAGTAACTAATGCCTGGTTTTTGACATAGCTTTTGTACAAACAAGTTGAACTCTTCTTTAGCAGCATTAGCAAAAGTGTTGTCTATCTCGTTTTTATTATGATCTTTTAGTTCAAGAATCTTAGGTGACTGTGCCATATTCCTCAGTCTTCCATTGTAAGATATGCCAGCATTGGGAGACACATTCACAATATTATGATGTTTTGAATTTTCAATTTCAACTGCCTTTCCATCTCCGTTGATATTATCTAATTCTTTATTGAACTCTTTTATGATGCCCAAACACTCTTCAAGTAGATTGTTCCAATTTCTAGGGTGTCCTCCAGGTTGAGAGAGAGTGAAAATGACTTGTCTTCTGCTTGGGTCAATCATTGACATTATTTTCAAATCCTGAGCTCCCAAATATCCGTTAAATTGTGATCTTTGTGCCAAAGCCTTATGTAGGGTTAACCTTGTTTCAGAAACAATGGGAAATTTCATGGGCTCAGTTAAAACAATGTTGAAAATTGTTCTCATCGTGTACACAGATATAAAGAACAGACTGGTGTAGAACCATAGCCCAATCCAAATGCCAGAACGGATTTGATTCATGATGCGGTCCAGAGGGGGGTCTTCCAAGTACAAACTAAAAACATCAGATACAACACCTCTAGGTTTACTACCCCATAAATAATAAAATACACAATAATACAACACTGGCATAATGGAGCTCTTGAAACCTGTTGAAAGGATGTTATTTATGGCCAGCTTTATTTGCTGAAACTTATCTTGGTATATGTGTGGAAACAAAAGAATTGATGTGCCAAATATGTGAACGTTCAAAAAATAATAGAGTCCCATCCACATTCCTCCAAACTGCAAGAATAAGCTAGATTCCATGAGACATTGGCCATCTGAATGTACACAATTCTTCTTTAAGTTGTTGTAGTCACTTTTGGCTAGTGAAGAGTATAGACCCATGGTAAAGTATCCACTCAGTGCATATAATATGCCAAAGGTTACATTTTGCACTGAGAACATATTCAAAAACATTGAAAATCTTGTAAAATACTTTGGTAATGGCATCATATAGTAGCTTCCATAGATGTATGCTTGGAAAAATGAAACCATTGCAAGTAGAACAATGTTTAAACCCATTTTCCAGCCAAGTATATCTTCCAGAGTTGATGTAATCCATTCTAGCGGGTGCAGTATATTGGCTTGGATAAGAAACACTAGCACAACAGCTAGTAATGTCTGCAATCCGATATTCCATAGAACAGCTACAACCAGTCTTTGTGAAAATATTTCACTTTTAGCTTCCATGTCGAAATTAATTTTCAGATTCCACTTTTATTCACACTTCAAATTACTGGAAAACACATTATTTCAACGATAAAATTATATCAAAATAGATTTCTTCAACTTTGAATGGAATGCTGTAAATTTCATAACTTTACTTGCTGGTCTTTATGTATAAGTTTTAAATCACTCACACAGTTCGATCTGCCTTTCTAATTTACCTAAAATAAAATAGTAAAATCGACAGAACTTCTACAATCAAAGTTTATGAGATAAATAAATGTGTAAATAAATCAAGCTATTTTCACCAAAGAATTGAAATCGACGACCGTCAACCGCCATCTCGCGCCGCGCGTTTTGATGACAGTGACATTTGACAGTTCAGTTTGACATGACATCGCTCGACAGTAACCATACTTTCCTAGCGTAAATTCAAAATTATCACCAAGCAAAGATTTTCATCTTCTTTGTCTATGTGTCAAATCAGAAAGAAGTAAAAAAGAATTTTGTGATTTGGATTTGTGTTCGTCAGAGTTGCCAATTTAAAGATTTTGTCGCTAGAAATAGCGACTTATGCTGTAGTCTTAGCGACATAAAATCAGTTTTAGTGACTTCAAAATTTATGTTGTTAAAGTAACTAAAATGAGCAAGTTTTGATCATGAACGTAGTTAATTTATTACAACTTATCATTAAAAATTACCTAAAACTGTTAATATGATCATAAGATCATTCACCAATATTTATTTTATTTAGTACTTACCTACTTATCTTCCTATAACCATAGTATCCATAGTAGGTAAGGTTTTACTATGACTATGGTTTTAATATAAAAGACCAAAGCCAGTGAACTAGGTTTTACTAAAACCTAGTTCACCGGCTTTGGTCTTTTTCATAACGTTTGATATGAAACAGACACAAGCCCAGTCTAGGCCTAGCTAGTGCCTGTTTTAACATAAATAAAAATTGATAAGACATGTATCTCGGCAACGAAACAGCGGACTACTGCCATTTTTGGTGGAAACGTGGAACCATAGACACTCACTCACTCCTTCATAAATAACTCACTTTTCACACTTAGAGAGAAGCGCTCGTGGCGTAGCTTGTTTATACGTTCTTGATTGATCGTTGAAGATAAGCAATTTATATAGACAAACTATAATACTAACTACTTAGAAAAGTTTAATATACCTACCTACATTACGTAGGTATTTGATTTATTGTTACATAATAGGGTAGGTACCTACAGAATTAATACCTTTATAAATAAAACAACAATTTGTTCATGTAAAAAACAATGATTGATTGATTGATTGATTGATTGAACACTTTATTGCATGTAAACAGGATACAAAACTTAAAATTACATAAATTAGCAGATACAATAGGCAGCCTTATCGCTTAAAGCGATTTCTTCCAGGCAACCGGGTGAGTTGAGTAAAAAGCCAGTGTAAGAAGAGAAAGAAGGTAGTGCCCAACTAATAAAGAAAATAATGTAGGTACTTAAGTACTTACTTAAAGATAATTTCAAAAATATATACCTATGTAAATAATAATATAAATATATATACTTATATAAAAATAATGTATACAAATATATACCTACATACAAATAATATATACAAATATATACATACTAATAACAAATTTATAAAATAAAATGCTAATTAGAATAGAAAGTAAAGATAGATAACTAAACACAGAGTCGATAAAGATATACCTACTTAATATTAATGAAAATTATAAACTAAGTGGTAATAACTATAGTTGACAGATAATGAAGTTTTACCTTATTTTTGAAAGAATAAAGCGACGAAGCTTTTCTTATTTCTACCGGTAAGGCGTTCCAGAGACGTACAGCGTGAACAGTAAAAGAATTACCATAAAAAGAATGGTTATGGACAGTAATGATAATCAATCGTTAGGGTTTTTTACTATCAACAAATTATTGTTATTTTAACACAATTCCCCCCCCCCCCCTCTTTAGACTCACTTTTAGCGACTTTAGGATTTTGTGTGATAAATAAATAAATATGTAGACTTTTCGGATAGAATTTGGCGACTTGGATTTATTGGAGTTGGCAGCACTGGTGTTTGTTGTGTTGGTATGGATTGTATGGATTAAAAAAAAAATGTAACATCAAGTTGTGTGAGTGAGTGAAGCTGGTTGTGTTTTGTGTACGTGCATTTTTACGATGAAATAATAGCAACAAAATTGAATTTATTTGTTTCTTCAAGAATGGTCTATTTAAATTCAATTATAGTAGACTTTTAAAAAACAGAGTGAATTCGATCGTCTATGACTTCGAGTTTGGTAGTGCCCTACATTTTACCACTTTTTACTCAAATGCACTCTCAAATGGAAGAAAGTTCTATGCTGCGAGAGTTCAATTTCAAGGAAGTCACCTAGTGGAATTTGGGATGGGTTATTGTGCTGTGATTCACTAAACTCATACCAATTGATAAAGAACTGTATTATGTATACCTTGGTAGAGATAGCGCTAAGCGTAGGGGTACTTGTCACCCTCGTTACAACCCTCGCTGCCTGCGTCTGTGGATGCAAGAACTCTAATCAGAAGTAAGTACTTGAATCTAGTTAGAAACTAATACATAACTATAAATTTATAAAAAGTAAACACAAATTCATTCTACATCATCATCTCAAAAGTCTAGTACCTACTTAAAGAAAAAAACATATATCTTGATAAAATTATTAGATACAGCTAGAGGTATGTCTCCTGCATTTTATTTTTAGGATGAGTAATTTATTCCCAATGGCTTCTAATTTTGAACATCTCTTTAGTAGAAAATCTGCTGCAAAATGTGCAATTTCTGCCGGTTACAGCTACATATGCTATAGATATCTTGACAATTTAATAAAAAGTAAGTTCATATAAACAAGTTGCCAATTTTGGTGATGGAGCTTTTAGGCCGCCTAAAGTGAATTTAATTGAAGTATTTTTATACAATTATTATTATTTGTTTAGAACTTGTAATACCTAACAACATGTTCACTAGGCAAAACAATAACTTTTATCATTATATTACCTACATTATGGTGAATAATTTTTCATAATAAAAGAAAAAACTGCTGACACCATGTAACAAACATATTATTTTGTTTGCTCGGCGCAAACAAATACTTGATAGTATATTATTAAAGCAATCATGTAACAATAAATTATTAAGTAGAATGATTCACTTGCATATATTGCACAGTGTTTAATTAGTGACACATCCAACAATTAGATCAGTGGCAACAGTAAATAAATAGAACTGTGTCCAGAAATGAAACTCAAACCAAGCAAGAATTTTTCATAGAAACATTTAGGTACTTTAACCATCTTGGAACAACATAGAAACTAGCAGTTATTATGTGCTGGGAGTACAAAGCCTAAAAGTGAATTTCATGGAGTCACTGTGACATTCAAATATTTAAAAAAAAATTAATTTAAACAAATAACTAGGCTAGTTCTAATCCAAGTTTTAAAACTCAGTTGAATGCTCCCATTCATGACTGTTTTCTATGTAACTTCTAACTATATTCTAATTTAAAATTTGTAAAAAAATGCAGCGCAGCAACAACAACTGAGCGCTTTTTATTGGCAATGTTAAATTGTCAGTCTAGCCTATACAGTTTGCTTTAATATGGTTTTCATTAGTGTTAAAAACAACCAAAAGACTGGGACAATGTGATTTAAAATTCTTACTTTAACATAGCTTTCATTAACATAAATAGCAGGCAAACATCCATGCTGGATTCACAATTAAGAACACTTTTGAGGCAAAGCAGAGATTAGTTTACTCTAAAAAATACTCATAAAATGTGTTTTTTAACAGAAGTGAGTTGGTGGGAACGGCCGGTGTGGTCAAAATTCGTTTTGATGAGGAGGCTCCCTCTCCGACGCCCACCACTCCGGCCTCTGTCAAGCGGTTTGTTTTAGACCGAGCATGCCCTAGATCTAGACTTCTTTAACTTGTTGGGCTGGCAATGTAGAAATAAAACTTTTAACCAAATGTCTGCTAATTGTATGTTTTAGACTGGCTAATTTATTTAACAAAATGGGTCTAACACTGATGGTTTGTTAGATATTTCCAAACTAATAACAAAATTTTATTATTAGCAATTAATAATATTTTAAATGTTCTTCTCTTTTCTGCATAATATAGAATGTTAGAATAATGCATGTTTATGTTTCACTTATTCATAAACATTTGTGTTGATTTAATTGTTTTAGAAATTACTCTTTCCTTACATAACCGTAATTAATGAATTATTTACATTCTAGTAAGTAAAATTTTTAAATGGGAAAGTCTGTGAAGACATTTGTATGGTATTGCTGAAATAATCTTGATTTAACTTGGAATGGATAACAGGGCCAAAGGAAAGCTGCGGAAGGAAGCTTAAATATCTAATAATATTTATTGTATAGTACCTATACCTACTAAAATAAATAAACCTTGTGGTTTTTCTGATACTAACTATAAAAATTAATATCAAGCTTCGCAATAAGTTAAGTCTATGTTTTTTAGAGTGGGAAGTTTTGAGTTTATGAATTTGTTAATATAGGTATCTAGTACGTAGGTGTAAAAAAAAAATATGAGTAAGTACTACCTCAGAGTCCTCAGACAGATTTAAATTGATTGAAATGACTTGTCAATGCAAAATAACGGTTTAGTCATTCACAATCGTACAGAATAGCATACCCCGTTTATAGATCGCGTGTCACACGCACTATTTAAGAGGATGCTTATATCACTACCGCGAACGGTTTGTAACAATTTGTCTCATCTCTGACTGAGCTATGTTTAATTGAAACACGTGTCATAGCTATCATTATTCTTTATTTCTGCACGAACGTTTTATAGAAGCAAAGTTGTTCAATGCCGTATACGCCCGCCGGCTTAAGCTATAGATTAAAATGAATTGTATTAATAAACTAATCTCAATTGGCTTTATAATAAAACAATGATTAAAGATAAAACGTACTTGGTCTTTATAAATCGGCAATCGACTTATCGACCATGTAATAATAATGCTGGAAATTTCACACAGTATCATGTAGCCCCAAAGTAAGCAGAGCTTGTGTTATGGGAAATACATGACTGATATAAGTACTAATTAATACTTTTTTTTAAATACATACATACATTCAAACACCTAGACCCGAGACAAAATTTGCAGATCTGCAGAACACTGCGCCACGAAATTAACACCACATTTTCAGTTTCAATTGGTACCTGGTCCTGTTTGGACCAGGACCTGTTCAAAATGGTTTGGACCCTGGTCAAAACTAGATAATAAACAAAATTGTATTTTTTTAGAGATTTTTAATCTTTAGTTGAAATTAAAGGTGGCTTGAACTTGGGCTATCTTTAGCACAGAACACTATTACTCAAGTCTTCCTTTTAAAAAGCCGAATTAGTAAAAAACCTTCTTGTGAAAGTCATGGAGAGTCAATCAATATTAGTTTTTAATTATAAGAACCAACTGATTAGATTTTGTTATCAAAATTCATGTGGTATTTGATCCCGTTATTCATCGAGATTCGCCAGATTAATTAAAACAATTGATTTTATTTTTAGAGCGTCAACTCAGAACAGCCAACGAAGTCTGCCGGAGATACCGCATCCAGTTGGAAGACATGACAGTGGTGACACAGCCTCTGAAATATACGCCACCGTCAATATCGATGAAGGTAAGTGCCTACAACAATCCATATACATACCTACTCTTGATAATATTCAGTACTTACGGTGGGTAAGTAGGTACCTTTATTACAGAATTTCAATACATCTTTAAACTCTAATAAATATAGGAGTTTAAAGATGTAGGTACCTATTGAAATTCTGTAATGCAAGAAAATATATATAAGTAGCGATTAACTCACAGTAAGCCTACAACATTTTTGAAAGGATATTTTTGCTCTAACCTAACCAGTCTCTAATGAACTAAAATATGTGATAGGTACCTACCTATACTTAAAATCAGCCCACAAGAATCCGCCATTTGAATTTTTCAAGCATTTTATCTAGGCACCTATTATACTACTAATGTATACTACTAACATTAAAGTTTCAAGTATTGTCGCTTCGATTATGGAAGGTATTGTTATTGTTGGATCAATCAAATTGAGTTAAGTTTTTAACAAAAGTGAACAAATTATTACAATAATAATTCATTGAGTTGAGACTTGAAAAACAGTTTTAAAAACAAGAATTTTAAAAAGTGCATTTTTGAACCTAATATTAACGAATGAAGTGAAGCTTTATGTAGGCAAGTAATATTAACAATACCTTCATAAAATGTCGCACACGAGAAACTAAACTAGCATATTTATGTAAAGTATTATTCAGACATGCTAATGGATAGGATTATGCGTGAAGGACTCGGTCCTATTTCATTTTAAATAGCCCCAGTTGTGGTCATCGCAGCAAATAGTGGTGCCAGTACTTTAGCGTTTATAATACTAGTAATAAACATACCTGTCTATTGTACAGTCATTGTCAGTCGCGTAGGTATGTGACCAAATACCAGCATTAGACATTTCTAACATCTATACTAATAATAAAGCAGAAGAGTTTGTTTGTTTGGTTGAACGCGCTAATCTAAGGAACTACCGGTCGGATTTTGCATTTTTGATAGCTAAACTCTTAAGGAAGGTTATCGACTACTTTTCATCACTGGACGTCTTTTCAATACTGGACTAGCAACGCCGCGAGGGCTCTGCTAGTCCAGTATTAAATTTCTCGTGTCCAGAATTTTTTTCTAGAAATGTAACGTCATTTTTCTTCATAATGTCATATGAAAGAAAAAATTAGATTATTTTGTTGCCTTGCGATTTGTAGAGTTCTGTAATCAACTGTACAGATATGGTACGATTACCCAAGAAATCATGTTTTATGCAATTATTTCATAGACGAGTTCTGCTAAGTGCTCGAGTACTTCTATTCATGGAATTAATTGAATAACGTTTATTACTGCTCTATAAGCAACCTCGGTCATCCTAGAACGATTTGAAAAGTAAACAAGTCATCCAGGTTGATTCCCGTTCGATAGTGGGTAGTAGTTTATTTCATACACACACACACACACTTCTTTTGTGGCGCTTTTACAATCTTCAGAGCCACTATAACAAGTATTAATTAGGTACTTAAATAAAATATGATCTTAAGATATTTTTTAAACATTTTTAAAGGATCCTGAGGGATTGGCTTGAGGAATACCTAAGGGGGTAGTCAGAGGTACTTCACAACTCTTATTTGGTACATGCCCATATTTTGCATTACAATCCTATCGACGCTAATAGAAAGCTCTCACTCGACCAATACAGCTCTTGTCTCTTGGCATTTATATTTTAATATGCTTCAGATAAAATAGACTTAAAGAATGTTTGATAATGAGTTGCTGATACGGATACGAGTTTCACGAAGATCCCAGAAAAACCAATGTTCTATTTTCGAACCTAATCAATACATTAAAGCCGTGATAAAAATCACTACCGAATTCCACAAAAGTAATTAAGTGTAGGTAGGTACTTCCTTGATAATTAATTCCTTTTGATATCACTCGCGCCGAGAATCAAACGTTTTTTACTTCTTCACACGTCGGTCTTTGTCTGAAATTCAGACATAAAGACCGACGTAGGTAGCGTTTAATTCTTGGCGCGGGTGATATCAAAAGGAATGAATCTGAATACGGCTACCGCGCTTATTTTTAGGCAACTTAGATAAATATCTGATTGCCCTGATAACTGATTAAATACACAAATCCATAGACAGTTACCTAATAAATACTAGGAAATATTTAGAGATAAAGATATGATTTTATCAACAGGCAACAAAGCGGTTGCTGTGCCCTCAACCAGTCGGGATCATCCGTACGAACATGCCTACGCTAAAGTGCAGAATGAAGCTCATAACATGTAAGTAAACTTGAGAAAAGTAATTTACACTTTATGTGTGAGACGCGACCGCGAGGAGTAACCTTGCCGCAACTCCCTCCTTACCCAGATGAAGATTCTCCTGATGAATCGAAACATTGTCGTATCTAAATCGACGATATTTTTACGTGAGTAATTCCCGTGTTGTTAAATAATGTCTAATTTACACTTCTTCCAACGCATCTTGGCATTCGTGAAGTTAGCCGTTTCAATGCGCAGTGCAACTTTTTCATACAAAATTTTCTACTGCGCGGCGAAAAGCCTAACTTCACGAATGCCTAGATTCATTGTGACAACTAATTACACACGGAAATTGCTCACTTGTATGAGACCGCATACATCGATGATTCATCGTGAGAGAAATGAATTGGAAACTTGGTATATAAATCAATCTTTTATGCTTGTAATTCTCGTATGTTATATAATTTCTAGTACAACTTACGAACATTTTTATAGTAAGTTCGTATGAGCTCTGCGGAGCTAAAAAGGTCGCTATTGCAGAATCGTATTAAAGGAATTGAACTATTGCCATCTCTTTTCACTCTCAGTCAATGAAAAGAGATGGCAATAGTTCAATTCCTTTATTGCGATTCTGCAATAGCGACCTTTTTAGCTCCGCAACTCTAGCAACGGATTTTGAAATCCACTTGAAAGTCTCTGTCATGACTTTTTATTTTTTATGCCGGGTTTTACAATTTAACAGGTCCTCCGAAGCACGAAAGAGTGCTTTCATAGCCAGGAGATCTCATCCATCCATGTGACTGGAATGTCACTTTACTTCGAAGTTCTATCAAGATCATCTAAGCCGATAAGTTATCGGCTTAGACGATCTTGATTATCGGGGCGATAACACTTAAATCTCGTAGTGTTTAAAAACCTGCCGAAGTCCCTCACTGTGTAGAACGGAATACGCAACTGCTTGTGGGATGTTTTTCTATGCAAAATTTAAATTTTTTTGCAAAGTACAAAGGATTTGTACGAATATAGGAAACTTGGAGAAAGTCTGACTAACTAATTAAGTAATTATGTTATTGAAACTTTGTTGACAAGTTTTTCTCGATCGTCAGAGTTGTGTGTAAATGTGTTGTTATTGTTACGCTTTTTATTTTTTTTTGCAGAACTGTTGAGATAACACCGGACCAAAGATCGGAAAGTGAATTGGAAATAGATCACAGAGAAGCGGGCCAGTCGGCAGCAGGTAATTACAATATGTTTGTTCATTTCATATTCCTCCTTGTTTAGGCAACTTTTTATCGGGGTAGGTATCACGCGAGCGACGCCGCGGGCTGAAGCTAGTACTAATACATTGTTGTTTAAACCTGAGTTATATTGCAGAGTCCGTGGTGATATCAGCGTCGGTTGCGATCAGCGGTCAACTGCCTTCAAGCCAGGAGTTGCCGTACATAACTCCGCCGTCGCCGCGCCCCAATACTGACGCGCCCGTGCATTTCAGCGGGGACTCTACTGATTCCGCAAGTAAGAACAATATTGCAGAGTCCGTGGTGATATCAGCGTCGGTTGCGATCAGCGGTCAACTGCCTTCAAGCCAGGAGTTGCCGTAAATAACTCCGCCGTCGCCGCGCCCCAATACTGACGCGCCCGTGCATTTCAGAGGCGGACTCTACTGATTCCGCAAGTAAGAACAATATTGCAGAGTCCGTGGTGATATCGGCGTCGGTTGCGATCAGCGGTCAACTGCCTTCAAGCCAGGAGCTGCCGTACATAACTCCGCCGTCGCCGCGCCCCAATACTGACGCGCCCGTGCATTTCAGCGGGGACTCTACTGATTCCGCAAGTAAGAACAATATTGCAGAGTCCGTGGTGATATCAGCGTCGGTTGCGATCAGCGGTCAACTGCCTTCAAGCCAGGAGTTGCCGTAAATAACTCCGCCGTCGCCGCGCCCCAATACTGACGCGCCCGTGCATTTCAGAGGCGGACTCTACTGATTCCGCAAGTAAGAACAATATTGCAGAGTCCGTGGTGATATCGGCGTCGGTTGCGATCAGCGGTCAACTGCCTTCAAGCCAGGAGCTGCCGTACATAACTCCGCCGTCGCCGCGCCCCAATACTGACGCGCCCGTGCATTTCAGCGGGGACTCTACTGATTCCGCAAGTAAGAACAATATTGCAGAGTCCGTGGTCATATACAGCAGTAGACCTACTCCAAAAACTAAAAACGGTATATCGTGCCAATTTTCGTAGTTCATCTTATGTTGGTGGTAACTGAATTCGAAACATTTGACCAGCTTAAGCTGAACCACGAAAATTGGCACGATATATTGTTTTTAGTTTTGGGAGTAGGCCTCCAGGAATTACACACCCCAATACTGACGCGCCCGTGCATTTTAGTGCGGACTATACGAATTCCGTAAGTAAGAGTTGCATCTACTTAAGTATAGGTATTCTAGATTAGCAGACCCAACAGACGTCCTGTCCAAAGTTTGGACTTTTTGGTGTAGAGCCCATGTGGCGCATAAAATTTTTCCGAAGTATATCCATTGATGCACGACCGGGATCCGAACCCACTCACCCAACGCGGTTCTGTCTTAAATATAAGACTAGGTAGTGTTTTATGTTTGTTTTTGAGAAACAGTCATAGTACCATTACAGTTCTAACTATCTTAACTTACGTCATACTTACCACAATCATGTCCATATAATTTTTTTTTATTTTTCCTGATAGAGAACAATTAATTCTGCTGTTATTAAAACTGTAAAAGTTTATATATTTGTGTCTGAGTCAGCTATCGACGCCTGCTGATTTTAATGGAATAAGTTTAGCCCGTGAACTTGAATGGCATGTTATAAGCCAAGAACATAATACATTTAAATAAAAGTAGAAATTTTAAATTCATAAATAAACGAAGAACATTTTTAGCCTGCTAATAGGTAAAAATTCCCGACATAAATGAGGCGAGAAATTGAGGCTGGTACGAGATACCCGAAACGAGGTGAAGCGGGCGTTTGAATATGTAGGTACGGATGTATTGGACTTTCTGGTTGTAGCGACATCTACCTGTCGCTAGATGAACTACATAGACATGCTACGCATTACGAGCTTACTACGAGCTTCAGCAAAGATGGCGCCACGCTCAACATCAACGACTCCTATCTGAGTATCATGGATAAAGAACGTCCAAGCGCAAGATTACCTGGACTACTACTGCAAAGGAAGAACACGCTGTGCAGTATCAGACCTCAGACTAGATTGCAGGCTAAAGGAGCAACGGAATTGCCAAGCAACATCAGAAGTTCTAGAACTCGCAAGCAAAGTTTCTGGCGAATTGAAGCTTATCTAGAACTATCCGACATCAACTGTCGGTCGCAAGACCACGGGCAAGTGGGCCAGATGGGCCGGCCCGTTGCAGAGGAACCACCTACTCTGCCTTCGGGGAACTATTCCACCCTGTTCCCCAAACTGGTTCTTATAACGCGCGTTATCAAAGCTCATGTTTCAAAACGCCTAATGTGTACTAACTCTTACACCAGAATAATGAAACGCTACTTAATTTAAGTGGTGCTTATCATTGGCAGTTTTTTTAATTATTGAACAAATGCGTATTGACTTTGCAATAATAGCTATATTGAACCCAATACCACAGAACAGATAATAAAACTACGTATAGAATGGACACTGTGAGTTTGAGCTGGCGAGGAGCTGACTTTGAGCACGGAACGTGCCACACGCGCAGACGAGACCGAGACTACAATGTACATTATTAATACGTTGACAACCTTACTGTGTACAAAACTGACATTGTGTAGTGTAAATATAGGTAGTTAGACGCCGCTTTTGCATAGAGATTTCGTCAAGTGTCCGGGGTGTGCCAATACAACGGTATAGATTATGTTTTGGATTACAAGTGTATAAACAATTTTGTTTCTTTCAGAGGGCTACACAAGTATATCAGTTCGCGAACCTCTGAGCAATATCCGAGCGCAAAGCACCAAGCCACCCACACCGCACTATGCTACTGTTTCCGATGATTCTGGTAAGACTATTTTATTTTACACCAAACCATTAGTCTTACAATTTCCAGGAAAATGCATGAAAAGCTCTTTTAAATAATGCATCATCACATTGACACAAGCAAAGTGAGGTTTATATCAAACTTTTGGAGATGTTATCACAGATCATAATCACAGTCTCTTGTGGATAGTTATGTAACAACTCGAAGATAAAACTATTCCTCGAATTTATTATTATTTGCGTTCCTCACATTCTTCACTTCTTTAATTCACTATCTTGAGGATTTATCTTTTTTTTTCCACAATTTAAAAGCTCTTTTCCATCCAACTAATCAACGCTTCCATTTTGCGAAAATCCTATGCAGGAAGGGTGATTTTATGTAAGTAAGCATTATTACAGGTTGTCACAGCTTGTATGAAAAATGAGAGTGAGTAAGGCGAAAGATGAATGAAATAACACTTTCTTGTACACCAAGAAAAGTTCTTTAGTTATAATTTTTTCGAATTTGTCATTTAGTATACCTACTTACACAAAATAAACGATTTTCTTTTTCTATTTCTAAAAGTACTAAAGTCTAGATTAGTACAATGATGTGTGTGAGAATCGTTGCAAGTGACAATCTATGGTCTCTGCCTACCCTGTGGTAAAGAGGCGTGATTTTTATATTATGTATGTTGTATGTATTTTAGATGAGATGTACGCAGCTATTGAAGAAGCGAGTGTTGGCGAGGGATCGGATACATATGCACAAATAGCGCCTGAGCCTCGACGACGAGACCCGACACCCGACTTACTGCAGAGTGAAGCTATTCATGCAGCTAGGTATGCGACCTTACTCTGAATGCACTGTTTCAGTCATCAAGCGAAGTTTTTATGACGATCATTCTTCGCTCAGATTTAGTTAATTAGAAATGTAGCAAAATTTATTTTAAATCGTTAAATATTTAGACTGATCGTACACCTATCCGCGCCGAAAAAAAGTACTGCCAGATTCGATCGAATCGGACGATTCGACCGCGGGCAGGTGTGCCAGGTTTCATACGATTTTATGTAAATAATTCTACAATTCTATTCGTTTGGCGCGGATGGATAGGTGTGCGGCCACCTTTAAATGTAAATGGTCAACAACTGCATGCAAAAAGTGGGCATGTATCACATGACTCTGACTACCCCCTTAACAACTTCGAAAGATCCTAAATGTCTGAAGATCTGCGCTGAAGTCTGCCGCGCTCAGTGATATATCGGTCCTGTTTACGTTTCCACAATCACAGCACAACAGACTGAAATGTTTAACATACTGTGATAGTGCATTGTCTAGCTACCGTTACACGTCACGATTGATATTAGACAACCGATAACACGATTGTTCCATGCATAAATATAGCTGATAAACGTTCATAACTTTCATTGTGATAAGACTGCGGGCCGGTATAATGGTCAGGATATTGTGTTGTATTGAAATATATGTTTGCAGGAGAAGTGCGCCTCCGGAAATAGGCGCATCCACTTCGGCTGCGACACATTCTAGACAGGGTAAGTTTTACGTCATTCATTAATAACGAAAAATGTGTACTATCCATCTACTTGAGTTGAGTAGGACACAGTTTTGTCTGAGTCATTTGCATTCTTGAGCTTAAGCTGAATAATAATTGAATTTGTTTTGAATGTATACAACCGAGAGCAAAAAAATGATAGATTTAAATTGAAAGAACGAACGTCATAGTTTTGTTTTAAGTTAGCGCGCTAGACAAATGTTTACATGGGCCATTGTCATAATGTATTTTTAGTATCGGTTGTCATAACTCGTCTGAAACAATGTGTTTATAATAAAACTAGCAGCGCCCTCGCGGCGTTGCCCCCGTAGTGACGGTAGATGATGATGATGGAAAGTAGCCTATAACCTTCCTCAATAGTTTAGCTATCAAATGCAGAAAGAATTTTTCAAATTCGTCTGGTAATTCCTGAGATTAGCGCATTCAAACAAAAAAACTCTTCCGCTTTATATAATTAGTATAGATTACTTAAAATTAGTGGGGCATTTCCACCTTTGTAAGCTATCGGAGCAGCGATAATTTTATTCCTCACTAGCAGCGCCCTCGCGGCGTTGCTTATGAATGATAAAAAGTAGCCTATAACCTTCCTCAAGAGTTTAGCTATCACATGCAGAAATAATTTTTCAAATCCGACTGGTAGTTCCTGAGATTAGCGCGTTCAAACAAACATACAAACAAACTCTTCCGCTTTATTATATTAGTAGAGATTAAGCCGAAAATAACCGGGCAGAGTTTAAAGTATAAGTTTCGAATGCAACAAATATATAATACGCTTGCATTTATTTGTGTGGACGTTGTTCAAACTTCATTTTTGTAATTCTGTAATTCTTTATTGTACACATGAGAACATTTACAAATAAGACAATAAGACATTGACTGGCCTCTTAGCTCAGTTGGTAGTAGCTCTGCCTTCTGTGCTGTAGGTCGTGGGTTCGATTCCCACTCAGGACAAACATTTGTGTGATGAACATAGATGTTTGTTCTGTGTCCGGGTGTAATAAAGTATTCTATGTATGTATTTACAAAAGGTATATTAAGTATTCTATCAGTTTTCTGGTTCCCATAGTACAAGCTTTGCTTGGGCTAGATGGCGCTGTGTAAAATGTCCAGCAATATTTATTTATTAATTTAAGTACTTACTTTTTTTTTATTAATTAAAAAGTACATGTACAAAGGCGAGCTTAACCCTAAAAGAGTTTTCTACCAGCAAACCTTTGAGTATAAAATATATTGACAAAGGTGGATGCAATGATGATAAGATGCAATTCATTTATTAAAAAACCGTTTTTGAAGATTCATCAAAGAGGAAACAAGAAAATTCAAAATTCTATCTGTTTTCAAAATAATTCATAAAATGTATTGTTTTATAAAAGCTCTAATTGTAATGTGGAAATACCAACGGAAATTACCAATATGATGATACTTTTATCATAGGATCATAAATGAAGATACTATCAGTATGCATGTTATTTCTTGCGACAAACAATCGATAAAATCAATTAATTTTATTTCAGACTACAATAGAAAAGTTACGTGATGTAGTTTGAATTTAATCTAAGGTCCATATGCATCAAAGGTCCGAGACTCCAATCTTGGTCACAGAATAAATAAGTAAAGAAGCCTGACTTCTCGAAAACATTTATTTAAATAGCGACTCTTGCTGCGACGAAACAAAGTACAATTCAGCTCGCACAAGTGTTTCATGCCTATGGCTATTTATACTTAATTTTAGCCATTGTCTTTCTAACGCGTAACGTCCCTGTCTCCTATCTGGCGCGGCACGTAGGGCACTCTGGACGGAATAATTATTATTAATAAAATGCCGGGCTCGCCAATGTACTTATAGCTTTGTACCAAACTAAACTGCGGAGTACGCCTTCAGTAGTATTCTGTGACTCGACCTACAAAATAAAAATAATAAAATATTTGCTAATATTCTCTCTGTGGTCGGCTCTTCATGCCTGGAGATCGTGATCACTGGTTGTCCTCGTGATAGAGTATATTCAACGACATATAAATCATTTCAGCGTCATCATCGTCGTGTACGAACTCGACGGGCGCGCTAGGCTCGCCCAAGCCCGAGAAGCGTCAAGCCAACTCCCCCCTCCCGCCGCCGCCCGCGCCCCCCGCACCCCGCCCCGCCGTCGACGCTACAATACAACAGCGACATCAACGCATGTCTAGCACTGGTATGTATAGTTTATCACAACAGATAAGTAGGTACCTATCACAACGCAACGGATGTTTTTTCCTCTAAAATGCAGCAAAGGATAGGATGGTTATAGAAAGCGAGTTAAAACATAATAACAGCCAACTTCTGAGAGAAAGGTTCACTATGACCACTATATTCACTTAAGTAGTGACAAGCCAACCCTCCCGTCACGTCATCGATGCGTTAAGATATTCATAAAACATCTTTCTTGCTTGTTCCAGGTGACCTGTTCAACCAAGAGAAACTCCGCCGCAGCCTCAACGAAAAGCACCAGCGGAATAACAGTTGCGTCAACTCGTCCGACTTCTACGGTTGCAACTATCCGGTGGAAAAGCATCGGTTCAGTTCCGGCGACCTGATACGCCCTCTGGTGGCCAGAGAGCTCAACTTCGACATCGACCAGCAAGAGAACCCCGACAATCTATACAACTCCATCGACGGACCCGCCGGCGACTACTCCTCCGCGGATAACAACACCAGCCTCAATTCAGAACACAGGGTCACCGAAAGTCCGTCGAGAAACGTCGAAGAGATGTACGCAAAAGTCATGAAAAAAGCCAAAGCGAGAAAGGATGAGATCACGCGGCGGTCCAAAGACATGACCGACGGTGATGCACACCCGAAATTCCGCGCCGATGACCCTGGATACGAAACGATCGACCGAAAGAAATCCGTCAACCATGGATACGAAACGATCGCACGAAAACAGAGGCAGAACTCCAACCAAGATCCCGGATACGAAACCGTAAAGGAGATCAACAAATCCAATCCACTACTGAAGCTCAACCACTTGAACTCTGAAAGCGGACCCGACAGCCTCGTGAGTAGCGACGCTGGCTACGAACACATCGCGAAAACCGACAACAGCGCCTCAGATTCCGATCCGAACTACGAGGTGCTCAGGAATAACCCACCCACTCCGCCGTACGCCACGATAGCACCCAACTTCAAAGTGCAACCGACGTACTCCACGGTTAACAAACGACCCGCTAAGTACAACTGGCAAGGCAACGAAGACGCGGCTATTGAACCGAATTACGAATCGATGCCGAACGATCCTGCGTACAACACGGGCAGCGAATCGGACCCGAACTATGAATCTGTGCGCCCGAAAGACCCCAACTATGAAACCGTCAACACCCAGGATCCTAACTATGAATCGCTTCGATGTAAAGATCCTAAATACGAGTCGGTTAGATCTAAAGATTCGAAATATGATTCGGTGAGATCGAAGAAAGATCCGAATTACGATGACGTGAAATTCTTCGATGTTTCCAGAAGAGAGCCTCCATACGAAAAAGTGAATAGCGAAGCCGCGAAATCTGCGATAGATAGATCGGACTCTTCGGGGGGATACGAGAGGATAAATGTACCAAACAATAGGGATCCAAAAACCAGTATTAATAATGGTGGCGACGCCACCGTCAGTGACTACTTTCAAGTATAAGCAAGTTGACGGCAGTATGGACAAAATTTATGTGAAGTCGCAATATGAGCTACTAATATAAATATTTTGTAAACAGTATTTAGTAGATTTTGAGATTTTTGTGCTTTTTATTTATATCTTAAAAACTATGGTGTATTATAAACCTCAGTGGTAGGTTTTCATCCGTAAAATCTTCCTTAGGTGACTGTGATATATTATTATGGAAGATTGTTTTTATTGAATATTTTTTGTATAAACAGTGTAAGTGCGCGTGTATAATGTTTGTGCGAAATTGAACAACTTGTGTTTTGTAATCTCTATTTATTGATGTGTTCAAAGTGTTATAATTTATGTAGGCTAATTTAAATCTGAAAACTTAAGATTATTTGTAAATTGCGTGTACGTTTTAAAGTACATTTTTATGAGTACATGATAATATTCTAACTAAACTGTGTTCATTCATACTAAATGCACCACTTGTTTAAATCATGTTCATTATGACGAATACTTTTGTCATGTCAGTAACAATAATTGCGTCTTGCGCTCCTGAAATAGTGTTACCACTATGGTGCTCGTTTACGCTTTTTCCAAAAAGCTCTAACAAAATAAATAAAATACTTACCCATAGCATTTACGCTAGGTACCCATTCTCTTTTGTATTTCGGAGTCTATTTTCAACTACTTCCATTCCATTTATGAAATCATAATAAGTTTCTTCCAATGATGAATTTATTCTTAAGGCATTCCTTCTTATTTTTAAAGTCAGATCCGTAAAATACAAAATCTTAAAAAAACACAAATTGTAAAGAGTACTGATATTGTCAACTAGTTTCAAGTGTCTTGCTATTTAGCTATCAGTTAACGTGCACTTTACAGTTATTTTATTACTTAATGGATTATTCACGTACTTGAGTCGCAGAATTCTTTGATGCAACCTGCCTCTCCTCATAAGACTACATTCTACGGCCAGAGACAAAAGTAGAACAGAGTAACTCACATAACTTTTAATCCATAGAACTTTGATCATAATTTAAGTACCTATAGCTGTTTGTATCCTTGTATCTGAATATTCCGAAAACCATTTTTGTGACAAAAAAGTCTGTTAAATCCGACGTGCCCAAGTGAGGATATTTAATACATCTAAAATTGTTTTAATTTAAATAGAATTTGACGCGGTGAAAGTAGTCTGTTCAACAACTTTTATTGCTGGCTGTACACACGTAAAGGTGATTGTAGGATTACGGGCATTTAGGTACACTTGTAGCTACAAGTGGAAATGCCAACAAAACGTACACTACATGGAAATCTAGAGTTCATTGCTTTATCATCTCAATAATCGCTCATTTTCATTTCGTATCTTTATTCACAACGAAATTCTCTGTATAAACTTTATTACAATAAGTTATGTTTTAAGATTATTTTACAAACGTTGTTGATTTTTATGTTTTAGTTATAATTTTAACTGCGGAAGAAGGGGATTTCTTCAATTTTTTAATGTGGCAATATGCTCGCCGTATTGTCAAATGTCAACAATGTGTGCTATTCCAATGAAGGTACTTAGCAATTTAACATTGCTTAATTTAAAAAACGTACCTGAATAATGTTTTATGAGCATATTTTTGCGCACTTAAGCTTATAGTTATACCTAAGTATTAAATGTATTTCATAGTTGTAGGACTACTTACAATGAAAACTCATTAACAGTACTAAAACATTTGATATTGATACTATCATTCAAAGAAAAAATTATAATAATTTAAAAACACTAATTCTAGTCTTTTGATTCAATAATAAATGTAGATTTTGTTTGAAAACAAGTTCATTTACGATACATTCCATACTTTATTGTTCATTAAAAATACCTAGTTTTTGCTTTTTTGTATCTTGTACTACTTGAAAGTTAGAATAAGAGAGAAAGAGCTACATCTAAGAATTTTGAATAACAGTGTATGTACATGTAGCACCACAGACTTTTAATGCATTTATGTAGATTTTCACAATGTACAGTCTAGTATACATTTTATTGCATAAAAATTGAATATTTTAAATAAACTAATTTAAGTGATAAAATGAGAACACCATTTTAAAGTAGATAAGGTAGGTAATCTGTCAAGTTTACAACAATTGGTATATTACATTTTTGTAAGTCATTTTTCACAAATTTTGAAACAAGGTATTTTATTTCAATCTTTAATAGCTCATCATTAGGTACTAATATTATATAAGTATGATTCAAAGTTCGTGTGTATGTATGTGTGTGCCCAGTCAATAAACAACTGCTGAACTGATTTGGATGAAATTTTGAATATACATACGTAGGTAAGTATACAAATATTGTGTAACTTTCATTACACAGACTAATTGTCTTCATTATTTGTGACTGCACTTGTTCTAAGTACTTACCTACTTTCTTATTTTACTACTTTACTACTTAATTATTTTACCTGTTTAAACTAACCATACCAATTGCTTAGATTAGACACCTTGTTTAATGCACAATTAACGATTATCTGAGTCATCAAAAGCCAAGTTTTATCAGGGAATGTTTCTAAATAACTTTATAAAATGTAAAAGCAAAACTATATTTGTAAAAATATGTAAGTATTCAATAGTTCATTTGATACTCTGCTAGTATGCAATTTATAAATGTAATTAAATTAAGGACCTACCTAACTTACAACCTGTGTAGGTATACCGCCGGCGCCGTCGTAAAAACCCCACTATGGCTATAACAATATATAAAGGAATAAAGTACCTATGCCATACTATTAAATATTGCAGTTTATTATTTTGTGCCCCTCTTTGTACAAGATGTAACAATTTAATACTTTAGGTAACAATTAAATTACTTACTTAACTTAAAAAAATATCTGGGCGACCGAGCTTTGCTCGGGTGCAAATATAGAAAAATTGAAAAAGAACAAAAAATAAACTTTCATTGGCTGAGATTCGAACTCGCGGCCTTCGGCTGTAGGTAAGGTAATCTCTCGAGAACCTCAGTACCTTAAACAGACATCAAACAAATACTGCTCGTTTAATAGAATAGGATTTAATGAAAAACCTCCGACATGATCCCTTCTAGATCACCTACTAGAAAAGAGCTGATGAGGCTGAACAGATTTTCATGAAACAAAGTTATTTATTATATTATATACATTCGACAAAGATACCTTTCGGACAAAAAAAAAACAATTCAAGTCGGTTCGTCCGTTCAAGGACCTCGGACGGAAGGTTGGGGCTGCTAGGCGAGCGACACCGAGCGATGGCAAGGCAAGACAAATGTGCTGTCCAACCACATGCTGGCTGGCATTGGCGTTCGTTCTGCAAGCGTGCGCCAACATTTGTAGTAGTAGCGGCTAGACGTGAAATGGCGACTTATCTAGCGACTTTTCGACTTTAACACCAAAACAGTTTTAGGGCAAGTAATGGAAAGGTGGAAAAGGACAAAAAGTCAACTTGAAAAAATAATTGTATTATGAAAGTTTAGTGTTCATTTATGTAGGGTATAGACTGCCGATGCCGTGCCGTTGTAATTAAGGAACTGGTTATTTTTTTACGACAGACGATGTTTAGGTATAACGTAACCTACAGTGTGTAACAATTTTTATTTTTTGTTAGGTATAATACTTTATTTTTATTTATACTGAAGAAAAAAAATTCTGGCAAATTACAATTAAAACATCGCTCGGTTAGAATCGAATCAGTTTTAGCGACTTTTCAGAGTGAATCTAGCGACTTGGATTTATTGGAGTTGGCAACACTGGGTCTGACTGAATGTCACAGTCACTGTCAAGTGTCATTGTCAAATACGTGTTTCTCTGTTTCTCTCTCTCTAATTTCGATTCGAATCGAAGTGAAAAAGCTCGCACGAATTTTGTATATTTGTGGCTAGTATTTTTATTTTGTCTGTCCCGGAACTCCCTTGCTTGGGATATATTTTATTTATCAAACAAAAAACAAATACATTATCACAATTTAATCTTGCTGACCTATTAGGTTAATTGTTGCTGGAGTCGTGCCTGCATCAACTGTGTGTGATACGATACGAACAGAGTTTGAGTTGACATGGCGAATTACAATAATCCAAACGACTTCTCATGGCAAACGCAAAACAACCAAAACTACTCTTTCAATACATCTTCTACATTTCCTGATCCAGCCCAAACTTTAGGTAAGACTGCTTTTCTAAAATTAATAATTTATAGAATATCTTATTCAATTTCGTTTATTTGTTGCTGTGTAATTTGCAGATTTCCAGTCATTCCCAACCGAACAGCAGAATTATTCATATGAGCAAACACAAGGATCGTTGACAGCTAACAACAATCAGTACTACAACCCAAACATATTTACACCTGCACCTTTATCTGCTGAATCAGTGCCTGAAGTGACTGACTTTGATGAGCCCCCGTTACTGGATGAACTTGAAATATACCCTGATAGGATATTGGAAAAAACTTTGGCAGTGCTCAATCCATTCCATGGCCAATCCAAAGCTGATGATGCTAATTTTCTACTTAGAGACACAGATATTGCTGGGCCCATAGCTTTCTGTTTAGCGCTGGCAGTATGCTTGTTCCTCTCAGGAAATAAAGCACACTTTGGTTATGTTTATGGTCTCTCTGTGATGTCAGTCATATTGATGTACTGCCTGCTATCCCTTATGAGCAGAACGGAAGGTGTATTTACTATATTAAGTGTGGCTAGTGTTTTGGGTTATTGTATGTTGCCTATGGTCGTTTTAGCGAGTTTGGGAATATTCCTTTCTTTGGAAGGCACAATAGGACTCAGTTTGTCTGGTGTAGCAGTCATTTGGTCTGCACTTTCAGCCAGCAGGCTTTTTGTAACCATGTCTGGTGATTCTGAGCAGAGGCCACTCATAGCATACCCTTGTGCATTAGTCAATGGAGTCTTTGCATTACTAGTATTGTTTTAAGGTATGCTAACATTTAATAATGTTGTATATAAAGTACATTTATTTACTCCACTTCATACATCTAACATAGTTTTTGTAGAAATTAATTTAATTAAAAAAACCAAACCTATCGAGAGATAACTGTATGTATGAATTAATATTGTTTCTTTAATAAATTTTATAATACAAAACTATGATATAATTTTATAAATACCCTTTTAATTAGCTAAAATTACATTCGATTATATAATGTAGGTCTGTCACTGAAAAAGTTTTTGAGAACCATAACTTGTAGGAATGTGACACACATGATAGCGATAGTTTCTCCGATGGACCACCAGAATACTCGTTCGTTCAGATCTTCTGCCCTCTTGCGACTCTGTGCTTCCCTCAGGCGATGGTGGGTTTGTTGATCGATAATCCTGTTCAATGCTGAATGGATTTCATCTGCTGATGTCTCCAACTAAAACAGAATATTTATTTTATAGAAAGAAAATGTGGTACGTTTGCCCATCAGTGGATTAAAACATGGCAGAAAAAAGATTAGGTTCCAGTAGGTTTTCAACATACATGAGCAATATGCAACATTTATGTTGTACTTTCTCTTACAATAAAGGACTGGATTTCACGAAGTTGATCAGCTTGTTTGTAATACTGGCTTCTAGTGATTAGTAAGTAATTATTTGGATATTTTAACAAAACAGGTTTTAAATAATCTTCCAACATTGATCATAGTCACAGAAATAAAATTGAACAGTAGTATTAGATAAAATCAGAAGCTTGACCATACTTTGAAACTTGGTTAGTAAAATGAAGCTAATTTAACATGAAACTACCTGAGTTAGAACAGTGGCATGGTCACCGACTCCTGGCAATTGCTGCTCTGGTCCTACATTCAGCTCCATGTACACCAGTTTGTGTGAAAACGTACTGAATTCATTACTGAAGCAGACTTTGTGTATTCCTGAAAGAGTTAAAGAATACAGTAGCAAACCATAGTGAAGTTGTTTCAAAGAAACCAAACAAACAGTTGGTTTGATGTGACCTTACTTAGGTTATTTTTAATTTGTTGAGCTGGCACTAATTATCCAATAATGAAATACCTAACTGTATTTTTTATATAAAATACTGAAACACGTTCAAGTAAGACAATAATATTGAATTACAAGGATAATAGGTAGATAAGACTTCTGATGAATTATGTTTGAATGAGACTTGCCTGTATGTTGAGCAGTGAATTGGTGTGAATCGTATTGCTTTTTCTGCTCTTGGTAAATTATTTGGTTATTAGGACCTTCAACCTTCACATCAACATCATACTGACCACCGGTAATGACCTGTAACGAATCATAACACGTATAATCGCAAAGTTAGTCAGTGATTTTACCCAGTTTTGTTAGGTTATATATTTATTTTCAATGATACAAATATGTTTGCGTAAAATATATAGTTTCTGGTAAGTAAGAATGAAGTAATTATTGCATTAATTTACCTGGTAATCCAATTCTACATTGATATCCTTTTCAATTTGCTCGTAAAAACATTGTACAGCACTATCGGGCAACTCAAACGTCAATTCGTAGCCCTTGGAAAATACACCATTTATTATTGACAAAATTACCGTAACTAATAAGGGAGATGAATACATTTTTAACTAAATTAACTAATTTCTAATTCGCTTCGAATACAAAAATACTTTGTCGGAAAATCCAAAACTAATCGATTGCTTGCTTGTCATCCAATCCAAATCAACTGACATGACATGACTGACAACATGACACCACGTCACACAAGTGTTTGTTTTTTCACAGAATATGGCAACCGTGTACGTGCCCATTCTACCAAGACAAAATCTTTTGTTCTTTTGTGTAAAATCAATGCAATTAGAATCAGGGCATCTGATTCTAATTTAGCTAAAAAAATTGATTACAAATCCACGGGCTACCGCCTACTAGTAGGTAGGTATTTATTTAAAATTAAAACAAAATGTTTACTAAGTATTATCGATTTTTGTCGCTGACTGTACTTTGTAATAAGAGGACATTCATGTTCCAAAAAAAGGCTGTATTTTTTTAAGCTGTCTCTTTTTTCACAAGAATTTAATTGTAGTTTAAAGTTAGATACCAATTTTTTTTTGAAGTGCATATTTTAAAATACAGGTTTGTAAGGTTTTGCATTTTTGCTTTGCAAAAAAAACTTTCCTACCTAGGTACATAAAAATTCTTTAAGCGCTAACACATGTTGGCCCAGGGTCGCATTGCCTCTCTATCGCCTTGATTCGATTCGCCTTCTCGCTCGCACTCGCCTAAGCTGGCCTAGGCTGGCCCAACATGAGTTAGCGCCTTATCAACTTCAAAATATAGTTTGTACAACAGATGTGTGAATACAGGTGTTACAGTAATACAAAAGCAAACAGTAAAACAAGATTTATTCAGAATTCAAGACAATACAATTGGAAAATTGAATTTTCACTTAAACGTTCATCAAATCTGCTTAACACTGAAGTAAAAGCCTTGATCCGACAAACAAAAATACTGTGAATATGTCTTATAATTACACTTAATAGGCGTGTTTCCTGCAATGCGTAATCACTAAATTAATGCATTAATCTAATGAACTAAGATTCACAGATTCCGTAAAACATATTTATTATTGAAATTATAGTGAGATTAATTTTATTTTTGATAAAATAAAACCATAAAATACGGCTATCCGCCATGATAGATGAAACACCAATCAGAGCGAATTACGTCACGAGTGTTACTGTCAGTGAACAGAACAAACTTCATTCATACAAATCGCATAACTCTTCAAGTTTTGGTAGGTAGTCGTTTTTTGGTTTTAATTTGTTCTTAGTGCTTAATTTAGGTATATCTATTTTATCGTCCGTCGTTTTCTCAAAAGATACAATAGTGGAACCAGGATTTACCACGGCAAATTCGTCTAATTTGCCTATAGTGGATGTTCTAATGTTGGGAGAGTTTCTGAGAACAAACAATGATTTTTGTTCGGCAGAATTCAGAAATGTGAAGGCTTCCGCGTAAATAGACATATTATAATAGATAATAAGAAAAGTTTTTTCCATAAAATCAATTTAAAAGCACAATAAAGATTTTTTCATACATACCTTCTACTTAGGTATTAATCTCGAAAATTAAGCTATATTGGAAACTAAATTTGTGGTTTGTTGTTAAAAAATATAATGTTAATAACTTTGTTCCTTTAGCAGGCTTACTAAGCACCTACATAATATATTTCTTTGTTTTAGATCCGCCGTGCAAGAGTACCTAAACCACTTTTTACAGATAGTTTTGTTCCGTGAAACGTTTTTATACAACTTTTCAGGTGTCTATTTCGAATTATTGTCGCACTTAGGCACTACACACCACTTATATCCTTTGGAATTCACAATTAAAATGAATTTATTTAGAAAATTGTTCACCAACATCACTTTGTACTATTGGTTACACAAGGCTGTGACAATGATGACGTCACAGGAGACGCCATGACATATTGAAGCGTTTTGGCGTGAATTTTAAATATTAAACTTAAAAGTTTTATTTTTCTGTAAATCTCATTAGTTATTGTGAAATATATTATTTTTAGCAATCAGAAGCAACTTCTGAACATTGTAGTACCATTTTTCAAAATTATGAAACAGGCCTATTATGTGCAAAGGAGTAAACTGACGAGTCTAAAAAATGCAGACAATACTTTTATCTATGAGTTTAGAAGGCGAGTCCAGCGTCGGCATAGGTTGTGAATATCTTCTCTATGGAGTTGGCGTATGCGGCCGTTCTGAGGTCCAGCCCGAGGTCGAACTTCTGAGCAGTCTTCATGATGGCCTGTCAACGGAATAACTGTTATTACAAATGTTCCTAATTATTCAATCCTACTAATATTATAAAGGCGAAAGTCCGTGTGTGTGTGTGAATGTTTGTTACCACGTATCTCCATAACTACTAAACCGATTTTGATGAAATTTGGAATGCAGATAGATAATAACCGGGAATAGGACATAGGCTACTTTTTATCCCGAAAAATTGCACGGTTCCCGATGGATAAGAGAAATAGTAGTCCACGCGGGCGAAGTCGCGGGCGTCCGCTAGTGGATAATAAAATAATTTGCAGCGTTTTGAAGTTTCTATCGAGCCAAATATGGCTGTTCATAATTATTTTAATGATACAGTTATTCAAACAAACGAAGTTTTTCAAATTATCTACAACTGTTCTGCCCCTTCATTGTCTATCTTTGATAGCGACCAAAATCGGTTTCAACTCAAACTCTTAAATATGACAGCTAGTACTTTATTTTTGTAAATACATACCAACATATTTTAGAAAAAAATTCCAGACCTGAGACGAATATTTGCAGATCGTACAAACATTTGCCTCGAGGCGGGAATCGAACCCGCAATCTTCTGTGTTCTGGTGCTTTCGCCCACTGCGTCAGAGGTCGTCATCAAAGCGAGACGAACAGTTGTCAAAACGGATCTAGGCATTCGTGAAGTTAGGCTTTTCGCTGCGCAATAGAATTTTTTTTATGAAAAAGTTGCACTGCGCATCGAAACGGCTAGCTTCACGAATGCCAAGATCCGTTGGAAGAAGTGTACCCTAGTCTTTTTTAAACTTTCGCGATCACTATTCATGGACACGGGATTTTATCGCGTAATTTAGTCGCGAGCAGTTTGCCCGCGACCATGGCTGTTGTAACATAGCCGTAACGTCGGGATAAATAAGGTAAATTACGAGATAAAATCCCGTGTCCATATAATTTTCATTAAGTGTACCTACCCTAGACCGGCAAACGGTGGCCTTAGAGCGTGATGTGTGGAAGTTGAAGATCTTTGCCCAGCAGTGGGACATGATAGTTTAACTTTTTTTTTAAACCTATTTCGTCCCACTGCTGGGCAAAGGTCTGTCCTTATCCTTCGCCGAGTCTCACTATCCATCGGCGAAGGTCGTCCCGCCAACGCTTTCTCGGCCGACCCCGACGCCGCCTTCTGTCTATTGGAACCCAAGAGGTAGATATATGGGCCCACCTATCTGTCTGCATCCAGCTCACGTGGCCAGCCCAAGTTAACTAAAAAAAAGAAAGTGTACCCTAGCAGATCGCTCCATAGTGTAGTCGAGGCCGGAGTGCACGATGTCTTTCTCGGAGGCGCCGGAGATGCGCTTCTGGAAGGACTCAGACGGCGTCACGGGGATGCGCCCGCCCACGCGACCGAAGCGACGCTCCAGAGACTCTTGCACCGATTCTGAACAACATTTAAATCTTTATATAGCTATAGTCCAACACAAAATAATAGAAATAAATGGGGGCGCCACTGTGCAAAATAAAAACGCGAAATAGATAAATTCTCTTTTAAAAGTAAATTATTACTTCTGACTGACGTCTTCGGTACTTTACCATAGATTAGTAGAGAAAGGGTTTCCAGAGTACTGAAATTTTAGTTGCCGTTTCTACCCGTTTTTGCCGGACTATATCTTATTCTAAAAAATGTAAATCCGTTACTGGCTGTAAGAAACATAAATAAGTCGATTTGTTACTACTAAGAGCTGTGGATTTGGTTTGATAAATAATAAATAAGCTGTTAGTTTCTCCATTGTGTATGCAGGTTCTGGAATTTTTTAGTCAGACATAAACCATAATAAATAAAAGGAATACTAAGCACGTTATCTTATCTGTACGCGCTAGGCAAACTATTATTTGACACTATAACATAAGTAAGTAGTATAGCTATCATATTCTAGTGTAAAACTGATTGGAATTTTGAAGGCCATTTAGGTACAGTGAAAACATACCTGATGTTACGCATTTTAGTACAAAATCGAACAAACTCACATATTTATTGGAAGTCTGTGACTGATTTGCTAACATTTATATCATTTCGTTACGAAATTACGCGTAGTTTCATTTCAAATGGATCTTATTCCCTGGGAGTTTGGGTTCCTACTTTGCGGCTCAGTTGGTTCAACCCCGCCAATCGCGGCTCTAGTTTGTATTGGATTATTTGCTAGCGAAACAGGGGCCCTAACCATATTACACTATCTTCGGTCGCGATCGCTGTAGAACACTTCAAAATGTATAGGAATTGACGTTCTGACCAAGTGACTCATCACTTCATCAGTCATCATCACCTTTAAACGTCAATTCCTATACATTTTGAAGTATTCTACAGCGATCGCGACGATAGATAGTGTAATATGGCTAGGGGGCTGATACTTCCACGTTTTATTTGACTTCACTGATGCAAGCTAGACTGAGACTTTCGTCTTCGTTGAAACATTAAAACGGCGCACCGAGTTCAAACCTCCACAACCCTTTTCTTTTTGCATTTCCCAACACTTACCTAGAAGATGGTGGTTAGATTCACGCTCATATTTGAAGGTGAGACGTCCGTAAGACACATGGTTCAGGTTCTTAAGCCATTCGAAGAAGGAGACGGTGACACCACCAGCGTTGATGTAGAGATCTGGAATGACGAGGATGTTGCGCTCGATGAGGATTTTGTCGGCTGCGGGTGTGGTGGGGCCGTTGGCAGCTTCCGCGATGATCTGAAGATTAATTACTTATTTTTATATAGGTACTTACTTAGGCTGTGTCCCCAGTAGGCAAACTGTTAGCGGCCGACTGAGTAAAGTGCACTTACTGCAAACGGCGTAAAGTGAGCGCAAAACTAGCAAACTGTGGACACTCCATTTCAAATATATGGAAGGGCGTATTAAACCGATACGCCGCAAACTCAGTCGGCCGCTAACAGTTTGCCTACTGGGGACACAGCCTTAATTAGGTACGTAATATGAAAGAAAGAAAGAAAATACATTTAATATAATACATTTTATTTAAATCTGTAATATTATAGACTAGCTTCCGCCCGCGACTTCGCTCGCGTGGTACCCGGATAAAAAAATATCATGGGGCATGCATGTATCGTATGTTTATGACTTTACTGAAAATTTACAAATTCGTAGGTAAGTATCTACGAATTTCGCGTATCTGAACAGGCCCCGAAGATAAGCGAAAAGGTGATGTGTAAAATAAACCAATCTTATCGCGGGTAGATGACGAAACATAAACTTAGATATCTACTTTTATAACAATCCTATTGGTTGGTTTTACCTCCCCTTATCGAGCCTCTTGAAAGATAGCCCTCACATTTAAATAATCTCTTTGCTCTCACTGGGTCACTAACATGCGCGCAACCTTCGTATATTGTACAACTGTTTTCGAAAGTATGGAACATCGCACATGCATTCGCGAATATCGTCTTTACAGTTATCAATTTGCTAGATGTCCGTTCTAATAAGTTATCAACTTGTTAGATGTCAGTTCTAATAAGTTATCAACTTGTTATAAATATGTCCAAGAAAAAACTTTCGTCCCGTTAAGCCTGAACATTGTGAGCGTGGGAATTTCTCATTCTACGCACACTTTGAAATTTTACACTCACACATCTGCAACTCGTAGCGTAGTATGCATGCACACTAACGTTTATTTGTTTGTTTGTTTCTCATTGCGCGTCATCGCTGTAGCATTTGTAAGCATGTCCTAGAAAATGCGCAATGTATACCGGCCGGCGTAAATGTCATGGTGAGTGTTTGTTGCCTAAGGGTGGAGCCATAGTGTAAACCGGGTTGACGCTATCCAAGTCGGTTGCACGGTTCGAATTGAGTCTATATTCGAACCGAACTATTAGTATTAGGTATTATAAATTGAAGCTGTAGGTACATCCGATATCTGTACATTCAATCAATTTTGATTTATTAAACGCTATAAATATTATTTAATATAAGTACCTACCTACCTACTTGTAGGTAAACATAAAAATCGGTCGAGCCGTAGGTACCTACTTGAGTTATCGTGTCAGATTCGGTTCTAGAGCACACTAGCAACTTCCGATTGGTTTCATTACTTTGTGCATTGTCATAATGATGATGGAAGGTTTATAATATAGTGAGATAAGAAGTATAGGTAACTTGGACGAACTAAATATCTAGACCCCGATTTCAAGCGTCAAAACGCCAAAAAAAGTCACCAACTGTTGGTTGACTTGTTCGTTTCGCTCATTCAGTCGCGCTAAGGTCGTTGTACTGTAAACATGAATTTTGCGGCAAACAAAAATGGCGATTTGTGCCATTAAAGTGTGCAGGAATTACAAAGGACGACTAAAAATAAATGAGGAAGTTACATAGCATCGGTAAGTAAACTATAAATAACTATAAGTTATGAAAACAAGAAAATAAAACTTTGTAATTTTATCCTAACATGTTCTAAAAGGGTTGCCATAATTGAGTCCTATAGAATCAAAGGCGGTAATCTGTACTTGGGCTGAATTTTGGTAATTCAATAAAAACGTTTTACTAAGTCTGTTTTGAAATTATTTTGAAAGAAAGATTGCCGTATTTGAAACTAATGCTGATTTTTGACGTCAATTTTGAACGCTTGAATGCCACCTTTGATACAGATTGAGAAAATAATGAAACGTTATTTTAAATTCCCTAAACGGCCATACCATTATGTCATTTTTGACAAATTTGACAGATTACCGCCTTTGATTCTATAGGACTCAATTATTCTTTGATTTTACCCATGTGAAAGCGTGAGCAAATAAAAAAAAGTGTTGAATCCAAGGATTTTATATACAAACAGGATGGTTAAGTCGACTTTAATGTAAAAGGGACTTTGAACCTTAACACGACTACACAACGATCTATTATAATTTAATCTTGGTTATAAGGATTGTTGGTCTTGTTGAGAGGCTTTCTTGGTAGCTTTGTCTCTTTCACACTCGTTGTTGGATTAGTAGTGTGCCCAAGTCATTGACAGGATATTTTTACCTTATTGATTTCGATCCTTGGTTTCGATCCTTGATTTCGATCCTTGATTTTGATCCTTGATTTCAATCCTTGATTCTTGAATCTTGAATCTTTGAAGTGACAGCTGTCAAACTTCAAACCGCCATATCTCATGAATTACTCGTCCTAGACTCCCCGTTCTCAGTTCAAATGAAAGCTTTGACCAAGATCTTTATTTGAACTGACATCTGTCAAACTTAAAACGGCCATATCTCGGAAACTACTCGTCCTAGACTCCCCGTTCTCAGTTCAAATGAAAGCTATGACCAAGATCTTCTTTTTAAGTGACAGCTGTCAAAATGACATCTGTCATCTGAAATGAAATCTGAATCTGAAATGAAATGTAGATGTCATTTTGACAGCTGTCACTTAAAAAGAAGATCTTGGTCATAGCTTTCATTTGAACTGAGAACGGGGAGTCTAGGACGAGTAGTTTCCGAGATATGGCCGTTTTAAGCTTTGAACTGACAGCTGTCAAACTTAAAACGGTCATATCTCGGAAACTACTCGTCCTAGACTCCCCGTTCTCAGTTCAAATGAAAGCTATGACCAAGATCTACATTTCAGATGACAGATGTCATTTTGACAGCTGTCACTTAAAAAGAAGATCTTGGTCATAGCTTTCATTTGAACTGAGAACGGGGAGTCTAGGACGAGTAGTTTCCGAGATATGGCTGTTTTAAACTTTGAACTGACAGCTGTCAAACTTAAAACGGTCATATATCTCGGAAACTACACGTCCTAGACTCACCGTTCTCAGTTCAAATGAAAGCTATGACCAAGATCTACATTTCAGATGACAGATGTCATTTTGACAGCTGTCACTTAAAAAGAAGATCTTGGTCATAGCTTTCATTTGAACTGAGAACGGGGAGTCTAGGACGAGTAGTTTCCGAGATATGGCCGTTTTAAGCTTTGAACTGACAGCTGTCAAACTTAAAACGGTCATATCTCGGAAACTACTCGTCCTAGACTCCCCGTTCTCAGTTCAAATGAAAGCTATGACCAAGATCTACATTTCAGATGACAGATGTCATTTTGACAGCTGTCACTTAAAAAGAAGATCTTGGTCATAGCTTTCATTTGAACTGAGAACGGGGAGTCTAGGACGAGTAGTTTCCGAGATATGGCTGTTTTAAACTTTGAACTGACAGCTGTCAAACTTAAAACGGTCATATATCTCGGAAACTACTCGTCCTAGACTCACCGTTCTCAGTTCAAATGAAAGCTATGACCAAGATGTACATTTCAGATGAGAGATGTCATTTTGACAGCTGTCACTTAAAAAGAAGATCTTGGTCATAGCTTTCATTTGAACTGAGAACGGGGAGTCTAGGACGAGTAGTTTCCGAGATATGGCTGTTTTAAACTTTGAACTGACAGCTGTCAAACTTAAAACGGTCATATCTCGGAAACTACTCGTCCTAGACTCACCGTTCTCAGTTCAAATGAAAGCTATGACCAAGATCTACATTTCAGATGACAGATGTCATTTTGACAGCTGTCACTTAAAAAGAAGATCTTGGTCATAGCTAGGGCTTGCATTATCCGTCCCATTTTGGTATCCGGATAATATGGATAGTAGAGCACTTTACTATCCGGATATCCGGATTTTCCGGATAATTCGGATAATTACTGATTTTTTTTTTAAATGAACACAAACCAAGATAATAGTTAAAAAATACGGCATACGACGTAGTTTTGAGTTATTCCAACAATCACTATTAAAATATGAATCATTTTTAAACAAGGTACGTAACAAGACCTAAAATTTTCTCCTTTTCTACTAAAAAAAATGGATACGTACACCAAATAACTAAGTTAACACGACAGCCCGACTTCACCCACTGCTGTGTAGGTATAGCCCTCCATTCGCGTGTGCCATGCCAATCTTCATGGTCCGCCAGCGTCGACGCCAGCGCCGCTCGCCTCATCCAAGTCTGGCCTGCAACGGATGCTATGTCGTCCAGCCCATCGTGCTGCTGGGCGACCGATGCTTCTGTATCCCGTTCTTAGAAGCCGCGCCGTTCAGTTATAGGCCTTGCCAGATGACCTCCCAACTCTTATTTTAGTTCCGTTTATGCGGTTCCCAACATCTTTGGCCTTTGTTCGATTTCGAATCTCGTTATTGGGACGGGAATAGCTCTATAAACTTGATGCCAAGGATGACACGCGCTATGGCTTTGGCTATCTGTGCAACTCTCATCCTGTACACAGCCTCCTGCGTGAGCGTCCATGTCTGATTGATGTTAATGATGCAGTTTTCCCAGTTTAGCGCTTTAAAGATATCCTCTATGACAGCAGTAAAAAGTTTGGACGAAATGATGTCTCCCTATTGCACTCCCCGCTTGATGGGCTCAAGGTTGATTAAGTCGTGCAGTCGTAAAGTTGAATACAACTCACGGAGTACATTCACACAATTATTGTGAGTCGTCCGACGTTGCAGCGAAGGAAAGCGTGGAACACGGCCCAATGGTCGAAGGCATTCTCGTAGTCAATGAAAACTACGACAAGAGGCCGGCTATGTTCACTTCTCCATCAGCTGCTTCACGTGATGTTGTGGTCCATTGTAAAAAAGCCGCTGTATTATAAGCGGATTGGTATGGTATTCATCTAGCTCACGGGTATTATGCTTTGTTTTTATTTGAGAGAACAATTTATTATTTTTGGTAATTTGTGGCATCGGTCTCCAGCAGGAATAACGTTAAGCTCATGTCCTCTCTAAACACTGGTTGCGCTACGATGAGTAAAAGACAAAAAAGGTGTGTACATGGAGCATGCGAAGGGCTCGTTGGGTAATACACCAGACGTTAGTATCACGAATTCGCGATTCGAGCGTGCAACTTTATTTAAACAAAGGTTAAACAGTGTTTCCCTATTGGATAGATTGGATACGTCTACGTAGTGCATATAAATTGTTGTTTTGATGAGTTAATTCCACACTAAAATCGTATTTTTTTATTAATTTTACTATCCGTATTATCCGAATTATCCGGATATAGTGGTCGTCACTATCCGGATTTGAAAATTGGCGGATATCCGGATAATTCGGATATCCGGATATCCGGATAGCAAGCCCTAGTCATAGCTTTCATTTGAACTGAGAACGGGGAGTCTAGGACGAGCAGTTTCCGAGATATGGCCGTTTTAAGTTTGACAGCTGTCAGTTCAAATGAAGATCTTGGTCATAGCTTTCATTTGAACTGAGAACGGGGAGTCTAGGACGAGTAATTCATGAGATATGGCGGTTTGAAGTTTGACAGCTGTCAGTTTAAAGATTCAAGATTTCAAATTCCAGATTCAAGAATCAAGGATTGAAATCAAGGATCGAAATCAAGGATCGAAATCCAGGATCGAAACCAAGGATCGAATACTTACAAGAAAAATTAAGTAAACAAAAACCAGTATTGACCGCAAAAAATTTGAAACAAATTTTAGAGACATTTCGATATCATAACATATTTTCCCCTACTTTTATGGGAAATTTTCAAGAGCTGGTATCACTAAAAATGGATGACAATGTTGACAGGTGACGCAGCGCACCTGTATAGACAATAGAAGATTCGCATACTTGTGTGCGTAATACGCACACTAGCGTTTCAAACCTGGCCTGTTGTTCTTGTTGCGATTGAAGCGAGAGAGTCCATCTAGACATATAATTAATCAAAGGTAGGTAAGTAGGTAATCATGGAAGGAGAAAGGAAGAGAAACATGGAAGGAGAGAAGCATGTACCTACATAAAAAAAACAAAAAAAAGCACAAAAAAAAACGAGGAACGTTCTCCTTTTTCCGATGTCGGTTAAAAATAGGTAGGTATTTCCTATAACTAAAAATACGTCATACAAAGTGATGATAATGATAGTTATTGCGGAGACAGTCACACCCCACCCTAAAATGTGCGTGCGTCCGTGAGCGGATGGAAAACGGACGTCCTCCCACCTCGGTATCCCCGACGACACTGCCATTTTTCGCACGTCAACGTTCCATTTATACAGCGCAGAAAGCGACGTTCGGTCCGTACCTACTCCATAGTAAAATGTATGGACGCAGGCGCACGCTTTGCGTCGAAAAATAAATAGTGTTCAGACGTAGATTTCAACTTTACGATGAGATTTAATCAAAATCTAGCGCGGTATTGCTCTTGTTCATACTTTTGTGTCTATCGTGAACAATAAAGATTTTTATAAACTCCAATGGGGATTTTCAAAAATTGGAACAAAAAAAGGTCGATTTCGGGATTTTTGAGAGAGTTTATCTATTTTCTTCTCGGAAATAAGTAATTATTTTGCAATTATCTCGCGGTGTTATTGTTGGCACATCTATTGAGCTACTACCTTTTTGTTTTTATGTAATACAATTCAGCCAAACTCTTAAACTTTTGGATCTTGCAAGTGCCTTTTGGTGCATTGTCAGGGTATAGGGCCTTAAGTGTAGGCAAAGATTGCTGCTTGGTCCTGTATAAGGCCGTCCGCAGTTTGCATGCGTTTTCATCCGAATTTTAGACGTGCGGATAGTTCCGACATCCGAAATCAATTCCAACTTGATCTGACTTTTAGGAGTTTATAAAAATTCAATATGGATAAAGAAAAAAATATTAATTTGGTGTACGGATTCAAATGAAAGAAATGTAGTACAAACATAATGTTAAAATTGTTGTAATTCATACAACAACGGACAAAACACAGCTAGTGTGCTAGGTCAATTCGTACGTCCGTCAACGTACGTATACGTTGCAAAATCGGATGCAAACTGCGGACGGTCTAAATCATAGTTTCTCAACCTTATATTGCCCACCGCCCATTTTGAGAATATATTTTTTTCAAGAGCCCCACCCCAATGCGCCATCTCAATGCCCCCTAATTTTCTTTGGGTTTTCTACTGCCCCCCTGAAAGTCTCAAACGCCCACAAGGGGGCGTTATCGCCCACGTTGAGAACCTATGGTCTAAAATCTAAATCTATTCTATACTATAATAATATAATAATATAATAATAATACTATAAAGCGGAAGAGTTTGTTTGTTTGTTTGTTTGAACGCGCTAATCTCAGGAACTACCAGTCGGATTTGAAAAATTCTTTTTGCACGTAATAGCTAAACTCTTGAGGAGGGTTATAGGCTATTTTTTATCATCATCATCACCATATACCATCCCTACGGGGGCAACGCCGCGAGGGCGCTGCTAGTCATCTAGTAAAGAGACGTAAGGGCATGAGTTTAAAGTTCACCTTAGCCTGAATCTTGTGTGCATTTTCCTTGTGGATGACCTGTTCGATGGCGGCTGGGATGAGAATGTCGCACTTCTCATACAGCATGTTCTCTCCCTCGTACGCCTTCGCGCCGGGGAAGCCCACCACTGAACGGTTCTCGAATATGTAGTCTTCTAGAGCCTGTAATTGAAAACAAATTAATTTAGAATGATAAATAAGTGAATAGAGTGAATGAGGCGAGAGGCGTGTCAGGATCGTAGCAAGCGGAAATCCGTGGTCTCTGCCTACCCCTGTGAGAAAGAGGCGTGATTTTATGTATGTATGTATGATAAATAAGCTAAAGGTTTTATTTACAGAAACTTATTTACTGTGTGTCTGTGTGTGTTTGTGGCACCGTAGCTCTTAAACGGGTCAACCGATTTTTTTATTTAAAAGCTGATTTAATAGCGAAGGTTCTTAGGAATGTTTCATCAAAATCGGTTCAGAAATTTGAAGATGATCAGATCTTTTCTATTATGAAGGGATATGTCGGGTGTTATCTGTATATTCCTTATAATCTTAATGTACCTACTACATGTTTCTTTTATAAATAATTTCGATTAACACATCATTTATTTGCCACTAAGTACACAAAATACACATACCTAATAAAACGTAATAATTATGATAAAAGTTAACAAAAAGGTAGAAAACGTAATCAAACTAAAAAGTAGGGTTTGTGTGCTACAGTAGCAAATAAAGACTTTCTTCAAGGGTTCGTATTCTAAAGGCGTTTAATTTAATTGTTAGGTTTTCATCCAAAATAATGTCTATTTTTATAATTATGTATCTAAATAAGATGATTCCTTTGGAAATTAATAGAATAGAAATTGATCAGCTTACTTAAATATTTTAGTGAAAGATACCACTTACTATTGCATCACAATATTAAAAGTTATTTTATCAATTGCTTGTTAACTTTTACGAGTGCCAGTGTCATCACATCGCACACCGTGCTTATCTTAATAACAGGAACACCTACTGATACTCATAAATTATTTACCTCACATTTTGGTAGGTACTTGTTAGGTCGAAGTAAAAAATATAAGTCGTCGACTTTGCTATTAACTCTGAATCAGCAAAAAATAGTAATATATTTCAAATATGTAATATATTTAATCTGTATTACGCCCTCTATCACTCTACAACATTTTTTCTTTTATGAAGCAAAAATTGTACAACTATTATTCAATGGATCGCAAAAATATATAAAAAATAATGATTCTAAAACACCTTTGAATTTAATTATATTTCAATAATAAAAAACGCTTGATACATGTACTTATATCCATTGAGATTTTAAATCAATACACCCTCGTCTTTTTGAAGACAGGAGTTTCAAGAGAAATAAACTATGAAACAAGTTATAGAATACAACAACACAACAAAGAAATAACTCATCATTATTTTGCTATCTGCTACATAAACTTATAATTGCATATAGAAATGTTAGGAAGCATACAAACATACTGATAAATTGGATGCAATTTTGCCTGCAGGATGCAATGTGCCAGAATATAATGTAGGGCCAATTAATTGCAGCATTGTCTGATAAGGTTCAACACAGTATCAGTTTTTAATTATCAGGTTTGTTAATAAATATTTAGGAATAATAAATAAATAAATAAATAATGAAGGACATTTCACACATCATCATCTAGCTATCCCCAAAGTAAGCAGAGCTTGGGTTATGGAAAATACATATCTGATATACTACTTATCTCTATATTTTTTGTAAATACATAGGTATATATTATTTAAAGAAAAAAACCCAGACCCGAGACAATTATTTGCAGATCATACAAACATTTATACCGCGGCGGGGATCGAACCCGCAACCTCCTGTGTCTCAGGCAGGCCTTCACCCACTGCGCCACAGAGGTCGTCACACCACGGAGAACTAATATACTTCCCACGATCATCGAAAAGAATGCGAGGCCCTAACTAAGCCGTGTTGCTTTGGTTCTTCATTGGTCGCGAAAGAACAAGACTTTAATTGTAATTGTATGGTTATATGGTGCGAATACATGCTGAGCCAGCCTAGGCGAGCCTAGGCGAGCCTAGGCAAGCGCGAGCGAGAAGGCGAGAGCGATAGAGAGGCAATGCGAGCCTGGACCAGCGTGTATTCGCGCCTTTAAAGTCAATTTAAGTATTATAAGTAACTGTAATTCGCTTTTATTCAAAGAAAATAGAAAACCCCAGTATTATGACTTCAAATTGATAAGCCAAAAACACTTACGTTTTTTCCATTTATTAAAAATCAGACAAATATTTATCATTGTGATAAACGGATCACAATCAAAAGTGATAACAGTGAATACTATGTAGGGGTATGTACTTAGGTACGTATTTTTTAATCGTTTTATCATGATTTATTTACAAAGGCAAGATATGAAGAGTATAATTTTGATAGTGAAATAAATTTACTGATTATAATAGACTACTTCCTAGTAACAAGAAACAGTTAATTAGACTACTGGCGCGAAGCGACGCGGAAGGGATGTCAACTTGTCGCATAATTATGTAATAAGGGCGACTAGCATGCGAGCCGAGCGGAAAGTGGGAACCCACTGCCTCCCCGAAGAGGCGCGGGCCGAACGTACCTAAACTGCGGAGTGAGACCCCCCTGGTAATACGAGTAGGTGCATACTCTCCGGCATTTTGACGACTTAGACGAGACACATTGTTCGACTGGCTCCCCACTGGAGCTTGACTATTTAGATTTAAGCGGATGGATCACCGAAAAGAAAGCTAGGCCCCATACCGTGTTTGTTGCCCTGATTCTTCATGGTGTTGGATGCGAAAGAACAGGAGTAGAATCACCTAGCTCCTTAGACGTTTCAAAGTGGTCATAGCGGTCTTACTGAATAAATTATATTTGAATTTTGAATTCCGAGGTCAAGGTCAAGGTCAATGTCACTGACCTTAGGGTCGATGCCATCAGGGTTGTAGAGGGAACCGTCGTGCTCGATGACGCCGACGCAGGTTGCGCCCGCGCGAACCAAGTATCGGCACGTGTGGAGGCCCACGTTACCGAAACCTTGGACGATGAAAGTCTTGCCGCCCCAGCCGGGGGTTGTGCCTGATTAGAAATATGTGTGAAAATAAAAAACTTAGGCCTTTACATTTTTACTATACTCTAGCTAGCCCATAGGTTCTCAACGTGGGCGAAAACGCCCCCTTATGGGCGTTTGAGACTTTCAGGGGGGCAGTAGAAGAATTAGGGAGCATTGAGATGGCGCATTAAGATATGGGGAGGGGGGGCTCTTGAAAACATATTTTTTCAAAGTGGGCGATGGGCAAAATAAGGTTGAGAAACTGTGCTCTAGCCAAAACCAATATACAATATTTCCAATATTGCACTGACAGATCAATCAGCTGATAGCAGGAATAGACCTATCACAGAAAACTGAGATTCATTACGATTGGCCATGTTGAATCAGGGCCAGTCATAATTAATCTCAGTTTTCTGTAATTGGTCTATTCCTACTATCAGCTGATTGATATGTCAGAGCAATGTTAGTAAATATTGTACATTGGTTTTGGCTAGAGTATAGATGATTTATACAGTGTCAGGAGGCAATCTTTGCCTAGTTATTGACACTGTAATGCCTGGGACATAAAGACGGAGTAGGCTTGCCCAGCACCTAAACCATCCCCTCAGCTTAACCGGCCATATCCACAGGAAAGACATGGTCAATACGTATGGCAGAGACTAAGTCGCGGGTTTCCTCACGATGTTTTCCACGAGCTCGTGTTAATGTGCATATAAATTCGAAACGAAAAATCCATTGATGCACGACTAGGATTCGAACCCACTACCTTCGGATCGAAGAGACGGCATATAGTAGAATTCCTATTGTGTGTGATCTGCTGTAACGCCCTTTTTAAGCCCGCAGGTTTTTTCAATAAAGCTTTTGGGGTCTCAATCGGGATTTTCGACAGATATAGGCAGATATACCTACTAGACTAGGCTCTTACCGATCATGCTCATATAGTTGGCTTCGTTGATAAAGTTCTCCAAACCGTGGAACACTCCTCTACCGGTGGCCGACACTCTGCCGTGAATACCTCCCTGTTAAAATAAGATTTTGTTGAACAAGATAAATTTTCCAAAACAGTATAAGCCCCCCCTCTGGAAAAATTAATGATGATAGTGCATTTCATGAACTTGAAAGGAAAACTATAGCGGTTAAGATAACTTTATTGGTTTAGCAGTAATAGTCGTTGAACTTGGGTGTTGGATATTTTTTTTACCAAATACAAAATCCTTAGAAAAAATCCTTTATAGTGACTCATAAAGAACAATAAACTACAGAACCCTACAATGGCCCGACACGCACTTGGCCGGTTTTATTTACGATAGGAATCCTTATCCTTTCACCAATGACATAGCATAATATACATACACATCAAACACATTACAATAAAATAGGAAGTGAGAATGTTTGCCCGTCATTGTATAAGCTTGTTCCAATTCGAGAATAGACTCGTTAACCGGTTTCCAGATACGTGCTTGGTTATTATTATTGGCATAGATTAAGAATCGTCGTCGTACATACTACATACATTTATGATTATTGGCATAGCTTATTGGCAGATATTGTATTTTTTGATCTTTATGTTGTTTTTACATTACTTTTTGAAATCTTTTCAAATAATTAGTTTTTTTACTAAGCCAGTTTGTTTAAAATAAGAAAAATCTTTTATTTTCTTTACAATACATTGTCAAATTGGTATTCATAACATGTTTTGTTTTCGAAAACCCAAGAGATTATTTCAAACAATAAACCTTTCAAACGTGTTTATTTGCGTTCACTGTTCAAACGTTTTATGGAGTACATTTCTTACATAAATTATAATAATACTAGCTCTACTAATATATGCAAGTATGGGTCATGAGCGGGTCATCTAAAATATCTAATTTGCCTTTGTAGTAAAATGCCTAACACGAATGTTCCCTCATGAGCAGTTCATCTGAAGAACAAAACGTCAAAGTAGCTTATTACCTAAAATGCATAATATCTGATTTGTAAATTACCTAAATCGCGTGTCTTAGTAGCAAAACGCCTGAAATGCATTGTGTCTGCTTTGCTAATTATCTAAACCTCTCTATGTAACAGTTTAAAATTTAATCTAATTTAACACACTTTAAAAAAAAATTATGTCTGAAGAGTAGCCTAAATCGGTCCCCTTCCCTAATCTCATCCCCTAACCCTAATGCGTTTGCGTCATGCGTTTTAGACACTGTACAATTAAAGTATAATTATTACCACTCAGGCATTTTGCGTTTTAGGTGTTTCAAATCTTAGGCATTATGAGATCAATGCATATTTATCTTATCAGGCACATTACTTTTTACATTCGTGTTAGGCATATTTTTATGGGTCATTTAGATGACCCGCTCATGGCCCCTTACCGGATCTCTATTCATGATAGTCATAATAAAAATAACCTTGTTAAGTAATTGAAATCGTATTAAACTACATTGTTGATTGTAACTACAAAAAGTCTTCCAAGGAAAATAATTTATTTACAAAACTTAGGATTCCAAAGTTTGTGCCAAAAAAAAAAAATTGCATTATCCAATCTAGTTGAAGATTCCGAGATGTTTACCTGGTTGATGGGTTTGCCGGTGACGCAAGCGTGTGCGTTGATGTCTTGGAAGCCGACGGTCTTGGCGTATGTGTCAGCGATCCAGGACATCTCACGCTCGCCAGTACCCATGTCGGGGGCTGGTACATCCACACCGGGCCCTGGACAAGCATACAATTATTAATAGAGTGGTGTTATGGAAAATGTTGCCAACCTAGCGAAAATGCTTGAGTAAGATAGTAGTAGGTACGTTGACATAAACTCGTCGGAAGAAAGTCCCAGTTTAATAAAAAAATCCCATTTAAATCACCTAAGTTGCCGTCTGTGCCAGAATTGCTAAAAACTTCCAGATCTAGAAGAAATGTTTGGAATACAAATATTATTTTTCGTCCTCAGTCCGTAATCTGCTTTGGTCACCCACCACACAAGTCTCTAAACAAACAATAATACTTATCGAAAAAATATTTACTCAACAAAAAAAGGATCTACAAATCTTTCGTTACAAGGAGTCAAACAATATTACCAAACATGACAAGGCTAAGTTCAACTTAGTAAGTAACAAGATAACTTGAAGACTTGGGATGGGAGTTGGGACGGATACAATTTTGTGAACTTTACCTTCAACTTTATAAGTGGCTTTCAATATTCAGTTTCAAATCTAAAAGGAATTGATTTAATTGGAAAAAGTATATAAACTTGTAAGTGTCTTGAAATGTTTTATGTAATAGACTGATATGAATGGTTATTGTATTCGTCATAATGTACCTATTCTACTAATACACTTGTCGGTTGTTCGTAATCTGCAAGCGCGTAGATTACTTCTCTGAAATCTCGCATCTTGGCATTTTGATTACGTTTTATCAGTTGCTATGCCATAAAGCCGGCCAGATTAAATGCATTTACTGGCGCCATAAGCATTGCATTCGATTGGATTCAATCGAATTGGATAGATTAGTAAATTGAATATTCCCTATCAGAGATTGTTTTCAGAAAGCCTGTCTAATAATGCTGATTACTCTTTAAACTGGCAGTTGACTCGCCCCGCCGAATACCATTTCGAACGAATACGGAATACCATTTTTATTTCTCAGGCTCGTATCTTATAAAAACATTCTTCATTTTATAAATTGTCTTCGTTTTCTCGAATATTCGCTCGCTCCCTGAAGGCTTTTTTGCTAAAAATATAAATATAACTCAAGAGGAGGCAAGTATGGCTAATTTGCGGCGACGCGACGCGTCGTCGGTTATCGACCTGTAAAATCGCCAACAGTCGATGACCGGCAAGTCGTGACGATTAAGCGAAGCGTAGAGTTAAATAAGCCTTGAGCTAAACATATATGTATATAAGCCTGTTGATAGATGAGTATTTCCTTTAGCAATTAGCACAGAATAGGTATACCCCAGTTGTTGACTAACATAGCGTTTCGTGGGTAACTCATTTATGTTCAAGTTTTCACTGTATTGCACCATTCAAAAGACGACTACAATGTCAAATTGTTTACATACGAGGAGTATATCTATCTTATTTGCACTTGAATTTATATATTTTCTATGTAACATAGTAATATTTCTTACAAAAACAAAACTTATGTTATTCTGTATTACCAACTCTACAAACATTAAGATAAGAAAACCAAACAGTGAGATACCTAATAAACCAAAAGTCACAAAAAATGTAATAGGTATTTATTTCAAAATATGCTCTGAAATTCAGTCTAGCAACACCGAACAAATGTACATGCAGACAGAGATGAAACTAAGCTCCTAATTATAGTCATCATAAGACCAAAGGAAAAAATGTTTTGTGTATCAAATAACAGGTTCCATGGAGTGATCATCATGTGATTGTGCCACGTGATGATGACGGCACCACTGCTAGATTTTTATTATAATAGCCGGACGATATCCGAAGCATTCGTAGATATCTAAGATTTGCCGCCTATTAGGTATATCGGTCATTAGAACTTACATAATATCGAGCTCTACTCTATGATATAAATAGTTTACGGGTATGTCACACCTACGCCTCTCTATCGTTTTAAAATTCGTTTAACACAAATCTGAAAATACAGTAACTCGTAGTAGTAAGGGAGTTATACTTTTCTGATAATCTCACGAATGAAATAGTTTAGTCTTAACTACTTCTTCATGATGATTTTAGGGTCACATATGAAACTTTTATATGACTATCATAAAACTAAGTTCATATAAGGTTCCCATAAGATCGAGAGATCAAATTAAAAGATATTGGATCCTATCTCTTATTCAATCTATCATCGAAGAAGTACTAGTTTACACTTCTTCCAACGGATCTTGGCATTCGTGAAGTTAGCCGTTTCGATGCGCAGTGCAACTTTTTTATACAAAATTTTCTACTGCGCATCGAAAAGCCTAACTTCACGAATGCCTTTCACCTAGTTCCATTGTGACAACTGTACTTACACTTTCTTTATTCAACATTCAACCAGTTCGCTGTTACCATATATCTATATCATTATTGTAAGATTAATGGATTCGTCAATTTAATTTAAAGTAAGGACCTACAGTAGAGGTTTAAAGTAAAGTACCCAATATTTTAAAAGCAGCTTCTGTTCTGATAGCAGACCAGTCACCTAGTCCCTAGCTAGAATGTAAAATTCTCAAAAATCATTTATTTAGTAGGACCTGATCACTTTGCTAGGTGATTCTACGAGTACTCCTGTTCTTTCTCGACCAACACCGTGAAGAATGCAACAAACACTCTATGGGGCCTAGATTTCTTTTGATGATCCATCCGCTTAAATCTAAATAGTCAAGCTCCAGTGGGGAGTCGAAAAGTAAAATTGTAAAGGAGGATTGGTTTAAATTGGGTGCAGAATTCTGTGTTAGTGCATAATCCCGACGTCGACCAAGACACGTTCTTGGTGATCCCGACGACAAGATCACCGCCGCTAACGCGGCGGAGATCTAGTCATCCGCGTTAGATAGTATACACAATACACTCCACACGACACCGACCCCGCCGGCGGGGTCGAATTCATAGTCTCTCTCTCCGTTTCCGCCCCTTCTGGGCTGCGGCCGTCCTCAAAAAACCCTCCCCTGGCGACAGCCCAAGCCGAGGTCCGTACCTAAGTGGTGCCCTTGCGCATGTTGCCCCAACCTATCTTTATCCGGCGTAGAGCCTTCTGCTCTCGCCATAGTCCGGTAACGTTGCAAAGGTCGACACGAGACCAGTCAACATAAAAGTCCGTCCGAAAAAAAAAAAAAAAAAAGTGTTAGTGCGTACAAAAGTGAACTTACCAATGAAACCCTTCTTGGCGAGCTCGAGTGTGAAACGACGGGTGATCTTCTCGAGCTCGTGCTCGGAGTACTCCTTGGGGTTGATCTTTATGCCGGCCTTGGCGCCTCCGAAGGGTACGTCCACGCATGCGCACTTGAAGGTCATCAGAGCTGACAGGGCCTTTACTTCATCCCTGGTCACGTCCATTGAGAATCTGATACCTGAGACAGACAGCAAGTTAAAGAAGAGAATATAATGGACGTTCAAAGATGATTTTAGAATCTATGAATAATCTAAAATGTGGTTTAACTAGCGTAAAGACTATTCAGAGATTGAAAACTGTAGGAATTTATGTATTTTTGTAAGCACTTGAAATTTTCGTGACAAGGAATAATACCTATAATAATAAAACCTCTGTGCACTTTATCTTTAGCTTTAGACTTTAAGGTTTGTAATATGTATAAGTAAATGGATGCCAGTGCATTTTACATGGAAATGATGCAGAGTAGACTATGTCAAGGTAATGTTTGTCCAAATAACAACAAAGCAAGTAACAAAATACACAATTGGCGTCAATTAACAGTTACGAGACTGTTAAATAAAGAGGAAATGGTTATGAATGACGACAGTGCTTAGGCAGATTACACAACGCGTTCATATAAAGAACATTTTACATTACCTACGTAAGATACTAATTCAAATACTAAGTTAAGAACACAATTCCAGAACACTTTTTTTTTATTTTTAGACTTAATAACTTCTACCTGTTTTCAGGTTCCTTTAGAAGACCCTTTCTGGTTCACATTCTGGATTGGGGCAATTATGGTTAAGTGTAGGTTAGGTAGGTGTGTCAAAAAAAAACTCATTTGTTGAAGATTTTAATTAATTTAACAAGGAGACATCAACATTTACAGGGTCAGCTAAAACTGTAACTGATGTAAAAATAACTCCAATGACTGCCAGAAATAAAAACAAAAAGAGCTTCGTGGATACGAAATAGAGCGATTATAGTTACATAGTTTATTCATGCGGCCGATTTGTCCAACTTTACCGCCTGATTGAGCCTCATGATACCTACATCTATTATTCGCATGTCGCTAGCAGTGTGTGCAGTGCACTCAATTAAGTAGGTAAGTAGGTACCTATTTATTTTATTTGAGCGTGAACTAATAAACTACGCGGTCGGTTTGAAAACAAATTAAGTAGTTTTAATTTTTATTTTTGTTAATGCATATTTAGGTTTTCATTTTAGTAAGTAGATACCTACCTATATAAATTGTACTTTGTTCTAATATTAATAACCTATATTTCGCTGATGGATGTTAAGTTTAGGAACAGAGTTGAAGAACAAACACTTACTGTCTGGCTCCTCTTGCCAAATCTTAATTTAGATTGGAAGTGTTTTATTATCTAACGGTTCATTGAATCAAATCATTGATTCCTTCAGCTCAAAACGTATTCAAATGAATGCTTTCGTTCGTGTGTGTGCAAAACGTGACTAAAATGGTAATCCATTGGAGACGTTAACTCGAGTCACAAACTTATAGTATTTCAAATCAGTAAATATTATTGCTTCGATTCAATAAATACGTTACAGATCACTAGAGTGATCTCACTGGGTATAAAATGTCAATAAACATAAATATAAGTACTAAACATCATTTGGACGTCATCATGAACGAAATTGTTTCGAGAGTTTAATATATTGTAGGTATAGGTACCTTCCTACGTACCTTTAAAACAGATCTACCGTAGTTTTTGTAAATAAACTTAGTACGTAGGTACGAAAATTCGTTATGGAGATTATAAAACTAATCTAATTTATGCCTGTCACAGTCGCCTGATTTTCTAATAGCTCTTCAAAGATTAGATAGAAATAGTTAACAAACAAAAGTCAAATAGGTATTTTTATCAGGGCTTATCTCTAAGTCGGAACGAAACTGAAACCATCAAAAAAACGATCACAATCAAGGAATTTGTTTTAGTGTTTGTGTGATCGGTTACACCCATTCGACCTCATCCATTCCCCAGATGTTTACTAGTATAGTACTGGTTCATGAAGGTGTTTGTTTATCTGAAAGTGCGGAAATTATTCTTTAAAGTTGTATAATGTTTAATTTTAGATATTGCATAATTCTCTGACGTGTCGGTCACGTCATGACCACGCCTCCAGTTGCCAGGGTGGAGGGGCCAAGCTCTTATCATGTTTTCGGTGTCACTCTTTCAGTGCTCTGTGGTGTGACTAAATACCTAGATTAATACCTACCACAGGCAAAATATCAAGTGACAACATTCAAGTATCAAAAGCATGATTGATAAGCTAAGATATTGCTTATTACCTATATTGCTCTTGTTGCTAGGTCACCGTGACCGAATTTTACAGGAAGGAACGATACTTATACTTTATCTTTGGAATTTTACCTGAAACTAACCTGTTCGTTAGGTAGGTATGAGTTGTTGTTCTGGAATAGGTTCACAGGCCAATATCGAAAGTGTACATAAAAAATATTTTTTAACAAGTTTTGTACTACTTTCTTAAACAAACGGTACGTAAGAGTTACCTTTTAAAGCAAAGTAATATACTTAGGTTGCCCAATTTGATTGTCAGTTGCTTGTGAATTATTGTAAGAGTTTTAATCATTATACAGACATGTTTATAACTCGTTTAGAAAGGTCACAATCACACTCGTTTACTACCTGGCTTCTCACCGGTCGGTCCTGTCATGATGGCACGCTACGGTGTTGGTCGGTGACGGAACGGACCGTTCAACGGTTTAGCCAGTGGGTGTCCAGTGTTGTCCCATTTATTCATTCAAAAGATTTTTTTTGCCTGGCACGTTCCTTACCCCGCATCCACACGTTGGGGCCAACGTTGGTCCCAATGCCTCTCACCAACGTGTGGTGCTGACAAAATAGCTTGGCGCCAACGTTGGGGCCAACGTTGGGGCTTGGCCGTGCCGTGTCGGTTTTATCAAAGGAAGTTGGCGCGCCAACGTTGGGGATCCGTCCACACGTTGGCGCTATGCTCAGTCCCGTTTCGACGCGCATCGTGAGCGCACGTGTCGACTGACGAGCGAGAATGTCATCGTATTCCTTATTTATTGTGTTTGTAGAACTATCGGGCTGAAATTTTGCACACTTATAGATTCTCGTTGACAATGAAATATTATGGTATCAACAAGCTGATTTGATGATGGAGTCAAGAGCTGTTCAACAGAACTCCTCAGTAAATAGGCCGATTGAGTTGAAACTCGGCATATTTGTCAAGTTCTGACTACAATGTAATAATATGGTGACAGCGAGCTGATCTGATGATGGAGTCTACTATTTTTTTTTATGTTACGGGAACCGTGCAATTTTTTGGGATAAAAAGTAGCCTATGTCCTATTTCCGGTTATTATCTATCTATATTTTAAATATCATCCATAACGGTTAAGTGGTTGTCGTGTTAGAGAGGAACAAACATACATCCAAACATCCAAACTTTCGCTTTTATAATATAGTGTGTTTTGTGAAGTGTGATAGTGACATGATGTGATGTGATTGTGATAAAATTGGTATTCAGTAATGTAAAATCACTTAGAGAAATTTCAATTTCTGTATCGGACGCGCAGACATCGGACGTCTGCACGTTGGCTCTGACGGAACAAGACTGGTGTATCGCCAACGTGTGGATGGTTCACGAAATCTTGGCCCCAACGTTGGGACCAACGTTGGCCCCAACGTATGGAGCCGGCGTTACGGTATGCTACTGGTAAGATACTTACCTACTTTGTATTCGGTAGAGTCACGGTTGAAAATACTACGGTAACAAACAAAGTTTTCTAAGCAGATTTAACTCTCTCTCTCTCATCCGACAGAATAGAAATAATGAGGTAAGACAAGGCGATGTTTGTTTAAATGAAACATAGCCCATCAAAAACAATGAAAAGAGTTACAGATATACTTACTTAAACAAATGTTTTTAAAATCTGATGAAAAATGTTTGTTAGGTACGTCACTTGTTAGATCGAAAACAGATTTCATTGATAGAAACAACGGGATAATAGGGATAATAAAGAAGAAAAGATAATAGATAGAAGGGAAGAAAAGATAATAATAAACAATTTTATTATAGGTGAAATAGGAACTAATGTCCCAAGAGGCCGTTATGTAAGAAAATGCATGTTTATGCAGTAAAACCAACAGCGTTGGTGATAATTTTGCTTACGCTCTGTTTGTTTTTCGATATTTACGTAGCAAAGCAAGGACTTGTTATCACTAGCTGTAAATTATTTCTTAAAGTGTTGGTGCTTTTAAATTTTTATCATTGTGCAGATTTTGTGATTCTTTTAGGCTAAGGATTTTAGATCATTCACGTACTGAGGCGACCCAGAGAATGACTTAGCTTTCTCCCATGAAAATGAAAAAACATGGAAACTAACTATAGAACTAGGTACCTACCTTGTAAATATGACAGAAGAATAGAATGAAATCACGTTGTTAGCATGATAATTCGTCTTTACGATACCGCACATTACCAAAACCAAAATATTTAAAAATCAACAAATTGGCCAACCAATTGCTGTTGTCACGCAGGAATTGTTGCCATAAAATTTAAAGTAATTATTTATCCGAGGTCAGCAGTTGTAAACTAACCTTGAATATATAAATGTATCTAATAGACATTATGAATTTTGAATTTGCAAGAATAGAAGGAATATTAATTAAATAATTCACATTTTAACAAGAAGTTTAGGAAATTGATTTTGTCTGTCGGAACATTGATGTTTAGGCTTCAAGGACCTAGTTTCAACTAATATACTTACTCATGTCCTTTTAAAAAAATAACAAACCAGGTGCAATTTTTCAATGAACGCTTCATGGTTTTGTGACTTTTATACACCTACCTATTTAAATTACTTCGTCGCGTCGAATCTATGAACTTCCATCCGGAAGCGTAATCGACAAAGGAATTTTACAGTTAAATTATATATCTTATGGTAAAAAAGTTATTCTCACAAACAATCAATCTTGGTACGAATCTAGTAGGTAAGTAATTAATGGAAAACATGCTAAAATTTTTGGGGCTACGTAACGTTAAGCCCATTCGGTAACGTCACGTGTCTGTTGAGCTATAAATAAATATCCTTCTACTGCGAGAAATATCTCAAATCTAAACGTAATGTAACGTAATTTGGTAATAGCGTCATGGAATTATAGGTAATGAGTTTTAGACACTAACCTCCTTTGGTTGGGGTTCTGTGAGAGGAATGCTGCGCACGGTAACCACGGATCATTTCGTAATCGCCAGAGTCGCGCCTCAACGGGAACTGGATCTCGAGAATGTGGTCACATGGCTGCATCAGCTTCAGGATACCGGCTACCTTCTTCTTCTTCTCCTCGATGGAGACTCTCGACTTCATGTCTTCGACTAATTTGTCCTCGATCACCTGGCAGGCTCTGTGGAAGAAGTACTCCACCATATCGAAGAACCTGGGGTTCCCACTGGATGGAATGTCCTTGAGCCTGTCTGGGATCTCATGCGTGGCGTAGGTCCGGCAGCACACGTTCACAGCGGCTGGTGCGATTTTGACGGAGGTGTTGAGGACTTCATTTTGAAGCGAGTTCTTTAGCGGTATCACCGATTTGGCGATATTCTTGAGGTGCAGCATGGTTAGTGTTTAATTACGAAGTCGGGTAAGGTATCGGGTCGCCCTACACTACACTGTAGTTAAACACACAAAAATGTGTAATGTAATAATAATAGATTGCAGTGACGACCCGCCCCGACGGAATCCGACTCACTGAATAAAGCAGCAGATGGTAAAAAATAAAAAGGCCGTAGGCCGGGTGGCGCAGATCTGCCGTCTCGCTCGCGCGCACGATCGAACACGCTACGGCTCTGAAGTTGGTTACATTTAACATCGGTTTTGCTTTCCTTATTTATATCCGACACAACATTTAGGTAAGTTCAAAATTTATCTTGTTATGTTACATGTGTTTAGAACGTAATATAATAATGTAACATTAGACTGATCTATTCATTCTAGAGATGAAATTAGTGTCATCTATTGGTGACATAGTTTTGGTCAATCGATTAATACCTATGACAATATTGCTAGTCTAGTCTTTTGTGCCAGTGTGTTTTGTTTCTCCTAATGCGTCTCCAAATATTATGATTATGATTAGGTAAATTGAGTTTCTTGAGTAGGTAGGGGAACCTGTTGAACCTCGTCCATTGATATCCCTCGGCCACCAAGGCTTATCTCGTAATCTGTGCGAGTTTTTTTGTTTTTGTCCATGGCATTATAATCGTCATTGGTCAACACCAACATGAAGCTAGAATCGAAAAACCAGCGTGGAGTGAGTGAGGCGTGCGAATTAAAAATATAAAAAAGTGCTCAAAAAGAGGGTATTTTTAACTTTACTTTAAGTTAATTTATATATAACAGTACATACTTACAAGATAACCATTTCATGCAATCAAATATAGGTGAAATGGACTTTAGATAGGCATAGAAATATCGACCCAAATCGAACTCAAAGTGCATTTTAAAAATTCGTTAATTTAAAATGAGGCAATGTTGTACCTTTGCCACCATATTTGCTTTGTACTTTGGACAGGGCCTCACGTACAAATTTGTATCAAGATATCAAACAGAAAAAAAAAAACACCGAAGAAGGTTCATATAAAGAGAGAAGTCTATCTTGTCCTAAAAGCTGTTAAATATTTGGATTTTTGTTGATAAATTATTATAATACGACGCGATAATGATCTTAAGATCACAGAATTTTTTAGAACTTATTGTTATTTTTATTAACTTAGCATAACTTAAGATAAAAATGTAAATTATTATTATTTTTTATCTAAAGTATATACCTTATAAATGTTCTTTCCATTAATTTAAAAATAAAGTGATAATTGATTCGATAACATGATATTTTCATGAAAAAAGACCGGTAAGGTCAAGGTACATCTTGCAGTGACCAAGGTATATCTGGTGTGTTGTACCTTCGACAAAATCCCATTTTTTGTTCAAACCTCTTTATCTTCTAAAGTATCATTAAAAATACAAAATTTATTTCATAAATATGTAGTCAAATAGTGTATCTTTACATGTGTCCATATTTGGTAAACCTAATTCCAATCTTTATAGACAAAAAAAAAAAAATAAGATCGTGTGGCCGAGGTTCAACAGGTTCCCCTACCTACTAACATTTATACGATTCATATGAAAAGCTTTTTCAGGGCCATATTAGAACCAAATAAAAGATCAGTTAATAAAAAGCTGTCGTAATATAAATGTTGCATGTAGGTAGGTACCTATTTCAAGTGATATATTGATGGCATAAATTAAATAACACTAGGTACCTACTTAGTAGGTATGAATTAAGTAAGATCTAAGAGCAATTAATCAGATACTATTAGATAAATCAGAAATTGCATTCTTTTGTTTCAGTCTTTATCTACGATGGACTTGACAAGTAGAGCGCAGTCGCAAAGCGCAGGGTGCACCACGAGATAGAATCAATATCCATCACGCTAATTACTTCACATTCTCTAATGAGAGCTTCGCAATAATATCACGGCGAAGGAATAGTGGGAATAAAACGCGCAAAACAATGTGTCGTAGAGATTCAAGCCAAAATTAGTAAAGAAAGTACTTTAAATAGGTTGATTTGAATCGCAATATCTGCGTGGGTTCGGGTTGACGCAGTTTCTGCGAGATCTTTCATGGATTTGCACGCTGGATTCTATCTTTCAATAATGTCAAAGTAAGTGGATTCTAATTATTGCTTTACAATACCTACAATATGTATTGTAGATTTCAGTTTTCATTTAATTTTTATTTGGAAATCTTTCAGATGTTATACGCTGAAGGGAATTTCCGATATTTGTGAAATATAGAATGAACTGTACAACATAACACTTACTTTGATTTTAGGTGTATCAACTTCACGTTCCGTTCGAAGCCGCCGGAGGTGACGATCGACAGCCTGCCGGACGAGCTGCTGCTGCATATCTTCCAGTTCCTGGCGGTGGATGGCGTGCTACAGTGCGAGCAGGTTTGCCGCCGCTGGAGGAAGCTGGCCACCGACTCCGCCCTCTGGCGCCGCACCCAGGTCGTCTGCTCCGGACAACGCGGCAAAGTATGTCCTAAAACTGTAGGCATCATCAAATCCCACAGCAAGATCGTCAGACACCTGAGAATGCAGTACATTCTCAAGTACCCCTACTTGAGCTCGCTCACGGGCCTCTGCAACAACCTCGTCTCGCTCGAAATGATCATGTGCCGCATTCAAGTGGAGATCGAGGAGGATCTCAAGAAATGGCCAAACCTCAAGAAACTCAATTTGAAAAATTCAATGCTAAGGAGCGATAGGCCTTTGCTGCTTCCGCTTGATCATTTTAGGCATTTGACTTTCTTGGGGCTGTCGGACTTTGGTCTGACTACGGAAAACTGCGACAGTCTTCTGCAATGCAACCATCTGAATCACATTCTTATTGACAAAATTCGTGGTCTAAAGTTGGAGTACATAAAAACCTTGATAAGCACCAAAAAGGAGACTTTGCAAACTTTCCATATTTATGGCGGAGATTCGGTGGACGACGAATGCCTGTTTATGCTGGCTAAATGTCCGACGCTGATGGACCTGTCTATCACGCGCTGCGAGAGTCTCACCGACCGCGCTCTGGACGGAGTTGCTCTAATGGAGCCAATTACACACTTACAGATTTGGAACAATAAAGTTTTTAGCGAGGCGAAGCTGAAGAAAACTTTGGAGCATGAAAACTTACGGAAACTGCGCCGGCTGAGCTTGTCTCGCATTGAAAACATTACAGGGTCTGTTGTCGACGTAATATCTGAATATTACACCAGCCTGAAGTTTCTGGCGCTGTACCAGTGTCCGCAAGTAGTAAACACTGACTATGAGAAGCAGTTGAAATCTAAATTCAGGAACATCCAAATTGTCTTGTATTAAAATGGAAAGTTAAGAGATTTTGAGGAGTTTATCAGAGGGCGAAGGTTTTAGATTGGTTTTATGAACAGTAAATTTAAAATCATGAATGGTTTCCATACTACGGTGCCCGATGACCTTTAAAATCATGAACATTTCGTTTTGTCCAAGTACTTAGTGCATGTAATGGCTATCAATTGGTCTGATTTATAGAAGTGATTCGTTTTATTGGCGAAAATTTCAAGGTGCGTCTTTAGATCCGAATTGATCTATGGAAGTGGAAGACGATTACTTTCTAGGTAGAAAGTTAAAAATATTGGTGCCTGGAAATGGTGCTCTTTTATGCGGTGATGAATGAGAAATTTAAGTCTGTAACATTGCGGCTGATATTGTTTAGGGTTGGAAAACAAAGAACTGTCGCTGGAAATATTTTATATAGCTGTTGTAATCATTCGATTTCATGCATAAGTTCATAGTGAATGTTTCTGACAATTAATTAGAATTTGCATAGCGAATTAGCGACTAAAATAAGGCAGTTTATTTTCATTGTTAACATTATTATAGGTGCGGACCTGTTTAACACGCAGTTAACAGCAATTTAAAGAAAAGACATCTGTTAAACCACATTTATTGTATCGAATTCAATGTATAAATTATAATGGCATTGGAATCATAGAATCTATTAATTAAAAAAAATCTACTTTACAATAAAAACAGTAGATACATACATAAAAAGAAGAAAGAGAGCCAAATTATACTCTCACAGCTGTATAACCACCATTAGAAGATGTTTAAGGGGCAAACATATTGAAACTGAGATTAGACTGAAAATTATTGAAATATATTTGTCTCATGCATTACAGTTTTTCTCAAGATTTAAAATTAGAAATAACTTTATTGAAAGATAGTTTCAATGACACCAAAATTCCTCAACATCATTGACACTTTAGCTTAGTAAAAGTGGAGTAAATAAGTAAGTTTTATCATATGGCTTTATGTGTTCATGTACGCAAATTTTAGATAGATGTTATTGAATAAGTTTAATTGTAAGAAAATAAATGTTTCAATTATTTTTTGAATTTTGTAGTTGTCTCCAGAAACATTGTACTTAAAAGGAATATGTTATACTTTAAATAGATAATTGGAAAAAAGCAGTAGGTGATGCAAAACAAGAGTATATTTATAGAGGTATTCATAGAAGTTTTGTTATACTCTTACATAGTAGGAAATATATAGTTTATTTTTAGAGGCTTTGAAAGTCAAAAACTACAATGTTTTATTTTGTTAATGCTGTCTTCTCATCCAAAATGTATATTATTTTTTCCCTCTACTTTCAAGATCGCAAAGGATGGGTTAATGCTTATGTCAACGCTTAAACTGACGGACTGGATGAAATTGTAGGTTAATTCACTTAAATAAAATTAAGTTTTTAAATGTTTAGATGTTATAGTAGGCTCTCTAGCAAATATGTCGTAAGTACAACTTAAACTAAGTACTCAATTAAATGTTTAAAATTCATTCATTCTCTTAGATCACTTTAACGACATTATTTCTCGTATTCTCAAACTACTCAAACTATAAAATATAAGCAGATTTGTTAACGATTTTCGATGGGAGATGCAAACGGTATGCACACTTGAGCATGGTTTCAGAATATGGGTCTTAATTATTTTGTAACTAGTCGTTTTAAGATTATTCTGCTACTCAAATGCATAGCCAAAGATAATAAGTAGTATCTATCTACTTATAAAATAAATGTGATGTTATATTTTATTGTTTAGTGCAAATTAAAATGAAATAAACTTAGTGTTTTTTTTTTCATAGCCCTATTGTATCTCTGAGACAAATTAAACATACCCATAAAATTAAGTAGACATTTATTAAATAAGAGTCACAAGTAAAAAGGCTTTAGATGCCTGGATAACCCATTTACTACACACATGTACTATTTATTATTTACAAGTATACATCTGTTTAAAGCTATATGCATAAAATTTAGTCACATTGCAAGTTAATGTAACTATGTACTTGGTAATTAATTGTTTTTTTGAAGTACACGTTACTTTTATCCATATTTATAGTAAATGTATTTGTCTATTAATTCAATGTTACGGCGGCTTTTCGGTCAGCCAAGTTAACTTTAAGATGTTGAATTTTTGAACGCTTTATAGGCGTGTGGTTCAATGGCATTGCTCAATCAAAGCGTTAAACGGCTATGTTCAACCAGTTGGCTGCGACATACTCGTACACACAAATTAAGGCTTCACTGCGGACCAGATTTTGAACATTACCATTTTACGATTAATTTCTATAGACAGAATTGTACAAATTTCGTACCTAGAAACAACGACGCAGTTTCGTGAAACAGGACACCTAAATGTGGCTAAATTTATGCATTGGCTACTCAACGAGATGTTTTTTCCACATCACGATATTGTATACTTTATGTCTGAATCGAACATATCACAGCATTCAATAACATTTGGTACGTTTTCCATACTCCACTTATTCTAACGAACGCTGTAAAACCTATCGTGTACCTATCTAGAAACAGTACAGTACTCAATTTCTTCAAAATACACATTCGCTTAAACATGATCAAAATAACCTTATCGTCATATTGACATGACAATCATCAACAATTTTTTTTTCAGTTCTTATTTTTTTTCGAAGTGCAGTGCAGTACAGTGCGTTATGGCAAAATGGTTGAAATTACAACACAGAAAAAAGTAGAAATAGTATGATCCGTTGTTATTGTTTTCGCTGAACCATCCCAAAGGTGGCTGCAATACTCCATACATGATCGGACTTGTGCTTTGTAGACGAGTGTCAGAAGCTGCCCAGGTGTGAAGTATCGCTTCACCTTATTTACCGAATGTAAAAAAAGGAGATTCTCAATTCGTCGGAATCTGTTTTTAAGATACTCAGCTTTTAGCCGTAAATTCTATGCCAAGTAGTTCAAGGTAGTACGCAAAAAGTTGGCGACAGATCGAATTGGTGCTTTTTAGCGGAAATCAGACAAGCCTGTGTTTTGGCAGCGTTAAAACAAACTATATTGCTTTCTCCCCATTGGCGGACAGTTTTTAGTCTGATTCGTTCGTTCAGCCTGCCTCAGAAAATGTATATCCTGACTGGTAGATCGTGATGGATACCCAATAATGACCGACTAAAGCAAGTCATTAATGTGAGGCAGTAAAAACGTCGCAGAGTGAACAGACCCTTGTGAAACTCCGGAATTTAAACCATGTGCGAAGGGTGCCACGCCATACTACTTCTATTTTTTTCTGCTCTGGGGAATGATTGTATTTTGTTGTTTAATGTAAGTAGATTTTAAGAAAAGCACACTGTAGTAAGCTTTATCTGCTTTTTACTGTACCCATTTCAAGAAAAAACTATCAAAGAAAAAAAGCGTATCGGTTTAAACCACTATAAATAAATCTACTTATAGCTTTCTATAAAAAACTTATTCTAAGAAATTCAGATTACCTAATTCTTTTTGTTTTATTAACATTTTTCTGTGTACATTTTTTTGGTTTCAAAAGGAACGCATATAATAGTTACTCAAAATTGGTTGTGTCGGTGAAAAAATAGTTAATGTTATAAAACTTTTAATAATTTTCTACATCCCTAACTGTTATGTTCTTTAAGAGTTACAATTTATTTACAAAACAATTAAGTATTATGTTTTTATTACCATATCCAGGCGGATATGTGCAAAAATTGTAAAACTATGGAGGTATTATTTAAGAGAAAGCATTGTATTCTGTAGTCACTGAATGTAATTCACATTAACCTAGGGAATTTGATTAATACATTTTGTTTATTGGCAACATTTATATTTCTTACTAATTCTGTTCAAATCAAATTTTTAGGCGGTACCTTTCTTGTAGATAAAAGCCTATTTTTTGACACAAACTAACATAAAACACACACAAACATCAATATTTATTATGTTTCGATTTGTTTTTGCATATAATGTTGATCTTGTAGTTTATTTGTGATGTAATGAAGTACTTTTCTATAGATATTTGATGGACGAAAGAAAATTTGTAAAAGTACCAATAATTTTCAGGTTTAAAAAGCAATAAATTCCTGAAGTACTTTTATCACCCGGCTGTTTGTTACTTCGTAAGAGAATTCCACCACAGTTAACGTCTTTGAATAAAACAGCACAATTTTAGAACGGTTATTATAGTAGTACCAAGTACTTAGAAGTTGAACTGAAGAACAAATAAGTGCTAGGGGAATAAAAAAAAAAACAACAATAGTTGTTGTCGAAATAAACTTGCATTTCTCTCTTTCATACGTTGTGTTTTTAAGCGATTGCATGATTCAATTAAAATTATTCTTTCATAAGTTTAAGAAAACTTGATTTCGAGAGAATTTTGCCAACGCTTGTGTGTTTAGCCAATTATATAGGAATTGTACAATAACAGGATATTTGTCTATTAAACTGACTTACCTTCGAAGGGTTCTCCTGCGCTAATGTCTACTTGTAACAAATCAACAACTACTTTACTGTCCACCATTAATCAGGCGAGTCTCGTAAACTACTGTTAAAATGACAGGTACTGAATGTAGCTGTCCAAATATACCAACTGTACAGTACAGCTATTGCAAATTGGTGGATTTATTGTCTAACTTACCTGGTATTCGAAGAAAAAATAATTCGAGTGATATGTGAACTGTGTAATTCTTATTACTTAGATTTGTATGTGTCCGCGCTCAAGTGTGAATTGTCTCAAGCGATGATTCATTACTTAATTTCCAGAGATCTGTTAAAAATCTATGCTTGAGCTTAGAGTCACGACTGAGTGCGGTATACTATACAGGCCTTTGTGAATAGCAAACGCAGCTCTGAAGAACTAATGCCTAGCGGGAATCATGAGCGAAGATAAACCAAAGTTAATAAGAGGGCATACTAGGAAAAATGTGTCTCAGAAATTCTTGATAATTTCCACTTTCTGTAAATGTTTCCGTCTGTTTCCGTCTTAATTTTTAGAAACATGAAACTTTTACGTTTAATTTCCACTCGTTTGAAAACTTTGTCTTTAGTCTATTTTTAAAGTACCAGTTTTACTCTATTGATTGTGCCACGCCTGGTGCCCTTTAACTTGAAAGCCTCGACCACCATAAAGTTAGACAATAAATCAGTTCGAACCAAACTACCGAACGGTAACTCAAACTACAAATCGCAAAAAAAAACCTACCTACTTAAACTAAACCTTATCACAATCATCGTTTGCGGCCTCGCATGAGTTGTAGAGCTTTGGCCATGAGCGGCGCTTTCTTGGGTTTGTTGAAGGAGGAGGATGAGACGGGGGCTGCGTTGACCGGGCGGGGAGCTCCGCCCTTCAGGACGTTGGGGCCTGCGGCGAGGGAGGCGACGCGGGCCGCCGGACTGGCGGTGGCTGAGTGGGCGGTACCGTGGATCGCCTGGAACAAACGAAAGGACTCAAGTAGGCATGTGCAACGTCGAGAGTCGAGAAAAGATACTTCTCGATCGGTTAAACTGCTCTTACGTATGCGTTAGAACAGTTCGACCGATCGAGATATCTCTTTAGATGTTACACATGTTAGGCCGGATGACTTTAACCTGGGTTGACAAGATCAGTCGGCTTTGACAAAGTGCAACTTTGATGACTCTGATTGGACGCCGTCGGACTCACTTGATTCACTCGGACGACAGCGTCCAATCAGAGTCATCCAAGTTACACTTTGTCAAAGCTGACTTTGATCGTGTCAAGCCGGCTTTATTCAAGGTAGATAACTTCGGTGCTTGAGATTTCTTGAAGACTAGCTGTTTAGTACTGTCAGCGTCAGTGTCATAGTTGTCAAACTAAATGAACTTGACAGATTGCTTGCTTGGAAACTATCTTGAAGATTAAGTAAATTCCTGTAAGGTCACATTTTTTGACTAGTAAACTAGACTAAATTCCATTTTCAATCACAAATAAAGAAAACTACTAACCTGCTTCCTGGCAACATTCCTAGGCGGTTTGACGAAGTTGTCTACGTATGCCATCTTCGTCTGTTTGATGGGCGCCTTCTTCGCCTCCTGAGTCATTCGGATATTGGCCGTCAATGACTTTAACTTAGACTCTTGTTCTTCTTGGCAACGCTGTAATATACATTATTATACGCTGTAATATACATTCATAATATTTGTATTATTCATTTGATAAACCTAAAAAAACTTTCACTTGCATTATTTTATGCAATCATTTTCAGGCTACGAGAAAAGAACTTGCAAATTGCAACTAAACCCTCGGTAATTTTTTTTTTTAGGGTTTAAAGTAAGTAGTAGTAGTGCCCACTGGATGTATGAAGAAAATTATTGTATGTAACGCTCAAATAATATCAATATAGGAAGTGGAAATCAATAGTCTCTACTTACCTTGCGAGAAAGTGGCAAGTTTTTGTATGAAAATATAAATCAAAATTCAAAAATCATTTATTCAGTAGGACCTCTAGGATCACGTTGAAACGTCTTAAGAGCTAGGCCTTTTCTTTCGCGACCAACACCGTGGATAATCAGGGCAACAAACACGTAGCCTGGCTTTTTTTTATTCGGTGATCCATCCTCTTAAATCTAAATAGTCAAGTTCCAGTGTGGAGCCAGTCGAACAAAGTGAGACTCGTCAAAGTTGCCAAAAAAACACATCCTACTACTGTTATAAATGCGTAAGTTTGTGAGGATGTATGGATGTTTACTCTTTCACGCAGAAACTAATGAACAGATTTTAATGGAACTTGGAATAAACATAATTTATGACCTGGACACATAGGTTACTTTTTATCCAGGTAGGTACTAAGCGAGCGAAGCCGCGGGCGGAAGATAGTTTTAAATGCGAAAGTATGTGAGGTTGTATGGTTGTGTTACTCTTTCACGCAAAAACTTCTGAACGGATTTTAATGAAACTTGGAATTTACATAGTAATGACCTGGAATAACAGCTGCGGGCGCAAGCTAGTGTAAAATAAAGAATAGAAATCGTACCATATACATCTCCCTCCAAGTTTCCATCTCCTGTCTCTTCTTATTACGGAAGTGTTTCTCACAGTTCTTCTGCCAGAGATGGTCTGTGTCTTCCATAAGGTAAGGGTTGTAATGTTCTAGAATGAACAGCTGGTTCGGAGTCGCTTTGTCTATCACAGGCTTTAGGATATCGTATGGCACGCCTCCTGTGTACTCTAGGGCTGAAACGAAAAGGAGGCCTTAGCTTATGCTGTCTCTGTCTCTTCTATGACTATGCCCGTGCAATGACAGATGACAAAAAGTCATCTTTCACTAAAGTTTTATAAATAACCATTATACCGCGTGTAACATCGCGGAACACAGCTATATTAATGAAAATAAAAATATTACTCACCATCTATGTGTTCTTGTAATATAGTGACGCATATCTCGTATAAGGTTGTGACTTTGCCGACTGTTTTGTTGCCGGAGTACACTTTAGTTCTGTAAAAGAAAATGAGATCAAATCTTCCCTTTACAGTATGACCATGTTATGAAATAAAATAACAATTAAATAATTTCGAGTGACAGATAAGCAGATAACACAACGATAATGGTAAAAAATTTAAAAAATTGCTGCTATAAAAAACGTTTTCTATAACTTGTGTACTTTTTTCACAAACGACCAATACAATGAAGTAAGCTAATACAATGAAGAAACTGAACAACCTTACGTCGGTCTGTCAATATTTTTAAAGATCTCCCTACTGTCTTGTCTTACTCACTCACTTTTTTATATGGAGATTTTTTTAACCAAGTTTTTCACCTTTCTGTACATTCTCTTTAATGCAATCTTTTTCCTGACAAAAACAAACACAACAAAAAAGAATTATCAATAGGTGAAGCCGTTCTAAAATGATGCGATTTTATTTATATAGAAAAATGTACGTAAAGAAGACGTACCTCTGTAGAAGACCAATTAGTGCGGATTTCACAATTCGCTGCCAAATCCTAGATCAACAAAACTGTTTGCAGTTGCCTGGCAAAAGAGAGCCTTGATCGCGATTAGTTTAAACTAGGTTTTAACCGAGTTCAAGAGTCAAGAGATGTCAGCGTCACGATGCTATGAAAATTGACAACTCGATTAGGATGAACTTAGGCTTGTTTCACTCTTCAGCGTGTCGTCGCTCGCCGGTCGCGTCCGCGAGTTGACCATTCACAGCACATTTCTCTGTGCTGTGAATGGTCAAAATTAATTTCTCTGTGCTGTGAATGGTCAACTCGCGGACGCGACCGGCGACACGCTGAAGAGTGAAACAAGCCTTAGTTATGTTGATATAGGTAGGGTTTGGTGGCGAACGGTGAAAGACCTCTTTAGTTTATTTTACCTTTGGTTTTTAGATGATATGCTTGCACCTAACGCCTCTTCGTCAGTGAAATGAGGCAGCGGCCGGGGCGGCGGACGGGGCTTGTAGTTCGGAGATATCTCGGGCAGCGCCGATATCTCCAGAGGTATCAATGGAGCTAGCTTGGCTGTTGGCGCTAGGAGGGCTGCTGGACTTAGCTGAAAATCAAACAATACTTTATTGAAAATGCAAGGATTGTAAAATCTATGGACAGAAGTGTTACAAATACAAACCTCTACAACAGCGGCGCCCGCCGCCTAATGTGAACTATAGTTTAGTTTATCGTTAAGAACAATAAAGGTGACCACATGAGTACATCCATACCCATATTATAAATGTGAAAGTGTGTTCGTTTGTTTGTCCTGCTTTCACGTCAAAACAAAGAGACGGATTGAAGTGATTTTTTGTGTGGAAATAGTTGGAGGGCTGGAGAGTGACATAGGCTACTTATATCCCGGAAAAATATATGGTTCCCGTGGGATAAAAAAAAAGTCTACGCAGGCGAAGCCGCGGACGGTTCACTAGTTTAAAATCATTTTGTCAAATCGTTCAAGTAGTTTAGAAGTATGACGAACACACGCACATTTTATATGGGTATAAAGATCTCAAAATAATTGTTATTTTAAACGAAAAACTAACGTGAAGTTTCATGAGGAAGCAGGAACTAATGTAAGGGCGAATCTCTGTGAGAGCGAAAGAGATTTCTTAAAAAAAAATTGTACTTACTTAATTTTAGAAAACTATGGGTTCAACTAAATAGAAAAATACTTACATCATTAGATGAAGAATTACTAGGCGAGAAATCTTTGTATGATTTCTTTTTGGGTTTTGTCGGACTGACCATCATACCTAGAGCCTCTGCAAAACTGGCACCTGAAAACATGACAAAAAATGTAATTGACTATCATTTATTCAGCTTTTTTTAATAGTAGTTTGACTAGTTTGTATATGACAGAATTAAAAACACCGCTATTTGGGTCACCAAAAATATCTATTTCTACTTTCACTTGAATTGATGTTTTACTTATTCTTATTTCTTAGTCTTTTTTTAACTTTTGCGATTATAATTAATTTTTGAATAACATACGAGAATTCGCAATATTCACCTCTCCATCATGTTACAACTCAATATGTTAAAACAGTCATTTTTATCTCAAGAAACAGCATTCATCGTTTGGTAAGATTTTGAATATAGGCGGAAATAAATACTAATCTAAATAAGTGAAATCCAAACTAACTTCTATTCTATACCAATTATATAAAGCGGAATTGTTTGTTTCTTTGTTTGAATGCGCTAATCTCAGGAACTACCAGTCAGATTTAAACTCTTGAGAAAGGTTATAGGCTATTTTTCAACATCATTACCATGTAGTGTGTGTTAAGAGCTTACCTGAGCCACAGTCTATCCCCTCTTCATTGTCCTCACTATTACTTTTCTTGCTTTTTTTCTTTGGTACTTCGTCTTTTGACTTACTGCTGGATTTACTTTTGTGAGAGGAATTAGACTTTTCCTTAGATGAGGAACTTGATTTTTTATCACTTCTATCCTCACTTTTCTCTTGTTTCGCCCTCTCTTTGCTATCACTAGAAGATTTTTTCTCACTATGACTACTTGATTTCTCTTTTGAAGAGCTACTTCTATCTTTTGACTTCTCCTTGCTCGACGAACTTGGTTTGTCTTTAGAACTACTTTCTTTCGATCTATGTTTTATCTCTTTTTCAGATGAGCTTTTTAGCCTGTCACTGTCTTTGTCTGATCGTGATGCGCTTTTATGTCTTTCACTGTCTTTTTCTGTTGATCGTTTCTGTTTGTCACTCTCTTTGTCTGATTGTGATGAGTGCTTCTCTTTCTCTCTCTCTTTCTCGCTTTCTTTGTCATAACTCCTGTATCTTTCTGACTTGCTTGATTGACTATCTGAACTACTTTTATGTTTTTCTATATTTTCTTGCTTCTGGCTGCTCTTATGTCTATCCATGCTGTTGTGTCTGCTAGATGTGTCTTTTGAATCTCTCTTCTCTTCAGGTTTCTGGTCAGATGGGTGTTTCTTTTCTGAACCATTTTCTCTGTCATGAGATTTGTGTTTGTGAGAACTTGATTTGGATGTTTCTGATTTATGCCTAGAGGAATCAGATTTGGAACTGTGACTTGAATGCTTTTCTTGTTCTTGTTGTTTTGAACTTGATGATTCCCTTCTGTGATCATCATGACTACTGTGGTTTTTGTGTTTGTGTCTCTCGGGGGAGTCTGTCTTTTCTTTCTTTACTTTGACTTCTGTTTTCATTTCCCGTTTGGTGTTTTCACGAGAAGATTCTGATGTATAGGAACTGTCACTTTCTGAGCTGTCAGAGTCATCATCACTTTCACTGTCACTGAGTTTTTCCTGTTTCACTAGAACAGGCCTTCTGTGATCATCATCACTGCTGCTGTGTTTTTTCTTCTTATTGTTAGGTTCTTCTTCCTGAAGATTATAATAATAAAACAAGATTCATCCAAAACTGTCAATATCACAATATCAAAAAACTTCGCTATATAAACATTGAAAGTGTATGAACAAACATTAAGTTGCACTTGACCTGTTACAATTGGGACCATTTAACATTTTTACTAGTTCATTACGAAGTGTTACGGGTATCCTTTGCCTACATACACTTTACAGGATGCTGTTGTGTAATAATGGGACATAAGATGGACTAGACTTACTTACTAACCTAACCTAAACCATTCTCTCAGTTTATTCGAGTAAGATCACCTCTCTCTCATAAGATTACTCCTATTATAACACTTCTAAGTGATCCCAACGATTCTGCTAAATAAATGCTTTTTGACTTTTACTCTCAACTGAAAGAAGTCAAAGAAACTAAAAAAACCATTCATGTAAGATGGGATTCAAACCCACAACTTTCAGATTGAAATCCTACTATCTCATTTCATCAATAAGCTCCCAATATTCTGACCATTAGAAACAGAAATCTTACTAATATTTTAGATGTGAAAGTTTTAGATGTTTAAATGTTTGTTACTCAATCATGCAAAAATTACCTACTACACGGATTTGGCTGAAATTTGGAATATACATAGTTTATGACCTGGAATAACACATAATCTAAGTTTTATCACGCGAGCGAAGCCGTGGGCGAAAGCAAAAAGTAAAGTAAAGTGAAAATGGTTTTTATTGACACAATCAAGTGATACAGGTTAATACTGAATCCATGGGCTTTCAAACTAGTTGATAACTGTGATTCAGGAGCCTTTTAAGTGAGCAGTGGTTTCTCCTTATTTATAGGTACGCTTATTTAATTATGTATTGCGCATTTAAATTTAGATTTAAGTCGATCACTATACTTATACAAACTAAAATTTAACAAAAATAAAATAAAATCAACAGAAAAAGTGATCAAACCAAAAGAAAAAAAAAATAATTAGTTCAGTTGATTAATAACAGTTTAGTTTTAGTTAGCAAGTTTGCATTAACAAACCTACAACAAAATTATATCTTATAAGTACACATAAAATTGAGTTAACCACAAAAGATAAAATCAGCTATCTCACCTCACTGCTGTGATACTTCCGTTTGTTTTCTGTGCTGTGACCATTCATTTGTCGGTGTTGCGTGTGACTTGAGTTTGATCTCTCATGTTGTTCTTGTCTACTTTTGTGATGCCGTGAATTATCATCGGATTCTTTGCCGCTGCTGTTGCCATTGTGCATTGAGGCTGAAACATTTGTAGGATCAGCAACTTGTATTAAATGGCGAAGCAAAAACATGATTTCCACATAATCATGTAAGATAATTAGACAGGTGCGGCAAAGGCTAATCTTTTAACTTTGGAATAAATATTATTTTCATTTACATACTGAACATTGAATGTTATCTTAGAACATTTGAGGAAGAATAAACTATTCAGCCTATGTAACTGCAGGGTTAACTCACTTTCCATGCATTCAAATGCACACATGACTTGAAAAAACTCTTTGTTCCTTCAACAAAGGAGCCTTTACATATTGTTTTCCACATATTGAAATGTAAGAGGATAATATTTCAACTTCAATCAATTCACATAAAAATAATGGTTTGAAAAGTTGAATAAGCCTACAAATTCTAGCTTATAAACTATCAAAACAAACTACTGTGATTATTTATTAGTAAATATATTTCATTCTGTATAAATGTATACCTAATAACTAGTTTAGAATAATATTTAAAATATTATGAACAAAACAAACAAAAATACTATCCAGTACTGGTAATATTTAGATGAAAAGTCAAATGGATGGAACACAATGATTATCATCTTGTTATTGATAGGTAAATAAATGTAGGTACTTGAAGAACCACAGCATCAATAACATTAGTATGTACGAGACCATGTGATGAATGTAGGTACTGTCTCATCATAAACATGCAGATCTCTGTTAGCAGAACACATATTATTCGGAAATCAGTGCTCACAGTCATTTCTATGGTCCCCTTCATGGTCGCTCTCTTCTGCCGCCACCATTCGCTTCCATTTGTAGACGAGCGAGCGCGCCGCGGTCCCCACCTCGCCCGGGTCCTTCCGCAGCGCGTTCACCGTCCGACCCACCCCGGTCTCCTGCAGGTGCTGCGTCGTCACATCCAGATGAAACAACTTGTCGATACATTTCAATATCTGGAAAACAATATGTAAGTGTAAGTAGACCATAGATGTGGTGTAGCTATAGAACACTTAGAACTAAGACTCGTATATTACAAAATTATGTCTCCTCGCCTGGACAAAGCTTTCAAATAATCATCGGATTTTCCTTGTAAAATAAAGGAACTACGTAAAATAATACATTCGCAACGGGAGTAACCATACTCACTTTCTCTTCATCGTTAGTATGTTTCTCAATGGACTGCTGATAATATTTAACTGCATCTAATACTGACGCCATTCCAAAAGAAATAATTATAACAACAAAATGTGTTGATTTTTTATCATTACAAAATGAATGCCAGCTGGTAAACGAGCACCATTTTTGTCACTCACATCACACACCTGTCCTGTCAAGTGACGTCTTCACTTCAAGTCGCGTTTGGATACAACGGCAACGTCGGAATGAAAATGTAGATTGTCATTCTCGATAGATTATCAAAACTCGTTTTCTTGGTCATGTGATGTGATCTAATGGCGCGTTTACACGCGCAAGCTTTTATCATTTGTGTTAATTTAGTAAATTGATGGGTTTAATTTAATCCTAAGTTTATTTTCTTCTTTTTAGAGCAAACTCAAAGCTTGTTTTTAAAATGTTCTTTTTAGGGTTCCGTACCTTAAAAGGTAAAAAAAGGAACCCTTTTATGATCACTTTCTTGTCCGTCTGTCTGTCCGTCTGTCCGTGTGTCACCATCGACTTAAATAATTAAGTAATAAGTAGGTACCTACCTATTCTTTCATTTAATAATACTTAGGTAGATAGGTAGGTACTAATTACCACTACTGAATCATTGAGCCACTCTGTACGCCTAGTGGCTCACTTTTTGATATTTGGTTTGTAATTTTGTTTTAGCAGTAGGGTGGGTTGTCCACCTGTGAACCAGGCAGATGCAATGAGCCACCGCTTTATTTAAAAAATGTGACATTGCCGTTCTTTACGAATACTGCCAACAGGAACGCATACGCATTCCTCACTCTCTCCCCAAATTGCAAGCAGCGCAAGCTTAAGACGTACTCCCAGTGATCGAATTTATAAAAATGTATCACAAAAGCAAGTTTTTTGTGTTGATTTCATTCTTTTTCTACATTTTTTGGGTGTTACCTACAGTTTTTTTTGCCTGTTACGTATGATTACACATACATAACGTTGTAAATTACACTATAGTTAGTTTGCTGTACCATCATTTACCAGGTGAAATTCTGAGGTTTGTTTTGTCAATGGGGTGTGTCCAGCAATGAGCCATGACATAGTGTCCTGCATTGAACCATAGTTCTTGCATACATTTTCCCAGTCCGAGCTGCACCTACCATTAATATACGTTGAGAAACTAAACCACCTACTTATTACAACTAGATTTGTATGATAACCTACTTATAATTAGTATTGTGATAAAAAAACCATATTGCTTGATGACAATACATAGATTTTATTAGGACTAAGATACTCAAACCTAAATATAATTAACAGTACCTCTACCGGCTTATATTTCGTAGTTAGTAATAATTTTACTGATAGGTAATAATAATAAAGTAAATACATTGCCCTTTCTCTTGGTAAATAGGTGGTTCATTGCAGAACTCGGTCTGGTTCAATGCGTACCACCCGTGTTACGCAATGAACCAATTCTCATTTTTTGGTAAATCTGTATTTCTAAGAAATCTAAAGATTATATGAATAAACTAATAATGCACAATCTTAGCCAGATTAATCACCTTACTTCACGCCAAATCTTAGGTTCGTAAGTCAAAAAATGTAAAAGATATGGACGTTTGAATTTTACCTGGTTCATTGCTGGACAACCCACCCTATTTTATTAAAATTTAAAGATGATAAATTAAACTAGGATAGTTTATCATTATTATGTGCTTTCAGGGTAGGTACCTAGGTTAGTCATCTGTGACCTAGGTAGGTAATCCTTTGAGTTCTTCTACACCCTCCGAAAAAATCCGAGAGCCTCTTTGACCCTAATACCTACCTATAAGTATTTCTGTGCTTTGGTTGGGTCGATTGAGGCACATCTAAAATAGAATAGTGTTTGGGTTTTCCACTAAGTAATCCGTAGGTACCTATGTTTACTAAACAGGTTAAAATCGTGCGTGTTTAAACATGGGTCGGTAGGTCTAGGATACATGGTGTCTGGCGCTCCATGGCGACCACTCGCTTCCCACGCAGGATTCGGCTGACCCCCTACGTACCGCTGATCCCCTGGTACCACGCGCTACACGTCGTCGTCCCTGTGTACTTCGGGGCAGAACATGCCGCGCTAATGTCCCCGTTATCTCTCCGCTCCCGCCTATCCCGCTACCCTCGTATCTCAGACCCAAACTATTATGATCTGACCATAAATCGACCCTAAGAAGTATCTACAGCAGTTCTCTCTGAAGTGCTTGATAACCCATAATAAATTCAATCTCGAAGCAGATGTTACTAATACTAGGTACCTATGTTTTGTACCTACACCTTACGGAAGCACATAATTTTTTCTAGGATAGGTAGGTACCTACCTAGACCTAATTGACCAGCGGGAATTTAGAGCCTGCCACAAATCACCGTCACCGTTGTTGTAAACTTGCGCTTACCATTTAAGTAGGCGCATTTTCTCGCAGTGTTTATGAAGTACTAACCAATGCTCTTTATGTGAACTGTAGCGCACACAAAGTATTTCCTCGTTAGAATAGGGAATATTCAGTTCAGAACAGTCGGTGAGATTGTTATCATCCGAGAATCACAGTAACAAGTAAACGTGAACTGGTAATGGGAGTCGAGACCGTTGGTACCGAATTCAATACAGCGCGGAAGCATTGCGCCGGTAATCTGCCCGCGCTGCGCCCGCAGATCGAGATATTTACTTGTATGCAAATGGAGGCCCTTACCGTGCGACCGCGCACCATGGCCTGATGTGATAATACCCAACGGTCTCCTTATAGAGTGATATGAACAAGTGATACACGTGTAGATAAGGACGACGACCGGTAATAGAGACAAAGGGACAGAACCCATTGCGGTACCATAGAGCTCCAACCAATAACCGGCCATAACAATAATCTCACAATTATTAAATTATCATAGAGATAGCATGCCGTGCGCCATATTTGCATACGAGTTCGTTGGTTCCATATAAGTCAACAGGAAGGATCATTAAGCGAACGAGATTGCGGGGAAATTTTAAAATAGCTATCCGGTTGGACTACCCTCGGTCACTTCCTGCGAGAGTGCTGAGACGCATGTCCCGCCCGATCCGCGATATAGCGCGTGCGCAAACGCTTGTTATCTGTAATTTTACAGATTAATTTTATGGTGTTGAAACATCAGCCTTGCAATCCAGGACTCCAGGAATCCAGCTTATCGTAATGAAACCTTTTGCAATTACTTAGGTAGGTACCTACCTACATTAATCTGTCGTGTAGGTACCTAGATGAGTATGGTGCTATTGAGACCCAAACTCTCTAAAACAGGTTAAAAAATTCAGTTCTCTTGTTTACAAAAGTTTGCTCAATCATAGTTTAGCAGACCGTAGACCTAATCAAAGTCATTTAACTTAAGTACAAAGCATGTTTGAATTAACAACTATTCGAACAACCGTTTTGGTGAGCCGAAGTACAGGCGCGAATGATGGATGGAGGCATAATTGCCGTGTAATTATTTGTGGAACCTATTTTTTGTAGTCATCTCGCACGTGCTTTTGATAACGGTAAAGGCAATATAATTTGGAATAAGTAACTAAAGCAACCAGACCAGGAAACATGGAAAAAGTGGCTACAACTACCTACTTACAATAATAATTACATAGTATAGGTACCTAAGTACTCGTCAACTCGTCAGACAAGCCCTGTTTCAAAAGTGACGAGTTGACGAAGTCCCTACTGAAGGAATAAATCTTTTCACAGATTAAAATAATACTTATAATGTAGGTAGATACTTATAGGTAGCTTTAGTAGTGAGTACCTACCTACCTTATTGTAGTTGTAGCACCTGTGCACGAGTCGAGTCCTAAGAATAAATAAAATATCATCGATAGGTAAGTCAAGACAGAACATGGCGAAAAACACATTAGGGAAAGAAAGTTTGATGAAACACGTGACCTGAAAGTGCTGTACTTACAACAGTTTAATTTCCAATAGAAGACAGGTTTGTTGAATAAACTTAGGTAAGTACCTACCTAGATACGTTCCATCGTAAACAGATCCTCGGGCGGATTACTGCGGCGACCTCGACGACGGCGTGACCCTTCATGATTTAGAAATGTTGGCTCTACGTGAAAGTAATTATACTCTCAGCCATAAATTGAATTCTCACTGTTTCTGATTGTATTCATAGGAGGACCCAATAAATCTGCGCGAGAGACAGCTCCATAGGATTCTCTTCGGGTTCAGATTGAGGAAACAGTAGTAGGGGTGACCTTTCTCAGACAAAGTAGAACATAATTTGCAATGTCGTGGCAAGTTGACAAGCGACGTGCATCGTGGCCAACGACAACCGACCCATCGATAATGTTGTGGAATTCCATGCCAAGTGCAATTTTCTGCCGCAACCAGGTTCAATTGTGATTTTCATTACCGGTCCGAGGTTCGCGACCTACTCTAATTAGCTTAGATGCTTATGATTAAATGACTCGGTCACGACTCGTCGATTTACCTCAAATCCATCGCGCTTTTGTCTCGAGAACTTGATCATCCGTCAAGCTAGCCTCCGAGCACAATGCAAAGCGATGCATTCCACCCGACTACCTATCTACCTACTTGCATTTATGTGAGCAAATAAACCATTGGGGAATGGAGGGAGCCGGTGTAATTTCACCTAGGTTTTGAATTTTAACGTCTTGTTGTCGATACATATTTTGAGCTAAAATACAATTTCTGTTGGACCAGTTGATGTAATGGCCGCAGAGCTCGCTGCACGTCGATGCTTTAATGCACCGATAAACATGTCCCACTCAGCGGCAGTACCGAGCGCTGTGCTCGCATTCGCCCGGGAATGTTTAGTACCGTTTCATATCGGACATGTAGAGACACTATTTTCAGAAATTGGCCGTAGGTAGGTAAGGTACCTACTTCTATCTCGCTGAGGTGTGGATTATCGATCGAGCGAGCGAAGCGAGCGAAGATCTTAGTGGTAAGTTGGGCGATTTTGCTTTGTATGTTTGTATGTTTGTATGTTTCACGAATTGTTGTTCGAGCATAACTGTCGAACCGTTCATCCAATCTGCATGAAACTTGGTAGGTCAATAGGTTGTGGTAAGGAAATTTACGGTGGAGCATATGAGCTTAATCGATGAAGGGGTTGTGAAGATATTGGGTTCCCAAGGGGGTAAAAAATTATGAAAGTTACACAAATATATTGAGTGGGGTGTCATACGAAAGGGCTTATTTTGTACATTCCAAAATGATTTTTATTTTTAATCTAGGATGTATAGTTTTTGAAATACGACCAAAGACCAAAAACTACGAAACCAGAGCTGCAAGAGCTCCCGTTTCATAGAGTTTCGATGTCTTCGTAGCTCATTGACTGGTCGGTCTTAAAAAGAGAGTGGCATCGTTGCGGTTTGGTTTGCAATGATTTTAGATGCTACTTGATTTATTTTCATGATAAAAAAAAATTTGATGAAAAATGAAAATAATTGGGGTAAAAAAAGTTAAGTAAACAAATATATTGAGTGCGGTGTCAAATGAAAGGTCTTTATTTGTACATTCTAAAATAGTTATTATTTTTATTCTAGGACGTATACTTTTAAAAATAAGACGAGAATTCATAAATACGAAATAAATGAAAAATTAGACACGACATTATGTATTGCATGCATGCTAGTATTTTTTACCATGAAGAGCTAGCGCAATAGGCATACCCGGCAGTAGTAGCACTTGAAATTATAGGGGTAGTCAGAAGAAAGTCCAAATGTTGGCCATCTACGGTGCGCGAGATCTCAGTTCGGGGCGAACTACTAGTTATTTTGATGCTAGAGGAAAACCTCTAAATAAAATTTAAAGCCGTGCGATAATCTGGAATTAACCTTAAACTGATGTTGCAGTGCATATGATTATATCGAGATTGCAGTGCAATAAACAGTAGTAAGTAGGTGGGTACTTACCTATGTTTGTTGGATTTGTGTAACTGTAAGTGCTAAATGAACATCAACAGCAGTCTGTAATAGGTGTGTCTTATGCGAGTGCCTTCCTGTCAGTGGCTGTGACTATGTAAATGTTAGTAAACCTAAATACAAAGTCTACTTAATATCCACAGAGGATTTACCGTAAATTAGTTAGGAGTGCAAGCATGCGCTTTGTGCTAGGTAGTGACTATTGGTACGGCTACCTTTCACGTTCTTAAAATACAATGCAAACATACCTATCAAGCCAAGTAACAAAACTTACAAGTTGGCGTCAAGCAAAAATGTTTGTTTTTTGTTCCCCAAAAAAATATAACTGACAGTCGTGTCGAATCTATCGATATTTTTTACCCCGATGTAATGATAAATCAGCCGTCCGAATGGAAAGGTAGCCTAATAAGTAGACCGTTATCCCGATGCCCACGCCGAAGATTCTAATTAGGCGAGTGGTAACTAGCATCAAGTTGCACAGGAAATATTCAGAAAGTGCCCAATAATTCATGTCCCGTGCCCCGGGCGTCAGCTACACCGTTACACGTCGAACTTGTTTAATTTCATAAACATAACAAAAACTCGCTTGCCCTCGAAAGCTGACACTGTTTATTTATTTATTGTGCCTATTGGCTAACAGATACCTCTTCTCCCCCTTACATAGGAAAGATGTTTAAAGTTAAACGCTGGTTGAACAACGTCCTGTCTCTGTTTGTCACTATCCACAAATAAAGACAGGACGTTGTTTAAACAATGTTTCACTTTAAACGTCTTTCATAAGTAAGGCCCAATGTCGCTTGCTAAGTAACCCCCTTACTTATGAAATATGTTTAAAGTTGAACAATGGTTGAACAACGTCCTGTCTCTGTTTGTCACTATTCAAAAATAAAGACAGGACGTTGTTTAACCAGTGTTTCACTTTAAACATCTTTCCTAAGTAAGGCCCTTAGTGTTTAAAAGTTGTTTAAAAACGAAGAAACAATTCAACTTTTCCGCATTTTTGCGCCATACTCGCAGGAGTCTGCCTGCACGGCACGGCACATCACATAATATTTTTGTCAACTGTCAATCGTCATTTTAAAGTAACAGGCTAGGCCCTAGGAAGATTGAATACATGTATTCATTAATCTGAGCTGGAACCCTAAAAGTACGATAATTTATCTTTGCCGGAACCAATGACTGAAACCATAAATTAACGCTCTTACTTCTGCTACTCTCTCTATCTTGAGACATAATATATTTAAAAAATTGCTTAGGGCAAAGAATGCACTGTGGTATGGTATCCGAGAAACCAAGTTTTATATTCTGTATGCAGCAGCACCGTGTTACGGGGTAAACAAAACCTTTCTCGGGCATGTAACGGATTACATTAATTTGCAATCGATTTCGCACGTAGAGTTCCATTGTTTCCGTTGTGCTCCGAAGGTGTTTTTCTATTTTGGAGCGTGCAAAGTGCAAGGTTGATGTAGGTTGTGGTCGATTTCATATTGGTTTTGACCGTAACGCGGTTGAGAGTCCTCAGTGCAGCGCGCAATTGAACAAAGTGTTTGTCTGCTCTCTAGGTCACCACTTTATCTGGGTATTCGCTCTCGAACGAGTCAATCATCCTCCATTAGACATCCGCACCGCTTAAATAAAATAATGCACACCTAATTCGCCGTAATTACTATCCCATGTCCAATTTGCTCGCTGTAATAAGTTCGCGAGTTTTTGCCTGTTGGAAAAAAAGGCAATACAAACGTGTGAATACTGTTACTATGTTATGCATATCGGTTTAGAAGAATATCAATAGGTGTCGGCTGGCCAGGCCGCTCAGTAGATGTGCGTCCATTAGATAAAACATCTCGTCTATTGTAATGATGTTCGGTGCCTACAACCGTCAAGATCCTATCTAGATAAAATAAAGTAATGACTGAAACACACCTGTTGTTCACGTGTGGGCGGGGTTGTAATGACTCTGGTGATAGCTTCTATCTAGCAATATCATATTTGCTCAGTATGCGGTGCTGGGATTTCCTGTCATACTACAGCCTGCAATAAAATAACCTCTGAATCATCTTTAATTTTTGATCTTCTTATATCTTATATCTTTTCTACATCTAAATTTTTTTGATTAGGTACCTAAAGAATTTCATGGAAGTATTACCTTTTAAGCCCTAAACGCTGATTTTAAGTTGTCTCTATGCCAGGTGCTTTTTCATCATCAATCATACGAACGTAGGGTGAAAGCACCAGTGCTCGACACTTTAAGGGAAGTGTGTGACTAAAATTTGAAATAATTTCGTTATTTTTACTACTATATCTAAAGCAGTTAGTCCAAATGATAAATAATATATTCAAGAAAGGTTAGGTAGCAAGTTTTTTCACATTAAAGCTATATTGCTGCTAATTTTATTAATAATAAATAATAATAATTAATACGTATAATAATGATAATGTATTTTGCTGAGTTAGTTATGGGTGCATTTATGTTCATAACTCCGACGATCCTCAACATATCCTCACCAAATTTTTGTGGTACCAATCGGAAAGTATACCCTTACAAACAAAAAAAGATTTTTCCAAATCGCTCCAGGCGTCTTTGAGTAATCGGGGAACATACATAAAAAAAGAACAAAAAAAAAGATTGCGACGAATTGAGAACCTCTTCCTTTTTTTGGTTAAAAACTAGACAAGTCAGCCATGAGAAACATTGTATTATAATTAATAATCAATTTGTTCGAGTGTGTAGTTTTTTCTGGGAGGCATCTGAAACCAACTCCAGTAATGAACACTTATTTTACCCAGTGTTCGACACATGTTCTTTATTGGAGAACATGTATCAATCGGTGAATTTCAAACATTAACGTAATCAGTTCATGAATTAGACTTAAATTTGGTTAAAAACTAAGAAAGTACGTAAAAGAATAAGTATGGACACCTGTCGATTTCTGGAGAAGGTGAATTTTGCTGAACCAGTAATGAACATCGACTATAAAATAAAATTAAACATGCGTAGGTGCGCTACTGATATAAAATTAAATCCAGAATAATATAACCTTTCCATAAAATTAATCGAAATTCGAATAAATTGAATAATTCCAAAAATGCTGGCAAAAATATAGACTTAACTTCTTAGTAATTTCGTTAGTAAAAGTGTATTTTGGTTCAGCAGCGCACCAACAACTTTTTCTTCAATAACTTGAAAACTAAATGGCCGATTTTCGTGACGTTTTCAGGAATAACAACTGGAAATGTGTTGTCTACGGTTTTGTGTTTCTACCATAGATATATTCAACCTAAATCTTATTATAAGCCAATTAAAAAAAAAATGTCGAACACTGGTGCTTGTTCATTACTGGTGCCACCACCCTACGTACTTACTTAATATATCTAGGTACCTACTTACTTAGGTGTGCCTATTTAAGTAGGTACTTACTTATTTTTAGAGGCGGTTCCTATGGTCATGTATTCTTATCTAACTTTAATAACGTCGGCACATTCCATTAGGTTTGTTATTAAAACTAGGTAGGTACCTACCTAGTTTTATAGCTCCTGCGCCAGCTTACATTAGAAATTAGTAATATTGTAGCTATTTGATGGCTATAAAGTTCGAAATTACAAGTTTTAGTACCTATGTAGGTACTAACGGTTAAGGACAAGGATCATAATAGTAGGTAGGTAGGTACTCTACCAAGAGCTAAGGAGAGACGATGGGAAAAACTAAGAACATCAGTTTTTATTTTAAGGCCCATGGTAAGGCCAAAACGCGAAATGGAAGTGTTCATTTTCTGCCAAAAATTGAGTATGTAAAGCTGTAAAGTTGATTATTATTATATAAGTGTTGATTAAATTGATCCAGTAACATATTGGGCGTTTTTCCACTAGACGGCACGGCACGGCAATGGCAACGGCGACGGCGACGACACGGCAATCGGGGACGCAACAATGTATGAAAATGTACGGCTCGCCTTTCCACTTACCTACCGCAGCGGCGGCGCCGGCACCGGCCCGTCGTCGTTGCCGTTGCCGTGCAGTCTAGTGGAAAAACGCCCTTTATCGTCAGTGGAAAAGAAGAAACCTTTCCACTTCGTACGTAGTATTATTATATATTCTATGCCACACGTGACCGCACAGCGCACGGATTGAATTTATCTGAATTTTATGATTTTCTATAATTCACCGACTTCAAACAAAAGGAGGAGGTTCTTAATTCGTCTTTTTTTTTTCATTAGGGAGTGTCCTGTCAACATTGCGTTTTCTGATTTCAATCCTTGATTTCGATCCTTGATTTTGATTTCGATTTTGATTTCGATCCATGATTTCGATCCTTGATTTCAATTTTCGATCCTTAATTTCAAACCTTGATTTCGATTTTCGATCCTTGATTCTTGAGATTCTTGATTCTGATTCTTGATTGTTTATTTTCGAGTTTATTTTTGATTTTTGGTTTTTTATATTTGTTTTTTGATTTTTGACATTTTTTACTCCGATTTTACATCATCAGATCAGCGGGTGTACAGTACAAGTGGCTAAATTAAAAAAAAAAACAACTTCAATACAAACTGTTTTTGGATGACTCTCCCTTTTTAATCAGCTTTTTTAAAATTAAAAAGCTAATTATAACTTTAAAAAATAATTTTAAAAAATCAAAATCAGAATCGAAATCGAAATCAACATCGAAACCGAAAATCGAAAACCGAAATCGAAACCGGAATTCAAGGGAACACAACGCGTTCGCAGCGCGTATGCTTTCAGTTTTCAGTTTCAAAAACGAGACTACTCTAAGCGCGAAACTTCCTATATTTATACAAGTCGACCCAACGTAATCGAACATTCGAGAAGTCATCAACTTTATTCAATGTTCTCCCGCTTATGAATTATTCTCGAAACCTCGCAATTATTCTAGAGCTGTATCAAAGGTTCTAGAAGGGTGTTTAGTCTAACTATGCCGAAGATTCTCGAAGCTTCTACAAACTTCGAGATTCTTGTAGAGTTTTCTAGAAGCTCTCTATAATGCTCTCGGGCGTAGAATATTCCAGATAGCCGGCGTAACAATAGGTATACTTTTTCGATTGGATGATTAGTGATGAGAAATTTCCAAAAAACTGCATTTTAGTTAAAGCTCACGAAATACTAAGTGGAAGCAAATATCTAAGCTTTGCATTAGTTGAGTGTTCTTATAATGTGATTTACCAGAGTACAAATTCGTAGAGACGGGGTGGTTGCACGAGTAATGCGGTTAGCACGACCGACTGTTTATAACCCAATAGTAAAACTCTAATTGGTTATATTGAAGCCATTAGTCAGGACGAGGTTTAGTAGGCACGAGATGCAACGACGAGGCGAGAATCTGCCAACGAAACACTATTAAAGAAACTCAGTTCTTCTGGGAATATCCAGAAAGCGCAAAGGTCGCATGAAATGCATAAGCAACATTGTAAGGAATATCAAAACAATTTAGATAAGTACAAGTAAATACAAAACAGCAGCTATTAAAAAGTATCGCGCTAAGCATAACTAGGTACTTAAAAACGCCGCACTTACATAATTTTTATTAAATTACTATTGGCTATGTAATGTAGGTAGGTAGGTACCTACTTTCTTATATTTTATTTAAGTAAGTAAGTATAAACATTTGTACTTAAATGCACAGATTTAGTCGGTTTGGAATACCATAACTACTTAGGTACTTACTGATTTTATCCTTGGTAAGAACTTTTTGAATATGATTCAGATTTGCTCAAATACCTACTTCTGTCGGGCGGGAACGATACCTAGGTAGGTACTTATGATTTCATCGAAATAGGTATTGAACGATAGCATCTGCAAATGATCAATAATAGCATAATGACAAATGCAGAGGTGAAAGATGTAAAGGGGCGCGTCAAGATTATCTTAAACATACAAACAGCTGTCGATGGCGAATTTACAGCTAGTCGAACATGGCAATTTATGAAGTAAATTATGGGAGTCAATAACCCTAGGTAACTTACCCAATAATAAAATTCATAGGTACTTAGATATAGAATAATTATGCTACAGCAAAGAAATTCTGTATATACAGGGTGAGCTTATTTTCAGGGTCACTAAGGGGAAGTCTTAAACTGTGAGCGTTATCGGAAAGTGATGTTACGAGCTCGATTTTGAAAGCTAGCAAGTTATAGCTTATCCCGTGACCACGAACGCTGCAACGTGTTTGAAACGTCGGGAAACAAAATAAATAAAAGGTACGCGATAAAATCCCGTAATAATAATTATCATTAAGTTATAGCTATACCGGATACCTATTACTAATTAACTAGCCCAAGACACGTTGTCCTATCCAAATATCGAGTTCATAGTAAAAAAAAGTACTTTCAGTTTTTCCCTAATTTTCGAATTTTACAGGCAAATTTTCTTTCGGACATATAAATCAAAAATTAAGATACCTACACATCAAAAATTTTATTTTTAAACCAAATCTGTCCAGCCTTTCTCAAGTTATGCGCTTACCAAGAAATATAACTTATTTCATTTTTAATTGTAATGGAGAAGATACCCAACAAACCAGTTAACTTTCTTAAATGTTTAAAGAACTGAGTGTAAGGCTACTAAGCTTGATAATGCGTCATGATTTTTTTGTTCATATATCAGTTATTATATATATTGTCTGGAAGGAATGGGGGGAGGCCTTTGCCCAGCAGTGGGACACGAGCGGCTGAAATAATAATAATAATAATCAGTTATTATAATAACCCTAGTGTGATTCCAAACTGATTTAGATATTAGTAAGTAATAGGTGTAAGCAACCAAATCTGAAATATCAAAGATCTCAATAAACCTACCATCAAAAATCTAGGCATTCATTCAATAAAACGGTATCACAAGGATTATTGCAATGTTTGTGATTGTTCCTGGTCCCAGTCGCGACGACCTTTTAGTCCTCATCCTCATCTCTGTTCATACTCTCATATGCCCTACTGAGCAAAGCTATTCTCATAAAAGCATAATGTACATGCTAATAGAATAGTATGAATGATTACACCGCTCCCCTCGGGAGGTGGTTTAATTGGAGAAACTGCGGGTCACCGGGTGACGACCGGCGACTCATACATACCACACCTTAATAATCATCTTAATAAATAACCGACCGTTATTATTCCCAAATGATGACTAATTCGACAACGAAGTGCGAACTAATCATCTACGAACAGTAACCTTCAATAAAAACTTAATTCGATTAAGACGTAATGAAACCACTCACTTATAATAACATACATTTATTTCATATTAAATATGAATATACATTTTGTAGAATAGTGACGAAAGTGGAACATTTTTTACAACGTCTAAGTTGTACTATGCACTGTAAGTTTCCGTATAAAAATATTAAAATAGAGGAATCCACAAAATATTATGCTGAATAAGAAAAATCTACTAAAATATTAACAAAATACATTCATAGTTTCACTTAACATAAAAAAATTACACATCTCAACAGCTAGTAATTAGTGATGTATTGTTTCAGAAAATAATCACAACAGTCTTATTAAAGCTGTAACATTTTACTTACCGCGACTATGTACAACACACGATACATAAAGCTAAAATTTATAATCAGGTTGGAATAATTGGAGCCATTGCGATAATATAGCGAATATTAGACTTGAAAAGTTATACATGCATATTTTACAACTTTACATGCTTAACAGCTAATAAAAGGCACATTTTTCTTTATAATCATTTGCTTAAAACACAGGATATACAATAATACAAGTGATAGCAAGAAAATTTAAAGTTAATTTAGAATAGATGAAGGAAATGAAGATATGTAAAGTGTACGTATTCAATAGTTATATGAAATAAATTAAATACCTCTCGATTGCATGCTCAAATACAGTAGACCTTTATTATTCAGGCATTTAGATTCTTTAAGATGTAGGAATAGGGAGTAGTTAGTTGTAAATCCAAACATTTGGCACAAACACGCTTTCAATACAAATGCAAGTCATCATTTTCTTTTTGCCTTTTTACCAAACCAAATTCGATCAGCACAAAATTGTGCTGCTCTTTCATTCTCTAGTTATCTCAGATTTTCTATTAGACAAGTGTACGTTTAAAAAGAAAACGTAATTCTCTGAAATAATAAGTAGATGCTTTTATTTGGACTCACATTAACTATGAGTTATTGCGTAGAAAACGAGCAACCATCTCAAGGCATGATCAGTGGGTCTAGACAAGTGGACATCGACCAGCAACTTCGTTTATCGCCAAGTGGCGTCACTGTCAAATATATTATAATTTGACACAAGACTGCATTAAATCAATCATATAATGATGCGAGTGTGCTAAATGATTGAATCCTATACATTTTTAGAAGAAACTAGTAGTTTTACTCTTGGCTAGTCTATAGGACATGCAATTGCGCGTTATCGATCGAGCGAGCGAAGCGAGCGAAGATCTTAGTGGCAAGTTAGGCGATTTTGCTTTGTATGTTTGTATGTTTGTATGTTTGTATGTTTGTATGTTTCATTTTTATGTTCTCGCATAACTATCGAACCGCTAATCCAATCTGTATGAAACTTGATAGGTCAATAGGTAGTGCTATGGAAATTTGCTGTGGAGCGTATGAGCGTAATCGATGAAGGGGTTGTAAAGATATGGGGTTCCCAAGGGGGTAAATTTTTTTCAAAGTTACCCAAATATATTGAGTGGGGTGTCATACGAAAGGGCTTATTTTGTACATTCCAAAATGGTTTTTATATTTAATCTAGGATGTATAGTTTTTGAAATACGACCAAAGAACAAAAACTACGAAACCAGAGCTGCAAGAGCTCCCGTTTCATAGAGTTTCGATGTCTTCGTAGCTCATTGACTGGTCGGTCTTAAAAAGAGAGTGGCATCGTTGCGGTTTGGTTTGCAATGATTTTAGATGCTACTTGATTTATTTTCATGATAAAAAAATTTTGATGAAAATGAAAATAATTGGGGTAAAAAAAGTTAATTAAACAAATATATTGAGTGGGGTGTCAAATGAAAGGTCTTATTTTGTACATTCCAAAATAGTTATTATTTTCATTCTAGGACGTATACTTTAGAAATACGACGGGAATTCATAAATATGAAATAAGTAAATGAAAAATTAGACACGACATTATTGTATTGCATGCATGCTAGTATTTTTTACCATGAAGAGCTAGCGCAATAGGCATACTCGGCAGTAGTAGCACTTGAAATTATAGGGGTAGTCAGAAGAAAGTCCAAATGTAAGCCATCTACGGTGCGCGAGATCTCAGTTCGGGGCGAACTACTAGTTTATTACCTGTATTGCGCGCTGGAAAGAGCTACCTATAATTGAGATTTGTATTATTTCCTCTGTATAAACTGCATAAACTTACATATTCCGCGTCGAGTAGTAAAATGAGGGAGAGTTCAAAGTTTATTATACCAGACATTTCTCATTAACATTTCTCGATGTTACAGGGATGTGTTTGCGATGCGTTTTTCGGTCACTTCGGTTCATGTATTGATTGCTCGATTTTTGGGATGTTTAAAGAGCTCTTATGGATGTATGTAATTGAATAAACTACAATAACACTCACATACCTACATAGAGCCCGTGTTTTTGTTCCTGAAGGCATTTTTGTTACGTTTAAAGTGGGTGGGTACCTAATAATATACATGGCATCTAACTAAAATAAGATTGAATAAAAAAGTGATAAACAAATATTTGCGTTTTATGATAACTAAATCAGACAAAAAGAAATTAAATTCAACAATAAAATTCAGAGTATAACATAGTTGTGGCATCCATTCGCCTTTTGATGACTCATTTGCATGTTTATTTTAAATTCTCCACGAAGCTACCTACTTACCTAAATACCATTTACCGCTAAATGCAAACATTTTTATCGAATAAAAAAATTATCACATCCATAAAATAAAACACAAATATTAAATCGCAGAACATAGACTGACTAGTTATAATAAAATGGCTGCCTTAACTGATTCAATAACGTGGTAGAATTTCAGAATATATTTGAGTTATTTTACTTAATATATTTTTTATAATATGTTTGACATGTTATCTGGCAAGAATTTGATTTTATAGAGAGACTTTGCGATGTGATCAAATTTCAAGCATACTGTCTTTCACGTTTGATTTCTTAGGCTATATAACGACTCCTTTCATTCCAAATTATTTGGAGTTTTCCTTTTTGCGTATCCGTCGGTCGTGCCGAAAACAATTTAGGATTCAGAAATATTATGTGTACCTACCGTACAACGTTGAGCAAGTTTTCTTGCGTCGAAGCTTGATTTAATGACTACCTTCCATAATAACTATATACAGGTTGAATATAAATTAATTTTAATATTTAGTGAGTAGACTAGGCGCCGCCAGATTTAGTTATGTGGGTGTACCAACGCTATTATTAGCCAGCCGAAGGTCAACTATGCGTAATTTGAATGCGGCAACGGATTAGCTGTTTTTTCGGCCAGGTGCCAGTACTTTACAGTAATTAACCGGCGGTTATATGTAATTACGTGTGAAAATAAAGCCGCCGGGTCATTGCACTGTCGAATAAAAAATGCGGTAAAAACCAAGTCAGGTAGTGCCCGGGCCGGCGGCTGTCAAAACACACGTCACGGGATTATGGATGTGTCGCCCGCGGCTATGCAAGCTTCAGGGTTCCCATACCATTTTATTAATATTAAAAGGACTACTCTATACTATTTTTGTTCCTTGGCTTTGATAAACAACGGTAATCTGCGGTAAAAAATGTAAAAACATCCATGACAGATTAAGGACGTGTCATTTACGCGTCAACACGCCTCCTCATTTTTGCTTCGTTTTGCGATCGCATCGCAGGATGACACGTGACAGGCGGCCCTGCAGTTGATCTGAGCGGTTTATTGATCGCGGGAGAGTCGAACGCATGATCATTGTTTGCTAATGAGAGACTCCGGGAAACACAGGTGGTCCTTTTCACAGAAAAACGAATAAGACGCCTCGACCACAGCGTATATCTATAGTTTAATTAATCGTATCAATTTTTGTGTGAACGATCCTACTGTTTAAATTATTACTGTGCTTGTATGGTTATAATGAATATTCGAAAATATGGCCGCCTATTTATAGGTACCCCTATATATATACATTGTATGGAATTACTAAAAATATCACGTACCTAGTTTAGAGATAATAAGACCACGTGACAAACCAAGTTCAACCTCAAGTGCTATTCCGTACTGAGTGGAGGAGATCCGTACCCATATTATAAATGTGAAGCGAAAGTGTGTTTATTTGTCCTGCTTTCACGTCTAAACAGAGCGACGAATTAACGTGATTTTTTGTGTGGAGATAGTTGAAGGGCTGGAGAGTAACATAGGCTACTTTTTATCCGGGTACCACGCAAGCGAAGCCGCGGGCAGCAACTAGTTAACTATAAATATCACATCACTATTTTGATAAATGTTTTATGGGTAATTTCACTCAATAATTATTGTGCGGAACAGCACTATATTCATTAAAGGAATGAAGAACAATGTAACCACATAAAGTGGGTCAAAAATCGTGTCCATAAATCACTTACAAAAACACAACCATCTCATCTCGCTCAGGTAACATAATGTGACAAATTATTATGCATAAAAGCTGAAAGCAGCGATTGACATTTCACAAATATTTACGAGTTTTGTCGAAACAACATTAAATTTACATTAGGGCCTTCTCTTAAACTCAAATTTTCTTACAACTTCACACGTCTCTTTCTAACAAAATTGTGAATCTTTTAACATAGCACCTCTAATTTATATTTACACATTACACAACAGTACAAACAACGTGATCACCATCATTAGCACGAGTTTAGTACATAAGTCTTTTAGTTGTTTAAAGAAAATGTGGACAACACGTGTAGTTCGGTATGGTTTGTGTACATTGATGGTTTTTACACGAACCGTTGGAAGATGTCCGTGGTGAAGCCGCGAAGGAAGTCGAACACTTCGGCGGCGTCGCTCTCGGGATCTGCGCTTTCTTCGCGAGCCTGCAATGAAAAACGTCGCAAGATGACACACGGCATAAACTGCATTCTGAGGATAATCCGAGATTATAGACGGCTTAATCATATTCTCGACTTATCGTTAGCCGCAGAGGAAAAGTGAAGGGCAATAATTCGACTGATTTAAAATATAAATGTAAATGACACTACAAAAACGAGTATCCTCGGATAGTACACTGCGCGTTTGCTATTCGAAGAGTATATAACGAACAATGTAAGTACTTAAATAGTAGGAGCTTTTCAGGTTTGGCAATTATTGTAAACAAAATAGGCTGTCTAATTTAGAAATTGTGGAAACTCGATATTGTAACGGGTGTTTAAACACTGTAGGCATTTAATGAGTCCTAATCGTATCAACTAGGTAATTAACCCACTTTAATTCCTAAATAGGGATGCAGCCCGACTCACCGTTATCTCAGCAAGGCCATAATTGTAACGAAGTGTTATAATTTCCACATGCTCAGTTTTTATAGCTTAAAGCGCCCAAATGAGAGTCTAATAGACAGAAATCGCTCGAAAGTCACACTCACACGCAAATGATACAATGATAGCATACAAACTCTCCGAGATAATAATTTAATCATGATATTAGTGTTGCCGAGGGCAAATTGCTTCGTTTACTTGGGCAAAAAATAAAAAATTTGACACACATTTATAACAGGAGATAGTATGTATCGCAAAAAGTTTAATGAATGGGACACGGCAATGAGCATATTTCGTGTTCATTGTTGGCGATTTCTCAGAGCGATTTGCTAATAGCGGCTATTAGCCCGCCCCCGGCCCCTCGGCTCGCGTGTCTACTACCGTCCTTACTACCAAAAAACAACAAAACATAATTATTCCTAAAACGGCAATACTTAATTGATTCTTCAAGTGTAGAGGTCTTACGGTAAAAATGATGTCAACTTTTTTCAAGAGCTGGCATCCAGTGGTCATGTTCTTCGGCCAGTGTTCAGTGAGTTATCGTGTCGCTGTCAGCTTTTAGCTTTTAATTTGACACCTAAAGGCATAATGAGCTGCGAAATTAGCGCTAAATAGTTTACGGTTAGTACAATTATGTTTATGTAGATGTCAGCCGTAAATTGGGACAATAAAGCTTCGAAAGCTCTAAGTAAAATTAATTACTGAAATTATTGAACTTTTAACGACTCCTGTTCCTAACTGTTTCAATTACGTTGTCATTTCTTTTATCTGAAATAAATGTTTTTGAAAGTACCTACCTAATTTAAATTACATTTTTTTGCTTTTCCTTTGAAGAAATTGTGGTCAGCAAACGGTACGTCATTGATTAACTCGCGACATGTTTGCATCGGTACAGTTATGCGAATTTAACGAGATGTAATTTGTTTATCGGAGAGCCGTCGAGGCATCGCCGGTGAGGTGCGGTGCGTCCCCGTCAGTAATGATTGGAAGCGGCGGCATCGGCGTCGCCGAGGAATGTGGCGGACGCCAGCCACCGTGGATGATTGACTTGTGCGACAATCGTGCGACGCCCGCCGGCCGCAGGTCATTACGCCGAATCTTCCACTCGCAAGCCGCAACCCAACGGTATCGACGAAATGAGACAAATTTCGGAACGAATCCGGCCAGATGGATCATGCATACTTTCTAGTCTAGGGTGTTATTCACTCGCACTCCAATAAAAACGTGAATATTCCATCGGTTATAATAGGTGCAAAGTGCCGTTCTACATATTATGGCTATTGAAATCGATACAACACAATGAATGCATTAGATGTGAAAGTGATATTGTGCATAAAAACCATTAACGGTAGCTATTGAACGTTGTACTAGGTACTGATTATTATGTTGTTTTATTGTATTTCTGTAACCTAATAAACCGTGATAGTAGGTATGCTCGTCTGATTGATGATTGAAGTGGCTATTCATCGGATCTATGTCAGACCTCATAGTATTTCATAGTCCGACAACGTCGTATTGAAAGTTAACCGATGTAATATTATATTCTGAATACAACGGTTAATTAAAATTTGTTTGACTTGTACTTACAAGCACAATGTAGGTGCCAGTAAGCGTTCTCCCGCCGGGAAACGAAAGTGTGCCAATAGTCCGATTACAAAAAGACTGATACTGATCACGTACAAAGTCGGAGTATTAAATTTTCCGCTTCGTTTTGGCGACAAACGGTTTATGAACGGTCCAGCGCGTTCCGAGCTCGAGCGGAGACATCTTTCAATACACTTCTGAATATTTTTGGGTGAGATACTGCCTGTTGTATTGTGTGACACAAAAAATAAGGCCACTTTCTCAATTTACAAAATGGCTTGTGCAAATGGTTTGTATCTATAGCTAGTCTGGTATTTAAACAATAAATCATCTAAAATTGTGATTCTCAGGAAATAATTGGACAAACAAAACCGCTTGTTGATTTTCTTCAAGGCTTGTTGACCCATAAATTAATTCAAATCTGTCCATACATAAATTTGCAAGCAACAAGTTTTGCATAACCCTTGGCATTTCCCACATAAATTTGAATGATAACAAGTCTGTTGATTCGAATGTTTTATTATCACTCGAGTTTGTCTCGTTTGACAGTCGTCCTGACAGGTGATGGACGTGCATACGTAGCACCATCTCCGGCCTTGTTACTTGAAGTAGAGACTACACACCTTTAAATAAATACCAGAATCCTTTAAATAAATAGGGATCGTATGGTCTGGATTGTAAAAGTCTGTGTGAGCATACCTGAATTATCCTTGACAATGCACAATTATAGCGCCCTCGCGGCGTTGCCCCCGTAGTGATGGTATATGGTGATGATGATGAAAAGTAGCCTATAACCTTTCTCAAGAGTTTAGCTATCAAATGCAGAAATAATTTTTAAAATCCGACTGGTAGATCCTGAGATTAGCGCGTTCAAAAAAAAAAACTCTTCCGTTTTTTAAATTAGCTTAAATTGAGTTTTTCAAAACCAATAAAAATACCTACGCAAACATGCACTTGACCAAACTGGTGATATTTTGGGTGACATTTTGGAGAAGGGTCAGGTCAAAAGTATCTTAAAGCGATGAACGTGTTCGAAGAATATAATGACATTTAATGAGGCGAAAGAGGTGTTGTTGCATATTGCAAATTTCATCGAAATCGTTAGAGCCTTTTATCGAATAAAAATATACAAGAATACAAATATTGCTCGTTTAATAGTATAGAAAACATAAATTCTTTGTTACTATAATATAAAGCTCAGTAAATTAATCGCTGTTTTGAAAAAATAACTTTCTTAAGTGAGCTTATTTGTGTTTTCTTTAGAAATATGATTTTATTCTATGAGTCGCAACCAATTCTCCAATAATGTTTATTCAAGACATAACGAAAGGAAAACCAATGGTATCAATTAATATCGTGCAAGATCTTCTTTTTTCACCACTTAGAACACTTTCTTCGTTTCGGCAATTCCGTTCGAAAGTAAAAATCAAACAAATATTTGGAGCTCTTTATTCAGAAGAGGCTCGTAGATTTGTGTCGCGAGACAATATGGCCGGCGGTCGCGAGGCCCATACATACACTTAACAAAAACTTAATGAAAGTCGAAAGTCACGCTTTCACTTGTCGACGGTATTGTACTTTAAGCCAATTGTACGAAACTATTTCAATTGTGTTTGAAAAGTCGGAGCTTTTAAAACAAGGGTGCAATTGTTCTATGACTTGTTGCTATAGATTATAGATTATCACGCAACGCGATTGAAAAATCATCGTTAAGCTGCGATTGAAATCAATTTATCACAACTTTATTGGTGGATATAAATAAATTAAAATTTTTGAGCATTGAAAATTTACATCTTTAATGCTAAAACTATACGATTTCTAATAGAATAACGTAACCGGGTTATTCAGAAGAAAGGTAATAATGATTCACCAAAAATATAAACGAGCGTCAATTTATGGTATAATGTCGTTTTCAACTTGTAATCTGAGCGCAAATTTAGATGTCGACATAAAAAGGAGCTTTCATGTTGTCACACTTTCAGCTATTTTATTAAAACTACGATACTAAACTGGCGGACGATGTAATTTTGCATTAACGTTCGAAATGTAATCAACATATTTTATATGAATTCAAAAGAGGAGATTGGTGCTGGGTAAGCCTACTCCATCTGAAAGTTAGCCCAGACATTAAATCGTGCCATTAAGTCTTGATGAGGAGGTGCGTGTTTGATTTTCGCGGCGGGACAAATGTTTGGATCATCATTTTCTTAAGGCCCGTACACACGCTGGCCTAGGCTCGCCGAGTGAACGCGAGTGCCAACGTGTGGGCAGCACCACTCGCCTCGCCTTGCCATCGCTCGCCTAGCTGGCCGAGTGAACACGAGCGCCAACTTACATTGATTTGCGTGGACTCGCCAAGCGTGTGGATGGTACCACTCGCCTTGCGTCGAATCGCCTTCACTCGCGCTGGCTTAGGCTGGCCCAGCGTGTATTCGCAGCATTACCCTAATACCTCGGTAGGGTCGGCACAACGAGCCTTCTTCCAATCTCTGCATTCCTTTCAGACAAATGTTTCAAATCTGCAGATTTGTCCGATTCTAGGTGTTGTGGTACCACCGTATTCGTAGCTTCTGTTACCAGCGATACAAGTCCTCTCAAATTAATAATAATAATAATCTCACCTAGCCGATTTCGGCTACAGTGATTTGGCTTTAGGTTGGATTTAATACCGTAATTAGGGACTTGGATGTTTGGCCCTTAAATGACTAACATACCCTATTTTAGCGCGAAACGTGCGAGAGCAAAGACTGTTACCTCTCAAATTACCTTTAACCCAGATGCTTAACTCTTGATGACGCAAGACTCCTGAGTGTTATTTTTTAATGAGCAGAGTTCTAATTTAATTAATACTTTAACCCAGGTTGACACCTAACTCTTGACGACGCGAGATGAGTGTTATTTTTCAATGAGCAATCAGAGTTGATATTTTAAGTACCTAACCCGGGTTAACTCGCGCAACCTTATAGACATACTATAGAAATGAAATGAAATGATTTATTTGCGTGAAGTTTGGTGCACAAAGAACAATAGTATAGGTAAGTAAAGTATACCTCTTCAGCATTGGTAGTGACAGGCGGCGGCAGCGCCTCCCAGGCGTGTCACAAGTCCCCCCACACCACCGCGCGCTTTCCGCGGTCTACCGATGCCAGAAGACCAGACTGCGGGTGCCATGACACCGCCGTCACTGGCGACCTGCATGGAAATAAAGAAAATACATTTAATCACACTATCATCACACTATCACACTAATATTATAAATGCGAAAGTTTGGATGTTTGGATGTATGTTTGTTCCTCTAACTCGACAACCACTGAACCAATTTGGCTGCCATTTAAAATATAGATAGATGATGATCGGGAATAGGGCATTGGCTACTTTTTAACCAGGTACCACGCGTGCGAAGCTGCGGGCCGCAGCTAGTTGTAACATATAGAAAAACAATAAAAACTACACTAAGGCCGCGTCTACATTAGGCGAAAAGTAAGCGGCTAGCTGTTTCCTTGTTTGCCTCCCTATAATTTTTAAATGGAGTGTCCATTCGTTATGTACGCAGTTTGAGGCGATTAGCTTGCTGACTCATTCAGTGAGCGGCTGATTCAACATTTCTTTCCTCTGATTTTTTTATTCGACATTGAGTTAGCGATCGATACGCCTCTCAGAGACGTCAGCTGACTGTCAGCCGCCCACTGTTTGCCTAATCGGGACGCGCCCATAGAAAACAAAAAATAAAATTTAAAACAAGGTTAGCAAACGAAGGATGGTGGGACTCGGCGAAGGATAGAGACGTTGGAGAAGTTTGAGGGAGACCTTTGCCCAGCAGTGGGACGAAACAGGTTGAGGAAAATAAAACAAACAGGATCAAAAGCCTTGCTGGGCGAGTGGGATTGTGCTTCGACTTCCGATCCGCAGGTCGTGTGTTCGAATCCTGGCCGTACATCATTGGATTTTTCGTTTCCGAAAATGTATATGCACTTTGACAGTGCATATAAAACTTCCGAAAAAAATCATCAGGAAACGAAATCCGCGGCTTAGTCGGCCCCACACGTATTGACCATTTCTTTCCTGTGGATGACGCCGATTTAGCTGAGAGGATGGTTTAGGTGATGGGAAAGCCTTCTTCATTCTTAATAATATCCTAGCAGGCACTACAAAAAGAGGCGTGACTTTGTATGTATTCGTATCGGAAGTTGCAAACAAAACTCGTTCTCTACTTAGTTAGCTACACTGTGATAGTATTTAAACAACAAAATTATTATTGAGACTCATAAAACCATTATTAAGATTTATGATTGAAAGAGCACAACAATATATTATTAATAAATATAATAATAGTAAATAGTCATAAATTATCATTTAGTAACTTATGAATCTATGCTCAGACACGCGACGAACATAACATGATCATCACAGAGCGAGCAGCGTTATCAGTGAAAAAGGTCGCAGCTTACATTAAGATATTGTCCAGAGACCCATAAATGAGATTTGCGCACAGTGGCGAAGCAAGCTCACCGGGCAATAAAACAAAACACCAACCATTTTTGAGTCCGAGTCTCAAGAACCGTTACACTTCTCAGAATATTACTCGAGAAGACTATGAACGGTAACCTGCACCATACTGGTACGGCTGTACATTAGGAATATTATGTCGGCGCTTAGATCCGTGTCGCTGACGTAAAAGATAATATCAGACGTTTCATTAATGCTTAGAGCCTAATGAGGCCGGCGAAAATTGCACCGACCAAGTGTCGGACAGTACGACCAATTTACAACGCAGCAACGAGGGGCAATCAGAATAAACGTTAGGTACCTATACTTAATGTAGATTTATCGTTTTACCACAGATGTATAAGGATTGTGATCTAACTAGTCCATACAGTTTTGAGTGTGTAAGTTATATGTCGGCAGGGTCGATTGTCGGGGCCGCTCTGAGGCTGTACATCGTCTGTATGCGGGGCGAGGCTCCTCATAAACAAGAATTAGCGTCGGGTTGGTTCGGCTCGTTTACACATACCGCTCCCGGTCGCTGTAACGAGCCCTCCACAATATATCCAATACGGCAACTAGGAAGCGCGCCGTAAACATCGACAAATCTGACACACAATACACCCTTCAATTGTTTCCATAACGGAGCGCCCTCGCCACAACACACACTTTTATGGAGAAGCATCGGCGTCGATACAGGTGTACTTACTCACCTGAATAATGTTGAAACATTCTAACCGATAATCCGATATCATAAATTGCGATCTACTCTCATAATGAAGATGTACATATTTTTAATGGTAGCTCTCGAAGGGCAGTAATTAAAACAGTTGTAAAACCCTTTAGTAAAAATAATTAACGTTCAATAATGAAAAATTGTTAATCGTACCGGTCGATCGATTAATTTCTGTGTGAAGCGGGTAATATGTAAGTAATTGGAGCAAGTGATATAGGTTTATTGCTAGAAATAAGCGATTTTATAGACGGCACACTATGTATCTCAATGTAATTTTCCGATTCAATGTAACATGCCTACTGTGTTCGGAAACAGGTTACCCAATAAAGCAATTTCAAGAACCTATCCGCTGCGGTCGTTCGCCTTTCCGCTACAAAAAGCATGCACCGCGATTAGCTCAGGCCTGAGACCAATGTCCGAACATAGAGCTCACACAAACTTATTGTAACTAGTTCACAAGATATTCAAATCATGACACAAGAAAACACAACAGATGCCTGATAATCCGATTTTTTTCCTGGCGGAGAAGACGCTAGTTCCCTTGATAGCTATCAACAGATTAGACTATTGCTTCGTTAACTTATAGCGGATCTAACAACTATGCCTAGTCATAAAGTACCTTTATTGGTGATCATAAACCAACTACCTAGTGATACTTGAAGTACCTACATTACAACGTTAAGATTAATAAACTTTAAATTAACATATTTTTTTCATATCGGTATCCGATGACGCATTTGAATACTAAAGCACATGCAATATTTACTGGATACTATTTATTAGACTCTTAAAGTTGCAGTAACTTTAAGAGTCTAATAAATAAGAAAGGTAAAATATAGCGCGACAGAGAAAATTAAAATGTACAGACACGCAACTTTACTTATTCACAAAATGAAAGATAAGTAGCAGGCAAATGAAGTCGTACGAAAGCCGACGCGAAGCTTAGAAAAGATAATGTAGGGAAGAGAGAAAATAAATTCATCAGCTTCACGAAGCTATTTCGTCGATTAGAATTATTGAATATGCATGATTGGGAGTGAAAAACATTTATCTAATAAAGCGTGTCGTTTAGTCGCGAGTCGCGCGGTTCCGCGGAGCGAGCTACCAGTCCCAGCTGCATCTTGATGCGCGTTAATTTGCAGTTATGTTTAAATGCGCAGGTATTCACATAGAGGCGGGTATCAGTGATACCGATCAGCGATAAGCGACGGGGACCGTGCGATAAATCATAACGATTTCCGACGACAACAATAACTGCGTCTAGTAAACATGTTCTCGCTAATTTTGCGCAAGGGCCGCATGCTGCGAGCACGGGCCGGGGCAAGCCTTGAACCGATACACGCCAGCGCAGACAATCACGGCGTCACCGTGTCATACCGACGTTTCCGTTAATGTTACACTCGACTATGAACACAAACGAGGACCGCTGCTAGCCCTGTAAGGCTGGACTCAGAGTTATTCAATTAGCTCGCCGATTCTCCCCTTATCTGAGTTTCCGATCCTATTGATAAGGCGAGTTTTAAGATAAATGATCCCATACAGACATTTATGTAGATAAACAGTAGCTAAATTGCAGATGTAAATTAATTCGAGTAAGCAGTACAGTAGGTAACAATGTTAACGAGCCTTTCTAGATAGGCGGTATAACGTTTGCTACGTAGAGCGGTATCATTGTAACGAGGTAGGTACGTTACGTGCCCGCGGTTAGCGCGTTTATGAAATGCGAAACAATAGCCAAAGCCAAAAGGAAACCAATCTTTATTGTTCATCTTACTTTGCTCTGATATTGTTGTCGTCGAATTGATTTCAACCGAGAACGATAAGAATTTTATGCACCAACGGTATATTTCAGTAACCGTAGTAATGTTTGTTTCAATATTGAATTAGTCTGTAATAGAATAAACCAGCAATTTCGCTGATCAAACTTGGGCGGTTCATGTACTCCGGAATATTGCGGGGCGGAAATTATGTACGTACAATGCAATGTCGTCTATGGAAATTGTAACATGTTCCTTTGTCCCAGTCGCTATCGTGGGGGCGAGTGCGTTGTGTTTGTGGAATTGAGTTGGGCTGCGTCGCAGGGCAGTGACTGCACTTCATGTCACGGGACAATACAGGCTGATTCTCGGCCCTTCTGATATTACTTTAAGATGAAGTCTGATTGTTACAGTCGATCAGAGGGCATTGTTGTTTTACGTCGGTGGGCGTCTCTGGTGGCTGTTATTTCACTATTTACTACTATTTATCTTTAGATTAAGACAAAACATGAAACAGAAAATCTTTATTACTTTATTACTGAAAGAAAAGAAAATGAACTTAAAACCTTTCACGTTTGCGAAAGCTCCTGCTGAATGCAAGCAGTGGCACATAATGGCAAATTATTTAATCTCCATTGTTTTGTTTAATAGAACAAGGCAGGTGAAGCGATAGCTTAATGCCAAATAAATATGCAATGTAACAGTATGGGAAAGAGAAATTTGCAATGGTGAGACAGCCCGCGCCAATGTTGACCTCACGATTTCAATTGTCCATGCGAAATGTTACCGGGGAACCGAACGATGTCACGAATAAAACAATTCCAGTTTAAAATTCAAGGTCAGAAATGTTGTCGCGGATATTTTACAAGGGTCAGAGTTCGGGCTAAACTGTATATTATGCAGATGGAAACGGTATATCGGCCACCGTATCGCTATTATTTATGCCTCGAGCTCTGGATGGCATTTGACTAATCATAGCACGGCTAAAAACATGGGGACCATTTGCAAATGTCACTGATCTCGATGTTTGCACCTCCGGAGAAGAGCACACTATGTTTGTCATTTGCATTACTCGTCACATAAATATTAATAACCTGACTGCGATAAACAGTTACGCGATGTTTCAAATCATTTCGAGCGTTTCGTTATTGAGATTTTATGGTGACTTATTGCAAGTAAAACCAAAATATCGCAACATTTTACTAAAATATTCTGAAAATATATTTTCATAAACGTACCGTTATCTCTTACCGGTGTAAACTACAATGTTACATTTAATATAATCGTCTAGCAATAGAACTGTTTAGAGTTCAATGTACATCCTACTATTTATACCTGACTGCGAGTCTTGGCCGTGCATCAATGGAATTTTGATTAAAAAAAATTAAATTCGTTTTTCGAACAACCTCTAATTGGTAAAGGAAAACATCTTGAATAACTCGCTGTTTATAGTGTTGAATAGCTCCACACTAATGTCTTTTCTGTGGATAAGGCTGATTATACCGAGAGCACGGTTTAGGTACTGGGCAAACCTACTTTTTTCAGCAATGCCTCAGGCATTACCAGAGGGGGGTCTCACTCAGCAGTTTAGGTACGTTTGGCCGTGCGCCTCTTCGGGTAGGCATATGGCAGTGGGTTACCACTTTCCGCTCGGCTCGCAGGCTAGCCGCCCGCGTCGATTACCTATATTCGACAACCCTTTCGCGTCACTCCGCGCCAGACAGCGACAGAGTTACGCGTTAGAAAGAGAGGCAAATGTTTAGGTGAATATAGCGCTAGGCACTAAGCGCTTATACGAGCTTAATTGCACTTTGTTGCGACGCAGCAAAAGTCGCCATTTATATAATTTTTTTCACGGAGTGAGCCTTCAGTGCGTAGTACTATTATTCAGTGGCACTACCAGCCTCTCATTGTGTGTAGGCATAGATTGGCTCCTGATGATGATAATGAATGTGAAATGTTTTTAAAGAATAGACAGTCAAAGTTTTAAAAGAATTACTGATTTGAGTCTTTGAGGTCTCGCCTTTCTTTACTAGAGCGAGCAGCATGCGACCATTACAAGTAGGTAAAGTACATAATAAACTTGAATCCATAGGCTCCCGAACTAGTTATAAATTGTATTTCAGGAGCCAAAAAGTGGAGCTAGAAAAAGTGACGTTACTTTAAATAACTAAGAACTGTCTCCCCTTATCAAACCTTTGTTCCGAGACTTCTTGGCGGGAATTTGAGAAGTCATGTTTTTGTTTTGTTTTATTTTACAAAACTGTTAAGTATTGTGAACGTGCATAAGTGTGGGCAAATTAAACAAAATTGGATAGCATTGCATTTCGAGTTCTCCCAAAATAAGTCCGTTTCAGTTTGTCCGTTTGTTCGTTTTAGTAGAGCCCCACATCTTTACTGAGGCATAAGGGCAGGGATATGTATATGTATTGTAATATGTGTTGTATATCTTGTGTATCTAAATATATAATCTATTGACACTGTCTAAATTCATAAACCGTGCGAAACAAAATGAAGAAAAACAAAAAAAAAAAACACAAAAAATCCTTGTTCCCTACAGTATACACATACGAGTATTTGACTACACTCACATCGGTCTGCTGACCGCGAGCACTTGCACCACACCCTAAACAACTATGTGACTCACGGCTGATCTTTAAGCACTATCTCCACTCTTTTCGTATGCGTGTTTCATACATACAAGACTTCTCGCTGATCGCAAGCACTCGCACCGCACTCTAAAATAAACCATTGACTCACGTGTGTTTTGAGCACCGTCTCCACTCATCCCGTGTGCTTTTTCATAAGATACAAGACTTCACACATATACGGCCTAATAACCGCTGGCTCCGTAACGATCGCGACCAGTGGCAACCCTTTCAAAACTTTCGTGAGTTGTACTTGACAGTGTGAGACGCGACCGCGAGGAGTAACCTTGCCGCAACTCCCTCCTTACCCAGATGAAGATTCTCTGCATGAATCGAAACATTGTCGCTATTTAAGGGTGCGCGAAAAACAAACAAACGCGATGCGAACGCGCTGCCGCACTCCCGGTTCACGATGTATGGAAACAAAAGCACGTTTGTATCGATTCAAAAACGCGGTGCGGAAAACGTCGAGTGCCCACTCCCTAAATCGGCAATATTTTTACGCGAGTAATTCCCGTGTGTTAATACAATGTCAGTTGCAACCCACCCCAAAAAACTATAGACTCACGTGTGATCCTTGAGCACCGTCTCCACTCGTCCCGTGTGCGTGTTCCACACATAAGCGGCCCCGTCCGCCGCGCCGACTGCTAACAGCCGGCCACCCGGACCGAACGCCGCTCGCGACCAGTCGCAACCCACCTTGAACGCCTCGTGACTGAAACGATAAACATTTATACAATAAATAAATATTTGTTAACATTTTACACAGCATTTAGCCGTAAATTAAACAAATATTGCACTACGGGAACCAGTTAATTGATAGAATAAAAAACTTATATATATTGTACTTTATAGTACCTTCTAACAGAAATGTGTATTAATATTTTCAACATAGAATATTTTATTTTAGAAAGTACACAGCCTATTAAAATAAAAGGTCATAGTACTCATATCATGGTTGAAGGTTTGGTTGGAATAACAAAGACAGCTAGAATAAATTCATTTCGTGTCACGGGCGTTTCTGTATAGGTTTTATTAACTTTGCAATACGAAATAACTTGTTACTTCTATTGCTTGAGCATTAACGCGCAAGGCAATAACTTCAAGTTATGTACGTATTGTAAAGGTCCCTATACACTGTGCCTTTTAATCGACCAATGGGCTATTTAACATTTTTTACGACGCCAACGCTATGTTTAAAACATTTAACATCATCTAATATTAGAGAATAATATAATCAAAGGCATGGAGCGCCTACTGCCACAATTATCAATGCATAAGGCCCTTTAAACATTAATGGGAGCAAAACGAGTACTTTATCTGCTAGAGTGATTTGATACTCATTCCTATCAGTAAGTATTTCAACTGCATGTTCCGGTTTAAGGACAGGCCTTGCTTTGAAGTTACCGCACGACACTTTCCATCAAATGCGTCGATGTGACGACTGCAATTTTATAGCCGCGACGAACATGATTCATTTATTTAGAAAAGCATGTGGCTGTTAAGAAGGAGTAACTGGCATTCGTTAATCATTTATATCTTTTCTGTGTAAAAACTTAAAAAGCGTGAAATAAAGTTATGTGAAAAATGAAAATGAAAAATGTTTATTGTGTTTTTACAAGGGTATGTACTAAATCTAATCTATTTTTATAAATATATAATGTATTGATATATATTTCAAGCAATAAATATTTTTCTTGAATAAACGCACAGACCAAACTACTGAAGTTAGAAGGATAAAATTTTGAAGGTAGTTTCCTTTTACAACAAAACTGAGCACTAAGGCGGGATTTTTAAAATGTAACCCCTAAAGGGGTGAAAAAGGGTTAAAACGGTTGTATGGAACTTTTTGTTGCGTGAAGCGATTTGCTTGAAACTCGGTTTGGATACTTTAAGGCAAAATAAATAGAATGCTTGTACAAAATAAACAAGATTAACGCTTCTTAAAGTAGCCCAAATCACATACTTACACCTTTTTCGAACAATACATGACAAAGTAAGCAGTTCTCATTTCGTGAAACATTAATGTTAAAAGTAAACATCCTAATTAAAATAATCCAAAAAGGTATGACACAAATGTAGCTTTGCCACAAACGTGTGGGTGACTCGCCATTCGCCATAACTTCATGTCCTCAATACCATTTAGAAACATAATCTGGTAAAAACCCACTGACCCGAAACAAGAGGGAATTCTGCTCGAAAAAATAAGTGAAAGAAATTTCGGAGATTTTTAATTTTGGGCGAGAAATCCATCATCAGTACGATCAAGATAATAATATGACGTTTACAGGGCAGTTCCCAGAAGATTGTATCAATGTGGGTTACTTTAAGCTCCTAATGTTGAAAGCATAATGAGGTATCTGTGAGATCGGAAAATATTCTTAAACAGTAGCTGAGTAAGCTGAGTCACCTGTTTAACATATTGAAGGCTTAGTTTGCTGAACTTAGTTCTAGTTTTTAGATTAAATTGACAGAGTTAATTCCGTTATTGGTGACAGGCGAGGCCAATTAACTTATCATCGCGAGGGATTGCAAGCATTTGTATGTAAATTGGCATATCATTATTTGTTTTAGCGAGTCAGTTTTATTTTTTACAGTCACATGTCATTTTTAAATTTACATTTGATTTGTTTCATAATGTAAATTGTGTGAATGCATGACGCATTCTGGCATTGAACTCGGTTTGGTCGTTTTCGGTGATTAGTATTGAATTAAAAAGATTACGGAAATATTCATGCGAAAGAACAGTTTTGAATTAATCCTACTTAAAAGAGAAATAAGAATTTTCTACGGCATTACACACTTTAGAACATGCATTATTATAAAGCTTATAAGAAACTGTAAGCTTAGAAGAGGCCTGTGCTAAATCATACCAAGAAATAACTTATGAATGTCGATTACTATATTAAGTTGCTAGTGTGTCAAAGTAACTGAGCTTATAGAGCAATTTATGAGGTAAGAGCAGTAGGAAGTATAGAGTTACCTGAAAGATCGTACTATCGTGTTCATCCGCAGGTCTATGAGTTGTATCGTGTCGTCCCTCACACACGCCAACAAATAATTGCTGTCTGGAACAATAAACCATGACCAGTCACATAAATAATAGAGTGGGAGTTTTTTGGATTTTCTACCTGACCAGACTTTTATTTATAATAGATATATTTCATAACGGTCTCCTTAGTTAGAGTAATAATTAAATTATGCAGGGGATATTTTTATGTGTTCGATACTGAAGATTTGTTACAATCCATCGGTGCCGTTATTTTCTTTATTGCTTACCTTTTCCACGACCGTATGATGGTATATTTAACCTTAAACCTTTCAACAGATGCTTTCGTAGTTGGTTTGCAGGTAAAACGCAATGTGGTACGCGTAATTTAATAAAACGCTGTACGTTTTATTAAATTAGAAGCTCAAATTGCTAGATAATAACTCAGTTTAGTTGGTCATCAGTCATAGCATAAAGAGTAATCCGATGTCTCGGGGTCAAATCGTAAATTTTCATAGAGCTGCCATTAACCGTGACTAGATACGGACGAGATTCTCAAACTAGGCAATGTCGGGAATAGGCCAGCGCGGTAGTAAGTAAACTTTATATTCCGTCAGGGCTGTGTAACTACCATTTTATACAAACGATCTGAAATGATGACAGAGCATGGTGATCTCTTCCACTAACTAGTAAATGCGGTAGCTTTTTATGAAAGCGTGCTCCAGTTTAGGAAGGCAATAGTGTACTTGTGAAATATGATCTGATTTTAATGGAACTGATGTATCTGGCTCGAGCGTGATGGGTAACTGTGCGCCGCGTGTGCCCATTTGTCCGGACGGAGCCAGACGACGAATTCGACGTGATTTAATCAGTTTCCGAGGCGGTACCGTCCGAAACCCGCCTTGATTGAAGGTATCAATCTCGCCGTTTCGTGCAATGCGCAGACCGTTATTGACAAAAAAGGGATCGATCGAGACACGCGCAACGGAAATAGGCAACGTGCACTTGTCACGTTGCCGACACGAATACCGACACTTAACCACGCGTGCATTCGATTACTTCTCAATAATACTTTTGATTATGATATACGGAAATTAACAAGCCATTTAAGGCGACGTGCAGTCGCGTCTGTATGAAATATTGTGCTGCGACTTACGGGGGAGATTAATCGTGCGCTTCCCGCGTAGGGTCGGAAATGAACTGCCAAATAGTTGTTAGTTATTTACTTGTGAAGTGGGTCACAGATGTCAAAAGTGAAAATAAACGAGCAGTGCACCGAGCTCGTAAACTTTTAAGACGCCTTTAACAAGATGCGGCGTAGGTACTCCAAAGATGTGCTTAGCGGTATTCTAATCTGCTTCTGAATTTATGATAATGTTGTGTTTCGCCAGAAAGAAACAATATAAAAGTTAACCATACCTCTGCTGAGGTCGAGCGACGTAACCTTGCCCTGAAGCACGATGTGGTTCGCAGACATTTCGGTGCGTATATCCCAAAATCGGATTCTTTTATCGAAGTGCCCCGATATTATCGTCGAGCCAGCGCCGTCTGACGTCACTAAGTCGTTACAAGATGATCCTGCAAACTTTGTTTCTGTACCTGCACAAAAACAAAACGGTCAACATACCTACTCACTAAACAGCTCAAGAACAGCAAGCAATAAACATTATCCAAAGCTTTGACCTTATCAATAGTTATCGAGACAGCTTGATCCGATCTTAAATCTGAAGCTAAGACTAAGCACAATGTAATTAAAGCCTAACAAGGCAATTATACTAAAGCACGCTGAATAGCAGGTCACCGTGGTTCAATGAATTTCAGCCTCCCGATAAGTCTCGACGCACAAATCTCTATCAGTATTCTATCCTGAATCGCTCTGAGACACGTACTGTTAACTGTTAAACATATAAGGTAAGAGGTAATACGATATCAGGCAATAACTTCTATCGGAAACACTCCAGCTACCCTGTATGGAGTTTTATTAATGCAATTATACAAAATACAGCAGCCACCTTGGATTAGGAATTGAATAAATGATAAGAGACAGTCTGGGGAGACGCCATACTTCACACTATTCAATTCAATAAGTAGAGATAGAGTTATAAAACCTGACATCTTAGAGCCGGACATCCGCAGGTAATACTTAGAAGAAGATTCTAATTATGTTCTGTTATCTTACTTGATAAAGACAAGACACGCTGGTTTTAAACTTATCTCTTTTATTTATGCATTGGATGTAGTGCTAAAACAAATTGTAACTTGTTTTAAAATAGCCTAACCCTAATATGTGTAGTTAAATAATTATTACGAGCCATCTATGTCCCACTGCTGGGCAAAGGCCTCCCCCATTTTCTCCACTCCGTTAAATAATAGTCATTTATTATGTTTATTCTATATAATTAGCATTTAATGTTGCAATAAACACATATTTCAAGATTAACGATTGCAATTATCGTTCTATCACTTCCTACATTAAAAAACGCTACTCCGAAATAATAATCGAATTATCGTTAGGAATCTTTACGGTTTAATAGCCTCATTATGCTTTTAATTTGATTAAAATCTTAATTTATGTAAAGCTCCTAAATTGTTTTCAAAATATGGTGGCGGCAAGGAACAAAATTTTAGATATTGGACATCGATTCATTGATTAGCAATTTTAATTAAATGTAAAAAAATTGGGATTTCCGTGGATTGATTGATAGCAACTCACACATTCTACTTCTGAGATCCCATATTTTAAGCGTTCGGTCGTGGCTTCCGGTGATCACCTTAGTGGGTTCTCCGAGGAACTTGGCTGCCATCACCTTCCCGCTGTGGCCCGTTAGCGTATGCTGGAACAAAGGAAAACACATTACACATTATAAACCGACTGTTCACTCACTAAATACTTCATTAAGGGCTATTTGTATGGGAATATTGGCTGTAATTAACTATAAGGCTCTGTTAACACGAAACTGCGAGGCGACGTGAGCTAATGTTCTCACTTTATATTCAAGAGGTTTTCTTTAATAGTTTGCAAGAATTTTTAGTTTGTGCTAACACACTAACAATTGAAAAAGAATTTGAAAGTGTTTAAAACTGTATCACTGCAAACTTTTTGAACGTTCAGCATTCGCTGAACTATTACAGGGAAAGCCTATGGACATAAACAACAAAATTAATACGAAACTTCTACAAATAAGGAATGTTTCAAATACATTGTTGAATATAAAAGTGCCATGAGAGCAGAGCCTAAGTTTCTCATTTGTTAAAGATGACAACGAATAGGAAGTGTCGGAGTCGGTCACGGTGCACGATACTGCGTGCTGTAGGTTCAAACTGCTCCATAAATATAAAATGTAGTTCTACCGGACTTCGACGAATAAAACTAACTTATTTGGTCCACTGTGTATTTTACCTTGACTGAAGAGGTGACAACCATTATGAATGGGCGAGAACAATTTCAAATACCGCGCGGTGAATGAATGAAATATTATTAAGAGACAGCTAAAGTCTATCAATTTGTTTCGCTTCTATAGAAACCAATGCATAGGTAATGTTTAGATTGGATAAATCGGTTTAGATACGCGGTGTATCGTAATTTTGATTTGACATTTTCAGTCTTGGAAATGTAGCGTAAATCGGCCAGTTTAGTAAAATTATTAATTTATATCTTGCTCTTTATTAACTATGAAACATAATTTATGTTCGTGACTTCTAAGAAACCTAGAGGAACACCGCTCTTTATATAATGCTCTAATATATTATTCTACTTGGTATTTAGAAATTCAATTATTTTGATACCACTATCCTAGCCCAATTCTTCTAATTTACAACATCAACCATTCAGGTATAATTGACGCTGCGCTTTATTTCGTTCTCCAAAATGACTGTAATTTGCAAAACCTCATTGGTAATTTGTTTGAAAACGTCATCACAACAGAGTAACCTAACCTCATTGGTCATTAGTTGATTATGAAACAAAACGAATTACTTAGTTGACGTTTTGCTTTGGTTGAGAAAAAGTTTGTTAGTAGAATCGAGGGCTTGTCATCATAATCACAGTTTACGGCTAGTTAAGAAGCATTTAGAATCGGAGACTAGTGTTACCAATTAAAGTGGTCAACGACACCGGTGAAACCGTTTCTATATTGTAATGAGATCATACTTGAACTGTTCAAGTACAGTACAGTTCAAGTAAATATCTTAATTACCTAGTTATGTTTAAATTGAACATAACTCTAGGTAATTAAGATATTTAATCCCTTGAACTACTGATCCAATTTTAAATCACTAGCTGCTCCAGGCGGCTTCGCTCGCGTGGTCCCCGGATAAAAAGTAGCCTGTGTTACTCTTCAGCCCTCCAACTATCTCCACACAAAAAATCACGTCAATCCGTAGCTCTGTTTTGACGTGAAAGCAAGACAAATAAACACACTTTCACATTTTTAAAATGGGTACGGATTATATTGATACAGAGGTACATTATTTCTGAATGACATCCAAGAAAATGTAATACCCTATTTCTTGTGAGAATTTTCTTGCTCTTCCAAAGTTGCAGACTAAAGATTAAACTTTTGGTGGAAACGAGCCAAGTGCTGTTACCAAAAGCTACCGTTTGCTACTGTCTGCTACCGGCAGACATCAGACGAGTGAACAAGAAGTTTTCAGCTCGGCACGATCTTTGTTGAACATAAAACCTATCGATTTACGCTTTACAGTGTCTTGTTTTCAAACGGGCATAGTAAATAGCCTTGGGTAACTATTTGCTTTGAAAAATGCACAGCTCCAAAGCTAACAAGGTTATGATATACAGTATGATCTATCACATTAAGATTCACTTCTTCAAATCGATTGGAATCCATTAATTTCTGTGATAGATAAAATGAAGTGGGTTTAAGAAAACGTGACGATGTCCGTGAAAATTCTTTGTTCACTCATTTCGAAAAAAAAGTCTGTGACAAATCCGAGCAAATGTCGGATGATTGATTTATTGTCTGTTTGCTTACGCGCGACTGAGTTTTTAAGTCTATTCAGATCAAAAGCTTAAAATTAAACGAAAAAAGTATATCTACTCAGTAAGTAGCAAGTCACGTTCAAATATTCTACAGTTCACGTTAATGCTAAACTGAAAATATTATTTGTTTCGTTTTGGGACAGTCACGGTACATCTATTCTATAATAATTAATTTAGTAAGTTTTATTTACTGAAATATCCTTAGTCGTTAGCTGTTACTTGAGCTTCTGATGATGATGAAAATAAAAGCATCGTGACATATTTATAATTCTAGTTTATTCTAAGCATGTAGTTAAGCAATCCGAGCACGCTCAAAATGTCTCCATTACTTCTCGGTAATGCTCGCGCCGACGGCTGACCCGCTCTGGCCGCTCTTAATTGCAGACAAAACACTCCGTTACCGCGGACAGGGTTCTATTTACTTGGAGTGACACAAATAAGCGCATACACCGCAAACAAAGCACTAACTTAAACCAGATAGGATATGCTTTTGGCTAATCAAAATCAAAACCAATTTTATATTCTAGAAAACATAAAACATTTATTTTCGCTACGAAAATTTAGACCATAATAATAACAAAAATATTATTCCTGCTTCACCTAGTATTTATGAGACTGCCAATAAAAACAGGTATATTTCCAACATTCACTCTGGTCCATTGCCACGCGCCGTGTAAATTAATTACATAGGCGGAAAGCACGCGCTTGCCGCCCGCCTAACGCTCACCGCACGCAGTTTAACCGACGCAATCCTTCAATTTTACAGACCAGGAAACAAGTTTAGTCATTAGTCGAGACGAATCTACCGGTTGAGCACCGAGTGCATTCCATAGCGTACATCAAATTTCAGCTCATCATAAGACATTTAAAACGGTATTATATTAAGCTGAAAAAAGCTAATGCTGGTAATAAACGAACTCGGATCGGAAGTTATGAGAAATAACCGAATACGGCGCGGCTGATGCCATAATAGCGAGCAATTTCAACCATTATTAGATTTTTTATCATCCATGAAATATTTGCTCGAGTTACCAAACTGTGCTGATATCATAATGGTTTTTATTACAGTTAAAATAATTTGTCTCCGTCGAATTCTGCAATTACTAGCACGGTTGGCGAGGAGGAATTAATTAAACTAATTCGAAAGCGTCATTAGTGGTGTGTTCCCAGTCAGCGCGCAACGGGACCTTATCATACCATTTTAAATTTATTGTATAACGGCTAATTAAAAGCACACTCGTTTGTAGATTAGTCGCAGCACGATCACGTAAGTGTTGTCTCACGTTGTTTCGGCGCGATACCGCCGAGCACTAATTGAAAGGATTAGGCGCTATCTCTCTTAGACAGCGCTCAAGGGATTGAAGATAACGATCCCGCCATTGCTATGAGAATATAATAAACAAACAATGCAGATTCATTGCCATTGCGAGCGACCGTTACGAGCTCAATATGATTGCAGCAACTCAGATTACTTTATAGTTATTAGAAATGCTGCGAGTGAATATGTACGTTACGTTATTGTCGGTTTATCAGTTAGGTAGGATACGAATACACTTCGAGGCAAAATAACTCCTTATAAATCAGTTGATTTGAATTGCGCTCTCATTAGCGATTCCAGCTGTGGTGCGCTGCTCGGCAATACACAACTTATTACTTTGACTACACGATCAAACGCATTTATAAAGCATCCACATTTAGCTACTGAATACATGACTTATCTTCACTTAGATAAATAAAGCATTTCACAAAATATTCGCGATTATCTAAGCAGACGAATTCTTCAAGAAGTTCCGAATGCGATTTGCGTAAGTATTCGTATTCCTGAAACCGGCCGGTCAGATCATAAAGAGGTTTATTTATAATATGGAAATACGTTATCAGAGTGAACTGGCGCCGTCACGGAAGCGCTGTATGCGCAAAGGATTTTATTATGTTTGTTTTGACAGTCATAACTGTGTAGGTTTTATGAGTCCGTGTTTCACGCGTATCGGAATAATCTCATCTTATCATTTTTTTATGTGACAATATTTTATCACATAACTTTCTTCAAGCTTACTCTTCCGTGTTCCAAATTTAAAAAAAATTGAGTCACATTTGCATATTTGAATAAAGTCAGACGATGATATTAGCGAAGATGATAAAATCTCACGTTGGAAGTGTTGTAGCGAGGAACTGGTACTGAAGGTATTACAAATTACTGGTACACGATGGCTCGGGACGAGTTATTTGCACTTCCTCGTGTGCTGATATCGGAATGCATAAAGCAAGACAGGTGGCGGTTAAATCACGGCGCGATATGAGACGCGACAACAGATGCGATCAACTAGTCTTCAACAAGGAGCACATAAAATATGGAATATCCATATTTTAATATTCACATTTTTAACTTTCGCGACTTAAAAATTTTAAAAACATTATCGGGACTTGATCACGTAATAAAATCATTCTATTTACCTCGATATTTCGGAAATTCACCGTTGCCACTAGTAGACTATTAGACTATCACCCGAATACTGAAATGCTACTTAGTTCAAGTGGCGCTTATCATTGACATAGAATTGTATACAATTCTAAAGAGTCAGAAGAACGTCTCAAATAGATATGTACGTCTCATTGAAGTAGCGTTTCAGTATTCGGGCATTCGTGATATAAAATATTTTGAAAAATATGGATAACCCAAATTTACCAAAAAATATATTCAACGATTCTTTCAAACATATTTCAGGACCCGTAGCAAAATGAAATCCATGATATTTACCTATACCTCTCGTACCTGAGAAAATACTGTTAAAGCCCGAATCGTCCATACGAGCCGAATTTTCATCTAACAGTGATGATGATGATTAATTTATAACTAGTTACTATAAAGCAAATTCTTAGACTAATGGTAGTTTATACATTGGTTCTAATCCAGTTACAGTTATGGGAACAGGAATAATCCAGATTTTCGACGACAACATAAATAAATTAATATTTTTTATGTATGTATCAAAAACCCTTTTCAACTCCAGTGATTCATTATTATAGGTTGAAATCGTCAGAAACGCAAGATTTTTTTAAATCAGACTTATGCCACTACAATTTTTCATATTGAACGTTCGCAGTAGGTTCTATTCGCAGCCCAATGCGTCGCTCTACTTAGTATTTTACAGCTGGTTTGTTAGTATAATTGGAAACTAGTCCGACTTTAATCTTGTTAGATTCTAACACAGATTAGTAATATTGTAGGTTTAGAATGTAACAATTTTGCTGTAAGACATTAAGTTTTATGTTAAAAATCACTGGTAGTAAGACTGGTTTTCCAGACCTTCCGTAAGGTCGAGGAGGGGAGTTGTGACTGTTATAAAAGAGAAAATGAGAAACATAGAGAAACAGAGAATTAGTTAGAGAAAAAGTAAGTGTGGTGAAATGTACGTTTCTTTGACTATGTATAAAATAGTCATCAAAGTATACATATCAAGGATTTAGTTTTTCAATACTATGATAAATTCAATCGTAGAAATATGTTTTTTAGCTGCCGGTGAAATTTTATAGTGTACTTCTCATACAAAAGACTTCAACGCACTCTCAAAGCATTCGCGTTTTTGCCTACTTGTATTTTTTATTGGAATAAAAACAATATAACATTGCAAGAGTTTGATTTACAACAGACTTACACACGTAGTTGAGTTAAATATTATTTTACAATAGTTCAATCTGAATAAGCGTCAATTCACATGTACCACTACCACACCACGTCGCAGCGACAAAATGTGGTCCAGCTGTGGTTACGTGTGAAATGTGTCGCAGCGACTTTTTGCAGTTGCGTTGTGGTACCGACAAAATGTCAATGTGGCAGGCGCCAGCTAGGCGCGCGCTGTTGATAACGTCATGTCGTCGCGATGTGGTTGCGATGTGGTCGTATTACATAGGTGGTCGATAACAACGACAAAATGTGGTACGTGTGAATTGGAAATTCATTTTCAATACAAATATACGCCCGACCACGTCGCGTCGTTGTGGTGTGGTTGTCGGTGTCGTGTGGTTGTGGTACGTCTGAATTGGCACTAAGAGTGAGTTTAAATCCAGGCGGAACCATGCATTGATGTTTCAATGGATTATTCGTGTTGTTGAATTTATATGCGCACATAAACATGTTCACAAGACTTCTTAACGGTGAAGAAAACCATCGCTTTATCAGTTTCATACGTATAAACCGAGTCTTTTTAACCGACATCAATAAAGATTCCGTTGAATTGAGAAATCGGAATATTTTTTTTATGTATGTTTCCCTATTCTATAGATAAGATTCGATTAAGTTGAGAGAAAAGTGAAAATTACCCTGTGACTTGACAGTCAGCCTGGTAAAAATATGGGTCGGTTCATCACCCCATCGCACCCCACTACTTCATCTAAAAAATCCTTTAAATTCTTTTCTTCTCCTTTGAATTATTTAAACCTAAAAATACTCCAGGCACCACAGTGCCCCGTAAGATAGGCATAGGTTGCCTTCAGACGCTGCATACTTCATCTAGATAAAAGCTTGAGCCTATAATCTAAAGATATTGATTTCCAGTTCCATTTATTTCCAGGCATAAATTTTTTATCTCAAAAGGAACGCACCTGTCAAGATGTACTTATATAGTGTGAGTAATATTAACTGCGTATTTATTTATCAGTGCGTGCGCTCCATACAAAAGACTTCAACGCGCTCGGTAAGCTTTCTCAAGCGGCATTTTGAATTCGACTAGATTTTTTCCATACGAGTGATCTAAAATAGTATTAAATGTTTTCTATCTTATTTTATTGAATATTAAAACGGTACGAAAATAGGGAGGTATAATAATAAGGTATAGACGAAAATTTAAGAACTACAGGTTAAGAAATCACAGACTAGAGAACTAGTTTTTTAATGAAGTTAATAATGTATTTTGTAGATTAAACAGAAGTAATAGGTATTAATAATATAAATAAAACTTTTTGTCTGCATGTTTGTTTTGCACAAAAACCAGTGATAAATAGTCGGATACTAAACAGAGGGCGTATTATCGCATCAATCATTAGAAACCATTATAACTACACACAGATGTATAAAAAACTTGATTTACGCGATGACGGCGGAATATTTGCAAGGATTACATTTATAAGACCCGTATAAATCCCTCATAAGTCTTGATTTGAATAAAATACAAAATAATAAATTCGGGGGTTTTGAAAATATCCTTAATGCCTTTTCCTAAATTGCGTGTAGTAAGCTAGTATTTAACAAGCTAAATAAATTATATAAATATTGGTGGACATTTCAGACAGCGCCATCTAGCCTCAAACTAAGCAAAGCTATCAGTCTATCCTATCAGTTATCTAGTTCGTACTGATAGAATACATAAAGCACTACTATTATTTTACTTTAACACTTAGACAGAACAAACCTCTATGTTCATCACACAAATATTTGTCCTAGGAATAGAAACCAACGACCGCGGAACGCAGGCAGAGCTACAACCAAATAGGCCATTCAAGTTATTACTTAAGTACTATATTTTCATTCAAGTTCTATTAACATGAACATTCCAAGGTTTTAAAGGCATCTAAGCAGAATCTAAGGTTAATAAGTGTTATACTTAAAATAAACCAGTAATATTATGTAAGTTTAGCATTTTAAATCGAAAGGTTCAAATAAGTACTAAAATATAAATAGTAAATAGTGTACTTATTGTAAATTAATAGCTGTTTAATGCAATTCAATCGTTGTACAACGTAATATTAATTAGTAGATGTAGCTTAATAAAAAATAGGTAGTTTATTTGTTTGAATTGAACCAGAGAGATGAAATAAATACACATGAATAAAATTATTTTTTATTGGTAAAATTCTAAGCAAATACTTTAGTGACTAGGGTCCAACGACAGAACCTAAGAATTTGAATTTTATTCCACAATTAGTTTTTTCAGCATAAGCCGAGCCTATGACTTCTGAAATAATTTTATTACAAATTTAATCATTTAGTTTGTTTATTTAAAAAAGAAAGTCGTTGAGAAAACTCTCTGTCACCCACTTATAAAAAGCCAAATTATTTAAAAAGGTAATTTGATTTCTATTTGGATAATATGGATAAGATATTAATCAACGCAGATGATAATTAAATGGTTATTAATTTGCATATACAGAAGATAGATGACTTACACTCTTTAAAAAAAAATTAAACTAGAAGTCATTGAACCTAAAATGAATTATTATTATGTTCCATTGCTCAGTAATTAAGTCATAAAGTAATCAAAAACGTTCCCCTTTTATCTTCTATTTACAATATCAAACAAGCTTATAAAATATAAATTGCTTGTAATAAAAAGTCATAGTTATATAAACACAAGTTTTTTTGTATGGTATGATATCCTCTTCGACCAGATTTTTAAATAGATTCCGCACGGAAGCTGGTGGTACCAATTATTTGACAACTAATAAACAACTAATAAATGATACGCGTCTAACGATGTAAGATAGCATGATTTGCATATTTATTGGACCTCTTTAAGCAAAGTAATAAAACTGAATATTCCAGTAATAGATAGATAGAAATAGATAGAAAATACTTTATGGCACACCATATAATAAAAGAAAAACAATACAAAAAATTAAACTAACTTAAATATGATAGGTATACAATCGGCGGTCTTATCGCTAATAAGCGATCTCTGCCAGACTAGAACAAATAGAAAAATTAGAACTTGTACTTAAAAGCCTAGGTTACAACACATTGGCAAATTAAAAACTATACATTGTAGGGTAAACCATGTAGTAACTGGCCACTTAAGCACTTTGACTAATTTAAATTGTTTTATTTGCTTTGTATGTCCTAGAAGTGTTATGTTTATAGTGTTACAGGAAAGAGAAAACATTATTACGTATTACAAATTATAAGAAAAACGCGTATCATCAGTTGAATTTTTTTTAAATTAATTTAAATAAAAATAGTTGTTTTAGACCAGTAACTGGCCGCAAAAATTAGTAACTGGCATGTTCTTTTTCAGTAACTGGCCACAAGATTTCTTTGACGAAATTACTAAATTTAATATCAAATTTTAAGAAAATAATAGAAAATACAATATCTGGCTAGTAGAACTATTAAAAATCAACAAAATAGCATACTTCTCACTTAAATAAAACAAATTTAAATTAGGTATTATGAGATCTAGGCTTCATCTTTGGTAATTTTGGTACATAATTACCTACACATTATCAATTCCCTTGCTTTTTTGCTTCCTCGCCAACAGCATGAAATGATAATATGATTTCTTTGCGCGAAGTGTGGTGCACAAAAATTTAAACATTTACTATCTGACTTAGATGTACACATTTCACTAGGAAGGAAACTTGGTAGGTCAATAGGTTGTGCTATGGAAATTTGCTGTGGAGCATAATCGGTGAATGGGTTGTAAAGATATTGGGTTCCCAAGGAGGTAAAAAAATTAAAGTTACCCAATTAAATTGAGTGGGATGTCATATGAAAGGACTTAATTTGTACATTCCAAAATGGTTTTTTTTTTACTCTAAGATGTATAGTTTTTGAAATACGACGAAAGAAAATAAATAAAAACTAGAGCTGCCAGAGCTCCCGTTACATAGAGTTTTGATGTCTTCGTAGTTCATTAACTGGTCGGTCTTCGAAAGAGAGTGGCATCGTTGCGGTCTGGTTTACAATGATTTTAGTTGCAACTTGAATTTTTTTCATGATAAAAAATGAAAATAATTCTCCGGAAACCTGAAAAAAAAAACTACGTATGAAGCTTACGTTAGGTAGGCACGTAAGGTATCTACCTAATTGAATGTAAATAAAATAGACACGACTTAAATATTGCATGCATGCCTGTAATTTTTACCATACCGAGCTAGCGTATTATACATCATTGTGAAGAGACTGAACGCAGCAGACGTAGCATGTAGTCAAAAACAAGTCCAAATATAAACTATCAACGCAACGGTGCGCGAGATCTCAGTTCGGGGCGAACTACTAGTTTAATTGTTATAGTGTTAATTATTTTCAATGAAGCATTAGAGATCTTAATCAGACAAGTCTAAATTGCCTACCATAAAGCATAAATGACACAAGAAACCATCATCAGCATCAGTGGGAATGTGGATTTGGTGAAACATAGGTATACAATTTTTATGGAACTCGCATTTATTACATTCAAGCCTTTTCTTAGTTATACTAGCGGTACAGGCTTCACAGATCGATATATCATTTTCTTCAATGTCTCTCTCAGTTTCGTTTGTAATTATAAATTATGGACCGACTTGTTTCAGTTTCTGTTTTTAGATCTGAGCCCCTACTTTTTCTCTTCCTAATAATCTGTAGCGACATCAACCTGTCGCTAGATGAACTACATAAACATGCTACACTACAGATGGCGCCACACAACATTATAATGTCTAGATCTCGCAAGCGAAGTTTTCAGCGGCGATAGACATATCTAGGACCAACCAACAACAACTGTTGGTCGAAAGACCACGGGCAAGTGGGTCAGATGGGCCGGCCCGTTGCAGAGGAACCACCTACTCTGCCTTTGGGGAACGATTCCACCATGTTCCCTAAACTGCCTGTTAAAAAAGTAGACACCATCAGTAACTGGCCACTCAACTGGCCACCTATGCCAGTTACTGAAAAACCCTAATAAATTTTCACAATATTTTGTCACCTATTATAAGACCTGATTTTCTTGCACTACAGAACGTAATTTTGATCAATTTTATAGAGAAGTCATTTTGTTAATAACTGGCATGGGTGGCTAGTTATTGAAAATTTAAAGTTTTTTATTTCAGTTACTAGCCACACTATCATTGTAGGCTATAAGCCAATAACTTAATCAAAGACGACTAAATTACGATAATACTACCTAAATGCTAACTAAATCACTATAAACTACAAAGATACATAGTTTGAAACAAGTTTAATTGATATTTTAATTAAACAAGATCCTTACCGTTTTAACAACTCAACAGTCATAGACCATCCGGCTCTCCGACTGTTAACCAATAACGAAATATTTTCGCGTAAAGTTGTTTAGCTGGTGACGGAAATCGGTACTAAAATTAAAGTTAAATATATAAACAATTCTGTAAGATGACAACTTATGGCGTACGTCTCACTAGTTGCTTAATTTAAATGTCTAAGCATCAACATGGCTAGTTACTGAAGGTGGCCAGTTATACCTAGATTTACCCTATTTCAATTATTTGAAAAAAAATAATGATGTCAAATTTTGAAAACAAAGCCCCCACGTCTCTTTAAAAAAAATTCCTCGCACGTTGGTACACTTACAATTCGTACAGTACAGTAGTAAGATGAATATTGTGCACATCGGCGAACTTCGTGCTTTGTATGACAACCGAATTTGTCCGAATCTTCAACCAACAGTCAGCCGTCCCCATCCCGCCCGTCATTCTCTTAAGGTGGAATCAGACGGTTCATTTTTCGTTCATTTCTGTTCTTCATTCGGCATCTTTCACTCAGAGTGACACATCTAAACATAAAATGAAAGAAAAGTGTCATAGAAAACCCTAGCTTTCATTCGAGTGATCTTTCATCCGAGTGAACCGTCTGATATCACTTTTAGGTGATTCGAAGGTGACAGCACGTGCGGTCTAATTATTGGGAAGTACATAGAGTTGTTCCCTCCCTCTTCATTTGCCTTATTTTTAGTTTTCGTCAAATTCGTTACTTTTGAGATACTTGACATTACTTCTATACTATAAACGTCAAAAATTTTACTAAAGTAAGCCAACCCATATATAGATAGTATAATGACACTGGCCATAAGCAAGCTACGTCACAAGCGCTTCGATATCCATAAATATCAATTGTCAGGTTTGAATGTAAAGCCGCTGTTTTCTAAGATTCAATACATTTAGTCTGTACTAAAAATGATGTGAAATTAATTCATATTAGATGTAATTGCACAGTTCAATATAAATTGACACAAATTAGACCAAAATTACTATAATTATCCTTAAGAATACTTGACGTTTATCTATGACTAGCTTAAACTCTCAGCTTCACTCACATGGTACTGATATTTTAATTAGCCTGTATGCTATTCCAAGTGTCATTAGGCTAGATCTTGAAACGCAAACATACAAACTTTCGGATTTAGAATATTAGTACTTTTTTGTTTAAGTTGGTACTTACATTATTTAGATCAAAGAGATTTTACCAGTAGAGACTAGGTATAGAAAAAGCTCTAAAACGTCGCGAAATTGTGATAAAGCTACTTAAGTAAAATATACGCGGCTTTGTATAATATCAATCAAGAAAACTAAAATATAGCAGAGATAAAACCTTGTTATCATCCATGCTCAGGCAAGGAGCGAAGTCAAGAGCTAACCTATCTTAAATAAAAACAAAAAGTTATCAGAATGAGACAAATTATGTGCGTGCTCCGTGTAAATGCGCGTAACATCGGAGCAAGACAAAGTGCGACTAATTAGCCAGACTTTTGTTCGCCACGCTGAGCGGGGTACAACGCCTCTACCTCAGTTTATATACAGATCATTGATTTAGATTACTAATTTAGAAGGAACAGTAAACCGTGAATTGCTTTCCTCCGACACATTTACAACTAAAGTTATATTAGTTTTATCGGGTAAGATTGTTACATAAAATAAGCGATCTATAAGCTCTCAAACCAATGCAATTTACCACAGGAATTTCTAACAGTGGCTATTGTACAAAGCTTGAAGTATTTACACAATATTAGGTACGTACTTACATAAAATGATCATACTCGTATGCGTGTATATTTCGTATGTTCTAACTTTAGTTTTTATTGTTCTAGTCGGTGATTAATCTTTCTTTATACATTTCATGTTTTTATTTAAAGCTTTGTATAACACGCACAAAAAAGAGTAACAATTAAGAACGATTTAACAGAATTACTCGATTTGTCATAATTTAATTTTTAATACAACTTTATGTCGTGCTCAAGGCGATTCTCGCGTTTATGTTTTCGTTTCCACGGTGCAAAGAATACTATAGGTACTTACTAAATATTTTTACACGACTGCGGCGAAGCTCAAACGGAGGGTTATGTGATTGACCTGTATGTATGTATGTCTGTTCCTATGTTTTCTCGTAACGGCTCAACCGATTTTGATAAATGACGTCATTAGATTCGTCTTAATGGCGCGAGTGTCACTGGGTACATAAAATGTTTAAGAGGCCAGCAATAGACGAATGTCCGTACAAACGTAATAAGTAAGTACCAAAATAATTTAATATTTGAGTATATTTTTATCACTTTATGTTGTTATTTAGATTAAGGCAGTATTTATCTAGGTTCCTGTTACACTTTTGTATCCAAAAAAACTTACCTAAAATAACATGCAAGAAAAGGGTACGAACATTTTTGTATGGAGCCTGGCATACCTACTGTCGGCCATTTTGAAAAAACCTCGATTTTGTAGCAGGTGATTAAACCTGTGTCAATCGATAGGGGAAGTGATTACAAACAAAATATATTCAGTAATAAAATCTCGTAATCTTTATACTTTCCGAGATATTTGAGTTTGAAAATGTAAAAATTAAAACTTGAAAATGCTAATTATGCTGCCAATAATAACCGGTAGGTATTTGAATATGTCTACTGTGACCGGGGATAAAATCGTGAGCCAATTTCGTTTAATTTTTAGGTATGTGGGTATTTCAAGAAAAAAAAAATTTTTTGAACACAGTTTACCATTTTGTGGTAAATATTTGGTATAGGTACTTATTACTATTTTTATAGTAGGTAACTATAGGTAGGTATATATTAGGTAGATATGCATAGCCTGCATGTATGAAGCGAATAATGATTGGAAAACCAAAAATTAAAATGCTGCTGGTGACAAAGGCAATGTTTCCAGGGTGTCCAGTCGAGCCCATGCCAAGAACCATTTAAGACACACATTATGTGGGAACAACAGCCCAAGGTTCTTTTTCCTCTAGGTAATAAAACAAAAGTAATCGGACATATTTTGTATGTTTTAATAAATAACCGTATGGAGGGTAGGGATAAAATCACGGAGTGGTACTGCTCATGCGTAGTGGGAAAAAGAATCCTGGCTATTGTTCCCACATAATGTGTGTCTTAAATTCTTGGCATGGGCTCAACACCCCGGAAACATTGCCTTTATCACCAGCGGCATTTATAGATTCAGGTGATTGTCAGACATGATGTTGAAAACGAAGTGAATAGGTAAAGAATTTTAACTTTTGGTTTTCCTATCATTATTCGCTTAGAACATGCAGGCTATGTACCTATAAGGTTTGAAAAAAAACCAGTTTTTTTAAAATCTCATAAAACAAACAGTTCAAAATGTTTTAAACAACTGTTTTTTTTCTTTTTTTTTTCTTTTGCTAATAACTTAAATTGTATTAGACCTAATCAATTGTTACTTACTAGATAGGTACATTGATTTTTTGTAACATATCTTTAAAGAAAATGAGAATCAATACACGTATTGAACGCTTTACATACATGGTATGGTAGGTATGTTTTGATGTTTATTCTTAATAGGGGGAACCCGTTATTAAAATTAGGTACCGTATATTAAAATTAGGGGAATACCCATAAATCCAGTGAATTACCTACTTTCTTTCGACGGTTGGCATAGGGAGTTTTGTTGCCTTACTTTACCGGCGAGAAATTACCTTTAAAATTAGGGGAATACCCATGACATGAATCCAGTGAATTACTTTCTTTCGACGGTCGACATGACTTCTGTCCTCATTCTGTAGCGGGATTTTACTGGGGGAAATTACCGATGTATGGCTTATATAAATACGAGAGCCTTTCTTTATAATATTTCATTTGATAATAAATTCTAGTAGTTTTAAACCGTGTTTTTATTCAATGTTTTCAACATTGTTTAAAACTTGTTTTAAACTGTGTTTTTAAACAATGAATAAAAATCAAAGTTTTATTTGAGACTGTTTTAAAACTTGTTGTAAACAAGTTTTAAAACTACTTGTTTTAATCATGCCAACCCTGGTACCTACCTACCTAGTAGAATCACGTACCTATAGTTACCTATTATAAAAATAGTAATAAGTACCTACCTACTATTCAGCACAAAATGACGAAATAAACTGTATTCTAAAAATATAATTTCAAATAAAAAAAAAAATTTTTTTACCTAAAAATTAAACGAAATTGGCTCACTATTTTATCCCAAGTCACAGTAGACATATTCAAATACCTACCGGTTATTATTGGCAGCATAATTTGCATTTTCAAGTTTTAATTTTTACATTTTCAAATTCAAATATCTCTGAAAGTATAAAGATTACGAGATTTTATTACTGAATATATTTTGTTTGTAATCACTTCCTCTATCGATATTGACACATGTTTCATCACCTGCTGCAAGATCGAGGTTTTTTCAAAATGGCGGAAGAGTAAGTATGCCAAAATGTTCGTTCTTCATGAATTTTTAACCTTTTTAGACCAAAAAGTCATGTGTTATTGTTTTTCATTGTTCATTTGTTCTATGGTAAGTATTTTGGAACATAACATAAAGTGATAAAAATATGCCCATTTTGGTATTACGTTTGTATGGACATTCCGTCTGTCGCCGGCCCCTTAAAAAATCAAAATAGAGGCTTTTATGCGCTTTAATGTGCGGGCTTAATTATTTTTCATGTTCCTCGATTGTTGTATTAAAATAAAGGGCATTAAAAGGCGAGTAAGAAAATATATTTATATTTTCATGAAAACAGTTTTACAGTTTTAGCAGTAGTTTTTTAGTTTTTATAACAACTGCTTTTTTGTTAAAACGTATAAATATGTCTTCATGTTCTTTAGTTTTGTAATTCTCTTATAATTGTAGTGGACGTAGTCATTAAGTCTATTTGCTTAATGCCATCTAATGCTAGACGGAAATGCAAACATAACGTTAACTAAGCAATTATAACGATTGTTAGTATTGTACTAGTAGATGGGTATTCTGAATTAATGCCTATAACATGTACCGTTAGGGCCTCACGTTAAACCGAAAGCTGCTTTTCGTATGGGATCATGTTATTACCCTTTAATCGTAAATTATTGCGTTGATTGGGTACTAAAAATGTAGTCCAAAGATGATTTCAAGTCCAAGTTAATTTATATGAATACAAACAGTAAAGCTCTGTAAAATGACATAAATTTACAGTGATAATTAACAAGATGATGCCAAAAATGTAAATTATAGTGATTAATTTTGCATTTAATGAGAAGATAGGTATAGAAAGATCGAATATTTATTGAAGTATTTATTGTAATCAATGAGATTAGTGTCCAGTCATAAAACGTTGGCATAAATCCTTTACTGTTGATTAAATTTAAGTAACAGTATACGGAACCGCCTATTTAAGCATACAGTTAATCAATTAACAAAATGTGTTGTCTTGATAACGGTGATTGTTGCAAACTATAGAATAGAAAATTCTTTATTGCACCATATCAACACATTAGAAATAAACAATACAAAACAACAAGAGTACCTAATTTAACTATAATATACAATATAATACTATACTATAATATATCACCACTAAAAACCGATCTTTACCAGACAACCTGTGAATGGATAACGGACCGTATAAAAAATAATATGGGGCATAATGATAAAAATATATTAAAAATAAATAAACCCACTTAATAGAAATATAAATGAACCTAATAAATACCAATAGAATATATATACATACACATATGTACAGTTAATAATGAATGATAAATACTGAAACCAAGACAAGTCAGCGACAACAGGACAAATAGTATTCCTTTAACAAATATTTAAAAGAGGTAATAGTTTTTGCACATCTGATAGGAACAGGCAGTTCGTTCCATAAAAAAACAGCCTGCACTGTAAAAGAGTTGTTATAGTAAGAGAAGAAGTGGATAGGAGTTTTAAGTTGAAGAGTGTCAGAGGAGCACAAGGAGCGAGCGTGGGCAATAGTGAGCATCATGAAGAAATTGAAACTGTTCCTTTAAATAAGGTGATGAGGTGATTTAGGGGTGAGCAAGGGTTAAATAAAATATTTTATAGTAGATTACTAAACTTACTACGAAACTCGGAAACGTGATCAAATTTACCAAAAATGAACCGTATTCCCAAGTTTTGCTGTCACTCAAGCTTATTGAGTTCTACATAGCTATCATAGACATACTCAAGACTATTCACTTTAATATTATCTTATATTGTGAAATTGTTTCGTTTTAACCGTGTCTTAACTGAACACTTCGAGAGCGGCTTGTCATCTTCAAGTAATTCGCTACGCGGCGCCTGTATAAACATCTTCCTCAATCTGCTGCTTGTTTATCCTCAATAAAAGTGTTTTCATTATTATCAAGAAGAAATAAAATCAAAGATTATGCATTCGAGTTTGATTATGGTTTTAGAATACGAGCTCGGAACCACAACAGCAATAAATAAAGTAACACAATTCAAACTTGTATAGCTTTCTACAATGGAAAACTTGTGTATATAGGCTTTGAAAGCACGTATAAAGACCGCACTTTAGAGCCGAAAATACGAATTTCCACGCTGTACTTATGTTATTTATTTTATGGCTGCAATTTTCATGACATTCAAATTGTTTTGTAGCGTGCTCGATAGCGATAAGCTCGTGTGGGATAAGCTTTGTTTTAGAATATACGATTATCGTTTACTGTGTAATGTTAATGTGTTCTTGAGAGGATATTAAATTTTGCATAAATCGTGGTCCATTACATCGTAGCATGTGGTACACGGAGGCAATTCCGCAAGTGATTTCACATACAGTTTCCCATTATTAATTACAGTGGTAACACAAAATGGTCCGGTAGCGAGGTATGCGCGGCTGTACCGCACGACGACATCCGCGCCGATTTATGTGTGGGAGAGCGGGGTCCCGACCCCTGCACAAACAAATGATTATTCCTTATCACTTTACAATTGAATTTCAACTCTACATTACCATATACTTCAGCCGGAGCGGCAGGATAAACCGCACGCCGCCCCCCACCCCACCCGTGCTCGCGCCAGTGCCCCAGCAGCCCCAGCCGCGCCAAATAGAGGAGAAATCTAAGACCCAGAAAGATGTCCCGGAAGTAATGCCTACCCCTGAAATACAGTCCTGGATGAATTCCATCGAGCAGTACCTCCACGAGATTTGCGTTACTGCATCTGACGGCAAATTGAATTCAGAACAAAAACTCAGAATTAGTGGTTTGTGCCGTAAAGTGAGTCTAGATACATCACATATGGCGGTCCAGTATCAGTCAGCTAAGGTGAGAATCTTCCATGCCCACTCCACCATACAAGCCCTACAAGCCCAGCTTGACCTCTCGCATCAGTTGCAAGATCTAAAAAAAACTATCTTAGTATCTTCGAAACCTGCAGCGGAAACTTCTTTTGCGGATATGGTTAAGAAAGGCGCCAATAATTTCGTAAAGCCTTTAAATTTAAGTTCTGTTGCCATTTATCCTCATGATAAACTAAAGTCGAGCGAGGAAACAAAATCCCTAGTCCAGAAAATTATAAACCCAGAAGCAATGAAACTTCAGGTGAGAGGCCTGCGCAAGACAAGGAACGGAGGAGTTATCATCAGTACAGAAACAAAGGATGATATCGAAAAGCTCAAGAAGTCAGTGCAGCTAACAAACTCAGGTCTTCAAATCGACGAGCCGCACAAACGAAAGCCGAGAGTTGTTGTCATCGGAGTGCCCTCATCTATGCCTGAAAAGGAAGTATTAACCTGCCTGTACCACCAAAATCTAGCTGATACAATGCAGGACTGCAACCTTGACCAGTTTTTAGCCTCTCTTAGGCTAAGCCATAAGTCGGGGAGTAAGAATGCTGAGACCTGCAATTATGTAATAGAAGTTCCTGCGAATATTCGCAAAGCCCTAATATCCAAAGAAAGAGTGTTTGTGAATTGGTCATCGTGCCCTGTGAGAGACTTTACTTTGGTCACCAGATGTTTCAAATGTCAGCAGTATGGACACGCAGCCAAATCATGTCGGGATACAGCAGATACCTGCGGACACTGTGGTGATCGAGGTCATTCCATAAAGGAATGTACAAAGAAAGGAGAAGAACCAAAGTGCGCCACTTGTTTACATTTTAAAAAGCCAAGTAAGCATATTACAGGTTCTGCTGATTGTCCGGCTAAAATAATGTCTGAAAAAAGGTACCTAAATTCTGTTGACTATGGAGGCGCCTAAGAGCGCCGTAAATTTTAATTTATTTTCTGACCTTTTACTCTATACATAGTTTATTAATTTTATTGTCTTGTTAAAATGATTAATAATTTATTACATGACTTAGACGAATTCTCTGTATCAGAGTCCAATCACTGCAAAGTTGAAGAGTGCAAACAATATCTGTCTTCCTACAGTAATCCATTATCCATACTAACTCAAAACATTCGTAGTATTTTTAAAAATTTTGACAAATTCAGTACCCTTCAACAAAGGCTAAACATACCTCTCGACGTTATTGTCCTTACAGAATGTTGGCTTGCCCAAGAATACAATGTGCCACTTATGCCAGGATACAGTATGTACAACTCTACAATAAGTTACAACCAAAACGATGGGATTGTAGTTTACATCAGAAGTCACTTAAACGTATCAGTAGAAGAACCAAATATACAAGACTGCAACAGTCTGTTAATTAAAATTGAATCTGATTTTGCAATTTTAGCCTTATATAGACCTCCCTCCTTTAAAAACCTCAAGAATTTTACTGATTCTCTAAATAAAACCCTGCAGGAAATATCGTCATTCAAAAACATTATTTTAATTGGAGACATTAATATCAACATTCTCCCAGAAAATAGCGATCCTGATGCCCAGGACTACCTCAACCTGTGTTCATTTCATGGCTTGCTTCCAGCTCACACGCTTCCCACATTTCAGAGTGGATCATGTTTAGATCATATCATACTAAAATCGGATTTCCCCTCGCTAGCATTGGTTGTTAACACGTCGATAACCGATCATAATGCTGCCCTAATAACAATAAACTGCAAATTACCTAAGCAAAATAACGCTCGCAGAATTTGTAAATTAAATATAAATAAACTTGAATACGATTTACGTTCCATAGACTTTAACCCAGTTTATAAATCCGCTGACCCTCAGTTTTGTATGTCTTTTGTAATAGAAAATATACAACAAGCAATTCAGAACAACTCTATAGAAATTTACTTGAACAGCAAAAATTATAATTTATAACCGTGGATTACGGCTGGCCTCATTCGCTGCATGAAACACAGAGACAAACTACATATGAAAGCCAAGTCAAATCCAAATAACGTAATTTTGCAACTGTCATATAAACGATATCGAAACTTTTGTAATAATTTGCTAAAAAATGTAAAGAAAGAGTATGACAGAAATGTTTTAGAAAAGGCAGGAACGAATAGTAAAAAGATCTGGAGACATATTAAAAATGTAACTTATACCTCGAAACAGCGTGAGTCATCTTCATGTTTATTACTACCTAACTCACCGCACCTTACGTCTGCAAACTTGGCAAATAATTTTTTTGTCAACGTAGGTAAATGCCTGGCGGAAAAAGTTCAGGGCAATTCACAATATGTTACAATCAATAATTTTAAACAATGTACAACACTATCGTCCTTCACGTTACTGGATACTGATGAGGAAGAGGTTGAAAGGATAATCATGGGTTTAAAGAGCGATTGTGCAGCTGGATGGGATAATATACCAACTAAAATACTCAAGCAATTCAGACAAATACTTATCCCTCCTTTGACGTACATTTTTAACACATGTTTATCCTCAGGATTTTTTCCCAAATGCCTTAAAAAAGCTGTTGTTGTTCCGGTGTATAAATCTGGCTGTAAAAATCAAGTAACTAATTATAGACCGATTTCTCTACTTTGTTCGATTTCTAAAATATTAGAGAAAATTATAAATCAAAGACTAGTAAGCTATTTGGAAAATAAATCGATTCTATCCAAAACGCAATTTGGTTTTAGGAAAAAAATCTCGACTGATGATGCCGTCCATCACTTGACTGATTATCTTGTACAAGAAATTGATAAAGGTAATCATACCGTAGGTATTTTTCTGGACCTCGCCAAGGCTTTTGACACAGTGTCTATTTTTGCACTATTGCGCAAGCTTGAATCGATAGGTATTAGAGGAACTCAGCTGAAACTCTTCAAGAGTTACTTAGAGGAACGCACCCAATGCGTGAGGATAGGGAATGTAACTAGCACGGACCAACTAAACACAAACTTTGGTGTTCCCCAAGGAAGTATTTTAGGCCCAACTCTATTTTTGGTTTACATAAATGATCTTTGTAATCTCAATCTGGATAATGGAAAAATTGTTTCATATGCTGATGACACTGCTCTCCTTTTTTCAGCCGACTCTGAGAAAGAAGCTTACAAATACGCACAAAATGGATTCAATGTTGTGAATGATTGGCTGCGGTATAATTTACTAACATTAAATACTGAAAAAACCAATTATATTAAGTTCTCAATGCGCAGAGGAACGACTTCCCAACTGACACCTAAATTACTTGCTCATTACTGTAAAAACTACACTGATAAACAATGCACATGTCCCGTACTTTGTAGAGTAGATAAAGTTAAATACCTGGGTGTAATATTAGATGAGACTCTCTCCTTTAAACCCCACATTTGTGCTCTAATAAATCGAGTTCGTAAATTAATATTTGTTTTCAAAAAGTTACGTCACATTGCGGATTGGGAAATTGTTAGACAAGTTTACTTTGCCCTCTGTAAATCTATATTATCATACTGTATTACCACATGGGGTGGAGCAGGTAAGACTTTGCTTTTATCCATAGAGAGAGCCCAAAGAGCAGTGCTCAAAGTGGCCACCTTCCGCCCTTTCATTTTTCCCACTAACCTCCTGTATAAATCTTGTAAAGTCTTAACAGTCAGACAGTTATTCATTATGCACACAATATTAAAACAGCACGCAGGCCTTTCATACAACAGTGAACTTGCTAAAAAAAGACGGAAAGATATGGTTTGCCCTCAAAATCCAGAAGGTACAAAACATAAACGATAGTGGGCAAACTTCACCCAGCTCCGCCAGCAATGTAACTAATATGACTCGAAAGACCTAACAAAATTAAGCATTTTTTATTATCGACGCATTAAAATCTATCCCAGGGGTCACTAGATAAATCCATGTTTGTACCTAACCTGAGTAGTACTAGTACCAGATTTTATGACAAGGGAGCAATTAGTAGATTGTTACAAGTTGGTTGAAAGTAATCTATTCAGGCATGAGATGGTTTGGCGCACGAGCATAGCGAGGGCACCAATAGTTCGAGTGCATAAATAGATCTTTCACCCGAAGTAAACACTGCTTTTCATTTCGAATATGAGGAAAGTAATTCGCCGGCCAAGTGGCCAAACAGTTCGTATTGAAATGTATGGCAGATAACTCACTTGGCTACGGTCAGGATCCCGATCCCATGATCCAGATCTCGTGATTCTGATTCCGTAATCCTAATCCCATGATCCTGATTCCGTGATCCTTATCCCGTGATCCAGATCCCGTGATCCTAATCCCGTGAACCTGATCCTGTCATCCTGATCCAGTGATCCTGTGTAATCTTGATCCAGTGATCCTGATCCTGTGATTCTGATCCAGTGATCCTGCGTAATCCTGATCCCATAAACATAATTACGAATCATTATTATGATTCATAAAAGGTATTGCGGTAACGGCCATAGCACCTCTGTAAGTTGAACCTATTCGACTTAAAATAAATAGAGAACCCTCGGACAGAATTTGATGCGCATTGGCACAGATAAACATGGCAGTGATACCTTTTAAACAAAAGTATTCTAAGCTGTGGCGGCCGTGGTGGGTCCATACATTTATGACCAAAAATGTGGTAACGGCCATTTTAGCCTGTCTGTAAGTTAAACCTATTCAACTTAAAATAAATAGAGAACCCTGGGACAGAATTTGATGCGCATTGGCACAGAGATACATGGATGTGATACCTTCTAAACAAAAGTAGTCTGAGCTGTGGCGGCCGTGGGTGAAGTGCCCATACATTTTTGCCCACACTCCTTTGCTACTAGATTTTTCACATTTAACGGTCCTCTGCTATACAATAGATTAAATGCATTAGTAAATATTTATCCCCTAAATTACAATAAGTGTAAGGCAACCATTAAGGATGCCCTACTAACCTTGTCTTACGATGATACAGAGAATTTGTTAGTTGTAATAGAGTGACTTTCTGTTAGAATTAATTATTATTATTATTAGTTTTTTTTTTAAGTTAAGTTTTAATTTATAGAACTTGTTTACAATGTTATAGTTTGATATTATGTAACTTTTAGTAATTTGATAATTTTATAATTATATTGTGCTCTCTCTCGCCTGAAACACAGGATTACCTAGTTCAGGCTCGTATGTTATTTCTACCTTTATGTAAAATGAGAAAACTTGTAAATTTATGCAATCAACTTTATGAATAAATTATTTATTTATTATTATTTATTATATTATTTATTATTATTATATACCCTCACCAATGGACGTCTGAAATTCAAACTTACCACCTTCGGATCGAAAGTCGAGGTACTACCCCACTCAGCCAACCAAGGCTTTTAATTGACGGCCATTGATGTTCTGAAATGTTTTATTTTTTGAATTATTTTATTATACCGTGTAAACTGTATTTACTGTAATTCAACCCAATTTCGGCACCTCGTATTTAATAAACAATTACACACCTTTATGAACTAGCGTGCCGATGTTCGGTATTTGCATGCCGCGTCACGTTACAATTCGGTACAAATGTGTTCAGTTACTTTTATCTTGCATTCATAAGACCTAGATATTTGATTGAAAACGGTGAAATTGAGTTACGGACATGGCGGAGCGATATTGGGCATGGAGTAAAACCAAAATTGGGCGAGAAACGTTGTGACCGTGTTACGGACTTGTAATGCGTGCATGGCGTGCCTTCGCCATCTCTAATATGATTATAATGGTGATATTGGTCGGGATCGTGTGATTTGATAGAGCGACCAGCAATTGTCTTTGTATTAGCCGTGTTAATACACATAAACTGTTATTAGCTTTATTGTTGCGGATGTGTGAAATGAGAAGTTAATATGGTGAGTAATGTGTCAGATAACATGTAAATCAGCGCTATTAAAGAAACATCTAATATTGTTAATTAATATGAGTACGATCAAATTATGAAAGTGACAATGTTAGGAAAAACATTCGATTATCATTTCAGCTCAGATTTAAAAGCTAACCTTGTTTGATAACTTTTCGATAACCAACATTATTTTTCTATTCAATTGGACGAAATAGCAAATTATGTTTAACTCAAGTTTTCTTCATTCACTTATACATAAGAGCATATGTTTTCTTATTGAAAAAAACCATAGGAGCTATAATATCACGAAACCGTTCTTCGCTTCGAAGATCTTTATCTCTTATGCTATACAGTTAATTTTAACATCATTATAATAACGTTCGTTAACAGTTTATAACATTCTATCCTATAAAGAGCCAATAACGAGACTGAAGTATTATGTTAGGTAGTTGTATATTTTATGAGTGATACTAATTAATTAGTATGACTCATCAAAACATCAATATATTGCAGCAATTCAATTAATCCAATTTACTGCTTATCGGTTTACGTATGCATAACGTAAAATAATACATTGGAGGGACGTAAAACAAAACAGGTTTACGTGTATATGTTACGGGCAACTTGATTAACCGGGCAGTATTCATATGGACCGGTCATTATGAATAATGACCAAGAGCGTCGGGCAATTTGATAAATTTATTACTTTGACCGGTCCGTGTTCATAATGCCGGACGGCCTGTAGTCCATTTAATAAATCAAGGCTTGAATTTATCACTTATAGTGTGCAGAATGAATACTGCCCTATTTCTAGCCAGGCAATGTGATAAATTAGATTAAAATCTGTAAGTTATGTTAGGTTAGTAAAAAAACTACGCGCGAGCGAGCGTAGCGCGCGTGCCGCGGCAGCGGCCGCCGAAGCGACAGAAATGTAGTAAATCAACTAAAATACTACAATTCATCTATTTTATTACATTGCCCAAGATGGGGTGATCATTATTCATACAGACTGGGAAAAGTGATTAATCATGCAGTTTTTACTACATTGCCCTGCCCACGTGACACGGTCAGTCGGTTATTATGTATACGGACCGGTCATTATGAATAATGACCGGATTTATCAAGTTGCCCGTAACATATACACAAGAACAGTTGGCACAGCTTAGATCTTCAGGCAATCAGAGAGACAGAGGTAGTTAAATGTTAATTTCAAAATCCAGTAGGTAGTAATCTTATAGTATTTTTTCAGATAGACATATATATAAGCTGGCCTGTTATGAATACAGTTAACATAAACTTACTTGACTGGCCTCTTAGCTCAGTAGGTAGCTCTGCCTTCTGCGCTCTAGGTCGTGGGTTCGATTCCCACCCAGGACAAACTAATTTGTGTGATGAACATAGAGTTTGTTCTGTGTCTGGGTGTTATAAAGTATTTTAAGTATGTATTAACAAAATTATCATTACTCTATCAGTTATCTGGTTCCCATAGTACAAGATTTGCTAAGTTTGAGGCTAGATGGCGCTGTGTGAAATGTCCAGCAATATTTATTTATTGATTTATTTATAAACACACAATTACGAGTATTATCCCTATGCCTGTTAGTCGTAGTTTATGAAAGTTAACGTTAATGCTTTGAGTCACTTGAACAGAATCACATAAGGTCAATGTTTCAATAAACAGTAACGGAAGACATTATATTGAAGACATAAAATGGTTTTGAATTCCTGCTAGACCATGAAAACTCTTAGAGCATACACGCTCCAACTATTCTATAAAACCATCATTGCGAAACACGATATGGATACATTTTAATACACACAGCATAGGTAATGTACATTAATGCATATTACATACCGGGTCTTTCCATAGAAATAGTAATATGTAAAAATATACATTATAGCAGTTGTGTGTGGTCTTCTGACGATTTCTATGGAAAGATGTATTGAGATGTATCGTGCTATAATGTACTTCTTTACATTACCTGCGCTGTGTGTGAAGCCCTTAAGCTTGTACAAGTAAAAGTGAGTTTATTCCATTGTTAACACATTTTAATATCAACCGTTATGATGAAATGAAATAAGAAAGTGAATGTGTAGCGACGACTGTTTGGGTTCATGTTTTGTGTCCAAATCAATTTCGACCCATTCGTTAAATTATACGTCTGTAGGCTAAGAATGTATTAAAATCGTTTCCTCTTCGAGTGAAAGCACTAGTTGTGCGCTTTTTGCACGTGAGTAATGTACACAGGAAATGAACGCCATAATTCAATTGTAGACCAAAAAAAAATGGGGAGAAGCACTAATCACTTGAGCAGCTAACGTTGCCGTATCTGTGCACGCTTTGTTATTCCAGAGTAAATATCGTTATATCAGGGATAGGGTAGAGGCGTGCGCTCAGAGGCGTGAATATTGCGTTTAGAAGTGGGCGCTAAGTGTTCCGCTAGTAGTTTCTGTTACAGAGTAGGCAAAGTGTAGCGAACAAAGGATCATTCGCTTTTCGTGCCGGGCGAGACAATGCGCAGTCCAGCCGCCCAACTAGCGTAACGCAAGGTGAATGAATGCTAAATAAGTTCACGCCGATGAGGTCGCACCTCAGCACCTAGCACTTTTGCATTTCGTGCTTGAATAACTTTTTGATATAAGTTCCCACACTGGTATGCCATACCAGATACTTGGAAGTTAGAATTTATTGTAAGGAAAACTTGGGAGGAAACGACCGAAGCTAATTTCGGCATAGCGATAGTCCGCCATCGCCATAGCGTAACTAATGTGCCTTACGTTTCTACCTCACAAATAAAGAACGGTCTTTGACTCTTGCACTTACTATGAATAACAGAACACTGATTGACTATTTCCTGGCGTGTATGATAATTATACACCAACCATAATACTCAGCGATACATGCCAATTGAAACAGTACATTTCTATTATGGATCAATGTCAGTTTTTGCGGAACTAATAATTTGCTGAGAAAATAATTTTGAAACAGAATCGATGGCTTTACAATGAATTGATGTGGTTATAATAGGCATGATGACAGTAATCAAGTATCGCCAAAATATTTATCTGATCTAATGAAATAGGATTCAAAGATTTTGAAAAATGTATTTATTCTCCTATTAATGTCGAGATTACTAATTTATTTGTTAAAATAAATCTACAAAATACAACAATCCGCCATGATAGCCAAAACGCTCGCCGGTGTCATGGCGTCTGTCATTGCGTCACGTCTCAGTAAACGTCATTTTGTTTCTAAGTAGCTATGTAGGCATCACTGGTTGATATATTGAGCCATGACGTAATGACAGACGCCATGACACCGGCGAGCGTTTTGGCGTGAATTTGAAAATTTAAAATTAAATGTACTTTTATTGCACAAGAACCTAAATTTTCTACAGAAATATGATATATTTTAGATATAATAGATACTTCTGAATATCATAGAAGAGATTTTGAAAATAAGTTATCATGCCTTTTAGGAACAACGTCATCCTTGGCCAATGTTTAAGTAAAATTTCAAAGTTGTTAGAATAAGCAGGACAAGTAATGTGGATAATTGTTGAAATACGAGTAATAAAGCATAGCAAACTCATTCAGTTCCCGTGGGTAGGGACATACATACCATACCGTGTAAGTCACACTGTCGCAATCTATGAGAGGGCAAATGCCTTTTTCGAATTAACGATGTGGAACTGAGAACTATACAAATACGGCAGAGACCAAAATTCGCACTTATGTCGAGCAAGCTTACAGGTTTACATCGTCGTGGTCACCGAACCGAAACAAAATGTCTTTGTTTTGGCCAAATTAAAGTACCACATGTGCGTCGTCATTTTAATGATAGCAGTAGCTGTATCTTCGGGTAATGACATCGGCTATAAATTGGGCATAACGTTACACAGAGCGTACAGAAGCTTTATTAATCTAAACTGGATTTTGCAATACCCTTTTTGATGAAAAACCGAGACAAGCTCAAGAAATAGTAGTGCCTCTCTGTTAAAACAAATATATTTATAAACTAGTGTTTGATCGAAATGTTTATTTGTATTTTGGAAGGAAATTATTTAATTAAGTATTGATCTCGTTTTTCAATTTATTTTTTAGCGAGTCCATAGGCATAAGAAACTAAACTCTTTGTTGTCTGGGTAGCTAGTACAAAAAAAACTAGCGTGGCACCAGTGGCAGCGTTAGGTAAACATAAATCTGTGCAAACTTGGTACCTACGCTTTCAAGATACAATCGTGGGAAGAGAGACGTTAAACTTCTATGTAATTATCTGAACACATGAATGTCAGTGAATGAACTGCGTTAAAGTTGCATATCATGTGTGTGAAAGTTGTCTTCAATGGCCTGGACAATCGCACGTATAAAATACGATCGTTTTACAACCCAAAAACGTTGAAATATTTTCTGTGGCACACTGAAATGAGTAGAAAAACACTGACAGACTGTCCGATGTGAAAAGATCATCATTTATTATGAGACAAGGACCGTGACACTGGATACAATGATGTTTGACCAATCGGTCACGCGCCGTAACCATACGAAAATCGGTCAAGTGTAAGTTTGGGCTTAAGATTAGTCAGTTTTTTTAACCGACTTCCAAAAAGGAGGAGGTTCTCAAGTCGACTGTATGTTTTTTTTTTTTTTTTATTTTTTTTTAATTTTTTTTATTATTTTTTTGTATGTGTGTTACGCGATTTCTCCGTCAATTGTGGACCGATTTTGAAAATTATTTTTTTGTTACAAAGGGTATACTCCCGAGGTGGTCCCATCGTCACCACATCAGGATCTGATGAAGGGATCCCGTGGAAATCAAGGGAAACCCTCAAAATATTATGGTTTTTATTGTGTTTGTAGAACTATCGGGCTGAAATTTTGTATTCTTATAGATTCTTGGTGACAATGAAATATTATGGTATGAACAAGCTGATCTGATGATGGAGTCAAGAGCTGTTCAACAGAACTCCTCAGTAAATAGGCCGATTGAGTTGAAACTTGGCATATTTGTCAAGTTCCGACTACAATGTAATAATATGATGACAACGAGCTGATCAGATGATGGAGTCAAGAGCTGCTCAACAGAACTCCTCAATAAATTGGCCGATTGAGTTGAAACTCGGAATTCAGCAAATCTGTGAAGTTCCGACTAGGTACAATGTAATAATATGGTAATAATATGGTGACAGCGAGCTGATCTGACGATGGAGTCAGGACCTGTTCCATGGAACTTTTTAGTGACATGGGTATCAAATGAAAGGGCTTGATGAGCGCAACACAATAAGTAAGGTGACGTCATTCTAAATAAAAAATAAACACTAAAAATGGAAAAATAAAAAATTTTCAAAAAAAAAATACTAAACCGACTTCAAAACATCTTGCACTGAAAAGCAAAAAATAACAATATAAACAGATTTATTTAATTACTAATTATATTATTTATATTAAATTGTTGAAGTCGGTGTAAATAAAACAATGATTAAGAATAGGTATTAAATTTTATGCACACCGAGTTCAACAATTTAACATAAATAATATAATTAGTAATTAAATAAATCTGTTTATATTGTTATTTTTTGCTTTTCAGTGCAAGATGTTTTGAAGTCGGTTTAGTATTTTTTTTTTGAAATTTTTTTATTTAAAACTAAACTCGTTTGTGGCGCCTGTCAGATAGTAACAGAACAAATTAGCGACGGGGCAGAGATTAAATGAGAAAGAAGAAGAAATTTATCATAATTTTTTTATGATTTTCCTAGCAAATACAATGGGATGACCGATAACTGCTTTTTGTTGTCATTATTTACAGCTTCACGAAGGCGCCAAACGGAAAGTTCGTGTCAAGGAACTATTAAAGGATCATGATATTATCATAATGGCAATTAATCATGGTTTTTGTTACATGAAGGAATGACCAGACCACAGCTAAATAACTCTTCTAACTGTTTTATTGATAAGAATAATGCTAATACAGGTTTTGGTTGTTTACGGTTCATAAAGTAATGATTTTTTCAATTCTCATGTTCGGAAAGTACGCTTGATGTTGCCTGTACAGAGGGATGAAAACAGTAACTTTTCGTCCCTGGGAAGCAATTCTCCCTGGGAAACGATTTTCCTGATTTTCGGAAGAATTGCTTCCCGTCGAAAAATTCTATGTCAGCTATATTTGACATTTCATATTTACCATAAAATGAAGATCAGGATCTGGATTACGCAGGATCACGGGATTAGGATCACGTAGGATCAGGATCACAGTATCACAGATCAGGATCACGGGATCAGGATTACGCAGGATCACTGGATCAGGATTACGGGATTTGGATCACCTAGGATCAAAATCACAGGATCAGGAAATTGACGCCAGACCGTAGCCAAGTGAGTTATTTGTCATACATTTCAATACGATTTGTTTGGCCACGTCGGCGTCGCCGGCCACGTGGCCAAACTGTTCGTATTGAAATGGCGTCTCAGCGCGTTATATAGCTTTTACTTTGTTAATTACTTTCCTTATATTCGAAATGAAAAGCAGAGTGTTTACCTCGGTTGAAAGACCTATTTAGGCACTCGAACTATTAGCGCCCTCGCTACGCTCGTGCGCCAAACCATATCGTGCCTAAATAGGTTACTTTTAACCCTTGTGTAACAATCTACTATTTAACACCCGACGAAAAAGAGGGGTGTTATAAGTTTGTAGTGTGTATCTGTGGCTCGGTGTATCTGTGTGTCTGTCTGTGGCAACTCAGCTCCTGAACGGATGAACCTATTTTAATTATTATTTTTTGTCTGAATGGTGTCTTTGTCGAGAGTGTTCTTAGCTATGTTTCACGAAAATCTGTTCAGCGGTTTGAAGATCATCAGCTCTTTTCTATAAGTAGTTACTAGCTATCTCCGGCTTTTCGTTAGCGCGATCTAGGATTGGCACATCGCGCCATCTAGTAATTGAATTTGGAAAACAATGAAAGCAGGTGGCATTACATTTGACGTTTTATTTACCTACATTTAGTTCACAGTCAATGCTGTAATGAGGTTCATTGCAACACAAAAAAAATGAACTTGTCAATATATGTAAGTATTGGAACTTTTTTGGGTCGGTGTTTTTACATTTTTTAAATTTTATATTATGTATCAAATCCCAGATTCGACAAAAAAGAAATAAGGGATATTATTGTCCAAATCGCAGTTATACACAGCTATTTAGGATCGATACAGCAAAAAATAGTAGCTTTAGGTGTATGCTGACGGTAACCCGCGTTATTCAAATTTTCTTGCGTTTTTTTGCAATTTGCAGGACTGTGTCAGTATCTTGATCAAAATTTGATTCGCGCAAATGGAAATAACTATAAACTTTATTGCGCGAATCATATTTTGATCAAGATTCAACCTGACATAGTCCTGCAAATTCGAATTAGGCGGGCTACCTGTGTGGACCCACCTTAAAATATGGTTGATCTTCATGGGTGGTCGAACTAGGCGTAACTCGGGGTTCACGCAAGCGCAGATAATTTATTGTTACAAATCCAATTCACGTTCTCATGATGAGCAAGTCAGAAAGCTATTAAGTATGAAAAAGTTAATGCTGATTTAGAAAATCAGGACTATATTTTATGATAATTTATTTACGTACATTCTGATTCATTGGAGAAAATATAATTTATGTTCTGTATTCGAGTTAAATTAGATTTTTAATGTGCGTAAAGCCAACAGTAAAAACAATAACATTTTCCAAAAGGAAACAATACGCCATACGGTATAAAATGTGTGCTTCGTTGATGGAATACCTACCTGAATATTTCTCATTCGTTCATTGTTTCGGTAAAGGGTTAATTACAGCGTGCTATCTTTAACCAAGCCTGGGATCGTTGATTACGATCGTGGACGAGTTTACCGGAAGGACGCCCGAGCGGGAGACAATGCTCAGGTATTTGCACTCTGTGTGGGTACATCCGTGGAATGCCTCTCATGGAGTTTGTAATTAGACCGGGCGTCGGTGGCCCAACGAGCTATCCGGCGATCACGTGAGAAATCTAGCGCCTCGCCCAAACTGTTGCTGTTACCGACGGAGATAGCTGCCGACTTTGACGTCTTCAATAAAATTAGTATAAAAGTTATACACGTCGATTTTTGTGTACTAATTAGAATATTAACCATCGCAAAGGTATGATTGAAAAATCGTAGCAATGTGCTACGAAAATTAAACTGAAGATTAATCTTAGCAATTTTCATCAGAGATAGGATTTTGCTCACACATGTTCAAGAGAATCCCGCTACACCCCTATCTGCGACAGGGATAATTATTTAGAAGAATCAATAATTCAATGTCACTTTAATGAGATGGTTGGATTGATCGCGCGAGTGTGCCGATTCGCAACACGCCCGGAGGGTGTTTCTTCGGTTACGGTGTGGTGTTTTGCGTTGCGGCCGAGTGGTATCAATGCGGTTCGCCGTAACTGTTGATAATTAAGAGTGGTCGTTTAATGGCGGTTGACGGTAACGGCCCGGGTGCCGGTCCGAGCCGCTTCCGCGCTACGCCCCCTGTCAAGCGACGCGCGACGTCATAACAAAGTGTCAGCCGCTGTCAACCTGTGTTTGTACGAGCGCGGTGCCATTTGTCTAGTCAGCCTGCTTGTTACTTCGATGAGGCTGCTTCATTATTTTTCTTGTTCTGAGTAAGCGCCAGAGGCAAAGATGATTAGTTGAGTATTGGTATCTTCCTATATTATATGGTAGGTAACTAATTATTCCGTGGTTTTTAAAGTTACAAAAGTAGATTTTTATAAGTAGGTACAGTAAAATATAACGTACTTTTTTTCAAAGTTATGAGACCTAGAATTGAATTGAGAATAGTGCGTAGCTCTGAACCAGCTGACGAAATTGAAAAATATAAACCGCACAAACGACCGTATTGCATTTGTAATAAATATTTATGTCTCCTGTATAATTCTTACATACATAAATTTCCATAAACAGTACAAAGATGTCTCTCAAATCATCAGACAGGACGATTTTCTTATTACAAACGCTTATGTCATGTGTATGAATAATAGCGTGGTCTGCGTTGCGTCTCTATCGAGAAACAAGAAGATATGAATTATTTACATTTTTATAAAACCAAAGTTCCGCTTGAGCTGGTTACTTACGCTTACATTTTATGATAGCACCAAAATAGACATAGGGATATGATCAAAATGGTGTTGAGTACGATACGCTAGTTGGAAAGCACTGAAAATGGCAATACCGCCGCAGCGGCCCTGCTGTATCCATACTATTGTATTTCAGGTATGCAGAGTTGAGTTATCGCTTGTCGCCCGTCGGGGCCTTTGCCTTCAGATCGGCTTCCGGGACCGTCACGTGTCTTCACCGATACGAGCATGACGCCCGCGGCCCTTTTGATAATGCTAATGTTCCAACGATACGCCGATACTGGAATCACATACAATATACAAACTAAACGGGCATTAGCGGCGCGCCGCGGATTCCTATGGGTTTGAATATTTACAAACGATAGAAATCATTCGAAAAGATAACAGTTATGGTCACAATTCACGACCTATCCGCGGTGTAGTTGGGAGATAGCGCATTGCCATTATGAACAAACTAGATACTTACCACCTTATCGTATCCGCACTTTGCCACAATTGAATTTGTTTGCTAAATTATATTCTAATAATGCAATAAAAGTTTCAGGCATTCACAAGTACCTACTTACACGATTTATATATGATTTGTATATGATTTATAATGCGTCACAACGTAATTCATGTCTGTCTACGCTTAACGGGTCGCTGCTGTGTTGAGGATAATGTTAGGATGGAGTATAAAGTTGTAGAGTAGGCTTGCCCAGCATCCATACCACTATCTCATTTGGCCTTATACTTATGATCACAAATAAGTACCTGCTCCTAGTATTAGAGAAGCTTCTAGCTCCTAGTGCTCCTAGCAAAGTGTGTACTACAGGCTAAAGAGTGACATTTTCAGCATACTTATGGAGTGGCCACACTGCGTTTTTTGCAGCGCGTTTGTATCGATACAAACACGCTGCGAACGCGCTCTTCCTCTCCAGGTTCACGTTTATATGAAAACAAACGAGATGCAAAGGCGCGTTTGTTATTGTTACGCGAAAAACGAGCTGCAAAAAACGCAGTGCGTTCACTCCCTTAGATCTCAGTTCAAGTAAAAATATATATCTAAATATATATAAAAATTATTCGCTCCCTAAGGATGTGTTACTGACATAGCACTCTCATCGATTGGTTGTTTTGAAGTATGTTTATTTATTTGTATTCTAAGATTCGAATATTTATTAATTTCTTAGCGCTTTCATCCCAATCGAATATTAAGATAAGACTGACATCACAATCTTACCCAAATTGTTGCAGTGTAATTATGTTATGTTTGTGCTATATAAACGTCTATTATATTCGTACCAAGCAGACGTATTTCCGTTATAAATCTGATCAGTTTTTGTTAGTTCGAGATACTTCACTATCTTCGAGTAATGGAATCTAGATACAATAATAGGAATGCATCGACAAACGCACGGCAGCGCGCGCCTGCGTACGTGATCGACCAAACCAGCTCAATTTAATCAAATTAATTGACACAACCGTTAACACATAATGACCATGTATTGTGGAAATAATTTGATTATATTTGAATTTCTTCTAGCGTGTTGCGAGTAGAATATAATGTAGCGGAGAGCGGTGAAAGACCCACTTGAACCGAGTTTCGAAGCCTGCTGCATATTTGCGAACAATGCCCTAAAACGTGCCTAACAATTTTATTCTCTGCTCTATAATCTAAGGCACATTACTCGTAATAACCTAAGTGGCTGTACGAATTAGTCTGAATTCGACCATACATTCTGAGTTTTTGTTAATACGTAGACTGTATGGAACGGAATGCGGTAAGTTTTTATATCAATTCTGTAATGATACATAGCACATTATGTCAATATAAAAGTTTTGTCAAGGAGCACAAAACAATACTGGCCATTTTGTTACGATCTATAAAAGCTATATCAAAGTACATCGTAAATGTCAGATTATTGGTTTAGGCACTAGGCATGTATTATTTACAGTCCAAAGATCTAGTGCTGCCTAAGATTTATTGGTTGGTGTATGTAAACATAATTTATAATCTGGATTATCTAGCTATACGTTGGCTTGCCAACTGTATTCGAATAAACTAAAATCACAAGTTTGAAATTCTCCTGCAAAGTAAACTACGAGTATTTCAGATCCAATGAGTAAGGCATAATATCTAACGGTTCATATAAACCGAATTATTCCATCGATTCATTGGTAGTTATCCACATCAGTCACGATTGCAGGTCGAAGTGAAAACATAAGAAGTGTGAGCCCATAATTTGTATCAAATTATATAGTGCAATGAACTTGGCGTAATTTAGTAAGTGGCCTGAGTATGAACTTGGGACTTCCATCGGCTAATTTTGGCATTATTGTCTAGCGAGTGTGAATAGGGTCGACAGCCTGTGGTTTACTGATGGCATGTTGCTGCGGTCACGGGCAACAGGTGAACTTATGTATCTTAGACGAGATGTAAAAACACAGAGAAACATTAACTTAACAGACATGTTAATAATTTTCATAGAATATAAAATTAGTTATGACTTTTTCATTGCACTCGACACTTACCAAAAGCAGCTAGTAAAAAATAAACTAGTTCGCTCCATAATTTGTCCGACAGTAGAGGTAGTAAGAATCATGTTTCTCACTTAGGTCAGAGTTCAACAGCGCCTTAAAATGTACCTGTGAAGAAATTGTAGCTAAATATTTAATCCCGCATACTTTGTTCAACCGAATAAACCATGAGAACATTGAAATTTAACGTAATCATGGCAGCGAAACGTGACGCGGATGGACAGTTATGAGTCGGGCAGCGAGTGCCGACGTCCGACGGGGTCCTCGCCTTCACGAAATTTATTTATCGAGTATCGCGCGCATCGGCGCCCGGGGACATGCTGGCAGCGACGGGCGCGCCGGCCGGCTCGGCTGCGGCGATCTGTTCCACGATACGGGACAGTGCTCACTTCCTAACATAAATTCGGTGTACGGGAATCGGATATTATTATTCAATCGTACGATCGAAGTTCGCGAGAGGGCCATAAGTCACGGCAAGGGACGCGAGCGCCGGCGGCCGCCGTGAGCGGTGGCGCACGACCGCGATGCTCTATCGTCGGCGCGGACCGCTACCCGCTACCTTCAATCCGCACCCTTTCACGCACCAATCTAACACCTATGCACTTACTTCACCTTCTCCTTCATAAGAAAGCATTTGGGATTGAGACGTAATACTTACATATTTTTTTCTTTTATTTTAACTTGTCGCATTTGGTAAATACTTGTAAAAATAAAATAACTTTTAGGTGAAGGACTTTTAATGATCGAATTTGCTCGCTAACGGTTGATTTATCAGTTTATTAGTTCAAAAGCCCCTTTGTTCCGAAACAACAGTAACTGGTTTCGCTTGGGATGTGAAGTCAGTCATTTAGTCATTCATCATTTTCGTGGTTCTGAGAAGTGGTATGGAGATCAGGCAAATTAGATAAAAAGTACTGTATTTACCTCGGTAATGATCTTCACGTACGGTAGTGCAAACTGCTCGCAAATGCGTGTAGCCTAGTTGCTTTGCACTCAGTAAATTAGATTTCTGTCATTATTGAGTGCAATTCAACAACCACTTTTGAATAACATACGAGTACCTATAGCACTACCACGTAAGCATTTCATTGCTTTCGAAGTTGTACTTAACTACAATTGCAAATCGTAACCATAAAAAAAATTATGTTTCAACAGGATCCGGTTAAAACTAACTCATTAGAAATCCTAAAATAAGTCCTGCCGGCCTAACATGTGCAACATCGAGAGTCGAGAAACAAGACTTCTCGATCGGTTAAACTGCTCTAACGTATGCGAGCAGTTCGTCCGATCGAGATTTCTCTCTCAATGTTGCACATGTTAGGCCAGCTGATACCTAAAGCTCATGACATAGTTTACTAGTATGTGACTCACCAAAACAGAGTCATTCTCTTTTCAGCTCACGTCAATATAAACATTACTTTCTATTTCTAATGTTATAGGTCACTCATTCAAGATGACAACATCTCCTCGCAATCACTTTAAGCTAAGATCGTGACAGTGATTGATATTAATGCTAAGCATGTGACGATTTCTGCACAGCCACTGTTATATTAGAAGAAGTTGATTGTTCGATGGAAACACGCGTTCAAGCAAAAAAGCAAGCATTGTTTAATGTACGCATACCTTTCTATAAGTAACATGTCCAGGTATGTGGATTCTGCGTAGACTCCGTTTGGAAATTATGTTTGGTACATAAAAGAGAACAGCGGAGCTAAAAAGGTCGCTAAAGCAGAATCGCAGTAGGGAATTGAACATAATGCCGTCTCTTTTCACTCTCAGTCAATGAAAAGAGATGGCAATAGTTCAATTCATTTAATGCGATTCTGCAATAGCGACCTTTTTAGCTCCGCAGAAAGAGATATCAACCTTTTGAGTTCCCACTAGCATCTGCCATTTTTGTTTAGATAAGATAAGATAAGATAAGATTTTATTTCAGAATAATTAATCCATATAAAATTAGACAAACACATTACACATTAGACAAAACACATTAAAATAATAATTACTTAAATCAAAATCAAAATTTAAATGCTCAGGTAAATTGATAGAACCCACCCAGAGCTAGGTAAAGGATAATGTTAATTAACAAAGTTAGTTTAGGTAAAGGATAATGTTAATTAACAAAAATTTTTATCACATTATCTGTAAACTCAATTTGTACACTCGTACTCGGTAAGTATTTTGGATGTTGTCTCGTCTACATTTTTGCTAACTTAGGCAGTTGGTTCATTGTTGGCGCAGGAGGCATGAGTACGAAGGGGCCACGGACGACGTATGTCTCAACTCTTCATGAATTCATGGAATACACGACAAGGGAAAATCCTGAGAGCCATGTTTGATCTCAATCACTACTAAGATACCCATCATCTTACCTGTACAAGGTAAAATTTTAATACCACAGTAAGTACATAAAACCATAGTTAAAATATTGCTTTAATTTGGTTATATGAAAAGACCGGTAATGGAAATACACAAATGTATTAACGTCCCTTTTAGTTATTGAGAGGTTTCATTTAAATGCAATTTGAATTTTAAATTGGAGCAGTAAATACGGTATTCATTAAGGACCTTTATTTTCAAGAGTACCTTCATTTATTTAACTAAAATAAATGTCATTAGGCTGGTGATAAGTTTATTAACAGAAAAACATTTAAATAAATATTGCAGATAAAGAAAGATAAAACAAAGTGAGCAAATGGAACAGTTTAATTATACATTTAACTACGAATGTTTTAAAATTTTACCCGCGGTGAAGCTAAAGCAACAAATCCCGTCGGCATCGAAAATTTTCATTTTTTTATGAAAGTGAAAATGAATGATGAAAGTGTTGTGTTCTTTCGGTTTGCCAGAGCTCTGCGAGGAAGCTCTGCGGTGGCGGTGACAACTGGTTGACCAGTCTTGTTCATTGTGTTGTCGGCGCAGTGATTACTCTTTTAAAGAGTCAGCAGTGCGAGTGTGATTCCTCTGGTGTCACAGGCTTTCATAGGTTGTACGGTAACCGCTTACCATTAGGTGGGCCCTATGCTTATCTGCTACCTTACAAATATAAAAAAAACCGGTCAAGTGCGAGTCGAACTCGTACGCCGAGGGTTCCGTGCCTAGCCATGGTGCCAATTAAGCTAGTCCGCTTAATTGTATGAGCGCCCATACAACTCGGAGGACAATTTTAATTGGCGTCAACTATGTATGTATAACTTTAATTTTCAACTTTTTTAACTTTTTGGAATTTTTCCTTTATTTGTGCTATAAGACCTTGCTTTTTGCCAAATTTCGTTATTCTAGGTCAACGGAAACTACCATTTAGGTTTTCGACCCAAAACCTCTAGGATACTTCCGGTTGACCTAGAATTGTCAATTTTGGTTACAAGCAAGGTCTTCCAGCACAAGTAAAGGAAAAATTCCGAAAAATAAAAAAAGTTGATAATTAAGGTAAGTTTTGGTACTCACAAGTTTTCACGAAAACCTAAATTTGCCTATATCTTTTTATAGTGTTGTTAGGAATAATGGAACGCAACCCTAGTTTTATGAAGTTGCCAAACTTGGATGTTTCGTTTTTTGAATTTTGGCGGCATCGATATTTTTCTCTCCCGCCGTTTTCATTGTATCGTAAAGTCGTGTAAATAAATCTCTCGTGCATTTTTGTATTCTAAGTCAGTTCGTTTTAATTATCAACCCGTATAAATCAACATGGTAGCAGAGCGTGGTTGATAACAGCTAATTAAAACCGAAAAACTCCGAAAGAACAGTCAAAAAAAACCGGCAAACGAGATTTTTGCAACATCCATTTTTGGCGGGAGCAGCACATTTGCTCAGTAACAAGCAAAAAGGCTCTAAAAGTTGATAATTCAAGAAGAAGATGTCCAACACAAGCCACAATCCGTTTCATATAGACAGACTCGTCGGAAGAGACAATTACGCGAGTTGGAAATTTGCAGTGGAAGCATATTTCAATCATGAAGATTTGTGGAGCTGTGTCGAAGGATCCAACACCGATGCTAGAAAGGAAACAAAGGCAAAATCAAAGCTTATTCTACTGCTCGATCCGATCAACTACGTACATGTACAGAACGCAACTACATGTAAAGAAGTTTGGCAGAGTTTGCAACAAGCTTTTGATGACAGCGGGTTGTATAGAAAAGTTGCCTTGTTGAGAGACCTCATCACAACTACATTGGACAGTTCTAGCAATGTTGAAGATTATGTGAACAAGATTATGTTGACTGCTCACAAGCTTAGAAATATCAACTTCGATATAGATGATGAATGGCTCGGAACGCTGATGTTGGCTGGCTTGCCTGAAATTTACAAGCCGATGATAATGGGTCTTGAGAGCTCCGGGATGAAAATCAGCGCAGACTCAATAAAAACAAAGCTCCTGCAGGAAGTTCAATGCTCAGAAAGTACAGTGTTCTTCACTAGGAAAACAGCCAAACAGAGTACAGCGCAGACCAGTAAAGGGCCCCGATGTTACAACTGTAACAAGCATGGACATTTTGCCAACAAATGTCATGCTCCGAAGATGAAGAATTTAGAGAAAAACGAAGAAAATAAAAGCTTTGTTGCAGCTTTTTCAGCTTCTTCGCAGATAATGAATCCGGACCTTTGGTATGTGGACTCAGGAGCATCGTTGCACATGACCAATAGATGTGACTGGATGTATGATGTAACAAGTCCACCGATACCAACCATAACAGTTGCCAGTAACACACCGCTACCTGTGGAGCATATGGGAAAGGTTAATTTATTGTTGAATGGTAATGATAAGGAGCAAACCAAGATTCAGACGCATGGGACATTTGAACTTTTCAGATGTTAACAAGTTGCCAGTGTGTGCAGAGGGAGTAGATCCATTTCCTGAGAAAAGTAAAGGCCTTATCACATGTACCACCTGCCTTGAAGGTAAACAAAGCAGATTACCCTTCAATGATATTGGATCAAGAGCTTCACAACCACTGCAACTTATCCACACCGACTTATGTGGACCGATGGAACAAACATCACTGGGAGGTATGAAGTATTTTATTACCTTCATCGATGACTTCACTAGAAAAGTTCATGTCTATTTATTGAAAGACAAAATGAGTGTACTTGAAGTATTTAAAGATTTTAAGAGTAGAGTAGAGAATGATCTTGAAAAGAAGATAAAAATTGTTCGGTCAGACAATGGAACAGAGTATTGTAACCAAGCATTTGATAGTTTCTTAACCAAGCAAGGAATTGAACATCAAACAAGTACCCCGTATTCACCCCAACAAAACGGTCTTGCAGAAAGGATGAATAGGACACTAGTAGAAAGAGCCAAGTGTATGTTGTTTGATGCTCATTTGTCAAAGCAGTTTTGGGGAGAGGCGATAGCAACAGCGGCCTATATCATAAATAGATCACCCACAAAATCACTTGATGGCAAAACTCCTCTGGAGATATGGTCAGGCAAGAAACCCGATTTATCAAATATAAGAATTTTTGGCTCAGAAGTTATGGCTCAAATACCTAAAGAAAAACGCCAAAAATGGGATCCTCAATCCAGAAAATATATTCTTGTTGGCTACTGTGAGTCTAGCAAAGGATACCGACTCCTTGATCCAAATACTAATAAAATCATAAAGAGTAGAGATGTAGTATTTTTGGAAAATGTTGAAAAAGTAAATCAAACTGTGTACTTACCTTCTATAATTGACAGTGCCAGTGGTGTTGATATGCAATCACCTGAGAAACCCTCCGAAGGTGAATTGGAGAACAGATCAGATCATTCTTCGAGCGATGATTATTTGTCTGGTGACAATGATGACTCAACCTACATACCAGAAGTAGCAGTTGACCTTTCAACACCAGCACGTAACATAAACCTACGTCCACGCAGAGGTGTAAATTATGTAGAGAAGGAAGACAGTGATGTAAGTTACTTTTGTCCAATAATTGATTTGAATGACCCTCAGAACATTGAAGAAGCTCTTTCATCTTCACATGCCGACCAGTGGAAGAAGGCCATGCAGGAAGAATATGACTCTTTAATGAAGAATAAAACATGGTCACTGGTGGACTTGCCGACAAGTAAAAGAGCCCTGTCATGTAAATGGGTATTCAAAAGTAAGACTAATGAGAAAGGAGAAATAATTTGAAAAGAAACCTGAGAATGAAGATAGCAATTTCCCATACAGGGAAGCAGTGGGCTGTCTAATATATCTGGCACAAGTTACACGTCCAGACATAACCTATGCAGTCAGTAAATTAAGCCAATACTGTAATAATCCAGGAATTCAACATTGGCTTGGAGTAAAAAGGGTTATGAGATACCTACAAGGAACCAAGAACATGAAGTTATGCTATGTCAAAGAAGACTCAAAAGAAATAACCGGCTATTGTGATGCAGACTGGGCCAGTGACCCAATAGACAGAAGGTCATGTACAGGTTATACTTTTATTTTTCAGAATGCTTGCATATCCTGGAATTCTTGTAAACAACAGACGGTGGCGCTCTCTACAGCCGAGGCTGAATATATGGCCATGGCGTCGGCGACCCAGGAGGCCTTGTGGCTTCGTCAACTGCAAACTGAACTTGGACAATGTGTGAACAGTGCGTTACAAATCTACAGTGACAATCAAAGTGCAATAAGACTGTCTTCAACGGAATGTTATAAACCTAAGACTAAACATATTGATATCAGATTGCATTTTCTTAGAGAAAACGTTGTCAATAGTAAAGTTAAATTTTTATTTGTAAATGGTTGTAATATGGTAGCCGATAATTTAACTAAGGGTGTAACGCTAGCAAAACATTTGTATTGTATAAATGAAATGGGTTTGCGTTCAGGAGGGAGTGTTAGGAATAATGGAACGCAACCCTAGTTTTATGAAGTTGCCAAACTTGGATGTTTCGTTTTTTGAATTTTGGCGGCATCGATATTTTTCTCTCCCGCCGTTTTCATTGTATCGTAAAGTCGTGTAAATAAATCTCTCGTGCATTTTTGTATTCTAAGTCAGTTCGTTTTAATTATCAACCCGTATAAATCAACAAGTGTTAACTCAGGACCTTGATTTTTATACTCACAGTAGGGACTATAGACCTCAGTATATGGTATAAATTTCAACTTGCTAGCTCTACCCGTTCCTGAGATAATCGATGGTGACACACGGACAGACGGACAGACGGACAGACAGACGGACAGACGGACAGACGGACAGACGGACAGACGGACAAGAAAGTGATCTTATAAGGGTTCCTTTTTTTACCTTTTAAGGTACGGAACCCTAAAAAGCTACAAATGGAAACCGTTTCAGACAGCGTCATTTCAAGTGCCATGTATCTCATACACATGTTCCACGGAACTTGTAATAATTGATTGAATACAGTGATGGTGAGTACAGAAGATAATAAGGCACACGACAGGTATTTCATATTTTAACTAATTACTTACTTCACACGGCTGGTCTGGTCATCCCGTTATCGATGCACAGTAAAATTATGCACACTCACCGTTCAAACTTCCAACGTGTGATTTAATAGTAAAATATGACCGACCAACACCACGGCCGGCGTTAATGGCTGCAAGGTTCCAAATCGTGTAATTATGATATTAAAACGCTTGTTTATTTCTGTATGCGTCGTTACTGCGCGCAATCACAAGTAGATTTACGGCTTATTACAAAACGGTTTTTCGGAAACCTGTCGAGTGGAAACCCACATAACGAATGTGTTATGTGGGTAAATGCACATTCCTGATTTGATTTCCTGGCTGCTATATTTATTTCTAGATCTCCCGGTTAAACTTTACAATTTTCTACTTCATAGTTGCTCTTTATTTTTCATTAAATGTACAGTAGTTGTAGCCTAGTCTTTAACCATACTTTTTCAACACGTTTTCTATGTCAGTAAATAAAACTTAAGTAGCTCATTGTCTTCCAATTGGTGAATAGAATGGAAACATTATCCTCATTAACTTTTCCCGTGGTCAAGCGACTTGCGGTTAGACAAAAGGACCAAAACAATCGAGCAAAGGATTGGCTTACACGCCATTAGATGGGAAGGAAAGGCAATGAAGTGAGTGCTGTTCCCAGCGGGTGGTATTAGAACTAAATATAAAAGCCGAATAATCAGAATACGAGTCATTCGGAGAAAAATGAAAGAATGAAAAAGTGTGATAGCTTGTATCCAGTTGGATACAAGAAAAAACAAAAACCAGCATAATGTGAGCAACCAAAAAAGTCAAAAGTCAAATTCATTTATTCAATAAGGTCACTTTGAAACGTCTTAAGAGCTAGGTGATTCTACTCCTGTTCCTTCCTGACCGTTCCTAAGCGAACCTAAGGCAGGTAAAATGAATATAACGTAAACTTTTTCTGTTACGTGACGGTGTTATAAGGTATCAAAATTGGGTTCTATTTCGTCATTCAACAGAACAAAAAATAGCTAATACGAGACAACATCCTCTTAGCCCTTCCCGGACCATCTAATATCAAAGCGGACATAGTCAAAAACATGAGGGCGTTACCACAATATAAAAATTGGTAGTTTACGGAAATTGGGGTAATTAAGATTCTAAAACAGGCAAATAACATTAACATCACAATGTGACAATTGATGAGATCCAATGGGCTAATTCTAATAATATATCTTATAATATAACGGCCTCGGCCCCTAGTTCTTGGCTGCCCTGCTTTTCCTGGTCGGTGTCGCCATGGTGGGGGTTGCAATTATTCCCAGGCTTACACAAGGTAGCTGGCACTGGCAGGAGCTGGATAAGAGAAGCCGAGGATCGTGCTCAATGGCGTACAATTGGAGAGGCCTATGTCCAGCAGTGGACTTAGCAGACAGGATGATGATAATAATATCTATTTAATAGGGACAAACGCAAAAGCTATACAGCACTATACTATTTCAGATCCGACTTTCAGACTGTTTCTAAAAGCCGGACATCTAGACTAAAGCCGGGTTGGCTCAACCTTCGGCACGAGTAGCGTGAGAAATACGCCCCGGGACTGTGCCGAAGCGTGCGCACCCAATTCCTTATGCAAATGCCACATCTAGCTACGCCCCGATGACATCTACGGAAGCTACTACTAAACGCCGGCGCGGCTTTCTGGACGCATCGTCGTATTTCCAAATTAATTGGAATAGAAAACACTGCTCTACCCCTAAATGGAGAAAAAACAAGTTTAGAAGTAAATTGGAATACAAATAATAGCACTTTACGATACTACGAAGATCTACGTCTACAGTAAATGCGCAACGAGAGGCAATTGAATGCATTTACTCGCTTCATTTATTTTGAAATACTAGTGTCTTCGTTGGATATTAATTTAGCTACAATAGCTCGTTTAACCTTTACCGATGACTGATGCTGGTGCCCGTGGGAACTTTTAATAGTACCACCACGAGGTTCAGTCGCCACCCTGCCGCGTGCGCTACCTACTTTTATTAACGTCTGATAATAAAGCTGAAAGTCACATCGGTAGGGTTGGCAATTCCCAGAGGTCAAGATGCTAGTATCTGAATAGGTTGCAGGCTAAACATTATGCAAAACGGCATGAATAAGCTTATCAAATTGTAGTTACTGTTTGCTTTAAGGATGCATTTGGCGTGCTTATGAAACCGTTTAAGCTCTATCTTTGAAATTGGTAAATAGAAAATGCGTATCGCTACATCGGTTTCTATGGGCGCACCTCATGTTTAGCATATTATCTTGCCAACTTTATGAAGATAAAGCTTGAGAAAAAGAAATCGCTGTACCTCATTGAGGGCTCATTGCATACGTGATTGCAGCCCTATTTCGCAGTACTCAGGCTTAGCTTTTACAAGACAGATAATAGTTTGGCAAATGCTTTTTTAGTGCTTTATTGGCAGCATTAGAAAGGGACTGGTCCGCTCTTTATACGGCACATCACAACAAAGGGGAGATTTAACGACAGGGTACCCGCTCGTTACCATCCGACTCTCCCATGTCGCTAGGAATCACCTATTTTAATGTACGATAAAGCGCCCATAAAAGAAAAAAACAGCTAGCTCTTTTTTATTTTATATACTCGTACAATTCACCCACATTACGCTACTAAGATACACGATACTAAGATAGAAAAGTCGAGCAAAAAAGTCATTTAGCTAATGAATGCGTGGTTTATTCGTAAATGCATCGTTTAAATTATCTGGTACATCATCTGAGTAAATAAATAAAGATAAACATCTTCCGTTGCTTTTTATTACTTTAAGACTTAAGTAATAACGCGGCGCTAAGGCGGTAAAAGGAATCATTTGTGTGTCGTTCCACGATGTTTTTAGGGCACCGGGTCCAAACGCTCGTGCGATGATCGACCCATCCATCGCAGAATGGGTATATCAGTTCGCGAAGCTGACATGCGCTGAGAGTGGAGTGGCGCGTACAGATTGAATCCGACAGGCGAAATTATATTGTTGGAATTAGAAGCGTTTAATCAGGGAGAATGCGCGCGAGCCGGCGCGAGCATCTCGGGCCGACAATGGCTGCGCTGTCACGGAGAGCGCCTCGCCCCGCGCCCGATCACGACCGCGACATCGGAAATCAATAATCGGATGATTTAGCCACCGCGCCTCGTGCGAACCTGATTAGACACGATAGTGCCTGCCGCATCTCTATCACTGCGAGGTTGCGGCCGATAGGTTATCGTATTTTTAACGATATACAACTGTATTATCTTGACTAACGGAATGACATATTTTTTAAATGATATCCATCTCATGAAACCGCGCACGACAGTCCGATTTACAGTAACATGTATCAGTGGTCATAAGTAGGCTTTTTGCTATTGAGTATTCTGGTAGTATAATAATACACTTGTGATGTTTGAAGTCAGACATTACAGCGATAACGTCTCTCACTGATCTAGGTTGATCCGTGATTCGATGAAGCAACAGGATTCAATAGAAACAGTATAAACAGCAACAGGTAATGATTATTTAGTAACTGTTCAATGACTCTAACACAGCGTTATCTGGAATAATAATCGTAATCTTAAGCTTGGAATGAAAATTATTTAGAAATTTCTGAGCGGAAAATGGTTTTATTATTTATAAATATTAACTTTTACAAAGCCTGAAAGTTTACGATTAGTTGAACAAACATGATGATGGATCACGTCTAAAGCTAAGGTAAATGCGAGCCTTGGAGGCGATAACTAAGTGAACTATTTGTTTTGGCCGATAAAACTTTCAGGGTTGCAGCTAATGCATCTCTTCCAGCCCGCAGCGGTTCTTACGAGCACTTTTGCATCTGTATTTGACAACTTTTGAACAGCTTTACATTCATTCTAGCGATATTTAACCCAGTTTTGCGGAAATTGTAGGTCGGTTATCTTACAATGTCAGACATTATTACTGCAAAGGTAGCCTTTAGAATTGCACCTTAATAATATTTTCTATCCCGATTTGTAATTTCAAGAGAACATCGTATGGAATTATTCAATTTAGATAGGATCAAACATTGTATGGAAAAATACCTGTCCACGTATCGTCCGCAAGTCATCATTTAGTTAATGCCGTAATGAAACTGCACAATGGGAGCGTATTCCCGGGGCTGCGCTTAGCTGGAACAAAGCCTAATTACATTTCGTGAGGTATCAATGAGCGGCGCAATTACGACAGTGCTCACAGGCTCCATGTAATCTGAACATCGAGAGTATTTTCCGATGGGTTCGATGCATCTAGAATAATGTACCATTACCATGATTTATATCGCAACGATCGCGGGCAGAGTTAATGACAGAGTGCTAGGCCTGGAGACTCACGTATGGCCCTGGATCACGGCGGGATCAGCCAATGTTCATCACCATCACCATGGAGGACTACGTTTGCGTGCGTCGCGCCGACCAAGCACAGCTTTCAATTCCACCATAACCACGGGATGATGAAGGTGCTAACTTCAAATTAAGGATTCGGTTTAAATACATAAAATCTAGATCAATCTGCAGATATAATACGCTAGAACGCATTTTCATCTTTATTTTCAGATATTGAGAAGATCGTTGACACATTTTAAGGCACGGAAATGTTGAGATCATCGCAGTATTTGCAATTCCAATTTTGTATCACTTAGCTGTGCAGGCACAGTAACGGGAAACAACGTCAGAATTAACATTTTTACAGTTTTGATATAATCATGATGTGTTAAAACCATTTTTATGTAGTGTTTAGACATATCATAAGTGCATCACAAGCCATTCTGCGATGAAGCACTAGTTATATGGGGACTAGGTTATAAACACTGCCGCCGCATTGCACTCCAATGAACACGATAATAATATGCAGGTTTCAAGTTCTGCATCTGCAATATCGGTTCTATGCCACCAATTACTCAGCTAATAAGAAAAAAGTTGAATAGCCGTAAAGACTATTTTTAAAGAAATTATTTTTTAAAAGAAAGAAGAAGAATTATTATTTAATTAAATTGAAGATTTAACTCTCAAATTGAAGCGCTCGTGGCGTAGCTTAGACGTTCTTGATTGATCGGCAAGTGGCATTACGAGCTGAACGCTTCCGTGCTTCGGAGAACACGTTAAATTGCCGATCCCGGCTTTGAAGTCGTTAAGCCTTTAGGTAGCCTAAATACTTCGTCACCAGAGTTAGCCACAATTTACTTTTGTCTTCAAAGTATCGGATTTGCTGTTGAATAGCTCGAGGATAATTTATGGTAATTTATAATACCAAACTAGATCGCTGTTTTGAAGTATACGACCCGTTTTACATAATAGCCCAATAAAACGGTTAAATCATTCAATATAAACGATCGATCATCATTAGCATGCCATCGAGTGTGGACACATTAAATCGAGCGTAAAAACAAAGCTAAAGTTTAAATTACTGGATGTCTACTGCCATATTATTACTCCACTTGTAATTATCCAATTCGATAGTGGTTAAATGTATGTTATTTTAGACCAGGCAGATCGACACTGAGTCGTAAATAAATTGAATTAAAAAGAGCAGTTTTCTACAACACTTTAGTAGATAGCAACGTACTATTGCAACGCACTTTTGCATATATACTTTACTAGAGTATGGTATAAGAACTGTAAAGTATGTCTGGTAGAACAAAAATGAGCGGTTAAATGAATGTAGAATTTAATGTTGGGGAAAAAAAGTAAATATAGAGACATTGGACGTACGATTGTATGGGGCGAGAGGAGCATCGAGAGTAGTGTATAAGCGAGTCCGCCGTACTCAATCAACGAGCTCATTATACAATTAGTTCGGCGAACTGTCACTTACTTAGCTGAGAAGTTATGGCACAGCCTTCATAAATTATCTCTTTTCATTAAATTAGTTCACTATGGAAACTACGTAGAGATATCTGCGTATAATTTACACAAAGGTGCGGTGATTATAATGATGATGAAAAGTAGCCTATGACCCTTTCTGAAATTAGCGCGAACAACGCACAGACTGTGCGTCTGTGTGCGACTGTGTTGTCTGTGCGATGTTCGCGCTAATATCAGAAACCGACAAACAAAAAAACACTAATATGGGGTCTATTGCGTTAATGGATGCCCCTAAAAATTGATTTTCTCAAATATCTTTCGTAGACAGACATCGATAAGTTACAGTTTTAATGTATACCGTGTGGTGAAATTTGTCAAACACACACATACATTGTGGTTTCCCCTCATGAAAATATCAAGATGCTTTAACATTGGAAATAAAAATACTGGTTAAAACTGTGGACGTCAGCCAGCACGAAAGTGTTCAACTGTTCCTAGGTGTTCTGTATTTTGACTGACGTCACCTAAATAATCTGAAATAAACTACAGGCCACTGAAGATATTAGGTAAAAATTTTACAAAAACTTGCCAGACGCAATAACAGTTTCTTAGTCGTCAGCAATGATATAATCATTTGTAGTACAGGCAATTACGAGTGTTAATGGGTAGGTGTGACCGTGTGACATACACGTACGTTGCGTGTTTCTATCCATGCCGAAATATTTAGTGACGTGAGCGAAGGCATTTATGGCACTTATATTGTAGGAAGAAAGTTTATGAGGCTGTTTGTATGTGTCACAATCATTCGTGATCGTGACCTGCGGAGCTAAAAAGGTCGCTATTGCAGAGTCGCGGTGAAGGAATTGAACTATTGCCATCTCTTCTCATTGACAGAGAGTGAAAAGAGATGGCAATAGCTCAATTCCTTCACCGTGATACTGCAATAGCGACCTTTTTAGCTCCGCTGGAATCATATAATAGTATAATAAGCTTTTTATCTATCAGCTAAGTGAAGCCGCCCACAAAAAAAAAACCAGACAAAAATATAAGCAGAAATTTTTGCTCATCAGTAGTAGAGAAATTATTAAAAATAATGAGAGTTCAACTTTTTTGATCTGAACATTTCTTATTTACCAGTACATATACAAATATTATTTTACAAAAAGCTGTATTTTTGAACAGGAGGAGTTGAGTGAGGAAGTTTTAACGAACGGAACTTCATAGTGAAGTCCTGCTCGGCCTAGGCCTGTGCGCGCCCCGGTTTAAAGAACTGAGTTGAATATTATATAAACTACTACTAGTTCGCCCCGAACTGAGATCTCGCGCACCGTTTCGTTGATAGCCTAGATTTGGACTTGTTTCTGACTACGTGCTACGTCTGCTGAGTTCACTCACTACACAATGATATCTAATACGCTAGCTCAGTATGGTTATAATTACAGGCATGTGCGTGCATGCAATACATTAAGGGCTGATTTTTCAATACCTAGATAACTTTAGGGCTGATTTTTCAATCGATAAATAACTTTTATCTGAGGAATAAATATGGCGTTATGACATATTTTCAATACAATATCTGTCAAATCGCATATTTATTTCCTCAGATAAAAGATATCTAGGTATTAAAAAATCAGATTTATTTTAAATTTATTATAAGTATTAGCCTACCTAACGTAACCTACGTACGTAGTTTCTCTTCAGGCACCTTCAGGTTTCCGGACAATTATTTTCATTTTTAACCGACTTCCAAAAAGGAGGAGGTTCTATGTTCGGCTGTATGTATGTTTTTTTTTATATTTTTTTTTTTTTTATTATTATTATTATTATTTTTTTTATGTATGTTCATCGATTTCTCCGTCAATTGTGGACTGTGGATTTCAACATTATAACAAACATAAAATAACAAATTAAATAAATCTGTTTGTAGTCTTATTTTTCGCTTTTTAGTGCATGTATTTTATGAAGTCGGTTATATTTTTTTTTTGAAAATTTTTTATTTATCATAAAAAATTCCATGAAAATTACTTAGCAACTAAAATCATTGCAAACCAAACCGCAACGATGCCACTCTCTTTCTAATACCGACCAGTCAATGAACTACGAAGACATCGAAACTCTATCAAACCGGAGCTCTGGCAGCTCTAGTTTCTTAATTTTTTTCTTTCGTCGTATTTCAAAAACTATACATCCTAGAGTAAAAATAAAAACCATTTTGGAATGTACAAAATAGGTCCTTTCATATGACACCCCACTCAATATATTTGGGTATCTTTACATTTTTTTACCCCCTTGGGAACCCAATATCTTTACAACCCCTTTATCGATTACGCTCATATATGCTCCACAGCAAATTTAAATAGCACAATCTATTGAACTACCAAGTTTCATGCAGATTGGATAAATGATTCGATAGTTATGCGAGAATATAAAAGTGAAACTTACAAAGCAAAATCGCCTAACTTGCCACTAAGATCTTTGCTCGCTTCGCTCGCTCGATCGATAATATTACACATTTTGGACTGCTGATTTATGTGTTAGTTCAACCGCACTTAAACAACGATAACGGTATCATAAATAGGATGCATACATCAGTATTATTTTCAGCACGTCGAGGGATGCGATTGTTTGGCGATGTTATAAATCAATTGGCGCCACTAAGCCGAGTGATACTTGCTACACACGTACACCTGCTAATTGAACAATGCATACGGTGGGTAATAGTTTTATGATGATGAATACAGCCGCTTAACTGGCAAGCGGCCTACTGAGTACTTGAATACCGACGTAATTTTGAATGAGTTTATTTATAAAACTTGTGCGCATAAACTAAGCTAGACTTTTCCAAAGAGATGGTTTTATAATAATCTCATAAAATAAAGCTCGTTAGAAAATACATGGGATGTCCAATTACATGTTTATGGCTTAATACTGCAATATTAGCTCAAAAATAAGATAACGACTAGTACTTAGTGCAATTTCTACTTTACTATCCTTTCAGTTCAATGATGGTACAGTCAGGACAATAATATCAATTTCAAAAATCAAGAGTTCTAGCATAGGTAAGTAGTTCTTTTTCTTCTTTTCAGTGTTAGAGAATTCTTACCAAAGAAAACACACCTTTATGGTAAGCGTCCACAGGCCCGCATCGCACGCAGCGGACGGATCGCATCAAGCGCATTATCTGTGTAATGCGATGCGTACGATGCGGACACGTGGACGCACTTATATGAGTTTCTATACAAATAATACTACGATTCGTTGCGTGCGATGCGTCCGAAGCGTACGATACCGACAAGTGGACGCTTACCTTTATGGTCTGTTCGCGGAATCGAGCTAATGTGGGCCGCTTACTCTTTCTCATTTGTATGCAACTGAAAGTGACGCACTACATCACTGTATTATATTGATTGGCCAGAATTGACAAGTGGGCGGGACTAATTGCAAAAAAAAAAAAAAATAATGGCGCGTTTATATTTCCCACTACAAACTTTTAACTTTAGATTGCTAGCTTCGTCCCATGGCTTTGTCCGTGTAGCATCAAGAAATAAAAATAGTCTGATGAATTATTGCAGTTACTTTCTTTCGTACGCTCTAAATGTTAAACTTTTGCCTCTTATTGGTAATTAGTTTTTTTTATATCTATACTAATATAATAAAGCGGAAGAGTTTGTTTGTTTGTTTGAACGCCCTAATCTGAGGAACTACCAGTCCGATTTGAAAAATTCTCTCTGCATTTAATAGCTAAACTCAGGAAAGTTATAGGCTATTTTTCATCATCATCATCATCATTACCATACTATCACTACGGGGGCAACGCCGCGAGGGCGCTGCTAGTAGGCTAATATAAGCGGAAGAGTTTGTTTGTTTGAACGCGCTAATCTCAGGAAATATAAGTCGGATTTTAAAAATTATTTCTGCATTTGATAGCTTAATTCTTAAGGATAGTTATAGGCTCCTTTTCATCAACATCATCATCACCATGTACCATCACTACGGGGGCAACGCCGCGAGGGCGCTGCTAGTAATAGATACCCCTGGAAAAAAAATCATATTTTTATTTTTATTTAATCAACATCTGATTCGCTTAACTCTCAAGAATCCTGTTAGTTCATAATAAAAACATTTTTTTTGCTATATTTTCTTCATCATTGCTGTCCATATTATAGGTATGCAGCGTGTGGCAAATTTTGGGCCCTTAAGGGTAGCTACCTTTTCTTTTGTAGTTAGAAAGTTTTGTTCTTAGGAAACTATAGGTTTATTCTGATGAAAAGTAATTGCATTATTCAGATTTTTGAAAAAAAGTACAGTTAGCCTAAAAAATGCATTTGTAAAAAAGAAGTTGATCTTAATCGACTCTATTTCCCACCAGTAGGTATCCCTTTTCCCAAAGTAACTTAGAGAATTGCACACGAATTTATTTCGACTTTCCCATTGACTATTCCAATATGACGGTACATATCTAATAATAATGCAAAACGTGTGTAAAAAGTGATGCATTGATTAGCCTAGATCGGCGATTCATTATTCAGAGAGGCGCCAATAATCAGGTCTTGGACGGTCGGGAGCGCCTCGCGACGTCCATAGCCGTAAATAGCCGCATTAGCAGGCTCGGACACAGCTCACATAGAAACACACTATGCACTTTATCATCACTGAAAAACATAAAGACAACAGACTCAACACTTTTGAAAATGAAAACAAATCAAAATTTTCAATTCCGACGGGATTCGAACCCGCAATGATACAAGCGATCCTCCTTAAGGTTGCGGTACGTGGAGCTCGGAACTTCTCTTCCAACGTATCTATCTAAATTGTTCGTCCTTGTCACGCAAAAAACTCTATGTAGTATAATATAGGTGTACTACTCAGTCTACTATGAGCAATCACAGCCCCGATTGGCAGTATTACCTCTACCTAATCTGTGATTGGCAGATATGAGTCTGACATGAGGCCCGCCCTTTTTAGCGCGATTCAGGACGCATTACGCGCAGCTACTGTTCAATAATTTCAAATACATATGCATCAGGACGTTTGGCTTAGTGGTTGTGAGCTCCGCTTGCAGCGCGGTAAGTACTTGCGGAATGGAGATCGATTCCTGTTGATATTGAGTTTTTGCATCTTTGGAGAGGCTAAAAATGTTATATTGTCAGTCACTAATGAATAATGTTCATTTTATTTCATGGAATCGTTAGATAAATGTATGGTAAAAATGCTTTTTTTGGAAATTTATCTACAATATCTAGGTAATTACCTACCCATCTTACTCTCAAGATTTTTAGGGAGGGATGAGATCGATATTATGACGCTAGACAGAATATGTGGGTTGTTACCTATATAAGTCAGTACACAATTATCTAAATTTTCAAAGGGAAGTAGGTACCTAAGTAGGCACTTAGGTACCTATGTTTTTTTCTGTCCAATGTCTATAGGTAAGTAGGTACTTACCTAACCTACCTAACTACTGAAGTCACAACGGATGTTTGTCCCTCTGAAATTAGGGGGCGTCCATTAATTAAAATTAAAGAATAAAAATTAAAGGCGATTTTTGCGATTTTTCAACCCCCGCACCCCCTCCCCCCTTGGTGAGATGTCCTGAGATTTGGCTCGATCCCCTCCCCCACCCCCTAATCTCACGTGAGAATAAAAAAAATAATATTAAACAGGTACCTACCTAGATTTGCCGAGACCTCCCTTTCATTTTTAATCCCACATGGGAGTAGGTGCGATTTGGCTCAACCCCCTCCCGCCCCCTAAAAGCCTGACGTAATTAATGGATGCCCCCATAAGTGCAACAAAGGATAACGCATATTTAGGTACTTATGACGTGGCGAATCAATTGGTGGTACCAATAGGCTGAGAAGGCTGGAGCCTAGGGCGGCAGATTTTAGGGGCGGCAAATAGGGAACAATTTTTTTTGTGTTACAGAAAAATAATATTTACCTATATTTATTGATAATGCTATGTTATTATGTACACACAAACAATTCAACATGTAAGTAATGTTTTAAAAATTGTTAGAGTGAGAGCTTTTCTTGCTTAAAACTTTTTTCCATAATTGGATTTGAAACGAGCGATAAAGGCGGTGCGTTTAGATGGGCCCGCGAATTACAGTAGTATCCCGAAAATTTCCAACAGTTTACCTGTTGATCATGTTTGGTTTCTGTAGCTGTAATCAGCACGTGTAAGGTCGTCATGTACGAAAAATCCCTATGTGTACCGAAGAATTTTTATTTTCATTAATCATTAAATTTCACATAATCAATCATCAACCAATCAAACATCAATAGGTATCCGTACTAGGGCATGAATACCGGGATCCCGTAATACCGAAATACCGGGATCCCGGAAGATTTGTCCGGTATTTCAATACCGGTATTGAAGTAATCAATACCGGACAATACCGGTATTCAGGAAATCAATATCAAATAATTCCGTACGTTAGTATGGTTAACGGATCCCGGAATTCGGTCTTTTGTCGTACGTAGTAGAGTATTTTCTTGCTAAATTGTATACCTACTGTGCATCGAAACAGCTTACTTTAACGAATGCCTAGATACGCTAATCGTATTGTACGTATAGTAATCGTATAGTACTTATCACTACTACGCAACGTTCTATTATAATTCAATCTTGGTTATAAGGATTGTTGGTCTTGTTTAGAGGCTTTCTTGGTAGCTTTGTCTCTTTCACACTCGTTGTTGGATTAGTAGTGTGCCCATGTCATTGAAATTACAGGATATTTTTACCTTATCGCGCTTGATTTCGATCCTTGATTTCGATCGTTGAATTCGATCCTTGATTTCGATCCTTGGTTTCGATCCTGGATTTCGATCCTTGATTTCGATCCTTGATTTCAATCCTTGATTCTTGAATCTTGAATCTGAAATCTTGAATCTTTGAAGTGACAGCTGTCAAACTTCAAACCGCCATATCTCGGAAACTACTCGTCCTAGACTCCCCGTTCTCAGTTCAAATGAAAGCTATGACGAAGATCATTTAATTTAATTAGTACTTAGATAATGTGATTACCTTAGAGACTTCCTAATCCAAAAAGTTCCTAATGCATCCTGCATCGTTTGGTAGTATCTACATTTAGGTAAAGTTAAGTAATTACACTAAGTTTATTGATTGATCTCTTTTGTTATGTGAGTATAGATACCTACTAAATTTTATACAAATGTTCATAGAAATACAAATTATTTTGATTTTATTCCTGCAGTTTTTCTTCGTAGCATGTCCTTGACCAATAAATCTTGCTAAAATTAGCTTAAATTACATTCAATATTTTTGTTTTTTAGGAAAAACTAGAATTTCAAATAAAAATGCCAATACCGGTATTAATACCGGTATTCCGGTATTGGGCTCCAATACCGAACTCAATACCGGTATTGAGATTAGTGCCGGTATTGCATGCCCTAATCCGTACCCCTATTATAAATGTGAAAGTGTGTTTGTTTGTTTGTTTATTTGTAGTTGAATCACGTCAAAACGGAGCGACGGATTGACGTGATTTTTTGTGTGGAGATAGTTGGAGGGCTGGAGAGTAACATAGGCTACTTTTTATCCGGGTACAACTCGAGCGAAGCCGCGGGCAGCAGCTAGTTTATAATAAAACTGTAACAGGTCAAATTCTGTACATTGAAGATATTTTGAAATTTTTTTTGGAGGGCTCTCTATTGTCGATACTGAAGCCAAAACTGTAATTTTTTTCATTCATGTCTGTCTGTCCGTATCATGGCCGCGCATTACGTCGAAACTACTGGTTGGATTTAAATGAAACCTGGTATTATTTGAGTGCATACTACGAGGTCTAATATAAAATACTTTTAATCCTGAAATTCAGCACGGTTCCCTAGGGAGAGGGGATGAAAGTCAAAATAAGTATCTGGTTGTAATTCATGAGCGCGTAGTCCGATTTCATTGATTCTTTTTAGGGTTCCGTACCTTAAAAGGTAAAAAAAGGAACCCTTATAAGGTCACTTTCTTGTCCGTCTGTCTGTCACCATCGATTATCTCAGGAACGGGTGGAGCTAGCAAGTTGAAATTCATACCATATACTGAGGTCTATAGTCCCTATTGTGAGTATAAAAATCAAGGTCCTGAGTCAACACTATAAAAAGATATAGGCAAATTTAGGTTTTCGTGAAAACTTGTAAGTACCAAAACTTACCTTAATTATCAACTTTTTTTATTTTTCGGAATTTTTCCTTTACTTGTGCTGTAAGGCCTTGCTTGTAACCAAAATTGACAATTCTAGGTCAACCGGAAGTACCCTAGAGGTTTTGGGTCGAAAACCTAAATGGTAGTTCCCGTTGACCTAGAATCACGAAATTTGGCAAAAAGCAAGGCCTTATAGCAGAAATAAAGGAAAAATTCCAAAAAATTAAAAAAGTTGAAAGTTAAAGGGTGTTCCCATACATACATACATACATAGTTGACGCCAATCAAGATTGTCTTCTGAGTTGTATGAGCGCTCATACAATTAAGCGAACTAGCTTAATTGGCACCATCCTCAAATAAGGTAAATAAATAAAATTGTGCTATTGTGTGAAAGTAAATAAAAGAAAATATTTATTGCAATATTATGCTCGTGTGCGCAGAACATTTGCGGCGCTGCTATCGCAGAACTAGGATATGTACAAAAAAATTACTAATTGTTCAATAACTTAATGGGTATAATGGGTAGGTACGGAACCCTCGGTGTACGAGTTCGACTCGCACTTGACCGGTTTTTACTTTGTTTGAAAGTAAGTACTTTATATATTGTTCCGTAAAAATTTCAAGGTCATCGGTTTTGTAGTTCCGAAATTACAAACAGCCGGAATCCTTGACACCCGGAATGCACAGGAACCGTTGAATGTACGGCTCATCTTAAGCTGGTGTGCAAACAACTCCAAACGAGTTGTCGGTGCTGGTTGTTGTTGTTGCTGCTGGTTGTTGTTGTTGGTGCTGAGGTAATTGTCTGGGGGTCTAAAGTGGCCACTTTTGATGAAAAATCAGATGTTTCATAGATGCTTCATCTATGAAACATCTGATGAAACATCAAATGCTTCATAAATGCTTTATATATATGCTTCTTAAATGAAGCATCGATGCTTCATCAATGCTTCATCGATGCTTTATAGATGCTTCATATATGAAGCATCGATGAAGCATCTATGAAACATCAATGAAGCATTTCACAAAACATCTTTTTTGACAGATCTATGTGCGAGGTTAAATTTATTTTTAGAAAGTAAATAGGTTGAATGGAAAACGGATGGCTGAATGCAAAACCCATGCGAAGCCAAATTTAAGAAAAAAAAAACCTCAGACCCGCTCCCGCGACAATTTACCTTTTTTATTTATTCGTGTGCCTCAAAAATATTTCCATATGTCCATCAGGGTGGCGCAGTGCAATCATTTCTATAAAAAAACTAAGTAGGTACCTACCTATTTAATTTATAAAAATAAATTTAACCTCGCACATAGATCTGTCAAAAAAGATGTTTTGTGAAATGCTTCATAGATGCTTCATGTATGAAGCATTTATGAAACATCTATGAAACATCTATGAAGCATCGATGCTTCATAGATGAAGCATATGAAGCATTTATGAAGCATTTGATGAAAAGTCAGATGTTTCATAGATGAAGCATCTATGAAACATCTGATTTTTCATCAAAAGTGGCCACTTTAGACCCCCTGTATTTGGTAGGATCAGAAGAATCTCATCTATTTTGAACTGTTAAAACCTAGTGAAACGATCACGGGAGGCCGAAAACAGCCACAATATGCGACATGTTATGAATCCATTATTATTCATCATGACAACAATGTTCTGTGGTGCTGAGGGCGAAGGCCCGCCTGAAACACAGAAGGTTGCAAATTTAATTCCCTTTGCCTGCCTGTGAGACAAATGTATGTGTGATCTACGAATCTCTGTCTCAAAATGATTCTCTCAAGAAGGCAAAAAGTCGTAGATTCTGACGAAAACTTTGAATAAAATACCTACGTTGTAGCACAGAATTATGCGACAAAGTTCAATTCAGCTCGCGTAAGCGTTCTTTGCCTAGTGCAATATGCACTGACACGTGCCTACACAAATTCTCTCTTTCTAACGCATAACTCTGTCACTGTCTGGCGCGGAGTGACGCGGAAGGGTTGTCGAGTTGTCACGCGATAGGTATTAGAGCCGAGTGGCAAGTGGGAACCCTGCCAAGGCCCGCCCGGGCGGGCCCACCAATGTACTTGTAGCTTCGTACCTAAAGTGCGGAGTGCGCGTAATTAGTAATTAGGTAAATAAATCTGTTTATATTCTTATGTTTTGCTTTTTAGTGCAAGTATGTTTTAAAGTCGGTTAAGTATTTTATTTTTTATTTTTTCATTTTAGTGTTTATTTTTTATTAAGAATGATGTCATCTTACCTACTTATTGTGTTTCGCTCATCAAGCCCTTTCATTTGATATCCATGTCACTACTACTATACTACTAAAAACTAAGATACTGAAAACCAGCGCTCTAACAGCCATGGCGCTGCTGGAGCAAATGCTGAGGGGTAACCTTATTTTCTTGTCACTGTAATGTAGCATTTCTGATTTGTGTTGTATGTATCGTAGTGGCGAAAATAAAACTTATTTCTATTTCTATTTTACTAAAAAGTTCCATGGAACAGGTCCTGACTCCATCATCAGATCAGATCGCTGTCACCATATTATTATATTACATTGTGTCGGAACTTCACAGATATGCTGTGTTTTTACTCAATCGGCCAATTTATTGAGGAGTTCTGTTGAGCAGCTCTTGACTCCATCATCAAATCAGCTCGTTGTCACCATATTATTAAATTGTAATTGAAACTTGATAGATATACCGAGTTTCGACTCAATCGGCCTATTCACTGAGGAGTTCTGTTGAACAGCTCTTGACTCCATCATCAGATAAGCTTGATTGATACCATAATATTTCATTGTCACCGATAATATATAAGTGTGCAAAATTTCAGCCCGATAGTTCTACAAACACAATAAATAACCATAAAATTTGAGAGTTCCCCTCGATTTCCATGGGATCCCCTCATCAGATCCTCCACTTCTGGAGTATATCCTTTGTAACCAAAAAAAAAATAATTGTCAAAATCGGTCCACAATTGACGGAGAAATGGCGTAACACACACACAAAAAACTAAAAAAAATATATAGGTACCTAAAATAAAAAAAAACACACAGTCGACTTGAGAGCCTCCTCCTTTTTGAAGTCGGTTAAAAATAATATTACACAAATCATAAAAGTTACAATTTCATTAACAAAAAAAATGTAATTAATATGATTGTGATGTGGTATCGAGTGTAGGGGCGGCAAAAGTTGAATAGCCTACTGGCGGCAAATTTGGAAATCCGCCACTGTTATAGGCAGTAGAGTAGGTAGGTATCTATGTAAGCGAGATAAAACATAATACCTACCTAACAGCCAACATCAGAGAGACAAATGTAAAATATACTAGGTTCCGCCCGCGGCTTCGCTCGCGTGATACCTACCCGGATAAAAAGTAGCCTATGTTTTATTCCAGATCATAAATTATGGTAAGTATAGGTATCTACCTATATGTATTCCAAGTTTCATTAAAATCCGTTCAGTAGCACTGGCGGTCGCAGACTTTGATCTTGGGGGGGGGGTCACTAGTTTTGGTAGTGCGTACCTACCTCTCTTTTTGCTGGATGTTACAGGTTTCTCAAGGATTTTGAGGGGGGGGGGGGGGTCATGACCCCCATGACCCCCCCCCCTCGAACCGCGCGTGTATCAGTAGTTTTTGCTTGAAAGAGTAACAAACATACAAACATCCCTAGATAGCGGTACATCTATACATCCATACATCCTCACAAACTTTCACACTGTAAAATTATTAGTAGGATGGAAAAGCCCCTCTTGGCAGATTCAAATGGCCCGCCGTCATTTTGTGACGTCATTACAAAACTACTACTACTGTTCTATTTATAGACTTTGAAGTTTAAAAACATAACTTCAACTTCTTTCATAACTTCAACTTCATAACTTTAGTATGAAAATTACTTTCTTTTTAACCGACTTCAAAAACAGGAGGAGATTCTCAATTCATAGGAATATTTTTTTATGTAGGTACCTAGGTATGTTTTTGGAATTTTTTTGATTTGGAAAATTCTTTTTTGTTTGAAAGGATCCCAGGTGGTGCCATGGTCATCAGATCAGGTCAGGATCTGATGTTGGCGTCAGGAGCTGTTCAACAGAACACATCAGTACCTACCTACCTAAATCTAAATAGGCCGATGGAGCTGAAACTCGTCATCATCATCACCAGCACCATTTTTTGAACAGCTTCTGATTCCATCATCAGGTCAGCTCGCAGTCACCATAGGTACGCATAGGTATTACATATTACATGACATTGTAGTCGGAACGAAACGGAACAAGACAGCTTACATTATGCCGAGTTTAAACTCAATCAGCCTATTTACTGAGGAGTTCTGTTGAACAGTTCCTGACTCCATTATCAGATCCTGACCTGATCTGATGACCATAGCTCCACCTGGTACCCTTTCAAACAAAAAAATAATTTTCCAAATCGGTCCAGGCTCACCTATTCAAGTAGATACTCGAGAAACATACCTACCTACATAAAAAAATATTCCTATGACTTGAGAATCTCCTCCTTTTTTTGAAGTCGGTTAAAAAGAAAGTAATTTTCATAAAAGGGTCTACAAAACCTACCTACCTACATACCATTTAAAATTGAAATAATTGTTCAAAGTAAAAATCAATTCTAATCTACGCTAGGTACACCTATCTAGTTAGTGTGTATACTACCTACACCTATACCTACATACCTATACATCGAGCGAGCTAAAAATGCTAAAAATTATAAAAAGCGGTGGTCGTTGCAAACCAATTTTGCGTTAGTGTGAGTGTCGAAACTCCGCCTCCGGGACTATACACACACATTGAAGTTGAAGTGAACACACACTTTTTTCCCCTGTGGCGGGTAGGTGACATAGCAAGTTTTAAAAAGTGCTCTTCGTTATTTTATTATTTAAAATTTAATTAATAGCCTATTTAGTTCTCTGTATGTTTTAAACAGTTCAGTTACCTTTAACTTTATCTGCCACCATCAAAGTTTCCTCTACATTGCACTACTGCACATCTTTTGCATCATCACTGAACAACACACTACATACACAACACAAGATGGACGCCAAGCAGTCTTTAACCGAGATCATTCAGTCTCTCCATGCTCGGATGACTCAGTTTGAGAACTCGCTGCAGAAGTCATCCTCTCCCTCTACATTGGAGACCATCAGCGCTGACTTCGCAGCCTTCAAAACGTTCACAATGGGTATACTCAAGAACCTTCAGGAACAAATTGAAATTATTGCACACAATACTGATCAGTTGGAGATGAGAAGTCGTCGGAAGATTGTATTGCTTCATGGTGTGCCTGAGGTCAGTAAGGAAGACACAGCTGTAGTTGTTGCTCAGACTATCTGCGCGAAGCTTAAACTTCCTGAGTTTACCGGTGCCCACATTAGCCGGTGTCACCGCATGGGACGAGCCACCAATGCTGACCGACCTCGTCCAATTCTTGTAAAGATCCGTGATGTCGCAATGCGGGACAAGGTTTGGTTTGCCAAAACCAACCTGAAAGGTAGCAACATCACGTTGTCTGAATTCTTGACGAGGCCCAGACACCTCGCCTTCATGTCAGCTCGAGAAAGGTTCGGTGTGAAGAACTGCTGGACCAAGGATGGTCATATCCACATCCTGGCACTGGACGGCACTCGCCATCGTATTTCCAGTGTCAGTGAGCTCAATAAATTGGTGCCGCAGGATACTTTGAAGCCGACTGCAGTACCACCGGTGCGTACAGCTGTGAATCCGGGGCCACTAAGAGACTCCAGGCCACCTTCAGCTAGACGGGCAGCAGGCGCATCATCGTCGAAGAAGTAATGTGCTACCTGCTATTGTACTGTCTTTGCGATTACCTAACTTTACACTTTACTTTATCATTTTGTTTTTGCGCACCCGCAACCAAATTATTTTTCGTTTCTCGTGTCAGTCACAGTCAGTATCAGTATCGTATGTGACATTCATGTCATGTTTGTCACTGTCAAATCAAATCTTCGACGATCTTTCATTAATTATTCCGTACTGTCACTGTCACTTTGCTGTATTGTTGCTCTGTACCTGTAGTGTTGCCACAATGGTGCTTAAATTTTTGCCTGTTTTTCTAGAATATTAAGTTTACTTTTTTGTGTTATTGTTAGTGCTTCCCGTATTAATTGGCGGATAATTATTATATTTGTTACAAAGCAGGTTTAAGGACTTATAATTTAGGTTATTTTATTTGAATTTATTGTTTATTTTTTGAATAGGTAATATAAGTATTATATTTAGATATTTTTATACGTAAGTTTATAAGTATTTATATTATTTTTTGTAAGCAGGTACTATGTCTACTGTAAGTGACCCCGATGACTTTTTTTCTGTCTCTTCGCTTAACTCGAGCGATGCTAATAACGACAGTTTTACTAGTATTCCATCCCTCCTTGATACCCTATCGTTTAATTTTTCGGATGTGCCGAAAAACTTTAATGCTGTTCATATAAATGCCCAGAGTATTCCGGCTCATTTCCCTGAAATGCTGGCTTCCTTTGACTGCAAAAACCTTCATGCTGTACTAGTCTCCGAATCCTTCCTGAAACCTTGTCTCTCTTCCACTTTATATTCCCTGCCAGGGTTTACCCTGATTCGCAATGACAGGACTGGTAAGGGCTGTGGCGGTGTTGCTATTTACTTGCGTTCTCAAATTCCTTTCTCTGTAATTAGCATGTCCCCACAGCCGCCTCCGGATAATGCAGGCGAACATATTTTTATTGAAATAGTGCTTTCCAACACCAAAATCCTACTCGGAGTCTATTACAGCCCTTCTCTTCGTGTTAATTTCTTTAAATCTTTCGAGAGACTGCTGGAAGACCTTCTACCTTCTTACAATCATACTGTTATCATGGGTGATTTTAACACCTGTCTTGTTAAAAATGATTCCCGTAGTCTCTCTTTTGAAACCATTGTAAAATCGATCAATATGAATATCCTTCCTCTCGGTACTACTCATCATGCCCCTGGTTTTAACCCTTCTCTCTTAGATTTAATCTTAGTCTCTTCGCTTCAACATGTGGCTAAGCATGGGCAATGCGCTGCTGATTCCTTCTCATACCATGATCTCATTTTTCTGTCCTATAAGGTTAACCCCCCAAAATCTAAGCCCAAAATTCTCTTTCAGCGCAATTTTAGTAGTATGGATGTGGAAAAGTTGATAAATGACGCTTCAAAAATTGACTGGTTTCCCATGATGCTGGCTGACAATATTGATGACAAATTATCTGTATTTAATTCCACTCTGATGCAGCTCTATGACACGCATGCACCGATTCGTCAAATTAAAATTAAGCATCTTCCTGCCCCATGGTTAACTGATGACATCAAGTCCTTAATTCATAGGAAAGCGGTCGCTAAGGCCAAGTACAAACATTGTGCTAGTGAGGTCAACAAAGATAAATACATCCTCGCTCGGAATCGCTGCAATAGGGTGTGTAGGGATGCGCAACGTCGCCATATCCATTCTTCCGTTTCTAACGTCGACTCAGCCAAAGTTTGGAAATTTTTAAGAACGCTAGGAATTGGCAAGTCACGTCAGAACGTAACTTCTGAAAATCTCGATTTAGATTCCTTAAACTGTCACTTTTCATCGTCTTCCAATATAGATTTGGACACAAAAACCTCTACTCTTAATCATCTCTCTACTTTGCCAACCCCTTACTATCCTCAGTTTGTTTTTAGTCAGTTCACAGCATGTGATGTTAAAAAGAGCATCCTCTCTATCTCTTCTAATGCCTTGGGTGGTGATAATATAGGTCGGAAAATGATTATTCCTATCACTGATCAACTGTTACCTATTATTTGCCACTTACTTAACTACTCCATTTCTTCAGGCACAGTTCCTTCAATCTGGAAGGAAGCAAACATCATCCCTCTCCCAAAAAAGCCCAAACCTTCTTCCTTCACTGATTTCCGACCCATCTCCATTCTTCCTTTTCTTTCCAAGGTTCTTGAACGCCTTGTTCATAACCAGCTCCACTCTTACCTAGTTAGCAACAGTTTGCTCAATCCTTTCCAGTCCGGTTTCCGTCCCAGTCACAGTACGACGACAGCTCTTGTCAAAATTACTGACGATATCAGACTGGGCATGGAAAACGGTCAACTCACTATCCTTACTTTATTAGATTTCAGCAATGCATTTAACACTGTTGACTTTGATATCCTCCTTGGTCTCCTGCGCTCTATTAACATATCTCCATCTGTAACTGACTGGTTTCGAAGCTACCTTTATGGGCGCCGGCAGCGAGTTCGTATCGACGATTCTTTTTCGTCCTGGTCTTGCACTTCAGCTGGTGTCCCGCAAGGTGGCGTCTTATCTCCTTTATTATTTGCTCTCTTTATTAATTCTATCTCACATCAACTTACTTCTTCCTACCACCTCTATGCAGACGATCTCCAAATTTATACACAAGCCTCGCTCGCTGATCTAGCTAATGCAACCAACGTAATCAACAGGGACCTTGTCAGCATCCACGATTGGAGTGTAGCCTACGGGCTAAAGGTGAACCCTAGCAAAACCCAAGTTATAGTAGTTGGAAGTTCGCGGATCGTTCCTAACATCGACTGGTCTAACATCCCATCAGTTGTTTTTGACGGCGTTACAGTACCTTTCAGCAAGCATGTTAAAAACCTGGGTTTGCTTATGGACCAATACCTATCTTGGGATCCACAGCTGGAAGCTGTGAGTCGCAAGCTTTTTGCGTGCGCTGGCTCACTCAGAAGACTACGAAATTTCCTGCCGACTGCTACTAAAATTGCGCTCGCCCAGTCTCTTCTACTCCCTGTTCTCGACTATGCCGATGCCAGCTATCTTGACCTTACTCAAGAACAGCTCAATAAACTGGAGCGGTTACAGAATCTGTGCATAAGATTCATCTTTGGTCTACGAAAATTCGACCACATTTCCGAGTTCCGTCATAAGCTTAAATGGCTCCCTATCCGTCTTCGCCGGAATACTCACATCCTATCCCTTGTTTACAGCGTACTTCACAATCCCATGTCTCCTTCTTATTTAAAAGAAAAATTTGTTTTTCTTCGCGATGACCATGCCCGATTGCTTCGATCATCCGATAATCTCATCTTAAAAACCCCTGTCCATAAATCTAGCTTTTATGATAAATCCTTTGCTGTCCAAGGTGTATACCTCTGGAATTCTCTACCCATTGATATTAAAAAGTCTCCATCTCTAGCTACTTTTAAAATTCGAGTTAAAAACTTTTATCTATCACAAATATCATAACCTTTATCGTCTATTTCACTTTCTTTTTATTCTTAGATGTATGTATTGTATGTATTCTTACAAAATTTTGTATGTATCTATTTATATGTATTGTATGTAATATACCATTGTATAATGTAGTCTATGTAAGTATTAATACGTAGTATATTTTTATAAATTACTTATTTATCTATTATGTTATAATAGTAGGTATATAGCTATGTATAACATTATTGTGTTTCAGTCACTTTTTGTTCTTGTGTATGTTTAAATTTTATATAGGTACCTACATTATACTTTTTGTGCACCCCTGCCATTCCTACCATCTCATTCGTTTCATTCCATCCAAAGGTTGTCTGGAAGAGATCGCTTCATAGCGATAAGACCGCCCATTGTACAATTTATTGCTAAGGTTTACTAGTTCTTAAGTTTCTTTTGTAATTGTGTACAATAAAGTATTTTCATTTCATTTCATTTCATTTTTCATTGAAGACATCCGAGCAACGCGTACGGCAATACTCGAGTTCAGAATTTACAAGAATTTACGATGTATTCCGTAATACCAAAAATGATGAATGAAAAGTTAATGATTTCGCAATTTTTTTTGTATGGCCTGTAACTAGACACTCAAAGCTGTGTTCCTATTAAAAGGATATTACAATCATTGTTGTTTATCATACAGAACAAATGCAACGAAAACACGATATTTTTGCTGTAAAAATGTTAGAAATACAATTTGGTTAGATTTTGTTTCAGGTAAGTTTTTTAGATCAAAAGTTTAACAGGAACCTAGATTAATACTTCCTTAATCTAAATAAGTGCATAAAGTGGTGAAAATACGCTCAAATTTTAAATGATTTCGGTAGTACGTTTGTATGGAGAATTCGTTCGTCGCCGCCCTCTTAAGCCGGAGTGCCTTGACCAACTCGGCCACGGAATCTATATTCGTCAGGTTGAAAATCTGAGTATATCAAATAAGCTCATTTTATCGATATGCGTCATCTACAGGATAACTAATAAGTTAACTCACTGCTTTACCCGAAGTTACATTCAGGACGAGGAATGTTGCTTTTGCTAATTATAAAAAAAAAAAAATTATACTCAATTCTATCTCCCCAGTAACGATAGATAAATCTTTATAATCTTCAGGCACGCAAGATATTTTGAAAATGTCGAGTCTAGACTTTAGACATTAGATGATAGTCAGAGGCAAGTCCAAACATATGATTTTAAAAGTAGTTAGCTTTAAGAGGTTACAAGTCAAACGGCTCTTATTGGAATACAACGTCAGACATTTTACTAGTCCAACACTGCTCTTACCAACACTGCTCTACTATTTTTCAACCGATTTATTAGAACGATGAACATGATTTCCTTTCTGACGCAGTCGGTAAGAGCCTGGCTAAGTAAGCATTTGATTGTTTTCTAACTTTAACAAAGAAAATTTAGCTTTTTGCATGTGACTTAAAAACAGTGTACGTTTATCTTTACATGAAATCACTTTAATCGGTTTAAGTTACTTTAAGAGGCGTTACGAGAGCTATTCTAATATTTTAATATGGTAGAGAATTTAAAAATAAGCTGAAATTTGATTTATATGTAAAGAATTGTGAAAAAGGAATGATCTTGCCGATCCTTCGAACCTATATGGTAGCCAGCTGCCATTAAAGCCCCTAGGTTATCCCTCAATATTCATGTGAATTCTATCGCCGTTTCTATATATGACCTATAAAATAAACGATCACGTTTAATAGCTTGTAGGCACTTTGTTATTAAATTTAATAACCATAAGAATAATCTTACTACAACATTGAATACTTTACGATGTTAAATTTGTGTTTTCAACGCCTGCTTGATGCGGACTAGATAAAAATCTAAAACTTTGCTACATAATTCAATCATTGTTGGACGTGTAACCTATTTATGCAAATAGCTTTTGAAAAAACGCATCTCTCGATTTATTTTACATTTTATCATACTGGATTACTCGACATTCTTTGGCGTACGACTTTACACGGCTTTAAGAGATAATGGTATGCTAATGCCCGGGGATAGATGTTTCTTTGCCACAGTCGTTAGTGGAAAATAAAATACTGAAAAGCTACGAGTATTTTCATACGCTTTGTCAAGTGGGCATCTTATAGTCACAACATGGTTGAAATTAATGCGCACGAGTTTTGCATACTTCTTGGTGCTTTAACAAACAAATATTTGCTTCGCTAGGGGGATAAATAATTTATTGGTATTCTGTCCATAAACGTGCGAGTATCTCAGAATTAAATACAATACAGCTGTTATCGGCGTACGGATTACGCATGAAAGTCTTCGGTTAATTGAATAGACTTTCGCATATCGAATATCAACGACATAGTTTCGTACAATTAGGGATTTTCTAACACGAGCTTTCTCTATAAGGGTCTTCCTCATTAGGCGGGGACATGGCCGGTCGCCTGTGACTACGTTCAGCGCCCTACACGCCCGCCCTACTAAATATTCATCGACTAGCAATTTGTAAAGAATCGCTATTATACTACCAAGTTTAAATATTAAAACCGTTAAAATTTATTGAGCACATCCCGTAACAATGTAATTAAATTGATCCGGTCGGCCTTGCACATTCTAACTGTTGCTATGTAATAAAAAATAACCGAGATAGGGTGTTTTTGCGAACTACAAACGCACGAAGGTACAAAGCTCAATGACTTTTAAGTTTGTAATTATATATATTGAGAAAACTTTTTGATACATACCTACCATACTATTTGTCATTTACAAAAAATTTAAGCTGATCTCTATCAAAATATTCGCTGTTCTACATAACAAAAAACCTACATTATAAAAAGTCTAACAGACAAAACCTTAGTTTATGTTAATATACGAGATCTAACTTACATAAATCTCATATTTTGGTGCTTATCATGTCAAATATTCAAAGTTTACTAGAGAAGTGAAGATGTGAATTTAAAATAGCATTTGGTTTTGATGTTTGCAATATTTTTTAAGCTCAATTGAATAAAATAGTTTCGTTTAGCAGCGGTGTAGAGGGCTGTCACAGGACGCAATTTATAAGCTGGGAGTCATTGGGAAGGCTGTACTGCGCAGTGAGATGCAACGACAATTCCATATAAGTGTAAAAGAGACGCAATTAGAGGTCACAAAGAACGTATGGCAAGGACGCCACGCAAGGCCGCTCACAAGCTTCAAGTTTAGTGCTATTCGACGTGGGGATACTTTCTTGCGTGTAATCGCTAATGGCACCATTCACAGCTTCCAGCTATAATGTTCGATCACCGATGGAGATAAGGTCGGTAGTAGGATGCCTCTATGAATGATTAAGTTCCTATTAATCGTGCGATTTGTAAAAGTGTTAGGCCGCGCGCGCTGTTCCGCCAAGCCTTCGCGGCCTCAACACAAGAACAATGGCGAGATTATCGCGAAACACTTGCCGCGCGATTAATTGGGTGTTTAACAATAATGGGATTATTTTTATTAATAAATCAATTCTTGATGAGTTGTATTAATTTTAAATTAATAAACGGAATTATTTTGATGGCAAAAGATAAACGAATCAGAATTAAAATCTTTGATGGCGCACTTTTTAATGTTAACGCAAAAAATGCAATAAATCCACATTGAGATAATAACTAGAGAAGAAAGTACAAACCATAGACGTGTCACAAATGAGACGGAACATGGGCGGGGCCTAATGAGAGATTAGACACCGCACAGAAGCGACACAGCTTTTTTACCTACTAATTATTACTCTGCCTTATCTAAACAAATTGACTAGGTCGTGGGTTTGATTCCCACCCAGGACAAACATTTGTGTGACGAATTATATTATTTTATAGGTAGTATTGTAGGTACCTATGTATGCATTTCCAAATAAAAAGTATTCTACCATTTTCTACCAAACAGACAGACAAACGGCATAGGCTGAGTAGGTATTTTATGAGCTAAACAATAAATCAGTTATATTATACCTAATTGAGTTAAAATAACTAGGTCCATAAATTATGAGTTCACCAACACTTATTACCTACCGTGTCCAATCTGTACAGTTCAATTTTCATATTCTATGATTTTCTAGAAATGGCGGCAAATTTTGACAAAAATTAGTTTTGCTTTGTTTTAGTTGATGTTTTGTTTACTTACCGATGATAAGTTACGCCACTATCCTTTTTTTGTATAGTTGTTGCGTTTTTGCAAGTTTTTAAAATGCAAGACGGCATTTTTGAAAGTCATTTTTATAACTTTTCGTCAACATTCAACACCATAGAGCCAGCGACCGATTGTGATGAACGTGAGCTAGTGAATGAATGAGCTGACGCCGATCGGCTTCAGTTGGATCGTCAAGTATGAGTTCGCCGGTGTCCGTTCTAGTTTACATATTTCTTCAAAGTAAATCCATGATGATTAAATGTAAAAGGACTTCATGATAATTACGTGAAAGTTGAAGTACCATACTATGTAGGTGCCATGCATTCCATAGTATACGAGTATGTTACGAAGCTTTATCGCAGAACTAATAAACCTGGTTATTTGAACAGTGATTTAGGAGAAACAATAGACGTATATCAAAGCCCTTCTTTAAGGCAGTATCTACTATAATCCTACTAATATATAATATTATAGAGGCGAAAGTCCGTGTGTATGTGTGTGAATGTTTGTTACCACGTATCTTAAAAACTACTTAACAGATTTTGATGAAATATGGAAAGTAGATAGTTTATATAGGAATAACACATAGGCTAATTTTTATCCCGGAAAAATATATGTTTCCCGTGGAATAAAAAAGTAGTCCACGAGGGCGAAACCGCAGGTGTTCACTAGTCTACTATAAATGTGCCGTTAACAATAAAACAGTTTGCACGATCGTTAAGATGAGAATATGCTTAGGTCTCTCGGCGATAGTGCATCGCTGCCGGTGCCACGAGCTTATGCAAAATATATCACACTCTATGATTAGTGTCCCGGCTTTGTACTTGAAATGTATCTCAGCGCCTAATATAAATTGGCTCGATTATTAAAGCGACAAGTTTGTATTCGCACTAGTTCGCTACCGGGCGACGCTCCATTTCGGTGCACAATCTGAACTACAGGTAAGCTTGCCCAGTTTGGGCAGTAGCGCGTCTGACTATCTTATCGCTTAAAATCTATTCCCAGTTCTATTTTGCTTAGTCAGAGACGCGGTGGAATTCACAATTGGTTCGTGCGGAACACGGCAGAAACTAGAAATAATCTCATACATTGAATATGTTATTGGAAATCAGTACGCGCATGAAAGTGAACAAACTTGTTGTTTATTAAAAAGAAGGTGGTCAAGTCAATATGAAATCATCAAACGATATCTTGAATTTATTGTTGAATAAAGGAAACGATGTTCATTAATATTTTATAGGCTACTCTCATATTCGGAACTAGTATTTGTATAGATCTAGATAAAAGTTAATTTTATACTTGTTGCTAGAAAATATGGCTACTAAAAATTTCGAAAGGTGAAAATCAAATTAAAAACACATTTGCACTTAAATAACATAAAGCTACGTTATGAGATTCCATCGAAATTGGGAGGATTAGAGAGAGGTGTTTGTGTCGTAAATAAACATGAATTCGAAATGGAAATAACAACTACCTAAATTAAAATTAAGCGTGGAATATAGTAGCATGTCTAAAAAACAGCATATATTTTGCTCGGTTAATAAGAATTAAAGTATACAAAGTTTAGAAATAGTAAACTTTGAGATATGAGCCATGTTTCAAAATACAATAAAACATGAAGACGTAGGTTTAACTTTATCAAACAATCTTGATTTACAAATTCATGTCATTTAGCACTATAATTGGATGTACAGTCAGCGTCAAATTGATATGAGCGTCTAGCTAGAGTAGTCAAAATGATCTGAAAAACATAAAAGCAATTTGATATACGCAGTTCGAATCATCATATTGTTGCAAGCACCTAAGGTGTTCAAAATATCTTACTACTCATTGTTTCATATTTATATGAGTAGTCACGGTGTTCAAAATTATCTTAGCAAACAAAGCTCTCAAAGTTATCTGTGCATAAACAAAGCTCCAAGGAACTAAACTAAACTAAAATAAACTAAAGTAACTGGAAGGTTCACTGATACAGAAAACGCGTTCCGCTTGAGACTTAAAACTTGGGCGGTGTGTCTCTTTTTAAAGGGTGACCATAATTTATGAACTAAACATTCCTAGTCCTTTTACATCATTTTCTGTTTTACGTGATGTTTCAGGGCATGATTTTTCAATTAAAATACTAATACAATTTTGATTCTTGATTTTGATTTCGATCCTTGAATTCGATCCCTGAATTCGATCCCTGATTTCGATCCTTGATTTCGATCCTTGGTTTCGATCCTGGATTTCGATTCTTGATTTCGATCCTTGAATCTTGATTCTTGAATCTTTGAAGTGACAGCTGTCAAACTTCAAACCGCCATATCTCGGGAACTACTCGTCCTAGACTCCCCGTTCTCAGTTCAAATGAAAGCTATGACCAAGATCTTTATTTGAAGTGACAGCTGTCAAAATGACATCTCTCATTTGAAAGTAGTTCCCGAGATATGGCGGTTTGAAGTTTGACAGCTGTCACTTCAAATATTCAAGATTTCTGATTCAAGATTCAAGAATCAAGGATTGAAATCAAGGATCGAAACCAAGGATCGAAATCAAGGATCGAAACCAAGTTAGCATTCCAGGTAGAAACTTCCTTGCAAAGCTCTCAAAGGTAGTATGCAAACTCAGTTGTGCACAGATAATTTTGAGAGCTTTTTTTACTAAGATAATTTTGAACACCCTGACTGCTTATATAAATATGAAACAATGAGTAGGAAGATATTTTGAACACCTTAGGTGCTTGCAACAATATGATGATTCGAACTGCGTATATCAAATTGCTTTTATGTTTTTCAGATCATTTTGACTACTCTAGATGCTCATATCAATTTGACGCTGACTGTACGTTATTTGTCAGTTCACACATTATTTGTCGTAAACGAGTTGTCGTGGTCTTCTTGTTTTATAAGTAAAATATCAAAATCGTCGAGCGTTTCATAAGTAGAGTAAAAAGTAGAAACTATGCTGCATATTTCAATGAAGAAAACTACTAAAAATAAAGCATAATATGCAAAATCTACCGTTCAGATGCGAAATTATTTGCCGAACCAGTTTGACGACCATGTAGATATCTAGAACTGGAACGATCGAGTTTAAAAAAGATATTGACCCCAGATAGAGGTGGATGGCAGATGATCGATGATCGATGATCGAATTAAGTTTGTTCATGTTGATACGTACTCGTAAGATGATTATATGGCGCTTAGAAAAGTAGGTTGTGTCGTGATCAAAAACAGGAACAATAATAACAAAAAATAGATAATTTTCAAAACTGAATAATTCATGTATACGTGCTACGGATTTAACACTGATAGTCTTGTCATTAAAAATTATATTTTACATTAAATCATCCTTACAAATAAAATATCTGCTAACTACAAAACGACAACACGGTGTGCGAGATATAAATCAGAAAGAAGACAAGACATCGAGATAGATGCAAGTAAAAGTGTGGCGCCCGCTCGTCAGCTATCTAGTGTTTCTATTTATAAAGATGAGAGTGCTGACTGGTAGAAAATACTTTTTTTGACACGCCCCAGCGAGCCATGCAAATGGTATTTAACACGAAACAGCGTGACGTCTCGACACTTAACCGCCGATAGATTAACAAGCTTCCAATAAAAGTGCACACGAATTGAGTGCACTCATAACTGACAGATTTCGGCTTTGTACCAATGATACTCCATTCACATCTACGATTAAAAGCATTAGAGGCACGGTAGGAGTCTTTGACCGTGATGATCTTAACAATTCGATTAATAAGTTTTTTACACGGTGAATGACAAGCTTATTTGCATTTTTGATATGCCGTAGAGGGCGCGGGTGAGATGACCGATAACGGGCCGAGGCGCCGAAATCAACACACTACTCATTAAGTCGATCAATGCAGAAATCGATCGTAGTGAGGATTTCTATTGGCGAATTAATTCGGCCGGCGACGCGAGATCGAGTAACGGTGCCGGATGCCATTGACATTCGTCAGCCGTGGACGCGCAGTCGAGCCACTCAATCGCCGCACTGACCACTACCTGCGCTCTGACGTGACACTATCATTACAATCTCTTTTGCAAATGTTGCCATATAAAGATTTCATTCTGATAATTAAAGAAAATCAAGTGTTCCGGGTTTCCGGCTTTCTTGTGCTTGATAATTAATAAGATGTATGTGATTATACATTATGATTTATTCAAGGTATTATATAGAGTACAGTAATTATATCAAGATGAATAGTCACCTAAAAAGGAGTTGCAAAATACATTATGCACATATCTAATTAGGAGGCTCTGCGGTACCCAGCTCGAACATGCGACAACAATTTAATTAAAACTTATTTAACAGTCACATTTTAGAAGCTTTGAGTTCTTTTTTTATTCAAATACATTGGCAGGTAGCTTTAAGAGTTAACTACAACAAAAGAAAACACTATAAAATAGTAGCTCTTTGAGCTGTAGACATCGCGAGTCTATGTGTGCATAGCTTAAAGAAATCTAAAAGTGAGCAATTTACTAAATTTTTAGGAGTTATTCTGCTCATCACACTGAAGATCCTCATCAGATCTTCACCAAATGAGACCAACCTAAACTTACAACCTTTCAACAAAACAAGAACCATCGAAATCAGATGTCATAAGGCGGAGATATTCTGTAGCCCTTTTTGCCTATTTTTGGAGGAAGTAGGTACAAACAAAAATACCCGACGACAAAAAAATTCTATAAATTATTGAACCTACTCACAAAATTTCACGAAAACTGGTTGAGAAATGCGAAGCATTGCTCTTGCTTGAATGCAAACTGAAGCAGGGAGGAGGAGCTTCGCTCGCTCGGTCAATAAACATAAGTACCGTAAAATACGCCAACATTGCCACCAAGGGTAATTTTGCCCGAAGATCAATTTTTAAGCAAATCTTTAAATTGCAAAAATATTTGAATAATAAGTTAACATTTTTTGAATTTGATAGAAAATAGGTTATGTGTCTAGCAACACTGTCTATCTGGTGTGTCGCTAGCTTCACTCAGTAACTTGTTGGAACTCTTCGAGTACGGTGCGTATTTTCGCGGGCAAATTTTGGTGCAAATTCATAAGTGAATTGTGAGTGATGGCGAAAACACAGGTTAGTTTTATTAATATTATGATATGTAAGAACATTTTAGGAGTATTAATATGTTGTTATCGTTGCTGAATGTCTTTTCAAACAAGAGTTATAGCGGTGGGCAAAGTTATCCAGCAATGTAGCGATCTACTATTGACAACATTGCCCGCCATCAAAATAAGCTTAGGGTTGGCACTTCAGAAACTTGTTTTTTTTAAAGCTATTAATTAACTTGCAATGTTTGTATGTTTGTAAGTTCCTATGTTTGTAAGTATGTTTGTCCGGGTCAATTCTTGCAAGCTTAATTTGACCTACTTCCCGGTGTCAAATTGAGCTGAATTTAGGTAAAATTATGAGTCTTCGGTGACAATGCAATAATAATAGTGACAGTTAACTGAAAATGTCTAATAGTTTAGTAATTATTTTAATTTAGCTCCTAACATCATTTGATCTCAATTAGTATTTCATTTTCATTTGGGTACCTATATAAATATGTTGATTAAAGTTTATTAAATAAATACCTGAATGAAAAATAACCAGTTTTTTTATACCTACAACAACTACGATCACAAGATCAGTTAACTAAGAAGTGCCAACCCTAGCACTTTTAATTTGTGAAATGCGGTTTGTATGAAAAAGACAAAAAATGTCAGGGTAACTTTGCCCAGCCACTTTGCTAGGAAACCTTCTATAGTATCGTTTTAAAACCTAAAGTAAACGCCATTATTGCCTAAATTCTTGTATTGGCTTTTTATTTCATCTCTCTAGAGGCTATATTTGCGTCAAAAATCAACGTGGGCAATGTTGGCTACAAGTCCAGATAACTTTGCCCGCCATCAAAATGTATAAAATACTTAATTAAATATTGACGCATCATAAAATCTGATAAAGTAATACATGCACATAATCTTATTATAGCAGATGATAAAAGAAAATACTAACGTTCCCATAGAATTTTTTTATAAAAATTGAAATTATTCGAAAAAAGCGGGCAATGTTGGCGTATTTTACGGTACTAGAAAATGAAAATAATATTATAGAGAAAAAAAAATAATTAAACAGTCAATAAAATAAAACCATTGTTAACACTATAAACGGGATATTTAAAATAAAAAAATATTTAAAATAAAATAAAACCACATACCTAAACAGATGAAATGAAATTAATAAAAATGTCACATACGAGTACGTTACAAAGTCCAGTCAATGAGAATTAATTTAATTAGGAATTTTATTACTTTTTCATGGTGTCAATAGAATTACTTGTAAGTAATGTAATATGATCACGGCTGTATTCCCAAGGTGCAGTGACATATTATTTCAGATCTTTTAGGAAATTTTAGATCCTTCGAAGATGTCTATGGGGGTAGTCAGAGGTATGTCCAAACACATTTGTTACATTCCCACATTTTGCAGAAGGTAACATTCCATACGTGACAGGTTGCAAGCCCATCGATGCTATTATATCGAAGCTAACTGGTTTCCTCACGATGTTTTCCTTCATCTTTTAGAGCTCGTGTTAAAGCGCATAGGTATAATATTTCCGAAACGAAAAATCCATTGATGTACGCCCGGGTTCGTACCCACGACTTTCGGATTGAAAGTCGAGGCACCAACCCACTCGCCAAACACTGCTCTATATAAAATGAGAGAACTTTGAATATTAAATGAGAACTTGCTTTTTTCATAAAACCACTTGTTTAGAGTAAGTAAATATCCCACCAAAAAAGTTTTCATATAAAATGTTGCAAAGACGAGACCATTTTAGCTCGCACTGTTAAAAAGTTATCAGCAGGGCAATTCTACTAAATGAAAACGTCAAACGTTCCGCTGCGTTTTGTTTTGTTCTCTTAAATGGCAGCCATTTGGTGAATAGTCATTAGTAGAACAGGAAACAGACGAAAATCTAAGGTTTAGTTGACGTTTTGCTTGTGGTTGATAAAAAGTTTGGTAGTAGAATCGGCACCCAGATCTCATGTAGAGCCAAGCTTTTAACTCTACACGCCCTAACTCTACAAGCCTAACTTCACAAACTTCACTTCACTTTATTCAAAATAAGTGGCTTGGCAGTTTTGTTACTACAAGAACTATAATAACAGAAAAGTAATGAACCGTGAATAAAATTATCACCTTACGCCCATGTGACGGTAGGTATTAATACCTACCATTGGACAGCAGCACCATCAATTAAAAATTAAGTATTCCCGATGTAGGTAGGTACCAAATTTATTTAAGTTACTATGTTAAAAATGACAGATTATGTCAAAAATGACAGATTACGTCAAAAATGACAATGAAACAAATATTTTGCTTTCGAGAGATCCGTTTTCGATGGTTCTTTTTATATAAATTTAGTAGGAGTAACATAAAAGTTTCATAAAAAGAGATGGCCGATTCCTTGAATAAATTTGCCGACTTATTCGTCAACTCGTCCCACTTGAAACTAGTCCCATGGGACGAGTTGGCGAAGTTCAAAATAAATAATATTTTCATTCGTCAACTCGCCCGATCATTTAATCGCTTCTGATTAGGGCCCTAATCAACATAAAGTACACTTACGGAAAAAAGTGTTATGCGTAAATTGAAAACTAAACTCGGTACAGTATTATGTTTTATTATCATAAATGATTATTTTTATTGGATTTTTAACGAATATATATACCTACTTACCTAAGTACCTACTAAAAAGTTCTAAACCTAAACTATTTTTTTGAACGAACAGCATTATATTATGGGTTGTTGTAAATCATAATCATAAATCATAATGCAAAAAATATGACGAGCCCATAGGTAGCGTTAAGCCGATTATTTACAATAGGTTAGGCAGTAAAAATTGCACGATGGCGTTGCGCTCTATTTTAGAAGAATCATTATGTGCCTTTTGTTTTAAGAACGGTCAACTTTGACTACTAATGCCTTGAATGGTGTCTAATGGCCCAAGTTAGTTTGAAACTAAACGCTATTATATTGCTGTTAGGGAACTATCAGATCGTCACGTCAATGTTTTGGCAACAAAGGTGATGATGAAAGATGTTTTTGCACCTTAATCCTTTCATCATAAGCCTTCTTAGGATTTTTATTTCATAGAAGCTGCTGCTTCGGAAGTCAAGTAAATTGTCGGTTCTGGCAGTCACTAAGCCATGACGGAGGTTTTCAGGTGGCTTAAAAAACCAATTATATCAATACGAAACTCCGTTTGCTACTAGCATTTACGAGCATGTTCAATTAGTGCAAAGCAAGGTAATTGATTCAACGGTGGCATGCTTAAAAATCATCATCATCATCATCATCAGCCTATAGCAGTCCACTGCTGGACATAGGCCTCCCCTAATGCGCGCCATCGCGCCCTGTCTTCAGCTTGACGCATCCAACTTGTACCGGCAGCCTTTCGCAGATCGTCATGCTTAAAAATAGCTGGCTGAAAATCATCTCACAGTCAATGATGGAGACAGCCACAGAACAGAGAAATTCTCAATTCTGTGGAGACAGCATTGGATGACGCTCACAGATTTGGCACCCATCAGAATCTAAATTATTTTTGACTCTGATTTTGTGCAACGTTACCAAACATGTAATCTGGTTGATTAACATGTTTGGTAACGTTGCACACGTGTTTCGATTCAATTGCTTTAGGTAAGCACTAATATAAATTACTTTTTTAGCGTGGTATCAAAACTCAAAACAGAAAAAAAAAATATTATGATCACGACATGGGGATAACCCCAGGGCGCGGTTTGTGATTTTTGATTGAAATTAAGCAAAATTTAACCTTTGTTGATTATTGTTTAATTATTAGATTAGGGAGACTTTCGAATAAACATATTTTATAATAGGTAAATAGTCTTTCATTTACATTTTCTAATTTTTACCAAACATTTTTTCCTTGACTGTACTAAATCAAACCCTAATTAAGACGTGGGACGAGTTGACGAATGAAAATATTATTTATTTTGAATTTCGCCAACTCGTCCTATGGGACCAGTTTCAAGTGGGACGAGTTGACGAATAAGTCAATTTGCCCCACAGATGCCAACAGGAAAGAATGCTTGCGTCATGACCAAATTGGGATTTTTGGGTTTGTTTTTTTATTTTATAATGAGAGTCCATTCATCTTCTTCCTCTAAAAAGTGGGATTTAAAAGTTATTCTAATATAAAGCAGCAGGCTATGACGCCCAGCATGAACGGAGAACCTAGGAAACTATATTTTTAAGGTTCCTATAGTAAAAGCTTTGCTTACGTTGGGGATAGATGGCGCTGTGTGAACATTTACTTTTTCATTATTATTAGGACTAGCAGAATTTTAAGTGAAGTAGGTATAGAAAATAAATGACGCACACAGGTGCTCCCAGTACCTACAATTTCAAGTAAAAAAGAAAAGTACTTAGGAAAAATTGGGAATTTCATCAATAAAATTATCTACACTCGTGTGCAGTGATTCTGTACTAACCGCCTAAAATAAAATATGATATCTATAAATAAATAAAAGAAAAAGCCTTTTATTTCTCTATAATTAACATTTTTTTCTTATCACTAATGCTTATAATCTAAGTAGGTACTAGAGAACCCCTAAGGTGAAGGCCTCCTCCAAAGCCAGCCATCTGTCCCTGTCTTGTGCTACTCGGAGCCAGTTTGGTCCAGCAGTTTTCTTGATGTCGTCGTCCCAGCGAGCGTATGGTCTTCCTATGCAGCGTCGACCTCTTGGACCCTCCCAATTTGTCACTCTCCTAGTCCATCTTCCATCTTGTAGACGGGCTACATGTCCAGCCCACTTCCATTTTAGTCTGTATGCATATCCCAAGGCGTCAGTACTTTTTGTAATTTTAAATAATATATGATAAATCCTCATAAATCACTCATCACAACACAATCACACAACTGAAACTCAACGAAATTCCTTTTACATCTATCAAATTCTTGTCCGTCTGTTTTGTTTACTATTTGAGTGTCATGTCAACCGCGAAAAAGAAGGTAGGTCTATCTGATAAAAATATTCTCTGTGTTACCTAATAGCCCCTCCAGACTCTCGGCAAGAAACCCCGACAACACCCGAGAAGCGTGAATGTGAGGAGTTTCTCGCCTTCTTGTTCTCGCGCTTCGGTGTCGGTACCTATTTTTGGCCGAGACAAAGGATTTCAAACATATCACGAGTGAGAAAATTGAGAGTGTGGATAATTTGTTTGTTCTTCGAGAAGTCTCGGTGAAACTTCTCGCCGTGAGTCTGGAGAGGCATTACGGACTGTAGTACCGGAAGTGACTAAAGTTACTAATAAAATAACATAATTATATTCCCACAGGGCACGAGATATCTAAGTATTCTGTATGTACCAGTTAATTTTGTGATATTTTATTTAAATAATATTATTCAGACGCATAGTCTAATTCGATATTCGGCTCTGGGGCAGGATCCGGCCAGATTCTTTGGTGAAGATCTGATGACGATCTTCGGCGAAATAGGCAGAATAGAATACAGAATAGGAGCTATCAAAGTGCAGTAATTTGCTCACTTTTAGATTTCTACCAGAGTCGGCCTTTTAACTACAAGATTGATTGATCGAGCACCTGGGACCACATTCTCATCACAAAAATAGATAATTATTTAAAACAGGATTGTTGTGAAAAAAGTTTGTGCTCGCGAGGTGTCCTACTGACAGAAATACTAGTTCAGATGGTACAGCAATATAGGGTCACTACACTAGTACCATTGATAGTACTGGCGATATAAATAGTATAACTAGTACAATGGTACGTGTAATGGTACTAATGGTACTTGTGAAATAAAGATTTAAAGTAGTATCACTAGTACCATTATGGTACTAGTAATAAAAATTAATATCACTAGTACCAATAAGGGAACTGTCCAATTGATTGGTTCTCATTCGGAAGTTTCTCAAGAAGCCGCGGGCAAAAACAAGTGAGTTTATGTATCCGTGATTTGTAAGTATTACAAGTATGGTGGTTAGCTATTTAAACATTACAAACAGAAATAGCCAGCAAGACGTTTCCTTGGTTATAAACAAGCGTAGTAATAACCAAAGTCTGATTACAATCTGCAAGAGAATTGTTATCAAAATCATTTTATATTGTTTACTGCAGGATGTTATAAAGCAATCGGTTTTATTATGATCATTGCCGAGTCGTCGTATGATGCGTTTGCCGGTGAGATTTCCCCTAGGCAACATTTCCGCCTAGACTTTTTTCGAGCGTTAAGTTATGATTCTAAATCTGACGGCAGACTGCACATGCAACGATCATAAACTCTAATGCAAACAACTTTTACTTAAAAAATCTATTTACCGATTCCTAAGAAGAAACTTTCATTCCCTCTTTGACTCTCTTAAGAGATGATTATCCGTAACGCTGATGTTCTCTTTTTAAAAAGTAAGGCTGGACAATTTTCAAGCTTCATACTATATTATGTAAATTATCATACAATCGTTTTCATCACATTTTCTTAAATTTGAGTTGAATTTCCAAAATGCCATATTACTCCTTTACGTTACATAAGTAACTGCAGTATGAAATTTCTTGTTTCTACACTTACCCGTGCAGGCAGTGCGTTGTGTGTCCGTCGGTTTTATGATTTTAAGAGTAGTTATAAAAAAATAGTAAGTACTAAAAAACGTATAGAGCGGGAAGCAACGTTTTGATCACTTATTTAAAATAGGAACATTTGTAATTTGATACACTATATCAAATTACAAACCATTGCTAATTGCTAATTAAATAAAAGTAGCTAACTATGAAATATGACTCGTTATAATTTGTAGTCGTTTTACCTAGTTATTATAAATATCACTGCTTTCCTAATACAAATGTTCCACGACGGGTGAACACAGACCCTCTATTCATAAAAAAACCGGTCAAGTGAGAGTCGAACTCGTGCGCCGAGGGTTCCGTACCTACTAATTAAACCGCCATACAACAAACACGGGTTGAGGCCTATCACTCTTTTCGGTGACACACTTTTTATATCTAGTTGTTTTTTTTAATATACCTAGGTATTTTTTTCATGTAAAGATCGTGACCTGGAATAACAATATGATGAACTACTGATTTTCTAAAGAAGTACGTTTGGCTTTGTCTTTAGGGTTCTGGGCTACAAAGGGAAAAAACGGAACCTATAAAATAAAGGATCACTTGGTTTTCAAATCAATTCAAATAATTTATTATGGCAAACAAGGGTTAAAAAAACAGATGACAGGTAGAAAATATACAGCCTTGATCTGCTTCTCAGCATGCAAAAATAGAAATTAAATATAGGTAGGTAGTCACTTCTTAAAGAATATAATATAATTATGATGTATAGTACAATAAAAGAATAGGTATTACAATAATAAGCATGTCATAATTAGACGTTGTTTAATTTATTTATTTAGTATTGTCCATCTGTCTGTCCGTCTGTCATCTCGCATTTACTTAGTAGAAGTTTTAAGTTAGTACTTCAGTTTCGGTTTGAAGTGTTTTTCACGGAAAACTTAATTTATGTAACGGAACTTTTGGTGCGCGAGTGTCGCACTCGCTCTTGGCCGTTTTTTGTATAAACATAATTTTGTAATAACAGATTTTTATAAAGTGCGTAAGCCTAAATCTAGGTATGTCAATGCAAGCTCGATCGAAGCCGTGGGCAAAACTGAATGGTATTTACAATCAAGTTTTCATTCTTGATAGAGATATAAATACGAGTACATTTAATTTAAACATTGCAATCGCTTTTATTAATAGAATCATACATGACCACATACATGGCGGTAAATAGTGAGAATGTCTATTCACCAGCTTGTTTCGTATTCGAGTTTAATTTAAAAAGTAAATAATGACCTAGTACCTGTCCCATATTGGTATAACGCATAAAATCTTTTGCTGCTACGGGAATTACGACGTGTACATAATAAATAAACTTCGTCAGTTAATAGTTTGTTTTATTTATGGGTTAAGTACCGCACGTACGGTGTGAAATTAGCATTTTATCGACAACAACTTTTTGATCAGTTTGTATTGGTAATGTTTACGATATAATGTATAACAACATGAATATTAGTATATTCTCAGCATTGAACTTAATTTCACCGGATGAAAAGCTTATCCGGCGCACTAATAGTCTCTTGGTCTTAATTTTGTTACATTCAGTAAAATTAATGCACTTTTTATCATGAGAAGTAAACACTTATATACAACAAGTTAACAAGTTATATAAACACAACACTTTTTTGTTTGAAGAATTCAGCGTTGTTTAACCAACTACAGTTGGGCCGCCGGATCTCGGCGTACGTGAAGTCAGGCTCTGCGCTGCGCAGTAGAAAATTTTGTATGAAAAAGTTGCACTGCGCATCGAAACGGCTAACTTCACGCACGCCGAGATCCGTTGGCCGTACTGTACTCTGCGTTTGTATCTTTTAAACGATGGTTCTTAAACAGTTTTTTTTACATTATCAGAGTCAATTTAAAAGCTGTCGGTGAATAACAACTTATCTCGTTTGTATTGTGGTGCATATCCAAGGGGTCCTGGATTAGTGTCGACACCCTGACACTTGTCCATTGTCGCGGCTCTGACGATTCAGCATTTCAAGCTCAAGTACTCAGCCCGGCGCGGAATGTGCGAACGAATCGAATAAAGCAATAAAACAGTTTATTCGCATCGTGAAGACGTGATAAACTGGCTGGATGAGTGGAATCTGCTAATAAATAACATCACCCTGGGGATGTTACCCATTTATACGCAAATTATTTGTTTTGGTATCCGATTACAGATCGCCGCTGGTCAGCAAACAGCAACCGGTAATGGCGCCTGAAAGTTGACACTGCCAAGCGCTGAGCAATGTTTTGCAAGACGGTCGCAGCCGCTTGTTTTGCATCAACGCGATTTATAACGAGTTAAAAGTGGGTGACGGCGGAGACTGCCTTACGATCCACATTACGTTCCACGAACCACCTGCACTCACATCGTCTGTGACGAACAAAATGGCCTGTGAAAAATGGAAAGTGGAGTAAATTTGTCTAGTGCAGTGTGTTAGTGTCCGAGCTGTAACGGTGCGTGTGGCACAATGAAGGATTGTGTTCTTTGGAAATGACACTTATTGTGTACATAGCTATATTAGAGAATGCGGAGTAAAAACCGTGAGAATGGCAAGCGCCGGTTAAATCGCATGGCGGATAATATCGCGCTCGTTATGATCGTGACAATCTATTTACCGCGCTGCTGAGTGCCGAGTGTCGGAGCGGTTATTACAGCCTCTAAATGAGACGTTATTAATTCAAAGACGTGTATCTTTTAACACAACAAAATTATTGTTGGTAGACACAATAACATTTTATCTCTCGTTAATTTGACTTCCAATATTAACAAAGAACATAGCATTGGCGTTAAGGTTTATAACACACCACTGTAAATACTATTATGAAATATCATTTCATTTCAAGATACAATACTAATACACGTTATAGTACCTATATACATTACTGCCGCGGCCGACAAGTAGAATATTGTCAGGCGATCGTGAGTATGAGGCCGATGCGGAGCCGAGGCACGCATCACAGAGTCCGGCAATGCTCAGTTGTGACCAATGCTTGTATAGTGCTTTTAAACAAACATGCAGTTATATTAAAGTAGGTAAAGTCAACATAAACTAATTTTATAGACAATAAAAATAGCCGCGCTCATGTTCGTGTGTTTATTCGTCCAAGGTTCGAGTTTAAAAAAGTTCGTTTCATGTTATAATTACATTGCCGGCCGCTCGAGCAGGCCAGATAATAAATCGCTACATGTTTGACAAAAACACTATCCGCCTCGGCCCGCATACTTATGATCGTCCGGCGATGCTGCATTAGTGGACCTAGGCAAGTAATGTTCTATAAAGCGTTACTTGCCAAGCTACTGCGGTGCTTTCTGGAGGAGGGCTCCGTATCCCAGAGCATACCGCATGTGCGTAGCGGGCACTGTGGTAATCAAATTTTATATCGGATTACCAATCAAACTTTCTAAATGATAAAGGTTAAAGAAAACGATATACTCACGGCGGTCCGTAACACCTGTATTAGGGTTAAAGCTGCCATCATTTATCATCTTAAACTTACCTGAAAATAAAGATAAAAATTAAATGACTTGATACCGTAACGCATATTAGTAACAATAAAAAGAACATCTTACGAAGGTTGATCGGGATAATGTTAAGTCGTACAAGCGGAAGTTTCTTAAGCATATTTTATTTTTAAGTCAGAACTAGCTTCGTGTTTAGTAGATACACTGCAATATTAGTGGTAACTGATTAGAAGATATTGCTAGTAATAAATATTAGAATGTAGTGGAAATGGGATCTAAATGTAATAATAATTATTTACGTAGCTTTCAAATTATACCATCGTAGGTGTAACACGTACAACGTTTAATTAGAAAACGAAAGCGGCACCATAAAATAAAATGTTAATTTTTTTGGAAAGGCATCATCGTATTCATTGCGTTGCATTTAATGTACATGTTTTAGTACAATGAGCGAAAAAGCTCTAACATTGCAATTATGGAGTATTTGATATTTTGTTAGAATCGAAATATTGCTATTTATCATTTAAGCATTACTTCTTACGGATCTGTAAAACATTATTGTAATAATATTGTAAAAATAAACTCCAACTTCCACAAAATAATTTTCTTAACAAAAAGTCACGTATGTTTGTTAGGGTGTGTGGGTGAGTGCATAATACGTATGTTCATTATCAGTAATAATTAATTTATAATATTAATATCCAGTTTCAATACTTTATCTGCGATTTCGCTAGCTTTAGTTAGATATTTAAATATAAACTATAACCTGGGTCTCTTCAAGTCAAGAGTGAATAAGTGTCTTCTAGACATTTGTGATCCATCGTCAGCCACATCGTCGCTTACCATCAGGTGAGATTGTGGCTAAACAAAAGTCTATCTAGAATTAAAAAAATATATATTTGACGTCTATTATAAGTACTTAGACGAAAAACGTAATTTCGTATCTTTAGTTCGATTTTTGACATTAATTCTAGACTAAAATATCTTACCATATTAAGCAAAATCAACAGATAGATAGAATATTGAAACTGGTTGTGAGAGAATTCAGATTTATGGTCCAGATGGTGGAAATGCCTGGCAAATCACATGAGCACATGCTCATGTAAAGATTAATGAGGAATGCCAATTCCTCATTAATCTTCAATTAATTCATTCTATCTAAGCGTTACCATCGGCTGCAGCATCCGCCGCTTTAATTTTCAGCTCCACAGCAATAAGCCGTTAAAATACTTTAACTGCCAATTGGACATACAACTTTGCTCGTAAAGCTTAGTTCGTCTTCCTGTCGTTTATTACGCTGCTCTTTCTGTCTTGAATAGCGCTGAATAAACGGCGGCTATAAGGTGATAACGTTAATTATTTTTATAACAACTTATTACTCGTACAACGCATCTGAGGGACTTTGACCTTGAGTCTTGAGGGTTGGAACACTTTATTATGTTGGTTGTTAGGTAGTTATTACTAGCGCTGAGAAGCATTTGATTGCTTTATTGTTAGATGATAAAATATTAAATTAAAAGATGATATAATTTTAAAGAAACCCCCGACGACAAAGTCTAACTGACAAAAATGTTTCATCCTACGCTATGTTGTAACAGCATTGCAATGGACCTCATTGCAGCATTGTGTGAAAATGTAATATCGCCGTCTAGTAGAAATATAGATAAAAAGTGAAATGGAACGCCACTTGATTTCATTGTTTTCCAAATTCAAACTACATATTTAGATACTAGACTAAGCCAATCGTAAATCGCGCTGACGAAAACGTGGAGATAGGTAGTAACTATAGAAAAGAGCTGATAATCTTCAAACGGCTGAACAGATTTTCATGAAACATAGCTAAGAACGCTCTCGACAAAGACACCATTCAAACAAAAAAAAAATTAAAATCGATTGAACGTTCAGGAGCTAAGATGCCACAGATAGACACACGGAGCCACAGATACACACTACAAACTTATAACACCCCTCTTTTTCGTCCGGGGTTAAAAACAGAACAAACGCCCCCGGTCCTTATCGATGCCGATCACAGCAATATAAAATAAGCGAGCATTAGTTCGCAGACCGTGATGATAAAACGATGTTATCCTGTGTAGTGACAATGAAGGAAAACCAAATGCACATGTGGAGATACTTAGCACGCGCGGCCTCAATCGTGACGCGAATATTGCCATTTGTAGATGAGAGAAAGTGAAACTGATATTTGCTGCACTTGTATATCAATTAGATACTTTCAACAGGATTCCATGACTCATACGCGTGCAGAACAAAACGATGTTGTTTTCAAATTGCCGGAAATTAAGTTTATGATGATAACTTCCTACGATTGTCCAAATCTTGTTAAAGGTAATAGCGGATAACGGTTCCTGAAATGTGGATCAACTGAATTAAAATGATTATGAGAATTCATGCTAACAATTGGCATTTACAGTGGACAATTTAGAAAAGAAAAATACTTAACAAGTAGAATTTGAACTAGAATACATTATTGTGAATATGCCTGAGTCTTAAGACTGTCTCTGTTTTGAATGAAGGCGTCTAAAGAAAAGCCGTGGAAAATTTGCCCTGGTACAGTTATTATCATTGACCGAGCGAGCGGAGCGAGCGAAGCGTCTCTGCTTCAGCTTGGACAAAAATGCTTTCGTTTGTCGGCCGGATGTCTGTCTGTATGTTCTCCTTTACAGGTCGCATTTCTCAACCGTTTCTCGTGAAATTTTGTGAGTAGGTTCGATAATTTTCTAGAATTTTTTCGAGTTAAGATGCTACAGACAGACACATAGAGCCACAGATACACAGAGCCACAGATACAAAGATACACACTAAAAACTTATAACACCCCTCTTTTTCGTCGGGGTTAAACATATAAACTAAGTAACAGAGGTGTATTTGCTTCTTTGTAGACCGTCGAAGCAAAGCATTCTGTGCGGTCACAAAACCGATAATTGACTCCAAGTGGCATTAACTACTTAAGGCTGTTCCTTCAAAAGAAATGTCATCGTTGACTCCCCCCAAACGCCCCTCTACCCTCTATCTATTCACGATATTTTGACATGTTAAAACTTTTGAAACTATCTTAGAATAATTATAATTTTAACATCTTGTTGAAGTAGCGAACATTGTCATGGAGACTTCATCAATTTTTTTTTTCGATGGAAGTGATACCTAGTTATTACCTTCAAAATTATTATTACTTATCATAGAATATCTGGGTGACCAAGCTCTGCTTGGGTGCAAATCGAGAAAAAAAGAAAAAGAAAAATTAGTTAAGTACCTATGTATTTAAAAAAAGGTAGGTCTCGATCGATCTAGCTAGGTAGAGACCTAGCTAGATCGATTCTTCGCCCCCGTAAACCGTAAACCTCTGTACCGCAAATTTCATCGAAATCGTTAGGGCCGTTTTCGAGAACGTGAGTACAAATAAACAAACAAACAAATATTGCTCGTTTAATAGAATAAGATAATATTTCATAAGAAGATCATATACTTGTCGGGGAGAGGGTTCTAGGCGTATGGATGGTCTGATATGTGCAAAGACACGGAATAACCAATGTAACGTGTAGTCAGGATGTCTATTTTATAATCACAATTACTTTCACAAGACTTAAACAGAGGATTGATTCGATTTTTGCCGATTAGAATTACTATCACCATTTAAAAAACAAAATGGAAACGCGGTGAGTTCAACAGAAAGAGGCAAAGCGACCCACAGAACATTACTACTCTCGAGGAGCGACCACTCTGCTCCGATACCAGAAGAACCAAAGTGTCATCCTGCTCGCCACCCGCCCTCAGGGAAGCGAGCCGTCCAAAACGAAACTGACTTTAGGGCCCTCTGCCCAAGAAAGTTATATACCTACGTAACTATATAACTTCCTTGCCTCTGCCTTCTTTGCGTCTACCACATCCAAGTGACAATGACGGTTGTCTACTTGACGTTTCCAACTTTTTTTTTTCTCTTTATTTTGGCTTCGCACGGTTGTGCATTCAGCCAGTGTCAAGTAATTAAATAAACTTCAAGTTTAAAGATAATTATAAGATAAATAAATACATACTACAATACGTACAATACATAAATATAATATCCCACCCCTCCCCTTGTGCCTCAGTAAAGATGTGGGGCTTTACTGAAACATCAACATGGACTTTTTGGGAGAACTTGAAAAGCAATGTTATCCAATTTTGCTTCACTTCCCCACACTTATGCACGTTCACGAACACTTAACGGTTAATAATCCACCATTATTACACATTAACATTCGAAAAAACACAAGTTTTGGAAAATAAAACAAAAATGAAACTTGACTTCTCAAATTCCCGCCAAAAAGCCAACCAACTTTGACACTAGCTAACAAACTATATATGACTAAGAAAAAGGATTTACTAGAAGGCGCAAGAAAAGCAGACCCTGCAAAGTATCTTCATCTTTCACTAGCACTAACAAATTGTCATAGGACAGAAAGAGTCAATAATACGTTACTTTGTGTGTCTTAATTCGTAGAATGTCTCCATCTTGACAACTTAGTACTATTATTTATTCTGTGATATACTATACAATAAACTAAGACACTATTCATTATTAAAATTGCATAATTGCAAATAATTGCATGCTGTGTTCACTGTGTTTAGAAACTACGCCGACTTTGCTTTCTTAGGACTGTCATAATACGTTAAGTTTAGGGTAAATTACAATTTGTGAACCATAAACTTTCATATGACACCCCATTAAATTTATTTGTATAACTTTTATTTTTTTACCCCCTTGAGTACCTAATATCTTTACAACCCCTTCATCGATTAAGCCCATAAGCGCTCGGGTCACTCAACACTGGATATATGCACCAACCGGAGTTTTAAACACTAAAAAACACGCTATAGTTACATACGAGTCGATAAAGTACAAAATTACAGTACTTACTAAAATTAACTATGTAAATTAATTTTAGATTAAAAAATAAACTAAAAACCACGTCTTTATTTATTTATTTATTTAGAATGCGTTGTCATAGAGTTGTGAGCTACCCTGACAGTTTTAGCCGACCAGCTACACGGAAAGTGCTCGAAATTTTAGTCGCGCGAGATTTCCCACGGAACGACAGACAGATAGACAGACGAACAAGAAAGTGACTATATAGGTATAATAAAAACGTGGTAAAATAATAATGTCATTGATCCTTGATAAGTGTGCACATTTTGATCCGACGTTTTGAAATGGATTAAAACTACGTTCTAAGATTCTGTTGACATAGATGAATACAAGTGAAGCTAAAAAAACTAAATTCGGGGTAACTTGGCCAACACAGTCCTTGAACAAAAACCAAATTATATAATAATTATATAATAGTTGAGGATGCGACTCCACTCCATTTTGTTCCGAATGACATTCGATTTCGACTGGTCCTATTATATAACAAATGAGAGAAGTTTGTGTGAATGTTTGTTTTACCACGTATCTCCGTAACTACTAAACTAATTTTGCCGATTTTTATACCTACTCGTAATCTATAGTGATCTTCGATCTTCTGTTCTATCTAACAAGAAGGTGAAAAAAGGAGGCAAGTTTCTAAAAAATAAATGTAATTTCTTAAATAAAAATAAAATAATAAGTACTAAGTTATGAATTTTTAAAGGGGTTGCAATAAAGTTCTATTTCAAATAAATATTTTCTGGTTTGATTCACCAGAGTAATTAAATACCTACTTTATTTTTATTTTATTCAAAATTACCCTTAGGGAGGGACTGTGCATTATTACTAAGGTCGTAAAGTTAGTATTGTTTTTCCTAATCGAAAAAAAAACTAAATACTTACTAACTTTATGACTTTTTGGTTTCATTTTCTGTTACCTGTACAAAGCCGGGGCGGGCAAATAGTTTGTCAAATGTCAAAATGTCAAAACGCGCGTGGATCCGACCTTGTGACCGCCCAGAAGCGGAATGAGCTGCGTTCGATTCTGTGCTTATTTATATAGCAACTCGGGACTCAATAAGGTTGATTTTCGGTTAATTCGTTTAACTCTCTGTGCTCAGAAGTAAAGCTCAAAACTAATTTTGCTTATTATGAGAAAAATAAGTAGTCTAGGTAAACGATAACTTAGAAGCAAATAAAAGACTAAATTTCCTTTCTGTGAGTATTTATTTTGTATATGTAACTGAACTGGTTTTCAAGAAAAATGCAAAAATCTTGAGAAAAGGTATCATTTTCAAAACGTAAAAGTATCATGTAAATTTCTATTAATCGTGTTTCTGCCTTTAGAACTGAATAGAAAAAAGATTAAAAAATCAAATAATTGGAGTTGTAGCTTGATGAGATATTCCGTTTACTCACCATTTGCAGGCAAACAATCATCATTGTAATACTGCCTGGCCTTAAGAGGCGCAGTGCCGTATTTATGACTAACTTTTTTGACATTATCAAAAAGATCTTGAATGCGTAAAGGCACGTTATCTCGAGTAAGGTAAGTTATCATAAACTATTATGAATTGAAAAAAAAAAAAAACTTTTATGACAATGTAACTTACCGTTTTGTTCTATTCTGGATTTCTAAACAAACTTTAGATCTTTTCTGCGTGGTAAGACCCAACAACCTGCAGTGTGATTCAGACTTATGAAAATACATCCGATTCGATGATATTCTTCGAAAAGCTGACGTTTTTTCAGCAAGGAAACGTCATTTTCCGAATTCAGAATACATTCCGAGAAGGTCTCAATCGCACTGCTGGTTTAACTAGGGTTGTCACAGTTTATTTCCCGTGTCTGATGTCTCTGTATGAATGAGGGGAACGTCAGAATAAATATAGACAAGCAACAGCCTCTGGGCACTAATATTTTAGATGTAATGTACCTGGGTGTCTAGCTTTATGCAGTAGTTACCATAATCGTTTTATTATGTGTTATGATAAAAAATGCGGCAAATTAATAGCTTTTTTTCCATAATATGTGAAGTTTTTTTTTAACGAAATTAGGTTCGCGTTTGACCACACCCTGCCTGATGTAAAGCAACAGTGTGGTCTTAGATGGAGCACGCTTACCTAGAAGGAACCTATTGACTCTCGATTTGAAGACACCGAAATTATACTTTTCTGGAAAGTGTAATATGTGACTTGATTTTAAAGTAAAATAACGTTAACAGGATCACAACAGTATCCTTAGGTTCGCTATAATTATAAATAAATAAACATTGGTGTACATTTTCACACAGCGCCATCTAGCCCCAAATTAAGCAAAGCTTGTACTATGGTAACCAGATAACGGATAGAATACCTACTTATATATTTTTTGTAAATACGTACATATTTACGAGTATTATACTTATAACACCCAGACAAACATCTATGTTCATCACACATGTTTGTCCTGGGTGGGAATCGAACCCACGACCTATAGCGCAGAAGGCCGAGCCACTACCAACTGAGATAAGAGGCCAGCCAATCAATTATCCAGAAGATGTAGCTGGCATTCAGATCGGAAGCTCAACCACTGAACTACAAGACTCAAGTTAGTCTCGTTATCTTCGGCATGTTAAATGTTCAGTTACAAGTGAAATGGTTTCGTATAATGTATTTTGTTATTCGTCTACGAATGAACTAGCGGTTTCTGTGGCTTGTAAACTGGAGGAGTCAAATGCATGAGTCACGGAATATAAAAATTTTAAGTGAAATGTTAGAATTTCACCTTTCCTAGGTTGGGTCATTTTAAAGTAGACGTCATAGTGAGTATGCGGGACTTTCCGCACAGTGACAGACTGCGCACACTGAGCGGCAAGCGACAGGACAGGCTGTGGCTGACAATTTTCATACATTTTGTTCAAAGCTCCGCAAACTGTGCGTCATGTCGCAGCGACTAGAAGCGGCGACTAGACGCCCAGTTTGCGGGATCACCTATACATTACAGCTCGAAATGTAATAAAAGTGATGGTTATGATTTAGACATGAATGAGCTTATATTATTCAAAGTTGTCTTTTGTACTCGTAATACTTGATATTTATGGTGATTGATGTGCATAGCTCTTGATTGAATTTTATCTATGCAGTGTTACGAAACAGAGACGACGTTGTAAAAATACTGTAATTTTATCAATAAATCTCACATGATAATAACTATAAACGTTTTAATCAATATAATTTTTATACATATCGAGGTTTAAGATTGATAGTCAATTTCGTGGCTGTGTTTTTATGTAGCAGCTCACGCCCTAATGGAAAACATACTAAAATACTATCAAAAACATTTTATTTACTGGTATAAAACGAAACTTAAGTAGCTTTATTATAAACAGCACAAGAAGAAAGGTTAGTGAACTTTTAGAATGCTTAATTTCCATTAAGATAGAATATTTGCGAAAATAAAATTTTACATGTGATTGCTACGAGTGGTTTTGCTAAACCACATAAACAAGTTCAGTGTATGTTACAGCGAAGACTTAACCGAACGATTTGAAATGATTTAATTATTGTGTAAGACCAACAAAGGGCTGTGTAAGCACGATGGCCGCCACCGCATGCCGCTACCAATGGCTGATAATTACGTTGCAATTAGGTGTAATCGTGTAGCCAAGATTAAATGCAGAAGTAGCATAACTTTCATAGGTATTCACGATATACTTATATCATATAGTCGATGTAAAAGATAATATGGACCAGATAGAAAGTAAAACGATGAGAAGCAAAATGATATAGAGAAATAAAATCAAATGAACGGAACGTATCGTACCAAAACAAACACAAGGGTATTCCATGAAAAAAATAATTAGACAATGACCAAAATTGCCATGAGTGAAAACCATTCACTTTTGCGGCTTTGTCTGAGGTCCATAAGGCTTTACAATAGCCTCCCAGCATACCGAAGCAGTTACGAATTAAAATTAAGAATTAATAACTAAGAACTATTCTATGTCAGGCCTAAGCAAGAAACAATTTTGTACCTACTTATTTAATTTTCTGAGTCAGTTTAGGTCAAGTTTTTTACCGCTTGCTCTCAAATTTGACACCTAATCCATTATCAAAATATCAATTTAAGTTGTACAAACAAGTAATTACATTGACCGAGCCGAACATTTGAATGATTGATGAGTTCAAGCAGTTATTCTTGATGCTCGAATAATATTTGAGAAAAAACTTCTTTGGGTAAGACTTGATCAAGGTTTTTGCTCTAGGAGATAGCTTTTCACGCGAAACATATAATTTGATTCCAAATGATCAGCTCAGTTAATGATTATTGCTGGAATAAAAACGGAAATGTTCTATATTTCCATTACCATGAATATTTCCTGGTTCATGAAGACTCAACAAAAAGTCCACGTGAGTTGATTAACATCTTGAGCGTGTGAAAAGAGACGTCATCATAGAAAATGCCATTGCTTATGAGAAGCTTAGTCAGAAAAATGTACCAAGCAAAGTGCAGTCTTCTGAAACTTTTTTGAAGCTGCTTTTGCTAGACCTTCGAATATTTTATGGGACGTATAAAAGTACTTTATTGTTATAACGCTACAGTATTTATTCGAAAAACAATTTTACAATGAAGCTTAGCTTTGTGCAAAATAATAACATTAATATCTGGAAGCAATATGTAAATTCACGGGGGGTAGCGTAAACTATCTAATGTTATTTCACAAAGGAAGCATTTCGCTGATGTGATACCGTATCCCATGGTTTATTGGTTGAAATGCTTATTGTTCGTTTATCCAAGGAAAACCAATTTCAGTTAGAATCATACATTAGTTCTACAATTTCTCGTGTGTTTTGCTATTATGTACATAAGCATTGATCTCGTACATCTTGTATTTATGACTGAAAAAAACTTTTGGTGCTACAAGATTCCAGGTCAAACTATGTTGTCATTAAAATAGTTTAATTGAAACGTTAAATCTTCACAGTAGGAAGTCGCTACTCCTACTGCGAAGATTCAGGTGGAATAGATATCTTCAAATTGAAATGACTGACGGAGTAGTATGGTGGGTTTTGGAAGTTCAAATGCCGACTTGGAAGGTTCAAATAATAATTACTATTATACCTTTGTTACACAACTTTATGTTTTCCAGTAGTATAATAACGATTATTATGTACAACTGTGTAATAAAGTACGTATAAAGTAAGTGCGTATGAGCAAGAGGCCAACTCTGGTGATGGAGATTTTAGGCCCCCTAAAGGCCTCCGTCATGGCTTAACGACTTAACTTAAATGTGCAATTAAGAGTATAGATTTAAGTTTAAAACTCTTATCTAATCATTTTGGAAAAAAAAGAACTTAAGTAATTCAAAAATATATAAAACCAATAAAATTACTTAAAATACTTTTACACAATAATGATAAGTTACTCTGACTTGCCTTACACTAATAGATTTTATAATGTGAAATGAATATTTAATACAAAGCCTGTATTTAATTCAGCTGTACAGATGTAGTTTATTTGAACTCTCGAACATTTAAGCATAAATTGCAAGCTTATGTAATTTCATGCATCTCCTGCCGTCAGAAGCCAAGAAAATAGTTCTATACGTGTAGACACGGCGTGCTTAAAGTGGTTCGATTTTTAAAGTAAATGAAATTAAACCATCACTGGGCAATTTAACATTGATTTGTTGACAAAAAATCTAACGAACTTATTTATGGGTAGATTTCTGTGGAAAATCAATAAGATCGCGAACTTTTATTTACAAAAATCAAAATAATTCCAAAACAACATTTTAGCTTCTCATTTTAAAAATGTTGTTTGGAATTATTACCGAAATAAATCCGTACCCATATTATTAATGTGAAAGTGTGTTTGTTTGTTTATTTGTCCTGCTTTCACGTTAAAACAGAGCGACGGATTGGCGTGATTTCTGGTGTGGAGATAGTTGGAGGGCTGGAGAGTGACATAGGCTACTTTTTATCCCGGTACCACGCGAGCGAGGCCGCGGGCGGAAGCTAGTAGTATAATAAAACACATCAATGTTAAATTGCCCTGTGATTGTGTTATTTCATTTACTATAAAATCCTACCACCTTAACTGCAATCGCGGCTGTGTAGATATAAGTACACCGTTTATTTTTGGTCAGTTTAAAGCCGGCGCCTACGTAATCTATATCGATAACCTTACTCAAAAATAATAATAAATATGAGATCTATTTTTTTGCAATTAATAATATCACGAAACATAGGCAGGATAAATCACGGAGATACGTGCTCTGTGCTCAGCTGTTGCTACGGCATAGAGTCTATGCTACGTCGTAGTCATACATACATACCTAGGTCATTAGCTCTGCGCGCCTACGACACCATAACAAGTGTTTTACTCACTTTTGTTAATCTTTTCAACTATTTAGTTTCGTATGAAATACTTATCAAATTCAAAAACTAACCCACCGACACAAATACGTTTAAGCAATACAAGCAGTGGGTGCTGGCTTTAAACTGACCCAGAATTAACGGTGTACCTATAAGACAATAAAATCCTGTCGGAAACATTACCTTTAGCTGCTATAGCCATAAAACACGATCTAGCATTCAAATATTTTTATAAGATAAATCTTCGTTAACGCACGATGATGTTAATGGAATTGTTTCTTCATATAATGCACATAATTAAAAAAAACATTAATTAAAGGTACAACACAGGTGTTACAAAGCTGCGTTTGATAACTGAAATAGAGCATTTAGTCTTCACAAAATATTTTCAATCTAAAGTGCCTTTTAGTGTGGTTTTGTAAGTGCATGAAGTAAAATAAAAGATGATATGTTTTTGATTATTGCTGATTTAATAAAAAAATCTTAAAAAAACACTTTGACCTGAAATTATATTAAATTAGCAAATGTAACGAAATGGCGTAAAAATAAAAAAAACACATGAATTAATGAAGTGTAATAGTGCGTATTTCCACCTCTAGCCCTTATAACTTCCATTAAACGGTTTGGCATGCTGTCGATGACATCTTTAATCTGTTGTTGTGGACTGTTGTGCTACTCCTCAATCACGGATTGTTTTAATTCATCTATGGTGGTTGGAGCTGGTATACGGCTTAGAACACGTCTTTTTAAATTGTCCAATATGTGTTCAATGGGATTTATGTCCGGGATGGTCATATTGGTCATGGTAATTTTTGTATTGCCAAATTTTTTTTTTATACGAAAAACAAAAAATCTAGGTGGGCGGTTAATTGTGCTTGTGAGTACATGTATGTACAGCCTCAAGATAAATATATAAGTACAAGTATTTTATTTCATTTCCGGGTGGAAATCGCTTAGAGTCAAACCAGAACAGATTTGATGGCATTATCAATAAAAAGTACCTACAGATTGACGCAAAATATCTATTAAAATTAAAAATAATTACCATTAATTAGTTAAGCTACAAATGCTCGCATTTACATGACGTTTTTATCTCTCTGCCTGTAACTATTATCTCGGAAGTAAATCGCGGACGATAATAAACAATGAGATATGTATCGCTGTACAATAAATGAATGAGGAACATCATATCCTGAAGCATAATGGGCACTTACGGGAAATATTATGGGAAGCAAAATCAAACTACGCCCTACTTGATGATCTTGGGAATGTTCTCTAATTATGCAATAATTGACTCGAGGAATCATGAATAGATGAGAAAAACAGGTGAATCGAAAGTTCTAATGAAGATTGCAAATTACGAATGCGAGTGATCCTTCCGTACCAATTAATAAGCATAGTAGAGCACACATGTTATTATGCGGGTATTGACATACGAGTAGGCATGCCATTGGCAAAGTAATTTTATAACTGCTATGCATATGTTCAAGGAATTGATCGACGTTGATGAGATAGCTAGCACCATTCTTTGCGTTCTGTCAATTAGTTTCACGCATGTTGGTAAAGAAGACGCGGAGAAAAATAAAATGAAACAATCTCACCATAGAACTCAGAAATTGCTCGGTAAATGGGCTAAAGCTCCTCCAGCGAAAAGATAAATCTCAATAACATTATCAGATATTACATTGCTTATAATGCAGAGGCGTGACCCAATTCTAAGACAGTCGATGAAATTAATATCGGTATAATCCCAAGTGAAAGTATTGTTTGATGAAAGATAAACGGCGGAATAACGAAGACTAAGTCCTGGTGACCCCGTAGAAAGCGCGGGTCACAGCGTAATCGATTCACTAGTGAAATATGTCGTCGGCCAGAACGTCTCCAGCCCATACAATACTTCCTTATAAAAGCTTCATAACTTTAGCAATGAATGCGACGATCGTGACTCGGTATTGAATGATTACATGCTTTGAAAACCTAAAAATATCAATTTAACTCGCTTTAAAATACCTACTTTGGCACAAGCCAAAGTCTGTCTACAAATTTTATCTTTTATGTGAACTTAAAATAAAACAAATATATAAAAAATGTAACGAGCCGGTTCACTCACTTTTTCAACGGCCTGGAAGATCTTTTTAATATTACGTTTTTCGGTAAGTATGTTTTTTTTTGCTTTCGGTAATGAAAAGAAATGTTTTTATTTGAGTATAATATATTATATCATGTATGGGAGGCTGCGATATCAGTCGATCGGGGGTTGGCAGCACGGCGCGGGCGCGCGCTCCGAACGCTCGCCGGCGCAGCAGCGCGTCCACGTCGCGCCAATCTCTCCCTTTCTCTCGGACATATCGCGCTCTCTCTCCGTCCTTCGACGGCTCGTTCCTCTTCTTCTTGCAAGGTTAAGGTTACGTCAGACGTGTTATGTTATAACCGTTGGGGCGCACTCCGGCAAGTTCAGTGTCTCGTCGAGAGTGGCCACGACACTTGGTCCCCGACCCTCGCAGCGTTCGCGTCGACCTAGGACTGTGCGCCTGTGACATACGAACAGTGACAAGTTCATGAACTACGTGTTGAATTTTGTTTGAACTTACGTGACGCTTGATCCTGATACTAAAAGAATTGCTCTTTGCAGGTACGTAAAATATTCTGACGTTTAAAATAATCGAAGAGGCTTTTATAAAATGCCACGATCAGCTTGAAGGCATGCAACAGGTTTATTTAATATTTATTGCTTTCGAAATAATCCATATGATACTATAAAATGGAATAGTTTTGTAGTAATTATATCTAATTAATAAGAATTTAATAATATTGCAGTAGTATCCTAACATAAAACAATTTATTTCAAAGTAAACATAACCACGACATTATAAATGAATAGACAAGGACAACAAAAATGCTTAATTACAGTTCCATGAAAGCTTTTCAAATGGAGCGAAACGAAGCTCAAATTGGCTCTTCTACAATTGAATTGCGAGAACAGATATTATATAGATATTATGATAGAGTGGAAAACTGATGAATGTGCTGCGTACCGTTATCGTATGTAGAGACGAAGGTTTTTGCGTCCATGCTCGCTTGTCTTCAATCGTGTATGGAACGATAAGCTCTGATGCGCATGTGCAGCACATATAGCAATAATGGTAGGTATAAGCTATATTTAGAGTCGCTTGGTTTAGTTCCATTGCGGGAACTTTTATCGTATTATTAAATCGTTTTGATTCTCCTTTCGTTCCAGTGGCAATAAATACTTAGATAGCTTTTTACAAATGGTATGGAATTGTCTTGAGAATTTAGAGACATAGAAAATAATGTGATTGCTTAAGAAGGTAAGTTTATAGAAACTTGCAAACTCTAGAGAAAAATAGATTAAAAAATAATTATGCGATCAAATAAGTAGATGAAAGTAATAACGAAATTCAATGAGCAGTGGCTCTGTGAGCTGTGACCTCGCGAGTCTATGTTTGCGTAGTTAAAGAAATGTAAAAGTGAGCAATTTACTACATTTTTAGGAGTTATTCTGCTCATCACGCTGAAGATCCTCATCAGATCTTCCGGCTTTATGAAACAAACTTAAAATTTCCTTTCAAATAAAAAAAACCATCGAAATCGGATATCATAGGCGGAGATATCCTATAGCTCTTTTTTGCCCTTTTTTAAAGGACAAAAAGTACCCTCCCGATCAAAAATCCCCAACGACAAAAAAAAATCTATAAAATTATCGAACCTTCTCACAAAATATCACGAAATTTTTTTGAGAAATGCGACCTGTAGAGGAGAGCATCAGTAGGCCGATTCTACTAAAACTTTTTATCAACCAAAGCAAAACGTCAACTATTTTGTTTTGTTTCATAATCTATTAATGACCAATGAGGTTAGGTTACTCTGTTGTAATGACGATTTCAAACAAATTAGCAATGAGCTTTTGCAAATTACTATCATTTTGGAGAAAGAAACAAAACGCAGCGGCAATTATACTTGAATGGTTGACGTAAAATAGAGGAATTGGGGCCCAGACAGACATCCGGCGGACAAACGAAAGCATTTTTGTCCAAGCTGAAGCAGAGACGCTTCGCTTGCTCAGTCAATAATGCGAAACTTTGGATGTAAGGATGGATGTATGTTTGTTCGTCTATAACTCTACAACCCAACCACTGAATCGTTAGCTTGAAATTTAAAATATAAATAGCTATTGATCGGGAATAGGACATAGGCTACTTTTTATCTCAAAGAAATGCACGATTCCTGTGGGATTAAAAAATAGTAGTGCACGCGGGCGAAGTCGCGGGCGTCCGCTAGTTAAAAAACTGTAATTCTATATCACACATTCGTAAAATTAGAAAGACATTATTAAAAACATAAATAGTGCGTTTGTTAGAAATTTTATTTCTTTATATAGGTAATTAAAATAGTTTGCTAGAATGCGCAGATAGGTTGACCAACCGTAAAAATAATAGTCAAATCATAAAATTAGAATAATTCAGAAAACGCAAAGTACCAATCAGCGCATATAAAATACTTTATCGTTGTTTGAACTGCTACGAAAAGCAAAATAATATCTTTATGGCATATTTTCCAGCTCATACAGACTTATCTACCATCTATGTGTTCGTATATCTTTAACAGATTAAAAACAAATCAATGGATGTTAAAGTTACTCTTGAGTTTTCGTAGCGCCACTTTGTGCGGTGTAAAAGATTTAAACGCGCTCGATGCAGCAACAGATGGCTCATTAAATATACTTACGTATTTTTTAAAAATACTAAACAAAAATATTGGTTTACCTTATTGAATAAAATGTATAAAAATACTGGTTCAACCAGAAGATATATTTTATATTTACCTATTTGATTTGGTTAAAAATTAATAAAGTTATTTACAGTCAACGCCAATTATCAGGTTTTTTCGTTTTTTAATTTTTTCAGTAGATAATATTTATTATTTACACAACACTGTATCAGGGCTCCATTTCTTCCTATGAAAGTACGCAACCCTCAAAATAATATCTAAATAAAAATATTTAAGATACGTATTATGACAATAAACAAGCAGAGTACAACAAGTACTTTATTATTGAGATGTAGGACCATTTATACAGCACAAAAGATTTGAACGCGAACTTGAACGCGAGAGACAGTATAATATATACTACAGACAATAATAAAAACTTGCGTGTTATTTTTTGCTATACGGTCAATTGAGATTTAAAATAAACAGACATACGACCAGTTTAAAGAATGTCATAAATTACAAATGTATTAAATTATAATAAATATGCCAGTAAGTCACAACTCTGTATTCAATATGTCATTAATAAATTATATAGATCTTGTATATAAATTACGATGGTTAACACAACGGTCACTGACTTTGAACTTTTTTAATGATATTACAAATAGAATATTTTTATGCAAATACACCTTTTCAAGGAGATTTATTTCTAGGAGCGCAAGCGTATCGCAATTAATATTAATAATTGCTCAGAAAAATACAAGACACAATTTTATCGTCAGGCATTTCGTAGGCGCATAAAACTTGTATGATATCAAACTTTATGTAATTGCAAAATTATACTCTCATATCATTTCAACAAAAAATTCGTAAAGCTAGCTTAAGAGTGCTAGTTTCTAACAGATCGAGGAAGTAAAGTGCAATGTAGAGGAAACAATGTGCTCAACCAAAATATAAGTAACTGTTAGTGATATACGCTTTTGTGTTTTGAAGGCTCAGGTAAGTAGGTATTCTGTTCCGGCTAATAAGTTTTTGAGGCATGAGAGCTCTTGTAGGCCTAATAACTCTGCTTAATCACTCGCAAATTGTAGTCAATTAAACTAATTAAACTTTATCTAAGGCGTTAAAAATAGGTAAGTATTCGTTTTTTTTACTTTCATCCTCCAACTTTGAGATAATTTAACGAATTATATGATAAACATTTATTACTCACACACACTCAAGACACAATGACTTGGTCATCAAGTTGCAAAAGAAAAACAAGTAAATACGACTATTGTGTTTTACTGCAGGACATTACTTTCCTTTTAATATTTCTAGTTAACAACCAAATGCTTTCAGCTTTACGTTTTTTTAAAAGCCAAGTATTATGATAGCACTTTTATACGACAAGACGTTCACAACATAAAATGCGGATAGCAATTGTTAATAAATAACTAGTGAAATATCGAGAACATAAATAGCAAGAGCTGCTGGAGATCACTACATCGACTCCGTATCAATACTATGTTTTAGTACTCCCGATCAAAGTGTAATAGCTTCTTAATACACAATTTCAAACAAGTTCTGTTCAATATATATGAGAACTATACAGTCTACACAACTTTACATGCTAATGTTATTTTTGTTTCAAAGTGTATTAAGATAATTTTACAACATAATGTTGCATATTATAAACGCAAACGGCGCTATTCATTTTCGATATCACTAAAGTGCCTCTGCGGAATTTTAAATGCGATTATCTTCGAGCAAACTAAATAAATGGTCCGTTGAGAATATAAAAGGCAGTTAAAAATGATTTGTTATTTTTCCCACGAGACAGCGAGGCAGTATTAAGGTCTGCGGTCCTCGGTTACTCTCGATATCTAGGCTACAATTGCACACGGAACCACTGGTAGCGTTCGCAAATGGAACGAACTGGAGTGCACGACTCGAGACCCGGCCCAGGACTTACCATTACCGACGGTATACGCAAAACAACTTCAAAATCGTCAATATTTCACAAACCTTTTGTTACTCTTAACAATACTAGTAACAATATGTTTTTAAACTAGATGCTTGTAAGTATTCTGAACTAGCTCACTCTCTGCGGCTTCACCCGTTCAGTAGCTTTTAATTTTAAGAGTTTTTAGTATCGAAACCGAGTCTCAAATAAATCGCACGATATTTATGAAAACCTTTGAAAATTGTGGGAAAAAAATAGTAGTCCACGTGGGCGAAGCTGCGGGCGTCCGCTAGTAACACATAAAGCACTTACTTACTATAAGGAAAGAGGCAGATCTTATTCGGTTTTTATTGGCATTGGATGACGGTGGTAAACTTTCCAAAGAAAGCCACGAAAAAAACGTTATAAAATGAATCATTCGATCCTTCTCAAATTGTAACCCAAATTATTCGGACCACCCACAAACAGCGTAGGTGATGAATTCTGACAAAAAATACTTCAGAAGAAGTCAATCGATTTTCAAATTACATGATAGGTTTTTGGATGGCTGTCGTTTACCGTAAGGCAATAAAGAGCTAATAGAGCTTCTAGTATTGGTGCCAAGTTTTCACGTGAGAAATGCAAGCTATGGCTCGATGTTTCGTGACCGCGCTTCTATCCTTCGATGACACGCCACGCCACTCGAAGCTATCTGGCACAAGGCGATACCGTCGCGTTCTCGTTTCCTGATCACACGAATCATTAGCGTTTTGAACAGGGATAACGGAAAGTGAGAATACATGATTCTTTGAAATTGGTAGCCGAATCTGCCGTTACTTAATTAGCGGTTCCTCTCAAATTCTCAAAAACGGAATTGAATTCGACGCTGTTGAATTGCGAACGAAATAGCAAGTACTTGCAAAAACTAATTTAGTAGCTTGAACATCGGCGCGATATCCTCAATAATAATAAAATCAAGTAGTCAAACTGAATGAGTCACTGGTTAGCTTGCTTAAGGGCGTATTTGCGACAGTCTTGTTAGCTACTCGAAGTCAGATACTGGTAGTTGCAGTTTATTAAAGGTTTTAATTGCCGCGGGAATGTTATACTGTGGATATGGATGTGAACATTTGGTCATTAAGTTGCATTATTTTTCGTTCGACATCGCACGACGGCATCGCATCGTGTGGTTGCGAAGCGAGCTGCTCCTATTTATAAAGTAACGTTTAAAGGGCGGTACTGTGCGGTCGTGCTCGGGGTCAGGATGAATTCCATCAGGCGTGCTTTCCATGAAGGATTTTAATTACGTCGCGGCGCGAGTTGAACGACCTCTGCCGCGCGAGGTGCGGTTGCGCGGGCGCCTACTTTTGACAGCTCTTCGTAACAGGTGTCCTTGCCGACTTGCTCATTATTTATTTACTATTAGTGCTGCGCGAGTCATTTAAATGCTGCATAATTTCGTATGTCTACGAACCAATAAATACTTACGCGTAGTAGTGTAATTGAATATGTGTTAGGATAATAAATAATAAATGTAGAGGTGTTTGATCGATATCGTTATAATTAAAAAGTTAAATTATTAGCGATCGCAACAGAAATCGTATTGCGATCGCGATCTTTTTTTTACACGTTTAACTGTAAGTAGCAATACCTACTACAATAAAGAAAGATACTAAGGATGTAAATAAGAGGAACCTGCGGTAATTCGGAGACAATATGACTGTGGGTGTGCGCATGAGTCACGGTCGACACGGATTCCACGCCATGCCCAAATATCGGCGCGACAATAATAAACCGATATTTGGAAACTGGTTCCTGACCTCACCGTGTTTGCTGTCATCCGAATCTAAGACCATCCCACGACTTGTTTGGCTTTTAATTATCGACCTAGCTCAACTATTTGGTAAAGCTTGAAGAAAATTAAAAAGTTGATCGGTAAATTCCGCAGAAAAATTGTTTCCGAAAAGAAAATTAATTTGTCTTTTTACAACACCACACTTAACTGTGTTTTTAGTGAATTATCAAGATACCTATTATTGGCTCTTTTTATCATCTTGCCTTACCTCTTTATTTTTGTAGCTGTCGGTTTATTCAATAAAATAACTAAATGATGTATTTTGTAATTAATTTTGAAAAGTATTCTTTACAAGATTCGAAAAAATCAAACAAAAACCATGATTTCTCAAAATAGAGATGAGGACAACTGAAAATCTATACGGCGTTATCATTGCAGAATTCGCTTTCAATTACTTGTAAAAAAATTAAGTGTTAACACAAAATTGCATTTACTAAATTTCTGTATTATGAACTATCAGTTTACATTTCCAACGTTATAGAGACGTTATAGGGCATTTAAACAAAAAACAAAGAAAATGCACTCAAAATATAACAAAGGAAACATTTCTACTAGTGGTTAGCTAAATGTTGTAAACAACAAAATTGTATAAACATCGTATCTTATCAAATTTATTCCGTTTCAATACATTGCCACAAAAGCATTGTCTACATAAATGGCTAATAGTCGCGGGAATTACCCATAAAACTCGTGATATACAGCGGCGTCCCAGATATCGCCGACAAAATTATATTCGTCGAGCTTTGCATTAGCCCAGAATGGAACAGCGTGTGAGCTAACGCGGCGAACGTGTCTGAAAAGCTTTATACGTCATAATAGATTCAAAACGGGGCGAGTTGGAACGTTCAGGTTGTGCTCAAATTGATAACGAACTATACACGCGAATCGTCTAATAAAATCGCTAATGGAACGGTACCGGCGCGCATCACATAACGGGTGAGCTCAGAGCGCTCCCACGGCTGACACATTATGCAACCTGCGCGAGCAGCCCATTGATTGCGGTCGCATTCCCAACTAAAAACTACAGCGATATGAGTGAAACCAGATGCCGGCGCTCAACACTTCATTTGTCAATATCGCATCGCCTGCCGCTTCATCACCGCTGACAGGACTCTAACTAGTGCACAGGATCTGAAACATGATCACTCATGAATCAAAATCACTTTTTATTCGATGCACTTATATTTTATCTCATCTCATATAACAAATGAGAGCACACCAGGAGCACTCAGTCATGGCACCTAGGTAGTCAATTTATTTTTTTCTTTATGATAAGTTACAAAGTAATTTAATTTTCCATTAGATCATGAATAATGCAAAATGAAAGTGTTCGTTCTGACTGATGACTAACTCAATTATTATATATACCTACTGATTACGCAAATTCAATGAGTATGTAATAACAGAAAAATTATAAACCGGTGGAACTAATGGTCCTTAAAATAGAAGGAATATTTTCAACGTCTATTGATTATGTCCTGTAATGATAGGAATGGTTCCCGCACTCACGACATCGACAAACGGCTTAGAAAACTATTTTTATCTCATAACTTCATCCTAGACTGTACATCAAGCTAAATGTTGTTCGAATAACATATTTTAGCGCAGGTTAAATTTATATTTTTTATTTAAAATTATACCAAGTTTCATAACATTTATCTTCTTAATTACATCATACTCGTGTGTGATAAGTATATTTTTAGAATTGTATGCTATGCGAAGCAGAAAAGCATGATAATACGAATATCATATATGTTGGCGTCGTTTGAAATATTGCAGAGTCAATTTAGAAATTGTTATATCAATCAAGGGAATGATCTTATGTTTAATTAAAGCATTAAATGGAGAAATTGATCAGTAGCGTTCTTATTGATGAAAGTAGCGCGTTTCAGTAGCGGAATTTGACTGCGGTCGCCACGCGCCTGACCGCAGCCTAAAACGTACATCCCGCAAATTAGCAAGGAACTTCTTAAGCATCCGTCAGATTACTTGTGGTAAAACTGCAAGGTATTACACTCCGCAATGGTTGTTCCATTACATAGAATCAGTGTGTGACCCAAATAAGCAGCGTGAGCACTTATTTGGCATGCTATTGAATGTGGAATGTCATTTGCGAGCCGCTATTTCGCACCGCAAGAAAACATCTATGCGGTCGTTTACGACTGTCTTTCGTTGATTTTATTTGCGTTTTGAACTAGTAACTGTAAATGATCCGCGCATGCGTAGACAATGGTACGATAGTATCGTGCTGTCGTATTTACCAACACGCGCACCGCTGCTGGCCCTCTCAGGAAACGTGTTAACCGCCGCCGAGCAATCGCTTCTATCAATGCATTAAATTACAAACCGTAAGCACGGGTTCCTGTTTAAGCACTGTGGTCTGAACAATGTGTGAATTTTATAAGGGTCTATTTCAATCTGATATCTTGCGCTCATTAGCATAAGCAGCAATTAATCTAGTAATGCTTCTAGCAGCTAGGTCGCGACCACTATTCGCACGGCACTCGGTGAAGCACTAAATTACAGTACAGGGATGGTGGAATAAAGATAAGTCAAAATAAAATAAATAGAATTTCCATACTATATATTCCCATACTATCCTATACACATTTTTGAATGTTTCAAGTGCCTGCTGATAGGTGATTTGCTTTATGAAAACGAGCAATGTTAGCACACACATTAAGCAGAAATGAATAAGATAAAGTAAACATTCCTGCGCTCAGTCGTGACGATTGGGAGACGGATGGAGTGTGTCGGGACAGTTGCGATCACTCTAACGAGTGGCCGAGTGGGCGCTTTACATAGATCCAATGCAAATTGTGCTGCGATTTGCGCGCATAAATCAGCTGTGCACTGGCCAGCACACCACCACTGCCTGTTTCGTCAATTAACGTCTACCATATTGTGCGCGATAAAGAATGCGTCGCATTCCTTGATTTATTCGCGGCCGTGCCAAGATATACGTTTCACCTCATTCTTAGCTTTATTCAAACCAAAGCTAAGCAGAGAAAAAGTTACAAGAATCAAATACAGTGGTAAAGTAAAAGCCGCAGGGTATTATTCGCCACGCTAACTAGAAAGTGGATTATAAGGATGGAATAATTATCCGGAGTGCTTGGAATGGCAAAGGCTGAAATTATAGAGACGTTCTTAGAAAGAACCACGCAGGTACGTACTCAACCAGCCTGCGTTAATCATTACCATTTCTAATATTTATGAATGAAATATGTATGCCGACATTTGTAACTGCAGGATGTAGTTGGTTTTTTGTACCTGTTATAGCTTGAAGCGTTGCTTAATTAGATGTTATAAGTGAAATTTAAAATAAAATACCAAATTAGTCGCTTTCGATATGCACAGGTCCGGGCGGAACTGATGCCCTAAATCAAGTTAACGGTGTTCGCGATTATCTGTGTTTATCCTGGCGGCATAAACGTGCACGCCTATCATCGATGCTTCCGATTAATTTTCACAATGTATTACCTATTATTAACGATGTCCATATATGAGAGGTCCGCATTGTGGGCTCTGGCCGGTCGCGGAGTGGGCGGAAATGGGAACGTCGTGAGATCGGTCGAACGATCTGCGAGATGACCGCGGGAGCTTAGACAATACGCAATTAATGAACCGTCTCGTCTTGCGTAACGAGCCACCGAGTGCCACATCTTATCGCTAATGAGAACCGAGTTCGCAGATTGTCGCGAGCGTGCTCGGTCCACGCGGGCCATCGGGGCCAGTGCCGCCTTATCTACGCTTTACTCGGAAGTCAACAAGATTGTGCGTGAAGTTTCAGTCAGGTGCATTCCTCACTCGATTTTACCAGAAAATCAACTTAGTATTGCTATTTCGACTCGGTTTTTTCTATCAATAAATATAGCCGATATTTCAAGTAAATATTTTCCCAGTTATTGTAAACAAATCAGAAAGTAAGATAAATCACAATCCATATCAGCATCATCCATAACCTGTGCTCTAAGAAAATGTTGCAGTGGGCACACTACGAGTATAAGACATTTCAGTGGCAATTTAAACACCTGTCGCGCAGTTAGCGCCGGGTCAGAGATCTCGGATAATTCGGAGTCGGGAAAGCTTGGGGGTCGCGGGTGTTGGGACGAGCTATCTAATCGGGCGTCGCTTCGTCGCCGGTGGGCGGCGATCGGGATACCGCCACCGCCGCCGCGCCCACACGCCAATTATGTGGGAAGAGGTTACGATTCCGCGCGCGATACCGGCAAATAACGCAAACGGACCAACCTAGGGGCGATCGCGTGCATTAATCGCTCGACTATTGCCAATGCCACTCCAATTAATGCCTCCTGATAAATGTGTTGATTGCTCTAATAGTTTGTAGCAGCGAACCTGGGGACTCGTTTTAAATAACAATACTGGGGCCCTAGCCATATTACACCATCTATCGTCGCTGTAGAACGATCTATCGTCGCTGTAGAATAGAACACTTCAAAATGTATAGGAATTGACGTTCTTACCACGTGACTCATCTACTTGAAACGTCAAATCCTATACATTTTGAAGTGTTTCTATTCTATCGCGACGATAGATAGTGTAATATGGCTAGGGGGGCTGCGGCCCTAGCCATATTACACTATCTATCGTCGCTGTAGAACGATCTATCGTCGCTGTAGAATAGAACACTTCAAAATGTATAGGATTTGACGTTCTGACCACGTGACTCATCTACTTGAAACGTCAAATATCATCGCTGTCGTTGCATCTATCGCGATAATAGCTCGAGATAAGTTCCTAGCCATATTACAATTTTGTGCCGATAGCTCAATCTACAGCGCCGATAGATATAGAACAGAAATTGTTTATGGTCAGCGATCTTAAACGTCAAAACGTCTTGTGAATTGTGTGAATGTGTGTGTACGCGGGAGAATCGATAGTTTTGGAATAAAAAGTATCTATGTAAGTAAATTATGGCCTTGATGATTTATATTTACATTAGAAGTCATTTTTAATTTCTACTAAGTTATTATTGTAAATCTCTCTCAATGTGTCATATGTTTATTTAATTATAGTAAATATTAATTATCGTAGTGAAATTAATACTTATCGGGTTGCCGCGCTGCTATGTAAAAGCCTATGCCGGAAAGTGGTGCCTTTATTTGTTTCGATCGGCCATCAACCAAACATTAAAATATAAACTCAAAGGCCTCTATTAATAAACTCGGATTAACTTCTGTCCAAGTTGCACCACGCCTTACTTATTGCCATCCTTTTTTGTTAGACAGTGACAAATAAAGATGTCAATAGTAATCCGTGGTGCAACTTTGACAGAAGTTAATCCGAGTTTATCAATAGAGGCCTTAGGCCTTAGGCCTCTTATTAATAAACTCGGATTAACTTCTGTCAAAGTGGCACCACGGATTACTATTGACATCTTTATTTGTCACTGTCTAGGCCTCTATTAATAAACTCGGATTAACTTCTGTCAAAGTTGCACCACGGATTACTAGTGACATCTTTATTTGTCACTGTCTAACAAAAAGGATGGCCTAAGGCCTCTATTAATAAACTCGGATTAACTTATGTCAAAGTTGCACCACGCATTCAACTATTGCCATCCTTTTTTGTTAGACAGTGACAAATAAGGATGGCAATAGTAATCCGTGGTGCAACTTTGACAGAAGTTAATCCGAGTTTATTAATAGAGGCTTAGGCCATTTTTTTTTAGACAGTGACAAGTAAGGATGGCAATAGTTAAATCCGTGGCGCAACATTGACATAAGTTAATCCGAGTATATTGATAGAGGCCTTATAGAGTTTATATTTTAATGTTTGGTTGATGCCCGCGCGAAAAAAAAGGCACCAACCTCCAAAATCGGCATGGCCATTTTTATTAAGTTATTGGTAGAATGGAAAACTGATTGATGTCAAAAAACTAAGTGAGATGGAAAAAAGTAAAAATCACACGACACAATAGTCCGAGCAGCAGTAGCTGTTGCCATGGTTACAGCGCTTTCTATTGGGTTTGGCGATAGCTCGGCGAGCTATCACAACGATCGTTCCGTTCCGCGAGCGCTTGTCAAAAAGTGTAATATGGCTAGCATTTGCAGCGATCAGCGGAATAGAATCGACAGTGATCTATAAAAAGTTTCTAATTAAAGAAGTTATTATTCAACATCTGAATTCATGGAAGATGATTTAACAAATTAACTGTTAAATTCTCCTTGTAAGTGCCATTATTTATTCTAGAAGTATATTATGCGATATTATTAAGCAGTTTAGTGTAGTTTTTACCTAAAATTGTGGTAAAAATGGTCAAAACAAAATTAGTGCAGAGCACTAACCATAAACAATTTCTACTATAAATTCTCCTTGTTGTCAACTGAGATGTATCCAAAGATGCAACTGAGCGATTTTTACTGTAGAATAGATCGAGCGACAGCGCTGATAGAAATAGAATAGATACGGAGCGATTGTAATATGGCTAGGGGGGCTGGTTACTTCAGGAGCGATCTCTGCACTTAGGCTATTTTTATCTTATGTGAATGTTGGGTTACATCAGCAATATCGCTCTCCATTGAAGCAACAATGTATTAGAGCTCGTATTGTAAAAGTAATAATGATTGAATGATCAATCACAGTAATCTTGTATGATTCCAGAACGACTAATAAGGAAATTGTAGATAGAATTACACGTTCAAAAGTGCAAGTGACTCTAGGATAATTGGAGTCAGTCACGATGCTATCAGGCCTTGCACGCTCCCGTTCTCATCGATGGCCGATGGACGGAGTCAGCGGCCGTAATTACAATAAGTACAGTTCACATACCATAAGAACAACGACCACAGGCAGAATGTCTGCATTCTTGCAATTACGTAACACCTTAGGGCGTCTGCGGGAATTACTAGTTCCGGTCATCATTCTACCTTCTGACTTAATATACTTAGATGTGATTTCATGTCGCTCTGACTAAGCTAAGGAGATAAGATAAAATAGATCTGAAAGAGAGATGCTTTAGTTAGATCATCAGAAATAATCTCCGATCAATAAATCATTCTCAATATAAATAAAAATGCATTTTGTGATGATGAAACTATTAACTGAAAAATGCTACTATAAGATTGACGACTTTTTGAATGACGAATTATGACCTAATTATGCAATTGTACATTTTAATATTTGACATTATCTTGATTTATTCTTTTTATTATAATTTGTATTTAATTTAATTGTTCAGAAGCATGCCAATATCTCAATTTGCACACCGAATTCGGTAAACCATGTTGTGACATCCTCTATCATTATCATCTAATCTACACATGTTTAAGCAAATAAATAATCTTTATCTTTATCTTTATCTTTATGCACATAATTTCTAGTTTATGCGTATTAGTTATGAGAACTAATCGATATTCTTAACGGTTGAGGAAATTGACTTTATAATCATTATAACTCCAAACCTAGTTGAATCTTAAACGCAAAGTTCCATTTTTGGTCACTAAGTAGCCGCTGAAGTATTTTTTATCGATATTAGCATTACTTTACAGCCGTCTTCCGCATCCTTCTCATTGTATTATGATAGCCAGCTAATAATTCTGCACTGACGTTGAATACTAATGGCGCGAGCGACTCTTCTTTGGTATGCGTCTACAAAATATGATTAGAATTTCTCTATCGCTTTACCAGCGTTCACGTCCGACTGGTTCATGATTGACATCCGATAGATTGCAGTCACCAGTCATACCTATCTATTCAATTCAAAATACGAGTCAGGTACCGAGTCCAACTGAAATTACATATTCAGAAATACGGCGACTTAGCCTGTACAGTTAGGACAGAGCAGCCACCCATAAGCGGGGACAGCTGGTCATCAAGTTCACCTACAAGAATATTCTCTCTGTATGCGATTAATCTGATGCAATATATGCTATTTATATATTGTTTTCAGAGTTTCTAATCGTTTTAGATCTGAGATAGTAGAGCATGCTTATTATTTAACTAGAAGCGACGTGCTAAAACGCCGTATTAACTTTAACCGAGATTGGAGGTGAACAGGTTCGGCCTAATGAGATGGTGGCTCCATCATAATTAGCGAGGAGTAATCGTCAGGTGTCTCGGCGAGTCGACGGTAGCGCAGCGTGTAGCTGCTGAGCTTGTCCTCAAACCAGACCTGTTCTCTCACGCGTCGCTGCTTCTCTACCAGGCCATAGCATCGGCCTTTAAACCCGCTCGCCCGCCCGTAATTAAACTTAATTGAATGTGGCTTAATCAACCACGAACAGTGTGCATCTCGCAGCTCATTACGAATTCACAAAGTAAACAGATGATGATGACATGACACGACCGTACGAATTAACGAACAAATTGCATTTGTGAAGATACACCCTTTGAAAATAAAATGCATTTGATGTTTAGTTACCCGAGGAAAGTGTACGGAATAATGACAGACGGGCGGTTCGGTGTTATTACTGTAATGTCAGGTTGCTTCGTCTTCGTTCGCTAGCGTTACATAGCATTTCTTCTCAGCAAAACTAAAAAATAACACAAATAACCGGCTTGCCACAAAGTCTATTAGATTTCCAACTTACTTTTTGCAGAGGTTGTCGTCGCTTAACTCGATCTCGATGCGGACGTGAGAAAATTGTTAATATTATTTCGTAATAGTTGCTTACAACTAGCAGATGAAAACGCGGCTTTTGAATCCTAAATCCTTTTAAATCCTTGCAAGATTTATCAAATCATTCCAATGGCCAATAATTAATAGAGATCTTATGTAACTTTGAATAAATTACATAATGGGTGTTAAGAGCATTACAAAGAATCAATCAAATGAAATCAAGCGTATACCTTTGTTTGAAAACATCACAAACAGATACTTAGCACGATATGGAAATGCCGCCCACGGAATGCGAAGTAGAAAGGAAGAGTGCAAATGTCAGAGCGCAGAGTCGCGACAGGGAAAGCGCTTCGACATATCACGAAAGGGAACTTCGAATCCCCACTCGGCCCATCAAGTTCACTAACAACTTACCTCATTCGATCTACGACAGGATCGCATCCAGGAACTCGTATGGCCACTTTCTTCGAGCCATTCAAGTTTTTTGACATGAAACTAAGCAGAAGTCAAACAACATGTTCATGTGTCCGACAAGCTTGTAGATATGTACTTTTATAGCTTTTCTAGTTCCCAGAGGAACGCTCGGTGCCGCATGCCTTCGGCGCGATCGGATTTCCTGCTCGCGATTATTGCCTTTCTTTATTTCGCAGGGCTGTTTACCGGCGGTATCGGAGTAACGGTACGTGAGCTCAGGCATTTGCATGGTGAGCCCATTACGGGACGACCAGCCCAGGTGGAAGTTTATTTAGTCAGCTATTAAAATACGCTTAAGATCGCAGGCATTCGTCGGGGGTGATAAAGAGTAGACATTGCAGAATCGTGAGCTAGCTTAAAGCTTTATTGCGTTCAGGATGCGATCGAGCTTCGAAGCCGAGAGCGATGCCAGAGCAGAGAACGGATTGAGGTGTTCCGCAGGCGACGGGGCGCCGGCCGTCTGATGGAACGCTGTAAGATCTTGTTAGCGGCTCATTGTACCTCGCTGACGCCACAATCGACCACAATCATCTAAATTACAACAAATTAGGAATTTAATTAGCATCATAACACAGCTGGTATCATTGCAGCCAATGAGCAGCTTATTTAAATTGCAAATGCAATAATGCCTCAAACTCGTACGTCGATATGAATAGCACATATGCAAATCGCAAGTCGTATCGGAATCAAGATCATAAATGCACTGGTTCAAGGACACGCGGTTAGAAAGTGGGTCTATGAACCTCGTCCGGTAGTGACAGGGCCGCACAATCGCGTGACAAGTCTCGCTAGTACATTATCATTCCACGTACGATGCTAAACCACTTATTCGGCTCGCGTTGACCGTTATCCGAGGCACGCACGCTGGCTGCATCAATGGCATATTTTTCCCCGGCGAAACTCCGTGTACATTTACCATTCAAGGTTAACCCGGTCAGTGTAACGATTTGTTTACAAGTGTCGCGGCGTTCGCGTCCAAAATCGCGGCGGACGTTCATACATGATGTCACTTGACAACTTTTCAACCTGACTCATTCAGGAAAGATGCTGATTAATGTTTGCAGGCAGCATAATCCATCTAAAAGCTATAATTTAGCCATCATTTATTATTCAAGCGCATAACATGCAAGTCCATTGCATCAGCAGCCGCTTTGATATTGAAGATGTGGTATTTTTGTAGGTCTAAAAATGGAACGTCAAACAGGTTTATTTTTATTATCTATACTTATAATAAGAATGAAGTCTAAGCCCAAACTTATAAGTATTCAATTAAGTGAAGTCAGTTTTTGATCTATATAACCCTAGAGCCTCAAAACACTTCGTAAGCGCGTTTTAGAACGCAAAAAGTGCTGTAATCTGTGACTTTAGTTCTCTGTTCGCTGTTCGCGCTGATCTCAGAAATGGCTTAACCGAATTGGATGCAGTTTTCACTGATGTATTGTGGTAAGTCTGGACCTTTTATTAGTGTTAGTTTCATCAAAATCCGTTTACAAATAAAAAAGATATGTCCATTTAAAGAATGTACTGTGACTTTAGTAAAAAAATAATATAAAAAAGGATGTATCTTTTTTATTTGTGAACGGATTTTGATGAAACTAACACTAAAAAATGACCCAGGCTTACCACAATACAACAGTGAAAACTGCATAAAAATTGGTAAAGTCATTTCTGAGATGAGTCATAATTACCCAGCATAGTTCTGTTCTGAACTAAAGTCCCACAGTTACCCAGCATATCCAAGTTACAATGAACTTTTTGCATGAGTTTCAATATTATTAAAAAACTCAAGTAAAGTAGAACACAAGTAAGTAATTAAATACGACAACTTCAATCATTAAATTTAAAGTTTTTTCGAGAACAAAGGACATAGAGACATCTATTGGAGCTAGCTGAAACCAGATTGTGATATCTGGTTCCCATAGTAGCTACAAGCTTTGCTTAGTTTAGGGCTAGATGGCGCTGTGTGTCTCCAAAAAAAATATTAATAAAAAATTAAAAAACCCGGTGATCTGAAAAGTTGGAAATAATCTATACTTATCTTTATCTTTAATCTATACTAATATAATAAAGCGGAAGAGTTTGTTTGATTGTTTGATCGCGCTAATCTCTGGACGTACCAGTTGGATTTGAAAAAAATCAAAACTAGATGGCGGGACTAAAAATGACCATTTTCTGAATCGCGCTGATGAAAACACGCGGCAGTCACTTATTAGTCTACGCGTGATCTAAAACATTTTTCATTAAACCGACTTCAAAATAAAGGAGGTACTCGATTATTTATTACTCGAAGATGCCTGGACCGATTTGGAACATTATTTTTTTGATTGAAAGGTGGTGTCTTGGTCAGATCAGGTCAGGATCTGATAATGGAATCCTGGAGCTGTTCTACAGAACCCCTCAGTAAATAGGCCGATTGAGTTGAAACTCGGCAAACCTGTCAAGTTTCAACTAGGTACAATGTAATAATATGGTGACAGTGAGCTGATCTGAGGATGGAGTCAGGAGCTGTTCAACATAACTCCTCAGTAAATATGCCGATTGATTTGAAACTCGGAACTCAGCATATCTGTCAAGTTTCCAATATAATGTAATGATATGGTGACATCGAGCTGAAGGGGAAGGGGGAGAGGGGGAGGAGGAGATGGGGACGGGGACGGGGACGGGACGGGACGGGACGGGACGGGACGGGACGGGACGGGACGGGACGGGACGGGACGGGACGGGACGGGACGGGACGGGACGGGACGGGGATACATGACACAAACTTATTTAATTTAAAATCCAAAAAAATCTGTTTATGTACAGAATATAAAACCAAACACTTTTTTACTTCACTTCACGTGGCATTGCAACGCATGCCGGGTACAGCTAGTTAGTTACATAAAACATCATCCGTTAATTAAAAAGATATTCTGTAATTGAGTGTGAGCTAGTGTTTACGGTGAATAAATCATTAATTGTGAAAGACCTACAATTTTTTTTATTGTTGGTAGGTTGATCATCTGTGTCATTATCATCTCCTCGATATTGTCCCACTTCATGAGTTTATAAGTGAATTTCTAAGCTGATGTAACTAATCATCATTGAATTGTTATTAACAAAAATATTTTTATTGTTGCAGGACTACAACATACAATAGCCAAAGCGCAATCTTCAAAAAGGTAACAAAAAAGCTGGTATCTAATTCGAACTCGGACGAAAGTAGCAATAACTCTAAATCTATTAGCTTCTCAGTAATTGATCATTCCCCGGCTGACTGATAGCTCACCCGAGTTATATTTATTGGTATTGTTTTTAACGTTGACCAAATGGTTGAATATAAGTAATATCTGAAGTAGGACAATGTAGAGTTGTCCCAAATAATTTCAAAGTATACCACATCCGCGAGTTTGTATCATATGTGAGGTTGATAAACCTGTCCATACTGGCCGCACCAGTTTACTTTAAACGGGTTAAGCTACAAACAAGACTTTTAATAAGGCTCCTTGCTTTGCTAAACACATCTCTTCATTACATACGAGAAATTCCTGCGCCATTGCAATTGAGGACAAGGGCGAATAATTAGAGAGATGTTGCATTTTTGTGATTCTAGTGTCATATATACCATGTCACAAATGGTTTAGTTAAACACTGCACTAGATATTCTTTATTACGAGTACATTAATAGTTATATTGCGACTGTGCTGACTTGTGTTGTTTTAGAACGATAAAAGAGCTGCAAAAATAAACAACTGAAGTTCAAAAATCGGAGCCTATTCATCGACATCAAAACACTATACAACACAGAATCAGGAAATTTAGGGTACATTTAATGAAGGATGCAACTGTGTTAATACTCGTAAGTTGTAGAATGATTTGAGTTTGAGCAGCGAGATAGTGAGCGGATGGTGAGCTAGTCCAATACGAGCACCCGTCATGCCATTCGTACATTTAACGAGAGCGAGATCCGCGCCGATAGCGACAGTCTAATGAAAACCCGCTGAATAATGCATTAATACCAGCGTTAAATCGTGAGCACACACTATCGAAGCTGCGACTAGAAAATACTACATGCAAATTTAAATCAATACAGGCGCTCGATAAGCTTCCGTCCGTAATTTAAGAAATGCCAGCACACTGAGTGTAAAACTAAATTAATCCCGTGTCCCGTAATATGCCGCCGGGGCGTCGATGTTGAGAATGGTGTTTATGTTTTATGGCTTTATCGAAACGACGAAGTATTCTCGAGGTTCGTCTGGGTCACGAGGTCCGATACAGTGTGATTTACGCGACGTTCGATGCTAGAGGCGAGAAAATATTTGCGAGTAACGGATATGATGAAGCCTAGGTTGCGTTGACAGTGCGGGGCAAGGGCAAGGGCGCGGGGGTGTAAGTCAGTGGGTGTCGCGCATACCTCTCGTCGTGTCGAGGCTCACGCGCGACCCTACCTCACCTTCCCTATTGAAATGTCAATGTGCGGACCGGTGACGAGACAATCGTAAAACACAATGTTAAGGTCACATCATGACTTCAATAAACAATCCCCAACATGGGAAACGTGACGTCGCCGCTGTAAACGAGACCTCCTGAAAGTGTGCCAACCATGTACACTGGCTTAAGACATAACATGATCGCTTGTTTGATTCTGTTCCGTTTATGTAGTTATTTTTAGTTTAACCTGTTACAATACAATATCTTCGTATTTCGCAATGGACATTAACATTTTACAATAGAAATGTATTACTGTCAACTAACTGCCGGAACCAAATATACTTCGCAGCACGTTTATGGGCCAATGAATTGTTATTTAGTCACGTGAGATTTCGAACTAAATTGTAGGTATAAAAGGAGACACATGCGTTATGATATAGCAACATGCAAAGGGCCAAGTGTCAGGGGCAGGACAGAGCAAGTTGCCATACCGTCCACGGTTAAACTACCGTTCCCGCGTTCCACATATACGACGGTCATGCAAGAACATGTTCAGGATTGGGGTCGTGCCGGCTTCGCCTTAAAAGGTTGCCTTTTTAGGTTAAAAGGTATAAGGAATTCATTAACTTGAAATGATAAATTAGTTCAAATCAATTTTACATAATTGAAATGATTACTTTTAGCAAGATTGCTTGTTTTTATATTATTTTAATAGATGTATTTTATCGAGTAGAAAACCAAATAAACAACGATCTTGACAAACAAGATCATGCAAAGATGATAAAGTACGAAGATGGCACATTGAAAATGAGTACCTATCCCAGAATAATTTATCATAGCAATTTGTGTGTCAACAGGACACGGGGCGAGCGCTCACATAGCGGGGTTTTACTTTCTTGTAGTGGCCTCAAGAAACTAGTTAAGAGAAAGTAGGATTAGTATCTTCAATGTATTTAACATTACATAATATTGGCTCTAAATAAGGTAATTGGCTCAGCTTAATAAGAGCTATATTTTATAAAAAAGGTGTTCAAAATAGGATGTGCAATGTCCGACTAAAATAAAATTAATTGCCCTCCCATTCATAAACACAAACATGGAATCCCGTCAGACTGAAACAAATTCGCGCCTTCAGACGTCCAATTAGGCCGGCAGTATCGTGCGTATCCACCGACCCACGTGTGTAGAAAATAGGCACTTACTCATAAATATTTATAGCGACCACAAAGCCTTCTTTGTATACTTCCACATTCAGACAGAATTATAATGGCTGTCTCAGTAGAATCCTGAACAAGAGCCGAAACGGCTCGCATTATAGAAAATAAAAGAATCTCGCGACGTTTTCACTTAGCAACCGACACGGCGAATATCTCGGAAAGAGATGACACAGAAACCATTCTGCGACCGGAATGTTAAACGGGAAAGCCAAACGAGTCCACGCCGTATTTTCATTCGATATGTAAGATTTACTTTCATACGTGATTTCGGGACTGAGGTTCCGGGTCAAGAGAAATATTTTGATATACTTAAGGAACTTATGATATCAATCATAGAAGCGGTCAGAGACACTTCCCATAGCGGTGGTCCGCTGTGGCGGCGGTTCGTGTAGTACGGTAGCGATACAGTTAACTTAAATAAGGCGATTACGGTGTTCGAGCTCGACCATAGGCGACACTGTGATCTGTCAATTAGGGACCCTGCGGTAGTTTCCAATCTAAGTTAGCTCCATATTCAGCTTCACCCAAGAGGAAAATACTACAGAAAATGCAAATCAGTAGCTCCACTATCGATGTTCTATACATGTCTCACAAGGTCGCAGCTACGATAAAGCGACCAAAACACCGATGTCCGACGCTAATTCAATAGCCATAATAGCGGATTTCACGGTCTGCAGGATAGCAGATCTAACAAATCTAGCTGTAATCGTTGCTTTTATATTTTTTGTAACTTTAACTTTATTGTTTTCAATGGATAGATTCGGTAGGGGCCTAGGGGGTTATTAATTTAAACGAAATAACGGGACTGTCACTTAATTATTTCCGTTATTTCGTTTAAATTTTGTGTACAGATCGCGAAAGTTTAAAACGTGCTAGGGGGTTATTAGTCTTTTAGCTACGTCTGTTCGTTTTAATGACCTACTCTTAACTCGATTGCGATAGGTAATGTTTTTCGGGTTTATATTACCCAAATGCCATAACATGAAAATGAAAAAGTTATCATTGCTGTAGCTTAAAATATGGGTTATACTGGTAAAGTGTCACTGGATTCGTTTGGATCGACGAGTGAGTATCGAAATTATATCTTTTATTTATTTCCCATAACATTTCTATTACACCTTTAGCGAATTCATCATGCAAACCGTTCCACGAAATTCTGAAACGTAGTGGCTCGAGGCATAATCACGTTTTCTATAAGTGTGAAATCATCCAATAGCAATGCAGTCCACTGGAACGGTGGCTGCAAAAGGTGCGTGGCATCACGTAGCATCACTTCCAAAACAGAGTCGTGCCCGACGCGAGCCGACGCGGGTCGATGGCCGACTTACTAAATTTAATCGAATTATACAAAACTTATTGCCAAACAAATATTCGATTCAATTACTTACTTCTTTTTATATTTAGTCGTTCACCTTGTAATTGAATGTATCAGTCACATAACGCATTTTGCAATATGATCGTTGTTGATTAGCTTAATCGTTGAATTTAGAGGGGGTGTAACATAGAACATGGTTTATTTCTCTATTGTCTAAGTGTGCTTTATGCGTTTCTAAGGATCATGTTGCGTCAAGATTGAACCGTTTACCTGCCACCGAGTTATCGAGTTTTCAGTGACAGGATCGGACGTTGATATTTATGCTTGAATGCGCGAGGCAGTAGCAGCGTGGGTGCACAAGCAAGGTATTGGACACCTCGTAATATTGTGAAGTGCCCATATCAGTGCGTGCCTATCTTGAACTTCAGAGTGTGAATCCATAATTCCTTCAGTTCTGTGTAAATTATGTGTTATAGATTATTTACAGAAACGTGCGTTATATTTACGAATATTTGAAAAATTGCATAAGAAACGTGTAATAGTTTCTGAATGCCAGCAAATAAGTTCGTCTAGAGCACAATGACATATCGCCGTCCCCGGAGAACAAAATGATAACTACAAAAATGTAACTTTTCAGGAGGAGCAAAAAACATGTTTTCGTTAATAACTTCACAAATACTGGACGTAGACAGATGATTGTTAGCTTTAAGCAATGCTGATTTTTTTTTGCATTCGGAATGTTTTAATGACACACGCGTAAGAAATGCCAAAATAGAGATATTTAACAAATAAGAAGTTAGTCAAAATCAATCACCGACTAAGTTCTATAATGTCGATTATCATTTTATTCCTCGTATTTTCTAGGCAAACCCTAATATTGTACCACTATTCTATCATGTTATTCGACGCTTTACCAGGGTGGAAGCGATTATGATAATAGTGTATTATACGAAATGCATGGACGAGTTTTGACGAGAATAAAATGATAACATGCGGTTATCATTATCTAGACGAATATTTTTCACGAGAACATAATGATAATGATTGTTTGTCATATTAACAGGTGTAAATACAATTTGATAAGATTATAGTACAACTTTATTCTTGTAACTTCAGGCATGGGTCGAATCGTGGAATAGTATTGTAATATTTTGTAACTTCGCGAATAACTGTATGAAAGTTACGAAAAAAATTGAGCAGATGTATTAGCACCCAAAGATTACAAATATGCCATAACACTAAAACTAAGATAATGGCAGTTATCATTTTGTTCCCCGGGGACGGCGATATGCACGTTTTGTGTATTCAGGCGCGTGCCTGTGCGAGATGAGTCAATATTAACAGGTTGTTGAACTGACTTCCTTTCTGTTTAAGGGTACCTATGAAAGATGCTAATCGATGTGTTGGCCTAGCTAGACTTTCAGGGCGAAAGTTGTGAGTTCGAAACTCTGTAGAAAATCAATGTGTTTTTCGCTTCGTAATTTATATGCGCATTAACACTCGTGTGCTAAAAAAAAGTAGGTACCTACTCGTAAGTAAGCTAACTCGTGTGCTGTAATCGGTGAAGGAATAAATTGTCTGAAAACTGGTACGGTAGTCTTTTAGGCGGCGATAGGCTTGCAATCTATGAATCTCCAAAGGATTTGAGTGCCTAAAGATGCGTGATCCTGTCTTTTTTCGACAGTAGCTTTTATTGTCATTGAACCGGAAATGTTGGGTTTCGAAGCAGTTTGCTATTCAACATTCCCTTCGAGAATTATATGCAGAACAAGCGCAAACTCGCATCATTACATTCAGATAAAAGGAAGGGCACGAATACTAAAGCAAGTATCCTTGTTCTTAGTTCAGCTGCCGTTATCTAATGCAAATTTACAGTTCGAGATTAAACAAGTTTAAACTGATTAAATCGCGCGTACATTGGTGAATCGCGAGAGGCATCTTCAGTAATGTTTCCTCGTGTATGTAGTGCAGCTGATAAAAACGTTTCCTTGTATCGCAGCACTCGTGAGAATATTGTCCGGGAGGCGTGACGGTGACGGATTGTGCTCGGGTGGCGTGACCGAGGCGTCCAGAGCAGACACTGCGTCAGCTCTATCACCGAAGCACCTCCGATTCTCAAACGCTGTAATTTATACGTCAGCCTAATGCAGACGAAACGGTAGACGATCTAGTTCCACGAACTACGAACCCTTTATACTAACTGGAGGATAACGGCTTTTTGAACTACATCTGTCAATAACGAGTGTTTGCTAAACTCAGCTAATTATAGCTTTTGAGGTCTTCGCACCTCAATTTCTTCCTGTCAGAGTCACGGTTAAAGTAGCACTTATAAAGATAGTATAGTTATAGGTACCTACTGTGTAAAAACGAATGCCGTTAATTGCGATCAACTTGAATATATGAAACAGCTGCTTTAAAATACGAATTATAGACGAACTCTTTGTCTTGTTCCAATCTAGATGCCAACTTCTTATTGAACGTAATATGTCAGAATTAATAATCGAATGATTCCATCTATGCATACAAAAACTTACTGATACATATCATGCCGTTCTGTCTAAACAAATAACCGCAGAAGTAAAAAACAGCAAACTAAAGATACACTGCTACTGATGGACATCGTGAACAAAAAATATGCATGTACTTAGCTTCGATACATTTATGGTCTATGTAGTTAGTGATGTGAGTTTTACAACGACATCAAAATAAATATTACGATGAATATCCTACGTTGCAGGGCTGAGCAGAGCTTAGAAGACGACTTTGATATAGTTTTTCCTGTGTTTTTCACCGTATTTTCTAGTTGTCAGCTAGTGAAATTAGACCAGTAGTATTCAGTATGCAAGACAAGTAGAGTTCACTACGGTATTAGAATATTTAACATGAGTATGTATGCATATCGGTATTTCTTATTTATAGATCTCGATGTCTGTTTCTGTTATTTGACTGTGAAATCGCAATTGTACACGAGCCGAGAAAGAAATACACAAGTGCTTGCTCGACCATAAAACACTCCATGAGAGTCAGTTCGTTTAAGGTTCAACGATCACAAGAATCAGTCACAGATAGTTCAAGAACAGTTCTTTCGATTCATACAAACGGCAGCAATCAACCTTTGCGTATCAATGAACGATTTATTTTTGCGAAGCGTATCTTAAAAGTTTCGTTCAAACTAAGATCACCAAACTAACTTAGTAGAACGTACCTTAAGATTTACCATGCAGGTGTTCCGTGTAAAAATATCATTGAATGGGCTTGCTAACTTCTACGCTGTATCAGTTGTAAGATCTGACTGATCGAGGACTTTTTCTATCAATTTATCTGAGTCGCCCATCCGTGGGATAGCGAAGAGCCGAATGACGTAACATGTAGGTGCCTCCGCTTGATTAATGGAACAGATTGAGAAAATTGAGTTGGCATAAGATAAGTGGCCTGTATTATCTAATTGACGTACGGTATATGCGAAGTGAAGTATTCATTTCAATGTTTTGATGGGTTACTGTACTTTAATTAGAATTGAGGCGGAAACAGATAAGCCGTTTTTTTCAGTGTTTCACACTTGTTACATGTCAAACAATAGTTTTTGCTTGAGTGAGATTTGATTGAGTTAAAATATTAATAAGCATTTTATCTTGAAGGATCTCTATTGTATTAATTTTGATCAACTTCGTAAGGCGATGTCTATTAATTGTACTGGAATACCTCTTAACACTTTCAGTGTACTTATTGCTATTTTGATTTAATAAAAAACTCACTGTCAGTTCTTCAAGTTTCAATAAATAAGTTAATTACCTGAAACAAAACCAATATGACTATAATATACTTAACCTTATTTTCATATGCCTAATTAATTCTAATGTTGTGCGAAGAGAGGACAAGATAAGTACAGTTAATGTTTAGACTTCAGTTACAACCTCCCGTGAGAATACAAAATGAAAGAATTTGAATAAAATAGATAAGTATCTGAGTTACAGAAACAAAACACCTTTGAATTTCAAATAACTATGTCCGTCCATTTCTCAGAGCAGGTGCGCAGGAACGGGAGTATCAAAAGTATCAAAGATAACGTTTTATTTGGTCCTATCCATACAACCTGTACTATTATTTGCTCTGTACTATAACTAGATTCTGATAGTTGTCTTGATAGACCAAGTTCCACAAACGGTGCAAGAATAA